>OX383957.1:7693302-8299028 GCA_947532105.1 Athrips mouffetella | reverse complement strand
ATTTAAAAAACCGGTCAAGTGTGAATCCAACTCGCGCACCGGGGGTTCCGATATACTTATAGTATTTTTGGAAGAAATAAAGTCCATTTTTAGGACCGCAAAACTAAATTTGTTTGTAAAGTTTTTTGCAGATTTATAAAAAACTGTGCTACTTAAAAAGATTGTTTCATTTTTGCTGTAATAATTACATAAACTTCTATCGACTGTAATTAATTCAGATTTTTCCTTTCACAAAGTCAAAAGTCAAAGTCAGAGTCAAAATCGTTTATTCATTGTTGGATATTAAAATCACTTAATGACGTCAGCTAAACTACATCGCTTCAAAAACAATGTGGCGCCATAGTGGGAAAAAAAAGAACCGGCACTAAAAACCCACGCGCTCTTTTAAATATGTTTACAACAAACATAAGTCAGTTTTAATTTTGAATTAGCCTGTTAGAACCGTAGCCTAATCCCATGCATTATTCTCTTCTAGATAATCTGATATTTTATAATAACCCTTCTTATACAATTTCTGCTTGATAACAGTTTTGAATTTATCTAACGGTAAACATTCAATATCAGTGGGTACATTATTATAGAAGCGTATACATTGACCTTTATATGTTTTACTAATTTTGTGAACACGGCTGACATGAGAAGCAAGTTGATTCCTGTTTCTTATGTTGACACTGTGCCTGTCACAATTTTTCTCAAAAATATGTATATTCCGTTTAACATATATTAAATTCTCATAAATGTATTGCGACACAAAAGTCAAAATGTTGATTTCTTTAAATTTATTTCGAAGAGATAAACTTCGGTGGAATGGTATTTTTGAAGTGAAAATTTCTTTAGCGGCGCTTGGCACTTTTTTAGATGGGTAAAAAATGTTAAACTCGCGTCAGATGTCGCGTCAGATGTCGCGGCAGATGTCGCGTCAGATGTCGCGTCAGATCTCACGTCAGATCCGTAGCCTGATCGAAAAAGCGACAACTGTCAACCGTAGTATTATTAAAATACGGGTTTTTATTCAGTGACATCAAAGAGGCACGCGAGCAATGGCGAGATTGACCCTAACAAAAAAGAATAATATTGCCCCTGACCCTAACAAAAAATGCAAGTTTTCACTTCTGCCGGCACTCCCGGAGTGCAAACCGTCCTTTTTAGGGTTCCGTACCTCAAAAAAAAAACGGAACCTTTATAGGATCACTTTGTTGTCCGTTTGTCTGTCTGTCTGCCTGTCTGTCAAGACCCTTTTTCTCACGAACAAGAAAAGGTATCAGGTTGAAATTGATAACGAATATTAAGGTCCATAAACCACACAAGATCTGAAAATTTTAATTTTTTACAACGACGCAATCAAAAGATATGGCTTTTTATGTCCTCATCTCCATACATTTATGCAAAAAAGCAAAACCTACAGGGTACTTCCCGTTGACCTAAAATTATGAAATTTGGCAAGAATCTAGGTCTCACAGTCTCTCATAAAGGGAAAAGTCTAAAATCATTAAATATTTCAATTTTTCTCACAACTAATAATAACCAATTAAGGTGAGCTCCCGTTTCAAGAACTTTTCTACAAAAGAGGGGTCAAGTTGGATGGTCGCGGAGTTTTTAAAATCAAAGAGCAAAAGCTTTTAGTATATCATATGGTAGATAGGTACGGAACCCTTAGGGCGCGAGTCCAACTCGCACTTGGCCGGTTTTAATTTTTACATTTTTCGTCATAACTTGAAAACTAAGAGTCGTAAAAAATACAAAAATATAGTTTAGAATTTACAAGTAAAGCCCTTTCTTACGACACCACACTCGACCTAGTAACGACAATTTGAATAATAAGAAATTTAGCCCCCTTATTTGGGCCCCCTTTACATTGATAATAATATTTTTTTAAGTTGGGCTACCATATTCTAAAACTGTCCCTTGTGATGCCGGCAAAGAATAGTACCAACCCATACATACCCGTGGGTGTCGTAAGAGGCGACTAAGGGTTATAAACAGGAGGATGGGCAGCAGCATCCTTCTTTGTATCTTACATCTTACTTACTGTGGTCACCTACAACCGCGGACCATGGTGCCAGCCGTAACGCTGACAAGCAAGGTGACTATAGTACTTCCCCTCCACATTTTTCTAGCAAAAGCTAGAATTCTGGAGGGACCTCCCTGTCCTGTAGTGGACGTTTCATTGGATGTAATGATGATAATGATGATTCTTAAACTATTCCAACTTTCAAATCGATAGCATGAGTGGTTGCTGAGATTACCATTTTGGTAACGGAACCCTAAAAATTAAGGAAACTGAATTAGTCACGGAAACTTTCACATTAATCTACAAGAAAAAGACCTTTCAATAGTCCGATTTTTTATTTCTCTTTGAAGTTTCCGGTAGATTATTTCTTTTCGTCTAAAAAGTTCTTTTTCTAAGTTTCATAACTGTTTTTCCTTAATATTTTGTCCGAGGACAACCCCGTACTAATAATATCGGTACTTCCTCTGCTAAAGTAAACTTTCGTTAAACTGTCACCGTCACGTCGCGGAACTAGGTCACTATCATAGAGTAACACGATTTTCGCGCGCAAAGCCCGTTTGACACGTTGCTCTAAGGTCACTATAGACAACCGCTTCTTATTATTGAAGTGCTTTTTTATGAAAATGAATGACTTTTACTTAGAGATAATATGTATTTTTAATCTGTGAATAATCCTTTGGTTTTTATGAGTATTAATCACAAAAATTAAAAAAATATATATGGAATTACATCGCGATAATTTTTTTATTTAAATCCTGACGATTCGAATAAAATTGTTTGAAGCTGTTGTAAAAGAGCAATGCAACACATTTTCAGGTGCATATGTTTCTCTTTCTTTCTCCTCGATGCGTTGTGCGTGTGCGTTGTGTCTCAGGTTTCTTAGAAAGTATAAATACTTTCAATAGTTTACTCAAATTCCAACAGGAGCACTAGTAGTAGTGTTTAAAAGTTCGCAGTTTTAATTGTAGTGAAGCACGAAACTACTATAAAATTAGATAAAACAGTTTTGCAATAATTATTCTAGTAATTAGCCGGACTATTAAGAATCGCGTTCATTTTTTTATGCCGCAGAAAAGTTGTCTGCTAAACTCAATCCGGCGTAAATTAGCTACTTAATCGCCTCGTAAGAATAGAAGCAATGTGAGTACTACCTAGATCTCATTGCCCTTGGGAACTGGGGCATTCCATTCATAAGTCCGCAGTGCACGATGGTTTCTTGCAACTTTGATGAGACTGGGATACCAGACTGCACATTACATACTATTAGAACGCCTTTTTAATGTTAAAGGAGATTTAAGTTGTTTCCTCAGAAAATTATATACGGATAGATATTCACACTAAACAAAGAGTACGCTCACTGACACATAAGGCATTTCCAGATACCAAAATAAAACATTTCCAGCCGGGAACCTAACCTGCGCTAAAAATGCCGTCACACTACGTGATAGGTTGTTTTAAATCAACAGCATTTTCGAAAAGAAAGTGATCAAAATAAGAGTTCAAGGCATCAAACATTTCGTGTTTAAACTCGAAACGTTTATTTCAGACGGAAATGTTATTACTTAAGTATATTTTCCTAAATCGTCTCCGTTAAAGTTTTTCAATACAACTTGCCAAGAAAAGGCAAAATTTGGCAAAAACATAAATCCCTACATTTCGTAACAAAAACCTCGTGAAACAGGGAACAATATCATTGAATATTTTGCAAGTTGCCGAGACTTCAATTTGAATGAGTAATCTGTTGTCGTTCGGCTGCGCGAGCAATACAATACAAAGCCATAGGATCGGGAGGGATCACAGCCATTTGGTAATTGAATGGGGCCTCTAACAATTTAAGGGGTTTAATAGTTACCTACACAGTTGGTTGTGTTATTCGTTTTAGATATTAATTAAATATTAATGGACAAATAGGCAACTCAAAACATGGCACCAAAAAAAAAGTCTTAAGCTTCTCTGTGCTTTCAGTCGCTGTACTCAGTAACCTTTGCCCACACAATGTATATTAGTACCTAAATAACATTGATAAAAGAATATGCGTAAACGGGGACTTTTACGTTAGTCCACTGTCGATAGTTTATCGATAGTCTGTCGATAGTCAGCAATAGCTCAAATTATCGATAGGTCTATCGAAAGTTCTGATTATGTAATTCTATTGATAAACGGCAATACGATAATATCGATAGTATTACATAGCAATAGCCAGAAGACTATCGCTAGTATAGATACTATTGTATTCAATCACAAGCCCTTTGGTGTGGTTGGTAGTGAGCCTGCCTTTCACGCCGTGGGCCGCGGGTTCGATCCCCACCCAGGGCAAACATTTGTGTGATGAATACAAGTGTTTGTTCTGTGTCTGGGTGTTATTTATGTTTGTTTATCAGTTTCTGATACCCATAGTACAGGCTTTGCCTAGTTTGGGATCGGATGACCCTGTGTGAAGCGCCCCCCAATATTTATTTATTTAATAGTTAAAAACTATCAATAGGTCCGTCCAACCGTTCAATAGTATTAGTTGTAATTTGATCGATGTAGGCGTTATTTAAGCTTATTTTCACAGAATTTTCTTCATTTAAATTTCAATTGTAAGTGATTGTAGATATCTAGATACCCACCATTAATTTTAACGCTTTGTGCTTTAGTCAGGCGTTATTTCACACCACAACAAATACTATTGAACGATTGGATACTATCGATAGAAGGTCACAATAGCATCGATACTATCGATTGTTTTCAAGCTATTGCTGGATAATACTATCGATACCATTGATAGTATTGCTCTTCATCAAAAGTATCGATACTATTTTAATTTGCAATACTATCAATGGACCTACCGATATTCTAACTGATTTTCAAGGTCAACTATCGATAGCGAAACTATCGATAGTTCGGCAACACTGGTTCGAATCTTGAATGCGACTGTGAATCAACCGAAATGTATAATCGAAGCCTAGTGCGTAAGCAGGCGACAAAAGCTTAAGATTGTGTAGTTAATTTTAAAAGGAATAACGATGACAAGCGTGGTGACAATAGAACTTTCTCGCACATCATATCACAGCTTGATATGAAAGTTCTAGGGGGAGGTCCTTTGCAGTGGATTTTCTTATTTATGGACTGTAATATAATGATGTTGATGAGCCTATGGGCATGGGCATGGATTGGTGTTGAGCTGGCTAAGCAGTTCTGAGGAACAGCGAAAAAATTTTGCTTGAAAAAAAAAAAGAAATACAGAAACGGGTCTACCTGTTACACATAGGAAACGAAACAACCTCCGTGGTGTAGTGGTTAAAGTGCTTGGCTCTCGATCCGGAGGTTCTGGGTTCGATTCCCGGTGGGGACACTGTCAAGCAAAACTCTCTTTATGCGATCTCCCCAGATTGGTTAGGACATTGCAGGATGAATCACCTGATTGTCCGGAAAGTTAGATGATTCCGTGGTTCGGAAGGCACGATAAGCCGTTGGTTCCGACTACTATCTACGGACGTAGTAGTTAATGAGCCATGTCAGAGGCCTTCGGTGGCTCAACAACTCTGACACCAGGGTTTGTGAGGTCGGTCATCGACCTTGCAACCCACACGACTAGACATGATGATAGAAATCGCTAAGTATAGCTTAGTGTAGGATAGTATTACCTTTAGTAATAATATAACACTAATAATATAATACACTCACTTCGGAAGTGTAAAATTCTCATGTTCCTATCAAAAGCCTGGCAGGTGGTTCTCAAATCCCTATTTAACTTAATTTGCGTCCAGCCGCGGGCAAAAACGACCTGCCATCTCGATGAAAACGCCCACGCCAATAAAAAAAAATGTAATCACATTTCGTTCAATTTAGACGGATATTTTGTAGCTTTTTCCGGAGTAAGTTGTTAGTCAGTGCTAAACGGTGAAATAAAATCAAGTGAATCTTCATAAAATCCCATGAAAAGGCCAGTGCAGGACAGGGAGCTCCCTCCGCAATTCCAGAGAAAACACGTAGTACTTAGATAGGGAATTATCAAATTAGGGATGTTTTTAAAGTTTATATGATCTTCTGTTCGGTTCAATAAACTGCTATTTTTGTCCTATAACATAGGTATAAACATGCTGTTTTATTAATTTAAGGGCAACTGTATCACAGGTTTATTTTGTTTATTTACCGAGTCCTTGATCGACCGTCGACCGTCTTTCTTCTCGTTTCAAGAGTGTTCCTGTATGTGAACCCTTCCCTCAGTGGACGCACCTTGGCTAGTGATGTTATATTAAACTACATTACTTTTGAAGTTTTTGTGTTGCCAGCAAAGAATACCAACCCATCTCGGGTGTCGTAAGAGGTGACTAAGGGTAATAAATAAACTGAAGGATGGGCAGAAGAATCCTCCTGTGTATCGTACCATCTTATATACGACGATCACCAACAACCGCAGTCCATGGTGCCAGCCGCAACAAGCGTGGTGACTCTGGCACTTTCCATCCACATTGTTCCAGCTAAAGCTAAAATTCTGAAGGGAGCTCCTTGTCCTGCAGTAGACGTTCCAAAGGATGTTTTGATAACTGTTGAATTCCGTTAGGTACTTGTATGTAAGCTTAAGCTTTGGACACTTTTTTTCAAACGTGGCAAAATGAAGCAACAAAATAAACCTGAAAGTGATTGAAAAGCAAAAGCTACAAAGATAAATCACTCACCTTTTTGAAAATTGAAAAAGTAACTACCCAAATCAACTTTCTCAAAGGAACATAGGTCGAAATACCACAGCGAAATACGAAAAAACAAATTTGACCTCCCATACAAAATGCGTGGTCTCAATGCTCTCAGACGTCACGCCTATATCCCTCACGGCGTAGGAGAGCTTCAAAGAGTGTATGTGATGATGAGAGAAATCTAGCTTTGTCTATTACTTATAAAAGTACCTAAACATTTGATTAAAAATCATATCCAAATTGTCTTTATAATGTGCTCTTTCCGACGCAACCAGAACCCGGTATTAAATACTAGCGGACCGCTAGTATTTAATACTTCAACTTCTGTATACCTTTTATAAATTTAACCTACTACGAGTATTTTCACCTTTCTAACATGTTCATTTTGTTGTACTCTTGTCATGTATGTCGCATCACTAACGTCGCCACCAATTTTGTCCATTTCTGATCCTTGACCGTTCCAGCCCCACCTGTTACGCCCAGTGCCCATTCTCCCTGTGACACTTGGACCCTTCTCATTATTTATTTTACCAGAAATGAAGAAACACTCGAACATGCTAAATTGCTTTCCTTTTATTTATCTTCTAACTCCAAATTTTCTGATGCGTAGCGACTTTGAGTTTCGACTTTATATTTGTGTTTGTGAGTAGGGTATAATTTAGATTGGAAGTAACTAAGTAAATAAAATAGAAGCTTATATTGAGAGGAAAGTACTTATTTATATGGTTAACAAAGGTAAAAATTTAATGCAACAAAAATTTGGATGCTTACAACTCTAGTAACTAATGAGAAAAAAAATTCTAGACATGAATGGAAACTAGCAAAAGAGATCTATGTAACCGAAGATAAAAAAAATACTCGAAAAAATATTTCGTCTTCCTATATTAAATTAGTTTGGCATGAAGAGTCGAGAACATAATCTTTCTATTCGCAATTGCTCGAGCGGAAAACCAGTGGAAATTCAGGTTGGACTTAGTCTATGGTGCCTCACTGCTAAGAAAAGGCCTATCTCGCTCTTCTTTTGATTTTGCAGTCCAGTGCAAGATCTTATCAGTCTTTGTGAAAGGCATTTATGTCATCACTCTTTCATTCGCAGGGTTGTCCTCTACAAAGATATCCGACCACTGTTTCTCTCCCACCGTTTGCACTGAGTGTGCCTCACGTAGGCTGACCAATCCCACTGCAAGTATGATATACTTTGTGTTGTTATTACTTGATGGAACTCCAATGTATTTATGTAATTAGACACCATTTTCACACTAGTTCCACTATTTATTTAGTAAAATTTATACAGAATGCGACCGGTTTCGAGTAAACATCGTCAGGCACTCGAGTGAAAATGGTGTCTAATTACATAAATCCCACTGCAGTCAGGCAATCTTTAAACCAACATCAGCTACGCCTGTTTTGGATAGGATGACAGTGCTTCTTACTTGGTCAGCTCATTTAATCCCTAGTACATTGCATAGCTGGTGGCTTAATAGAGCGACCAAGTACCTATCTATGAACGAAGGAAGGTTACAACATGAAAAACATCCGTGTAAATGAGTTTGAAATTTTAAATAAATCCAAAGTTGATAAGCTCATGTATCCTACAATTTCGTAGAGGATAGAGGAACATTTCATAATTTTTTTCCAGGTTATTTCTCGTCTCTCATTTGTTTTATCCGTAAAAACTCATAACAACAAGGTTAAGATAAATTGCTTTTTATCTTTTAAAAATTGTCACCGTCGCCTTATTCAAAAATAGGTCGCTCAAATGGAGAGTAAAAACCTGCATTGAAATTCAAGGAAAGTTACTCCCAAATACCCGTAGTAATTTTTTCTGAACTCGTTACTAACTTGGGAAATATGATTCATATTTTGAAAAGTTTGTTATGTGACTTCATGATAAGTTTCACGTGCGTCAAGTCGAGTTTGTGCGCTTATCCTTTTGCTGTTTGCGATTACAAAAGTATACAGCCAGCAGGCTTAGCACGCTGCCCGAGAGAAAATATATCTCGGAGAAATGTCACTTTATTTGAGGAATTACGTCATCCAATCTATCACCTCCAAGCGCGAAGAAATGTCAGTGGAGGAAAATGTTTAGCAAATCGACAAATTACTTCTTTGATAATTTAGACAGAGATAGCTTTATACACTAAGACATGTAGCCGTCCTTGTCTTTCAAAATGTGTCGCACTGCTCGGAAGTCAAAAAAACGTGACCATGCTTAAAGTCTTTAATCTATGGGCCCAGATAAACGGACAACTGCAGCGTGCTAAGCCGGTTGGTCATTTATGGACTGGGTTGAAACTCGTTAGAGTTGCTGGTTTGGTCTGTTATTTAGAATAAAATATAGGTTTAAGTAGCAGTACTTTCTGCTAAGGAGAGAGCCATATAAGCGTATCCATTTCTTGCGTGGGACCTCCATACTAAAATTATGAATTTTTATGAAATTCCAAAAACGTAAAATTTTTATTTTTCTCTTTGAGAAATATATAACATAGGACTGATAAATGTTATAACAACAGTTTTTCAAGTAAAAATATAAACAATAAAAAAATACATACATACATACATAACATCACGCCTCTTTCCCGTTGGGGTAGGCAGAGACCACAGTCCTCCACCTGCTACGATCTTGACATACTTCCCTTGCTTCCTGTACTTTCATCAATCCTTTCATACATGCTCGTCGGTTTAGGGTACTTTTAACCTGGCCTTTATTCAGAACGTCCTGAATTTGGTCCTGGTACGTTCGCCTAGGCCTTCCCCTTCCAACGTTTCCATTCACTCCTCCATCCACGCCTGGTAGATCTCTTTCGTCAATCTTCGTTCATTCATCCTCTCTACATGACCAAACCATCTCAGCATCCCTTTCTCGATTTTGGTCACTACGTCTTCTTTTACGCCGCACCGTTGTCTTATGACACTATTGTGATAAGAGAACGGTGCGGCGTAATGAGATAAAAACGGTAACTCTTCAATACACGAACAGTAGGGTAACATTGGGGGTTGTACGTCACGCAGTGATGTAAAACCCCCAATGTTGCCCTACTACAATGTCTGACACCAATATTAGTAATCACCACCGGTCTGTATTTTTTGTTTGACCTGTGTGAATAAAAAGATCCGCTCTGTCTCTCATACGAGGACAGTAAATACCCCCCCCCCCCAAGGACAGTAAATAAAAATTTAATAGGGATACTTAAAGGAATACAAATAGGGATACTAATAGGAATACGAATAAGAAAGCGAATAGGGATACTAATAGAAATACGAATATAAATGCGAATAGGTATACGAATAGGGATACTAATAGGAATAAGAATACGAATAGGAATACTAATAGGAATACGAACAGGGATACTAATAGGAATAAGAATACGAATTTGAATTCGAATGGGAATACGAATAGGAATACGAACAGGAACATAAGAAGCGTGGTTGTGGTACTTTCTTCAAAAATATACCTATTATACTAGGTACGAATTTTTGCTTTAAAATTATAGAAGGGAGCTCCCTGACCAGCAATTGATTTTTAAACGCGATGTTATACTAATGATTATTAAGTATAAGTCGTCTAAGCCTTAGTCCGTCCGACTTTAAAGTTGTGTATGAAATTTTTAAAGACATGCTCAGAATAATAAAAGGGATAGACAGCATCGAGGTAGACCACGGCGCAGATGGTGCGATGAACTTGACGCTTTCTGAAGAGACTCTCAACAAGAGGCTCTGAGTAGAGACCAGTGGAAGGAAAGGACTAGTGGGCACAGTGGGACCAGTAGGCTTTTGCCCATCAGTGATACAACCATGGCTAATAAGATAAGAAGAAATAATAAGGGGCATTCCCATAAAAAAAAATTGCGATTTTGGGTTAACTCTATAGTAAAGACGGTAGCACATTATAAGAGTTAAACTTGGTATGATTCTAGTGCATTAGCTAAACAGATTGTAACAGAACAGGTATATAGGTAACAACCCTGAAGGATGTGAACCTCCTCATGAAACTGAACAACTTTACTTAAGAAACATGGGTCGAAATACGAAAAAAAAATCGGAAGTCACAGTTGATACTTGTCATATCAATGATTACCTTTTCTTCTTTTTACCTTGGCTTAGTTAAATTGCATCACGAAATTAAAGCTACGTTGGTCATGTCTTGGAACCAGATGAATGACAATTAGTAGGTGTAGAGCGTTTCCAGTGTTTTAAAAGTTTGAGCTGATTTTCCTAAATTTTATCTTAAATAATCAGGCTTACTCCATTTTACCATACCTGCGTGGTATGTACTTAACCAACAATCTATAGTTTAAAACTTATTTGTATTACTTACACCCATTACACTAAAACTTACAAAATAAAAATAATTTTAACAAAAAGTAAAACCTCCTCCAAAAAAACCACTAAAAAGTATGAAATAAAATAAAATCATCAGTAACTAAAAAGGAAAATAACCAAACCATCTCTCATTTTAATTAAATATTATAAAAATCTATTCTTTTTGGAGTCGGTGCCAGCCAAGGCAAGACATACTCGTAGCTACTTTACGGTGCTAGTCAACTAAGTATCCTTTTGATTCAATAAGGTGCGATACTGCAAATTTTTTTTTGCCACGGCTTCAATAGTATTACAACAATTCTCCTATTCAATGAAACATGGGTTGAAAAGACATAAGTTTTTGACTGCTCATACTGAAATAACGTAAATGAACAACATAATTGTATAAAGCCCAAAAATTTTGATCCATGGAAATCTTCGAAAGTGGCTCTCTATTAGGTAAACCTCGGTACATTTTGTCTGTCATTTCATCGCATGTTTACTAATCAAATTAACTGGTCCGTCTTTTGATCTCGAACTTTACCTTGACTAACTTAATAATGGGACCACCTCAAAGGTAAACCAAAATAACCAGTCAGTAATTCAGCTTCTTCTGTGACAGAAGTTACTCGTACCATACTAGGAGATCTCTCGTGAAACTTTTTTGTAACATATTGTGGTTTGAATTATCTGACAGATTTAAGAAATAATTTTTTATCAAAACTCAAAGTAGATTCGAACGTTTAAGCCTTAAGGCGTATTTCTCTATTTAACTACTCAATTGTAATAAAAAAAGCGTATAGTAAAATGTACACTCTAGAAAACAGTACAAACACCATGAAAAACTAAGAAGCATTATTTTTGCAGAAATCGAGTCTTGCAAAAACAATTTTTGCTGACGCACGTCAGTCAAACTTCATGGAAGTTGGGTAATATAAATGTAAATCATCGACGCACACGCCGACGCGGCCAGTGCGACCACGGATGCGACGGAAAAATAAATAAAACATGTGCAAATTTCACACGAATTGGTGTAGAGAATCTCTATTTGCAGAATATACAGTTGGTCAAAAAAAAAAAAAAAAAAAAAAAAAAGAATTTTTTATTCAGATAATAACACCCTATTTACATGTGTTATACTTCTGCCAAGGCAGAGGATACTCCCTTAAATTACCAGACGGGTAAATATACTTACACATACCCATTTACGCACGGCAGCAAGTAAGTGGAAACAAAACCAGTATAAGCTGAACCAGCGTACTAAGCCACAAGTTTCTGAATCCGGAGATTAGTTCAAGGTCAGAGTGTTTCCACTGACGTACAGCCATTCGTACTAATAACGATACAATTCATGCGTCAGATCAATTAGTTATTAATGATATGTTGTGTTACGATGCAAAGATTAGGTACATTACATTTTCAATTTACTTTTAATTTCTTTTAATAAAAATCCTTTAGTTTTAGACTTGAACAAATTGAAAGTTTTACATTTTTCTTTTATTTCATACGGTATATTATTATATATTTTAGGGACCAAGTGCTTCCTACTTCTCTGTGCATAATTATTATCACCACACGCAGGCACCTCTAGCAATTTTTTACTAAGTTTCCTTGCCAGCATAGGGTGATTTACATAATTTTTAAATTCTTCTTTATTGAACTGCTCTAAAGCCAACAAAAACACCACCCTCTCATGAACCGGCAACATACGGCATTCCACGAACAATTCTTCGTAATCAGTTTTTTTACAGCGTTCTTTTGTTTTTTTATCTACTAAAAGCTTCATAAACCGTATCTGAATTGATTTGATCTTGTCTAAATAAGTTTTAAATGTCCTCCCATAGCTTGCCAGTCCATAAGAAAGGAGGGAGTCTACCAGCGCATAGTATAAAGTAAACAATGTAGCCCTATCTAATACAAATTTTAACTGGTGAAATTTTATAAGTACAGTTCTTAGTTTGTCACATAATTTGTTGATATGATTCTTCCAAGAAAAGTTGAAATCTGTTAATAAACCCAAATACCTATATTCTGACACAACTTCGATGCTTTTACATTGACAATTCTGCTGCACGCTGTGCAGGCACTCATATGTGTGGCCTATTATGTGTGGCGGACGGTTAACATGCCTGCTGTACGGGGATCGCACGTACATACATTTGGTCTTATTTATATTGATTACGATTCCATTGTCGTGTGCCCACTTTATGATGTTAGTAAAGTCCTCTTGGACTTTGTTTTCTATGACACTCAAATCTCTATCCGCATACAGTAGGCACGTGTCGTCCGCGTACATATATATGTTGCAGTTTCGAACTACATTGCACATACTATTGACATGCATGATAAATGCAATTGGACCGACCACGGAACCAGTGGGGACTCCGCACGTGACGTGCGCAGGCGCACCCCCGACGCCGTCAACGACAGTCTGCAGGGTTCTGTCCGTGAGGTACGCGCGAAGCCACCTATTCAACGGGCCCGCGATACCACACTCCTCCATAGCCTGAAGCAGCTGGTGGTGCCCTAAAGTATCAAAAGCTTTCTTGAAGTCTATGTACACCACCACCACCTGCTGCCGCTGTCCCAGACTCTCGTTGACGTCGTCCGCGAACCGAGCCAGAGCCGTCGCCGTGCCCCGCCCACGTCGGAAACCATGTTGCGAATTAGTTAAAATTTTATTTTTTTCCAAAAAAGTACTTATCTGTTCAACTATATATTTTTCAACAATTTTATTGACTACAGAAAGGATCGCTATAGGCCTATAGTTAGAATAATCGCTATGAGATCCTTGTTTATATATTGGACGTATTAAGGCTGCTTTTAGTATACAGGGATATACTCCTTTTTCTATACACAAGTTGATGAATAACGCTAGCACTGCACTTAAGTCGAATTTTAGTAGTTTTATTTCTTTCATCCTTATTTTGTCCAGCCCAGGTGACTTGTCGGCACTTAAGCTATTTATAATTTTTTCTATGGCCTCGGGACACGCTTTTTTAAACCGTAACGAGACCTCACTACTTTTAACATATTGCGACCTATCCAAGAACTTATAGTTACAGTCATGCTTGATGGTTAAAATTTCCTTCGTAAAAGTTTCAGAAAATTTGTTACATATTACTTCTGTTTTTTCTAATTTACCTAGATACCTTAGGATAGTAGCATCCACACTCATCTTTTCTCTCCCTGTCCAAGCATTTATTTTTGTCCAAATCTTTCTTATATTCTTATTACATTTTAATATTTCTTCCTTTCTGTATTCATTTTTAGCTCTAAATATAAATTTATTTACCCTATTTCTATACCTATTATATTGCAGTCTTAAATTCATATCATTAGGTTTTCTTTTCCAATTTTTAAATAATTTGTCCCTTAAACTAATCATACGTTTTATTTTTTTACATATCTAGGGTTTACTATGACGCTTCTTACGAATAGGAATTTTAATTTCCGACTTCTTATAAATACTAGAAAAAACTGCACACAATCTGTCATATAGTTCTAGAGGGCATACACAGTCTATGAGTTCCTTCCACGACACATTAGTTAATTCTGTGGCGATTTTACTATCACATAATCGAGTAATGTAAGATTGCTCACCAGTTCTGTCACAATCTGAGACATTCGTAAGGCTCAGTCCTATTGGATAGTGGTCCGATAACTTACTTGTGATCACATACGAACTTGTAGTACGCGGGCTACGGATCCACGCGTGGTCAATACACGTGCGCGTCACTATATTTCCATATACTTCCTCGCGCGTTACATCTCTTATGGCACATTGCATACCTAACTCACTCATATTATTGCAATAGGCACTGATAACGTTTCCAGAACCGGTTTCACTCAACAAATTAATATTTGTATCGCCTAACAAAATCACTTCACAGCTCGGGGGAATACTAGATAAAAATTGATGTATTTCCTCCAGGAAACCCATTTTATTCGTCTTCGGAGGTCTGTATGCGATAACAATATGTATTGTTTTTCCATCCTGTAGCAACTGCCCATGTAATCCTTCACAGTAATTATATCTAATTAATTGAGCGCTGAAATTGTATTTTTTCTTCACATATAATAAAACTCCGCCTCCTCTAGTAGTTTCCCTCGTATTAATGTATGTATCGTAGCCATCCAACTTATACATAGACAGTTCATGCTCTCTTATGTTTATCTCTGTCAGTGCGATGATATCCAGCTTCTCCCTACACATATTTAGCCATATTTGTAACTCATTAAAGTTTTTTCTCAGGGATCGTATGTTCAGATGAAAGACGTTTAGGTTATTGCTCTGTAAATCCTTTTGCCAATAATAAATATTTTCATATTTAGTGTATTTTATTCCAGTATCAATATGTATCGCTTGATCATCGAATATTAAAGAAAAGGTTACCCTTATAATAATAAATCACGAAGAAAGAATTTTATTCATCTTCTTCATTTTGTTTTGAATAATTATTTATGTCGTTAAGTGTACGTACCACACGTATCTTGGTATCTCGGGGGTCATCTTTTCTCATCAATACCCTGCCGTTTTGCACCCATATATACTTAAATAAAGGTTTTAACTCACTTTTGGCGGTCCAGAGTAAATTGCGAGTGTAGTTTGTAAGATCTTCATTGACATAGATACGTTGCTTATCTCCATTGCCAAATACATCATCATTCGTTAACTTGTGGGTTTTTCTAGTAGCTAACCATTGGTCGCGGGCATCACGCGTAGCCAGCGTGATCACGATCGGGCGCGGCTTCTCCGTGCGCGTTTCGTCGCGTTGTTTTTTGCCGAGGGCCGCGGCGGTGCCGGCGCCTACCCACTTTATTTGGCTGACATATTTGCTATCCATACCCAATTGATTCGCTATCTTCTTCACAGAATCTTCTAAGTTTTCCTTATTGATTCCTTGCAACCCGTACAACTCGACATTGTTTTCTTTCTCCTTAGTTTCTAAATAAGCCACCCTTTCTTCCAGCGCCTTATTGCAGATTTCCAGGTGCAGGTTTTGGTGCTCCAATGCCTTTATCTTTTTATCTGTTGCAGCTTTGCTTTCTATCAGATCCTGATACTTTTCGGCATAGAAACTGATTTCTTCCGCCATCTCTTCCAGCGTTTTTTTCATGGTAAACACTACGGCGAGTTTATCGTTGACCGCTGCCAATATTTTTTCCGGTGTGGCCCTTGCCATCTCCAATGGTATTGAATGGTCAACCTTTGGCTTTGGTGAATCCTGGCACTCATCACATAATTGGGTACTCAAGAACGCATTTATTTTCCCGGCGCATTTTTTGTGATAAACACCTTCACATTGACCTTTGCACTGGACCTTGGAAACGGCCTTTACACGAGACAAAGATCCTTGGCAGAGTTTACACAGCACCATGGTGTAACACGAAAATTGATCAACAAAATCAATAACTCGAAATTGATCGCACGAACAATGTATCGTTACCGGCGCTAGCGCATAAATAGGTCAGCGCGTCTACACGGCGGGAGTGCGGCCGGCGAAATACGGCTCTTTGAGTTCATTTTGGGCAACTGTATACAAGGTGTAGGATACAGTGTATCGAAAACTCTTAGTCAGTGGACAAAACTGACAAACTTTTCCAAAGAAATATGTGTTGGAAAATTAAAATAAATAAATCAAAATTCCGAGCTCTCCATACAGAATTACCTCTTTGTTCTGGCAGCTATATGTTTTTTTTTCATTTCCCAACACATGTTTCTTTGGTAAAGTTGATCAGTTTTTCAACCCTTACATTACAGCTTCGGTACACCGTCCCTTACATCCTGCATAGTGCACGGACATGTCGTTAAAATTTTACAATTAAAAAAATAAATCTATAGATATCGTGCAGGGTACGAACCAGCCATACTTTTTTCATAATAGTACAACAATTTGGTTCATATTCATCATCATCATATCGTGTGGGTTGCAAGGTCGATGACCGACCTCACAAACCCTGGTGTCAGAGTGGTTGACCCGCCAAAGGCTTCTGACATGGCTCATTAACGACTACATCCGTAGATAGTAGTCGGGACCAACGGCTTAACGTGCCTTCCGAAGCACGGAATCATCTAACTTTTCGGACAATCAGGTGATTCATCCTGCAATGTCCTAACCAAACTGGGGAGGTCGCACAAAGGGATTTTTGTTTGACAGTGTCCCCACCGGGAATCGAACCCAGAACCTCCGGATCGAGAGCCGAGCCCTCTAACCACTAGACCACAGAGGCTGTTAATAGGGTTATGGGTATGGGTATGGGTAGGGGTATGGGTTCATATTAAACTATTGTTTATTCATTTGTATTTTGGATGCAACGATGATGCCATTTATAAAGTGGAATGAAAACTGTGGAACAGTTTGTTGTAGACATCTTCTTGGTCGTAGAGTTGTGATAGAAAAGACACAGTGGAGTAATATATGTTCTTACATGGGAAACTAAAAAAGGTAACTACTTCTTGTACAAGGTTGAACAAAAAGGAAATTTTTTCTGTCAATGGGCTTACTCTTGACCTCGCTCTAGTCTTGACGACAGAGATGGTCGACTTTGGAACGAGCTTGCCCAAAAGAATGCTTGGACTCATGACTTGAATAGATTCGGGCTATATGCACTCAGGCAGACAATTTTAGCCATGCGCATTTTAAAATATGTTTCAAAGCGCTTTGTGCGAATGTGTGGAATATCAACCAAGTATGGGTGATATCCTGCGTTGCGTCTGGACTCTCGATGGTAAAAGGGAGATAGTGGAATAAGCTCGTGAAGCTCTTTAGCACACTCTCCGAAGTACAATCTGTAAAAAACCGATAGACATGCAACTTTGCGACGGTGGGCCACACTGTGAAACTTGGTTTTCACCAGCATCTCATCAAGTCATCACCAACGGGCTTCTTGGCTCTGCGTTCTATATATTATAACAATGATAACAACCCTGAAGGATATGAATCTGCCCATGATACTTAAAATCTCACGAACTTTAGTCATGAACTTTATTATTGCCTGTTATATAGTTATGAATGCCACATTCAGATTTTTAAGTAAATCATACCTAACTTACTTCGCTAAGACTGTAAACCCACCCCACCATTTCTTTAATCTATTATAAACATAACATCAATTCAAGGGTAACCTATTCAGTTCACCACCAGCCGGGCTAAGATGCGCACCGCGACTTGGTCGAGTCGCGCGCAACTGTCACTTTTTATGTATGGACTCGAGAAGACATAACCGGTTTAGTCTACGAAGACTCGCCAAGTCGCGCTGCGCATGCTCGACCTACAGCTGTAAGTATTTAAGACGTTGCCGTCTTTTAAAGACGCAATTAAAATGCGTATGAAATCCGAGCAATGTTGATGTAAGTTGCAAACGCAGAACAGTTTGTGGGCGCAAAACCGCGTTAAATATAATAAAAGTTTGTGTCATGAAATGTAAATCAACGCACATGCCGACAGCTGATGTGAAAGGTACATAAATAAACTATGCTTTTATTGCTGTTTATGTGAAATGCATGCGAATTTGTTCAGAGAATTGAAATTACGGACTGTTAGTTGAGTAGTTGCTAGTGTTATAGTTGTAATTGACACAAATATATATATATGTATATTGTAATCATCATATCAGTGGAAGACTTCCAGTGTTGGACAAATGACTCCCTTCATAAACTTTATAACAACCTATCATGCATTGCCGGCGTCTTGCGGCTTCAACTGAGGGTAAAATATACAGAAAGGGCATACGGTGAGGGCAAGGTTCAGGCGAGGCGCAGGCACAGCACGGGCGAGGAACGGATACGGCACGGAAGCGACATTACATACAGTAAGCGTAAGGTAAGAAGCAGGCACCGAAACGGCATGCCTGCCTGCACCACGTCGTTCATGTATAATTTACGACGCGTCGCTTTCATAAATTTTGTATGAACAAGTTTTGTAGTGGCACCGTGCCTTTCTTTTCGCCTGTCCCTTGAACTTGCGGTATGCCTATAAGTATATGGGTATGTGGATATGAAACCCATACTATGTATTTACAAAGTTTATTTACAATACAATTGTACACGTAACATTGAAGAGGTATTTACATTTACTTAGCACATTTAATAAAGTCCATTTACATCGGAGAAATTTCTAGCGTCGTGAAAAATCTCTCTTTTTTTTTGACAGCTTGAAAAAACAAAACAGCGCGCGACAGAGTTTGAACCAAGGAGTTCAGTCACGCGCCACAAGTATATTTAAGTGCTTAAAATGAATTCAACGTTTTGCAAGTTTAACTTGATGAATCTGGAGGCCTCTGGTGACCTTGACCAGTTCGTTATTCGACCTCATAGACACTGCTCACGTTACATCTTCTGGTTCATTCATGTTTCTGCCCCAAAAGCCTTCGGGTCTCGAGCGATGCGACCCATCCAAGCGTCGCTGCCATTCACAGTCTCTACAAGGAAAGTATTCTATGGTACATCCATACATACATGGTGTAGGTATTTTCCAAGTCTGGGCCTGGGAATGCGATGTTTATTTATTTTGTATAATTTTGTGGGCAATTTTACTGTTTAAACTCATGTAGATCCACATAAAATGTTGAAATGGCGTTTAATATGCTATAATTTCTTTGGCACCTGCTTTTATATGCACACACAAACTTTTTTATAAAACACAGGTACAAAGGAATTTTACCAGTGCAAGCACAGCAATGAGGGAACGGAGCTTAAGTTCTCTTTAATTGGATGCGTTTTGAAAAAGCTACGGGTAGGACGTAATTGGAAGCAAGCTTCGTCATCACACATCATACAGCTTTATAAAAGACACCAAACTTCTCGATTCAGACCCATAGAGCTAGGCTAGGATAGAGCTGTGGTCAAAAAGGTACCCTTCCGATAACCTATACATCCCAATTAATGAACTTCCCTGGTCTATATCGAAGTCTCTAACTATTTAGAGACTTCCATATAGACCAGGGGAGTTCTGCGATCGGGTGTTGGCAGATGCGGGGAACTTAGGAAGAGATGAGGCTTGGGGCTTCCTTCTCTGATAATAACAAGTGTGTTGTAATCCGGCGGAACGAAAGGTAGGCGGATTGCAAAACGGCGACGTTTTTTAATAAGGAGGTGCCACATTGTAATAAGGCGGATTCTTCAATCCGGCTGCGACATAGACATTAATACGCTTCTAGGGAAATCCGTGGATGTGCCTAAAACCCAGCCAATCTTAGTAGTTAACCTCTCTTCAGGCATTTACAGCAACATGTATATAATTTTGCATTTTGTTTGCCGGAAGAACCATACAATAATTAAGTTTTCCATAATAAAATTGTAAATATCTAATAGCTCTTTAATGCATCGTGTCAATTAATTATTTTAATGGATCTTAACTGAATGTAATGAACCGGTGGTATGGAAATAATTTATAATATTAATGCAAACCATAGGATGTTCTATTTTGATATTCAATTACAAATGGGGTTAGCTAATTTACTGTGTTCTGCCTTTTGCGTAGGTTGCTTGCTTATGCGATTTAGCTCCATTGTACGCAGCGACGAGAAAATAGTCTGGAGTTCCGCCGCTGAACCAATTACCTCATAAGATACGTAAACACAACTATTATGTAGTGATATTAGAGGCTTATAAAAACAATGTTTTTGTAACCTGTAAGTTACTCCATCGACAAGAGCCAAGCTCTTAAATTAAAGAAGAAGAAGAAGTATGAGAGGTGAGATGCATAATAGGTATATTACCGATTTTTTATGCGAGGTTTTGTCTATTTATGTCATACATAAGATACATGAACCAAATTTTAATGTAGTAAATGGAACACTTATAGAGACAATAATTAGCTACCGTTGCCACTATGCACATTCGTCAGTCAGTATGGTTGAATTTGGCCTATGGAGACAGATTGTTATACTCGTACAATCGGACACACTATGGAAACCAGTTTAGGACGATTTCCCTGGAGGTCCCATTGACGAATATCACCCAAGTCAACCTGGAAGGTTTTCAGATCAGCCAAGAAAGTCGGTAACATACAGGTTGTAAAAAAAGTACGATGATCCCTCTAAGGGATGATTCTACATCAGTAATAAATAGATCGTAAAAAATAAATAAAACTTTCTGTTAATATTTATATTTTGGGTGATCATGAAATTTGATTTTCCTTCGAATTACAGTTATTTATTGCAATGGATAGTGATATTTGTCATCACCATCTTTGTCATCACCAGTAGGTATAGGTATAGTAGGTCATTTAACACTTCAGGCGGTTCACTTCTTCTTGAGGTCTTCTTCTTTTCTTCTTTTCGTATCAATGGCAAATGATTTTATAGTAACTTAGCCCAAAATGTGGCTACAGCAATAGCTCTTTGGTTGCCTTCAAAAAGGTCCTCCTTGGTGCAAGAAACTGAGGAGGTAGGGCACGAAAGCAAGTGTGTCATGGATTGCAAAATGCCGCATTCACACTTGTCGTTATCAGAGAAGCCCCACCTCTTCTTCAGTTCTCCGCACCTGCCAGCGCCCGATCGCAGTCTATTAAGTGACTTCCATATGGACCAGGGAAGATCATGTCCTGGTAAAAGTTTTTCGGCAATGGGGATATATGGGCTTTCAGGGGGGTACCTTTTTGACCACAGTTCTATCCTAGCCTTTGATGGATCTGATTCGAGGGGTACGGTGTTTCTAATAAAACTGTGACGGCTTTTGAGGCGTATGGGAGGTGGAGTATGTCCGTGTAGTGGGTGTCTGCTATCTAGTTCTTGTTTATGTTTTTCAATGGGGCAGGCCACCCGACGCCGAACGTCTGGAGGAGCTATCCCAGCAATATAGTACAGACAGCTCAATGGCGTTGGCTTCAGGGTGCCCGTAACTATGCGACAGGTTTCGTTGAGAGCAGTATCCACATCCTTCGAGTGTGCCGATTGAGGTAAAACTACCTTTTTATGAAAAAGTTTTTATTATTTTTTGTACAGTCTATTAGTGATCACCACTTAGAAGGATCATCGTACTTTTTATTACTCGTACAACCTGTATTATACGGATTTCTCCTTCTTTTTCCAGGCTAGTGTAAGTAAAGTGTGTTACAAAGCACTATCGCCACAAAATAGTTTAGTTTATTCAACGATGGACCCCACACAGAAGCTTTTGTTGCTGCTGTTCTCTTCATTTCAGCTGAACTTTTTAAATGCGATCTTGACTTGAATATTATAAAAAAGCGATCAGCTTTTTTTCTGATTTATTTAACTTGGAATGAAAAATAAAAGATGGCATAAGATAATTAATGCAAATGAATGAAATTCCAAATGAAAAATACAGGCAAAGTTTTGTAGGCGCTCTGAATTCTTACTTTTATTTAATTTATAATTTATATTTATAATTTTACCATTATTTAATGGCAAAAAGGCGATAGTTTAAAGAACACAAAAAAAATAAAAAAGATGACAAAGGAGACTAGACTAGGCGACTTCATAAAACAGGTGCCTTTAGTATACGGCTCAGTGATTAGGAAATTCTAAGGAACTCGACTAGTATAAAAGTTCTCTAACCAGAATGTAGTAAAAAAAGTTTTTTTTTAAATATAACAAGTGAGCAAGCGAGCTTGTAGGCCACCTGATGGTAAGTGGTCACCACCACCCATAGCGCCCACTGTCTTATTAAAAGCATGATTGACACTAACAAGACAGCAAAGCGCATTGCCCACCCTGAGAACTATTATATGTCATGTGTCAGTAATTTCACTGACTCCCCTGCCCTTCGAACCGAAACACAGTAGTGCAAACACTGCTGCTTTACGGCAGAAAAAAACAAGGTGGGTGGTACTTCCCCAGACGGACTATGCACGAAATCCCCCTTCAAAAAAATTAAATAAAATCCCACTATTTTTAAAGTTGTCGTTATGTGCTTACATCCAAAATCTACGAATTACACGGACGGACAGCACTGGTGGTAAAGCGCCCTGAGGGATGCAGCCATAGGAAAGAAAGAGAAAGCTTTTAGACTATTTCTTATTCTCCTACAGTTGTATTCCATCGAGGCGTTCAAATTTTGCCTGGAATGGATCCGAACTAACATATTATTTATAGTTACCTAGATATTATAACATAATACCATAGTTAGATTATATAGTAAATCGACTCAGAACGAAAACCTTTGTTCAATTTAGAAATAATTAATACCTTCTAGCACTCGGCGTTACTTGATCAAATTAAATATGCACTCTAATCGTATGTGCACGCTAAGATGTCACGCGCTTACAGTTTTTGGTCGGGTTTGCAGCCGCGTGTTCCCGAATACTCGGTTGTTTGCACTTTTTAGTATTATGTGGAATAAAAATGAAATATTCATATTTAAGAGACCTTTTTTGTGTGTAAATACTAACAAGTGAAGTTTTGCGGTTTTGGAGAAATTTTGCAATTTATGACAAAAATATGTGCTGCTAGGGATTTTTTTTCTCAAACGCGGTTAGCAAAAATACAATTTTACTGAATTAAAAACATTTTCTAAATCTTGATATATCACCCTGTATTTTCTTAATGATTTTGATGGCCATTTATTTTAACTTTTCAAGGTGGAGTTAGGAATTTCACCCCTGTTATCGCCTTAACATATCTTCCACAATAGTGGAAACGTATCCCAGTTCCAAACGGCAAGCAATAGGCGTGTTCACTAATTGCTTATTCCGAACTAATCTAAATAATACACGCGCGTTACCTCTCGTTAATCCGCAGTAAGGGTGAAATATGTTTTACGTTTTGCTAAACTACTAAAAAATAAATAAATAAAAAATTTGTTAAAAAAAACACTAAAATTATGAAATGATTATGAAAAATATTATGTAGATCTACATAATAATTTTCATAATAATTTCATAGTTTTAGTGTTTTTGTGAAAAAATTTTTTATTTATTTATTTTGACACATCTACGAGTATTACTACAGGCCTCAGATCTACAGGCTATACCTGTTCTGCTTATAATATTTTCGTTATGTATATTAAATTATTAATTCCCAATTCTTTTTTCAAAAGCATGTTATCAAATCTTCAATCATCAGCCGAAAGACGTCCAAATTTCAACATATATACCTTTTAAGAGAAATACATAGACCTTAGATTATTATAAGTACCTGGTCGACCGAGCTTTGCTCTATAATAGCCGCCTAAACATTAAAATATCATCGGGCGAGCAAGCAATGTACCCGCCTACAGATGGCGCTGTAGGTTTCTGACTAATACGCGGTATAAAAAAAAATGCTTAAAAACACGGGCAAAACGATTTTTCCCAGACATGAGACCTAGCTAGATCAATTTTTCGTCCCCAAAAACCCCCGGATACTAAATTTCATCAAAATCGTTAGAGCTGTTTTCGAGAAACCGATTACAAATATTTTTATATCCAGGGTGGCCCATTGATAGACGTTCAAAAGAAAAATTTAAATGCCTCATGCTAAGGGGTATCCAAATCACCCCCATGTATGTTCCGCGATTATTTGTAGTTTTCAAGTTATTAATTATTTTCTTAATTTTTAAATTTTTCTGCCGAAGGTTCATATATTTTTTTTACTAAACATTTTTTAAATTTTCTTTTTGTGTCATGATAACCTTGAACGTTACTTTCATTCATAAAATCCTAACGTTCCTACTTGTTACTCAAAAAGTATGGTAAATAAAATTTTCGAACAATTTAATAGGTCAATAAAAGTTTTGCTCCTCAATTTAAAAATACATAAATGATGTTCCATAGATTGAAGCTGGTTTTAAAAACTTTTCAAATCTCTGGGCTACTCAAAACATAAATAAAATTTGGTGCTTAATAGGGTATTTTTTGCTGAAATTGGCGTTTTAGTGTTGAAAGGGAAAAATCCCTGAATGTTAATTGAGGCTCCAGATAAATAATTTGCCTATTTTGGTGATTCCTATTGCAAAGTATGACGATGGTAGGACTTTTGTACAAAGTCCATCTGGAAAAAAAAACACCTTTTACCTGTTTCTTCCATAAAGCAGCAGTGTCAGCACTATTGTGTTTCGGTATAAGTTTTAAGAGAGCTAGTAAAATTTCTAGCACATGAGCGATTCTATTTTATTTCTTAAGGTAGCCCTTAAGAATTTGGTTGTTTTTTCCGTAAAAATGACCACATGATAGGGTATTTTGAAAGTATTTTGACTTAAAATGGTATTTTTCGCTAAAATTGGCGTTCAAAACATGTTAGAGAACAATATCAATCTTAATTTAGGTTAAAATTATAAATTTTCCAATTTTAGTCACCTAATTTTTTTGACAAATTTCGATAATGGTGAGACAGACTTTACAGAATAGCCCACCACCTTGAAAGTTGCCACAAGTATAACGGAAATTGTAAAATTTATCAATTAAAACATAAGTTAAGATTCAGGTTATTCCTAAGAATCTCGAAACGCCAATTTCAGCGAAAAATACCGTTTTAAATATCAAAATACTTTCAAAATACCCTATCATGTAGCCATTCTTACGGAAAAAACAACCAAATTCTGAAGGCCCACCCTAAGAAATAAAATAGAATCACTTATGTACCAGAAATTTTACCAGCTCTCTTAAAACTTCTACCGAAACACAATAGTGCAAACACTGCTACTTTACGACAGAAACAGGTAAAAGTTGGTACTTTTCCAGATGGACTTTGTACAGAAGCCTTATTATCTTCATAATTTGTAAAAGAAATCACCAAAATATGCAAATTATTTATTTGGAGCCTAAAATAACATTGAGGGTTTTTTCCCTCTCAACACTAAAACGCCAATTTCAGCGAAAAATGCCCTATTAAGCACCAATTTTTTTATGTTTTGGGTAGCCTAGAGACCGGAAAAGTTTTTAAATACAAACACAACCTATGGAACATCCTTTTTGTATTTTTAAATTGATGATCAAAATTTTAATCGGCCCATTAAATTGTTCGAAAATTTTATTTACCGTAATTTTTGAGTAACAAGTAGGAATGTTAGGAAGTTCATTATTTAATGTATGAAAGTAACGTTCAAGGTTATCATGACACAAAAAGCAAATTGAAAAAATGTTCAGTAAAAAAAGATATGAATTTATAAATCTCCTTCGGCAGAAAAAATTAAAAATTAAGAAAATAAATAATAACTCGAAAACTACAAATAATCACGGAACATACATGGGGGTGATTTGGATACCCCTTAGCATGAGGCATCTAAATTTTTCTATTGAACGTCTATCAATGGGCCACCCTGTATATATAGATACAAATATTGCTCGTTTAATAGTATAGGATACTAACGTACATAGACACACAAATGTCTACGTAAAATAAAACTGTCTTACACCATAACAAACTGTCAAACCTCGTTTTCTCCATTAACGACGGTAAAAATCCTAGTCCAGGATAAAACAAGTGCGTAAATTCAATTTCGTGATGCGTCAAACGGTATTACGAGGTAAACGTAAAGAAAAAAGCTTGGGTCGCTGTAAAAACCCATAGTCATGATGGAAAAGGTACGAAGATTCTCTATTGACATGTATCGGCGACAATAACAAGCACCACTTCATTACGGCGTCACCTTCTGTTACGACGTAAAGTTACCTGCGATGTCTACCGATGGTTATGAAAATCCGAAACTACCGTCTACGTTGCTTTCTCAGTGAAAAAGGACGCATTTTCTGTTGACTCTACGCAGTGTACAATACTTTTATAGGTGTGTTCAAGTCAGTGAGGGTGCATAATCGACCGTTAGTCAAATCCACAATCTATCATATTGGTGACACTTTTGTTGTTTGAAGAAAAACATAATTTGGTTAAAACAGTAGATTAAAATACGTAGATACCAGAATAGATATGTAAAAAATTTAGTTTATGATAATGAATGTGTAGGCCAATCTGATAACTTTCAAACAGAGTAACAGAAATAATATGTTATAGGACTCGATTAAGTTTATTTGATAGTAAAGTTAAGTTTACTTTGATAGTTAAGTTTATTTGACTGTTAATGGTCTTTCTTGCTCTTGATCTCAATAGGTAAAACAAGTTAATCCATAGTCCAGAAGAAGCCTATTCACTCGCGAATTGAAAATATTCGGGTTATGAATTCATAAACAAAGACGCAGACAGGGAATTCGACTCTCTAGCTGCGCGCTTTATAAAATTTTTGCAATTTCAAATCATTCAAAAATCATATCTAAACTAAGACACAAAATTACTTGCATATTTTGGCATGATTTATTTTTATTCGTATTATTTTAGGGTCACAAGAAGTAATATGAGGATATTTTGCGTATATGCACACATTTCATGTTTATTCAATAGCATGACATCAAAGGTGTGAAAATAATTAAAGCTCTGTTGATATCTCATATGGATCCTCGTTGGTGCAGCTGAAGGGGCACAGTAAACAAGAGAGCAAAAGCGTCATTTATAGGGTTCCGTATCTTAAAATGTTATAAAACGGAGTTCTTATAGGATCACTTGGTTGTCCGTCAGTCCGTCTGTCTGTCAAACCCTTTTCTCACGAACGTGTAAATGTATCAAACTGTAATTATTATATAATAATAGGTCTTTACCTATGAAATTGCCGAGATTTTCTTACAGATTAATGAGATCATAATTCCCATAATTCTAATGATATTTTTTTCATTTGTCTTATATTTGAAAGTTGACTTCAAGGTTATCAATTTTCGCATTAAATAAAGTTTTTATTTTTAGTTTGATATATAAAATTAAAGGTTCGAAAATTGTTCGTCTTAAATGTCGTCGGATTTCATCATTAGATTTGTTATTTTTTTATCTACACTCATGTCCTAAACTTCTGAAGGTGATAGGCGATAAGTGCGAGTGTCCTATACAGAGGCACTGGATTGGGACTCTGATAGGGTAATTATGAATTGATTTTGATTATTGACATGATTTATTGATACAGGACTTTTTTTTTTTGACATTTTATGATAAAACTAATATAGATTAAGTGGTACTAACAAATTATATGGATTCTTATCTGAAATAAATTATTTGAATTGAATTGAATTACGCAGAGTACCTATAAAAAAATAAAAAGTTACCATTACTTAACGATTTTTGTATGAAAATTTTGCAAAGGTGTTACGTAATTTAATTTTTTAATCATTACATAACACTTGGATACAATTCTCTTTGAATCTAAACTTTTTTTAAGAAGACTGCATAGAAGGTCTTTTAGATAGCCCGTTACTAATGTATCAGTTTTTCTGTTGTACGTATAGTACTCATCTAGTCCCTGGTTTTTCTTAGTAGCTATCAAATATCAGTAGCATATTTCAAAGTGTACCATATTAACAACCTATTATTTTGGAGCAGTTAGAGTAACAGTTACTATCTCAGAGGAAAAAACTATAGGGTCCGCCATAAACGACCCATACAAAGCCCTGCAGGCAGGGCTTTGTATGGGGCCCTTTATACATATTCTGTATGAGCTAGTGAAGTGTAAAGCGTCTCACTGCCAGTCGGTCAAAAAACTCAGTTAAGTTTTACAAAAATCAAGATATCTTTAAAAATATAATGTTTTAGTATAAACTTTGTTTGCGAAAGTGAAAATATATAGTTTTTGGGGTTCCGTACCTCAAAATAAAAAAAAACGGAACCCTTATAGGATGACTTTGTTTTCCGTCTGTCTGTCTGTCAAGACTCTTTTTCTCACGAACGAGAAGAGGTATCAGGTTGAAATTGATACAGAATATTAAAGTCCATAAACCACATAAGATCTGAAAATTTAAATTTTTTACAACGACGCAGTCAACAGATACGGCTTTTTATGTCCTGATCTCCATACATTTATGCAAAAAAGCAAAACCTACAGGGTACTTCCCGTTGACCTAAAATTATGTTATTTGGCAAGAAGCTAGGTCTCATTGTACAAATAAAGGGAAAAGTCTAAAATCATTAAATATTTTAATTTTTCTCACAAATAATAGTAACCAATTAAGGTGAGCTCCCGTTTCAAGAACTTTAATTCCTAAACCATTGTAACTGTGGCTTTCTATTTAAAAAAGAAAGCGGTCAGCAGGTTGCGTACCTGTTCACCATATGATACTACAAGCTTTTTCCTCTCCTCGCCCTAAATTTGTATTGCAGATAATGCAGTTGCTCTACAATATAAATTTAGTTGAAACGAGAGGTCACCTTAATTAGTAACTAATTAAGGTGACCTTAATTAGTTACTAATTAATTGATTGTATGAAAAGATGTAATATTTAATGATTTTAGAATTTTGCCTTTGGTTGCGCTATTAGACTTAGCTTCTTCAAATTTCATGAATGTAGGTCCACGGGAAGTACCCTGTAGGTTTTGGTTTAGTTCAATAATGTGATATATCTTTTGATTGTGTTATTGGAGAAGCTTGAAAATTTTATACCTTCAACGGTCCATAAATTTTAATAATAGGTCTTTACCTATGAAATTGCCGTTTTGTACAGCGAATTTTAGGTAAACTCAATTTTCAGTACTAACATTTTTGCATTTTTCTTAGGAATTATAAATCCAATTTTTATTATTTTTTAAGCATTATTACGAATATATTAAGCTAAGAGAAGCTTAAATTAAATTTTCAATTAAATTCAATTTTATAAAATTCATCCCGTAAGGGGGAGAAATAAGGGATGAAAGTTTGTATGAAAGTCCGTCAGTTTTGAAGTTAGGATCTTAAAAATTTGTATTTAGACTGAGGACTAAAAATTAAGTTTTACGTATCTCAGGGTTTTTGGAAATTCAACACCCTCAGGGGTGAAAAGGGGATGAAGTTGAAAATCCTTTTCATTTTCAAAGTGAAATCCACAAAATTTATTATTTAGGCATTACGGTTGTAATTCTGTGGAATTTACAAAACTGTTATTGAAATTCCACCCCAAATTCAACCCCTAAAAGTGCGAAATGGGGTGAAAATGTCTAAAAACCAATATGGCTATCGTTTGTATGGTTTATCGGGTCGCTGATTACGAAAACTACAACAATTTTGAAATCCAACGTGGTAGACGTGAAATACCATCATGATGGGGTTGGGGTGCGATAGGGTTAAAATGTCTAACAGTCAATATGGGTGTCGTTTCTATGTTTATAGGATAGGATTGCGTTTAAGATGGCGTTAGGGATAGGGATAGGGTTAGGGACAGGGAGGGGGAGAGGAAGAAGAGAGGGAGGGGGATGGAGAGAGGGATAGTCTGCACATTGTCTGAATTTCACGCGGGCGAAGCCGCGGGCACAGCTAGTTTCTTGTACAAATACACTCGAAAATGGCTACATGAATAATTGACGATTTGATCCTTTAAATCACAACAGTGAGTCAAAAGTCATAACAAGAATGCCGGACCCTCGTCAAGTTGATACTCTCTTGGACCACCGGAACAACAAGTTATTTTGTTATTCTCAACAAAGATTACGACAATATACCTGTACTTTGTAAACCTATTATATCTAATGACATTTATATGGCTAGCGTCTTATAAGTTGATGTTCCTACAAGTATTTTGAGCTTTTACTTTTTAGAATCTCTGTGCGACTGGCTTACGTACGATTAATTAATACTTTACATGTACCTTAATTAATAAGTAAAAAAATTGTACTCAGTGATAAAAAAAAATTTTTTTCGTATCTTACACATCCTCTTTATTCTTAAATAGACATAGACATCGAAAAATTTAATCTTTTTTTTTTCGATCTATAAATTCCATGAAAAAATATTTTTTTGTTAAATGTCTGGTGACCGACTGTACAAACATAAACAGTAGATTCTAACTATAAAACTGAACAAATTTTCCCAAGGAACATAGGTCGACATACGAAAAAAAAATCGAATTCCCATACAAATTGCTTCAGCTAACAGAACATTTTGTATGGAGGTCGAAATTTATTTTTTGTATTTCAACCTTTGTTCCTTGCGAAAAGTTGTTCGGTTTGATGGTCAGAATCTACTGTTTAAGTTTGTACAGTCCCCAGACACAGTGTATATAACACAAATGAACGTGTACAGCAAGGATTGTAAAAATGCCACGTTGCTATCATATTCAGCCCTCTAAAGCACCCAGTCACTCAAAACCAATTCCACAAACGCGTTTATCTTTGTCACTCATGATGGATTCGTACTTGCGCATGCAAGAATTTCCGTACAGTTCAACTGTATAAGCACAATTCTTGAAACATACGAGTGAATTCAGCTATATTCAACAACAAAAGTGAGCGACTTTCACAAACTTCCGACTTGATCTGTGATTGCTATTTCACAAGCGCTTTTACAAATTGAACCCTGGAATTGGAAACATTACACTCGCTAAAAGGTAGTCATTTTTATGACATGGAAATATTGACTTTTCGCAGGTGTAGCACGAAGCAGCTGTTTCTTTTGCGATTATTTTTTTACGAGTTAGTTATCTTTACGGAAAATGCTCTTTAATAAAAAAATAAAAATATAACAATTAGGCTGAATTGCACCACTTAATTATAACGTTAACCGAATAAACTCTTATTTCACCTTATTTTTACATTTGCAGATTTTTTTAATCGCTTTATTCCTCTTTCATTAAACGTCTTTCGGACTTTAGGCACCTCCATTTTCATTTGAGTATTTATCTTTTTGATTTAAAAACAGAAATAACGTATCTGAAAATTTCATTATATAAAAAGAAAATAGAGTAAGTATTGATTTTTATTGCAGAGCACAAAACTTTGAAGAAGAAGGGGATATTCTAGAAGCCTTTATTTTCATTTCACAGACTCAGTTCAAGTTTCTCAATACTTTTTATATCGAGGAAAAATGACAACAAAGTATGAACGTACGGTCAACCGCTTGTCGGTAGAAACTTATTCAACTCTATTACCACGCCATATGGTCCAAAGGTGTTTCTACTGATGTGCGGCCGTGTGTACCTTCGCTTATAGCGCGAACAACAAAATTGAATGTGTTGTGGTCTGGAAAATCACGAACACCAAAGCCGTTGCTGCAAAAATATATTTTTAAAGGGACTATATTTGGGTTAACTGAAAAATGTCGTGAAAAAAAGAGTTGAAGGTAAACAGTATACAGGGTGTTAGGCTGATCACTGTGATACTTGAAACTGTGCATTTATATCATGAAACTGAATAACTTTTCCTAAAAAACATGGATCAAAATACGCCAAAAAATTGACTACCCATAGAAACTACATCAGTTGATTGTGCATTTTGTATGGGAGACAATTTTTTTTTCGTATTTAGACCTACGTTCCTTAGGGAAAGTTGTTCAGTTTCATGGTCTGAATGCTCAGATACAAGGATTTCAGTTTTTACACTAACACCCAAAATAGGGTGATTCCTTTCTCAACAGCGCTCCTTTTATCTTGTCACCAAAGCTTGCAGTTTTGATCTTAAGAAACTAACAATACTAGGTAATTTAGTTTATAAAGAACCTATTTCTACTAATGTACTAACACTAATATGGACATTGTCTGATTCAAATGTATAATAATAATAAGTATGTCACTCGGAAGATAAAACTGAACAACATAGGTCGAATTACGAAAAAAAAATCTTATCCCATGCAAAATGCGCTATGATCTGATGCAGTTTCTAAATTTTCATAGTTGGTTTTTCGTATTTTGGCCCATGTTTCTGAAACACTGAAAGTAAAAAGATAAAGTTGTTGAGTTTTATGGTTCAAGCGATGACATACTGGAAGTAACGCAGTTGGTTAGGAAGCACCCTATTTTGTAGAACTTCTATAGGTATACCTATATACGCCTTCACTGCTATACCTACTCTGTTTTTTATGAGAATAATCTGAGTGGCTTGAAAGTTTATCACTTGAACCTAAAACAGTGCGGTTTGATGGAGCTGCCCAGCCGATATGCTAAAAGACTCGAAGACGCAATGGTCTAAGTGAATCTTTCAAAAATGCTAGACGTGTGACGACGGTATCTGTCCAGTACTCTAGGCCTCTTTCACTTATTTTTGTTTTCATTTCCGGTGATAGTTTCTTGGATAAAGTTGTTCAGTTTCATTGACTCATCATGTCCTTTCAGTTTTTGCCAACCTTACTTACAGCCTGTATAAGATATTATTCTCTTCAAGCGTAAGTTACCGTTTAGAACTAAAACAGACAACTACTACCTATTAACTTGGTCTATTAAAAACTTCAAACAGGCAGACGGCGGCAACATGCAGCGTGCGGTCCACACATCATACAATCGCAGCCTGTGGAAGGAAACCATATGTGGTCGCGATCCTCATCAGTGAGGAACCGAGGAAGAAGAATTAAAAACTTTGTAGGGTACTGTACAGATCTGAAGTCCCTTCATATAGGATCCTCAAATCAGATACGTGAAAGTTTTGGCCAAGGTTGATCGTCTAGAATAATATCCTTTAAGAATATTATATTTTTCCTGAATCCTACGTCATTCCGTTTTATATATTTATAATATCTTGTAATTTACAGATTCTGCTCGGTGGAGAGTGGCAATAGAAGAATGAAAAAGAAACACACTTGTTATTTTAATACTTATATTAGAATATAAACCTAATCTTTACATGTCTAATTTATGTTATTTATTTTATTTTATATCACTATTTATTTAAATTTAGTTTCATATTGACAGGAGTAGTTCATCTGAATTCATGTAGTTTCATCAATTTAGGAAAGGTTTCATCTCATTTACAATGCAATATTAGAGCCGATAAGTTTCTGAAAAGAAACCTATGTTAATATAAACGAAGTAATAAAAATAATGTGGGGACAATCCCCAGGTTTGGGGCACCGCCATCGCCCCAAGCAGCTCGTCCTAGGCCTCCTCTACCCTAAGTCCTAGGTCCGAGGCATATCATCACCCAGCTCACGATGACATGACGCTAAACTACCCTAACAATCCAACTGGATCGTCAGGATTCTGATCATCCTCGCGGAGCTGGAAATCCCACCGAAAACTTAAACTACAGTAAAGACTAGGGTTAATGTATGTGGAGAGCGGAACTAACTAACCACAGTACAACCCAGACGGTGATGATGTCTCCCCCCGGTATGTTCATGCCCCGCGTCAAACCCGACTTCCACGTGGCCCACCTTTAAGGGACGATCACTGACTCATCCAGGGTTCACAGGGTATTGACTATTTCTTTTAGTCACCCATACCAGAGCTGGTCACCGAGCCCGCCAGGCACACGAAGCATACGGTCTTCCTTTAGGAAAACAGGGCACTCTCCATCATGAGCTATAAGAGCTCTTCCTGTAATCCCTCCGGGCAGACAATGACCGACATCATCGAATCCCTTAGTTTGTTTTGAAATAAGTTAAACTGAAAATAATTAGCCAGCTCCACACGTCCAAGTGTGAAGTCTGTACTAGATACGGGTATAGTATTATTGCTTGCATGGCCAGCCTAGATCAATAACGGTTTTATAACGAGAGACATAAAGAGTTTGAAGGGCAATCTCCCTCCCCCCAGTCACTGAGTGACTTTATTGCACCAACAAGGTCTCCGTATATCCTTCATAGCTCTCACTTGTGATGCGTAGCTAAATCTCTTTTCCGTTACCAACCCACGCAGGACAAGGATTATGTAGAGTAACCCCAGTCTAAACACTCATTTAAATAAAATGAATTGCATCTAAACTATAATGGGATTACCCAGCATATTTCGAAGAAGAACATATAAGAAGTAAGTATAACAAAAGATTACTGAAGGTAATCCTTAATTAAAAGTGAAGTATGATGACCAGAACCGAGAAGATACGGGATAGTAGTATCTAAGCTAGGTTGGGCCAAACATTTATGATTTAAGATCTTAAGGGAAAATCAAAAGCATCGAGTATTCAAAACCAAGAACACTGGGAGAATTTAGCGTAAACAACACTAGCTAAAACTCGATGTTCTTTAAAAGAGGACTCAAAAGAAGTATAAAAAAATGGGGTTATTGTATATACTTAAATATTCGGAACTTATCTACAATGAAAAGAAACTAAACATTATAATTTCTGTTCCATTATTGTTTTCAAGAATCTATTTAGTAAAGTTAAGGTGGTTTCACACTGAGTCAAAGTATAATTTTAAGTATGATAATTTATGACAAGTTTTATTAAGGGAAAATAAAACTTAGAATCTTATAAAGTTTAGATTCCTGTATGATTCAATGAAGATTAAATAAATTATTTAACTACTTTAGGATGACACACATAAAGTTCAGAGGTCCCCCAAGGTCAGAGTGTCGTACAGCCGTCGCAGCCTTATGGGCGAACGTCGTCAACACACTTTACAAGAAGCAACCCACGAACGAACGTAATGTCTCCATCAAGAATATTCTTCCTATTGATTCAGGACAATTCTAATTTATTCCTTATAAACAATTTAATGTCATTAGACTAAACTAGAATGTCCCTTCACATAAGAAGAAAGTTTTATGTTGTCTAACTACTCTACATTTGGTAATCTAACGCTAAGATCAGGAGGTCCTCCCGCGGTATATGCCACTCAAACGACGCATCCAATAATGGGCGAGCGTTGTCAGCACATAACACAAGAAACACGATTTCCAAAATCCAACGTTAAAACACCTTGCTAATATCCTTCCATTTGTATTGGAGTAACTCCAATTTATCCCACACACACAGTAGAGGGAAATCAGGATGATTCAGCGAAACCTCACACAAATAGAAAGAGAAGAACTTTAGTATCAGACCCTTTTAGGCTTGAGGGCTCCGGCCCAAGAATGATTAAAATAAATAAATCCGAAGGTTGATATTATCAGATAGACTTAGACAGATACTCCAGTGACACGCGACATACATTAGCCACAACCAATATAGTGGACATCGGGGACACATGTCACGAGGGCATCCATCCATGCTTGGTTGAACTAAATAAACCTGAGAGCAGGCATTTCTTAATCTCAAAATCTGGGACTCCTATAGTATGAAAGTAAAAGGAAAGATAAGCACCTCCTATGAGCTTGAGTACTGAGATGTAGTAATGCTCTCAGCATGTTCCAATTTTGGGAAATTGAGGTAAAAGATTCAAAATCACTATCAAAGCAATTTATTATTACTTGAAATATTATTATTTATAATATTCACTCTACTTAAACTTACCCTTTATTTCACAATAAAATATCACAATCTATATCCAAGTTTTAGTTTTCAGATATATTATTTTAAGATTTTGAATTGACGTTCTAATTCTTTTGATCTGACGGAATATTTTTCTTAAATTTTATCATATGAAGACATTAGTATATTAAAAACTGGAATTTTGATTTAGGGCCAAAGATTCCACATTATTTTCCAAAAATGGCAATTATTCAATGTATCAATACTTTCCTCCATTCTGATCTTGGGCCCCGATCCATTCCTTGTTAAAGAGATAAAAAATTCATAAAGATTTCAAAACAGCGTCTAGCTTTGAGCAAAACCAAATCAAAAATGATTTATCTGTTGACTATTTGACAACAATGTCAAATAGACAATTCTACCTAAAAAAAAAAGTATAAAAATATACATCGTTCAAAGTCTCCTTGACTTGATGACAATAATATACATCGTCCAAAGTCACTTTTGAAATGTTGACAAAATATACAACATCTAAAGCCACCCCTAATCGATGACAATATATATACATCAGAGTCCAGTTTCCATGATTTCACCAAGGACTATTTTAATCAATTTCTCTGTAAAGGAAAGAATTAAACACAATGAAATTTACATTACCTTTACAATCCAAGCAATACCTTTTTTTAGCCTTCACGTTTTATCATTTGTGGTTTGCTTTTCCATGTCTATAATGTTCCTTGTAATTCCTGTACCTGTATAGAAATAGAACATTATCCTGCCTAGCTATACGCGAACAAAGACACTTGTAGAACTAGTTTATACTTAATTATGGGAAAAGAAAATCTTTATTACTATCTACAAATAACGACTCAGATTAGAAACACAGTATGTTATAATTTCCGCAGAGTTATTAATGTTTACAAACGAAAATCATTAAGTGGGAATATCAATTTACTTAAAGTATCACACAGTACAAGCCTCTTATGACCTCGCAGGTAGATCTGTAAAGCTGCAAATATTCTCCAATCAACTCTTCCTCTTTTGACATTGAAATCTGATTTTCTCAACGTTATTTAGCTCACATAACCTGGAAGAAACTATAAATTTCATTAAGTCACATTTCACCTTAACTCAAATACACACAACAACTTTGAACCGAAAATAAATAAAAGATGAAAACCACAAAATTGAATACTTACATAACATTAGTTTCACTCCACTTATTCTTTACACTTTGGAATCAAACCCTGAATGTTAGCATCTTGAAATTATGCGCAAATAAACCTTCCTATACTATATCCTACACGAAGCAATCCCTATCTTTATCTCAATTGAAGGAATCCACAATCCAGGATCATAGCCTCCTTCAAAAGATTCGTCTCATCAGCTGTATGAATTCTATTTTTTTCGCGAGCTACAAAACAAAAAAAATTATAACTCACAGAAAACCAGCATACTATCGACTTTTCTTTCACAGACGTCTCAAAGTAACATCAAGAATATTTGGAACGTTTACCGATTCCATTCTTCCATTTTTCTCCGTTTTTCCCAAATTTTCCTTGCTTGACGGACCAAAATCTCTCTCACCTGAAACTTTAAAACATGTTAAAATTCTATTTGAGCTCCATTGCCCTCACTATTCAACAAATCCTGATTCTTAGTTTTCTTCTGTTGCTTTCGTTTATCAAAATTTTAGCAACTATTCCTTTTATCAGCAAAAATAGCTTTTTTCCTTCATTTTCTTTTTTCGACTCTCTCCCGACCCTGTCTCGACTCTGTTACTCCTTGTCATATTTTTCTACTCCCCGTTTCCCGTTACACTTCTTGACACTTCCTCTAAATAGTATTTTATGCATTTAAAAATTTTTTAGGGTTCCGCAAGTGCACAGCCTCCCCCAAAATTTTATTATTTCGAAAAATCTAAGAAAACTTTTTTTTTCGAGAATTCTAAATTTTCAATTTTAAATTATTTTTTTTTTTTATTATTATTATTATTATTTTATTAAAATAAAACCTCCTATATTGGCCCTTAAATTTTTTTTTATTCACAAATACAATAAACAAAACAAGTAACTAAACTACTAATATTATAAATCATTAAACTAAATTAATTTTTATTCAAAATTATTAAAATTATTTAACATGTTTATCTAAATTTAGATTTATTTAATTCAACTTTAATTATATAATCAAATTTAATTTGTATTAAATTATAAATTATTATAATTCATTATATTTTTTTTTAAAACGAAGTCAATTTAATAATGCCAGTCAATTCACTAACAAATTGGCTCACTATATACTATAATCAAAATAGTCTTCTAATATTAATTATTAAATTAAAACTATTAGAATTATATTAATTAGGTTGTGACCAGGAATATCTCAATTCCTCTAAAGTTAAAATTTATGAAACAGTCCCGTGAAAATCTCAGTAGCTAACATCCTAAGTATAATATTTAGCCAAATGGACTGTATTATAAACTCCTTTGACACTTTGAGTTTCAGGGTCAACAAGAATATACACATTAGCATATTTTATTCCTCCAATTCGATATGGTCCATCATATAATAAATCAAATTTCTTAGTTTTATTTCGACTAGAATCTGATTTATTAAGCCTCCTTAATTTCACCAAATCACCAACTTGAAAATCTATCAACTTATGAGTTCTATTGAATCTATCCTGCCGCTTCTGACTCGAAAGTCTAAGGTTTTCTCTAACTTCCTCTCTAATTTGATCTAATGTTTTATTCGTGAGTGCCCGTGGTAGAAAACGGTCTACTTTAAGTTTCTCTGAATTTCCAAATAATATTTCATTAGGAGAAAATTTCGTACTCTCATGGAACGTATTATTATACAATTCCTCAATCTCCAACAAGTAATGATCCCATCTAGTATGGTCATCATGACAATAAATTCTAAAGAATTTGTTTAATTCTTTATTCACTCGTTCTGTAGTGTTAGGTCGAGGGTTACGAATAGTAGTATACAAAGTCTTAATTCTCAAAGCTCTGAGTCCATTTTTCCACTTGTGACTAATAAATTGTTTTCCGTTATCTGTCATAACAGCTTTAGGTTGTATTATTTCAGTGAACACTCTCATACAATAAAGCACTGAGTCTGCTGAAGCTCCACGAAGTCCGAAAAGTTTAATAAATTTACTAAAAGAATCCTGTATTACAAAAATGTAAATATAACCAGCCTCAGTTTTAGGTAGTGGTCCGAAAATATCAGCCATTACTAATTCACCCGGGTTTTCAGTTAAAATCGATTTACATTTCCCTACCCCTTTTATATAGTCAGGTCTAGAAAGCTGACAAACATGACACTTCTGAATACAAGACTTCACTGTCTTACCCATATTTATCCAATAACACCTTAATTGTAAATATTTCAAAGTTTTATATGCGCCAAGATGACCCATCTCTATATGTACCTGTTTACAAATCTCTTCTTGTAGAACCTTGGGCATAAACAAAACGTAATCTCCACGTACAGTTTTAAAATAAAGTAGATCATTATTGACAATACAACGCAAAGTTATACGCGTAAATCTATCTGTTCTTTCGGGAACTCTAGAAACATTTATTCTCTCCTTAATCCCACATATGACGTTATCAAGCCGTTGATATTCCATCATACGTTGTAATTTATTTTTCAAGTCACGGTCAGTAGAAACACCTACATACATAACAGTTGGATACCACACCTTCTCTTCTTGCAAAACTCCCCCTGGCGGATATCTAGATAAAATATCTACCCCAATATTTTCTACACCTTTTACATGTTCGACTTCGAAGTCAAATTGTTCAAGAAATAAAATCCAACGTGTGACTCTACTATTGTATAATTTCATTTGTTTCATGAAAGTTAATGCCTTATGATCTGTACGAACAACAAATTTCGCTCCTCTTAAATAAGTCTCAAACTTTTTCACAGAATAAATAATAGCCCACAACTCTTGTTCAGTTACAGTCCAACGTAATTCAGAACCCCGTAGTGCACGACTACAGAATCCCAAAATTTTAACCTCACCATTATTTCCAATCTGAAACAATGATCCGGCTATTCCGATCCCTGAACTGTCGGTCTGTAAATAATATAATTTATCCTGATCTGGATGGCTCAATAGAATCGTTGTAATAAATTCTTCCTTTATATTATTGAAAGCTCGATCTAATTCTTCATCCCAAAACCATGCTTGGTTTTTCTTTAATAACCTAGTTAATGGAGCAGTCAAAATACTATAGTTTTTAATGAAACGTCTATAATAATTACAAAGTCCCAAAAATCCTCTTAACTGTTTTTGTTTCTTTGGAATAGGGAATTCCTTTATAGCTTTTATTTTATCCGGGTTAGGTTTAATTCCCGAAGTTGTAACTATATGCCCTAACATTTTTACTTCACTGCAGAAAAAGTTGCACTTTGCAAAATTACAAGTCATTCCAGCTGATTCTAAACGATCCAAAACTATATCAATATGATCCAAATGGTCTTGCCAAGTCCCACTCGTTAGGATTGCAAGATCATCCAAATAATTGACACAAAACTCTCTAACACCAGGACCCAATATAATGTCCATTGCGCGACAAAAGGACCCTACTGACGTTTTAAGTCCTTGCGGAAGCACGTTGTATACGTAAGACTTTCCATTAACTGTAAATCCAGTATATTTTTTACTGTCCTCAGTCAACGGTATTTGAAAATAAGCGTTATTTAAATCAATCAATGTTATAAATTTTACACCAAGAAAAGCATTAAGTATGTCAATCTGTAAAGGCGGTGCTTCTACTTCTGGAACCATATATTTATTGATTTCCCTAGCATCAAGTAATATTCTAACAGATCCATCGGGTTTTCCAGTGAAAGTTAGAGGACTACAAAAATTTGTAGTTTTCCTCGATATAATCCCTAATTCTTCCATCTCCCTCAACTTTTCTTCTACTTTTGCCCTATGTGCGTATGGTATAGGATAGGTTCGTTGAATCCTTGGAGTACCCTCAATCATTTTAATGTCATGAGTATAACAGTTTGCCCTTCCAAGTTTCTTTGTAAAAACTTGCATATGGGATCTCAAAACATTAAAAATTTGTTCCTTCTCTACATCAGACAAATCCATTCCCAACCGAATACTTTTAAACAAATCTAATAATTGCTTTTCTTCACCGCCTTCTTTTTCGTTTTGTTCCTCTATTCCAGATATTAGATTTATTCGATTCTCTTCTAAAAACCCACTAGAAAGATTTCGAAACGGAATAGTAATTTCTCCTTGTCCAACGATACCCAATTCTAATGTTTGTGGTTCTTTTAAATGCAAAACAGCGTTGTGCGCAACTAACCAATCTACCCCAAGGATAGCAGAACAAGTTAATTTAGCAATCACTAAAAATCCCGTATCAATATCAAATGAACCACACGTCAAAGGTATAGAGACTAGTTTTTTTATTTGGAGACTCTTTTGTCCAACGGCTCCCCTCACACATATTGGTCTAACTGGTAACGCAGGGAATTCTAACTTTAATTCTCCTTGTAAACACTCTAAGAATTCTTCCGAAATACAAGTTACTTCACTTCCAGTGTCTACCAAGAGAACTATAGATTGCCCCAAAATTTGTAACTCTATTTCTGATTTAAATTTGGGCCCCTCATTCTCTAAGCAAACCTCTTCATCATATAAAGAGTTACCTTCATATTCTCTAATGAACTGATTATACATTGGTTGATTTTGTTTAATCACGGAAACGTCAAAAACTTTAATTAAATTTACGACTGTTTGTTTATTATTATAATCTTCTGAAGAATATCCTAAACCTTCTCTATCACAATTCGTTCTAGTATTATTCGGGGAAACAGGATATAAGATCCCTTCTTGGTCACAACCCAATCCTACCCCTGGCTTCCAACCTTGTTTTATTAAATATTTTACAGGAAAAAGATAATTTAGTTTTTTGTTAATTGCGGCCACCTCCTGCTTATTGGAAATGGCCCCAACTAGTTTAAATCTTCTTCTTGAATTATTTCATCAGTGATCCTTCCCCTTGAAGTCTCCCCCTCGATGTGAGCCACCACTTTTGGTTTTTTATAAAATGGCTTGTCTTTATTCGAAACGAATGGACTTTGACGCTTTGTTCCCCTATCAGCTCCAGTAGAGGAGTCAAAGGAAGAAGATCCACATTGTTTATTCACGTCATCCAATTCACGAAGAAACTCTGTTGCCTCAATCAAAGTATTTCCTTTCTTCATCCGCCAAGCATATTGTACATCCTTCGGAAAGTGTCTCATCAAATCCTCCACTATTTGCCATTCAGGAATTGGTCTAGACATCATCTTTGCTTGCCCTGCTAAACTAACGAAATGTTCTAGCATTGTTCCATTTTCCTTAGACCAAGTGCCATTTACAATCATTCTTCTCAAGGTGTTTTGTTCGGCTTCTCCCCAATAAGCATCCAAAAAATCTCTTTTGAAATCCGACTGTGTAAACCATCTCTGTCTATAAATTCTGGCCCATTTACGAACATCACCTTCTAAACAACTGATTATAGTTTCAATTGTAGCATCTTCATTAGGCATCCTCCGTAAATAATTCTGAAGATCCTCCAAAAACGACACTGGATGTACCCCAAATCTTCCAGGAAAACGTGGTTTTTCGACTCTTGTATCAATCACCGGGCATATATTAATCGGTGCTTCATGCCTTTCAGACGAAGCTGATGCAGCGTTAGTTTCCCGTGCTAGCGACAGCTGATTCTCTAAGTTCGACACCTTCTGTGTCAGAATTCCCATGTTTCTTCGAAGTTGGCGAAACATAGTGGAGTTGCGTAAAGAAGGTCGTGGACATTCTTCTTGCTGACCTGTCCTTTCTAACTCATCTTGTCCCTGAGATGTTCTAAGATTATAACGAGGAGGCATTTTCTTTTCTTTGGATACTGAAAGTTTATTACAAATTATAGGTTGGAATTTTGTTTAAATTAAAGAATAGAAAGCTTATCTAATATTCTTTCCTTAACTTCCCAAAACTGTTGCTTTATGGAGCTAATATTTTGATCTCCATCGATAATCTCTATCCTGTCAAAATCTTCCTTTATATTAGGGTTTAATAACCATTCCTCATGAATGTTGTGAATCCTCTCTATATAATCTAACGTTATCCCTGTCTCTTCAGGTCGACCACGACTTAGGGCTCTCTGATACGAAACCATAGGGGAAGTCCTAAGATAAACTACTAAATTAATTCGAGTAACAAACTGTTCCTTGAAATAAGAATAAGTTTCATCTAAAACTGCAAACTCAGCCGGGTGCAACAACTCACTCTCTTGCAATTCCCTAATAAAACAGTTTTTGGCTGAATAGATGGAACGTTCCATAACTTTAATCTTAGCGCTAGATTCTTTCGAATGATTCTCTAACATTGTTAGAAGAACATAATTTTGAAAACAGAAACCCCACTTCTTAGGGTTTTCCTTAAATAACTGGAAGAAATTAATGCCAGATAAAATTAGTCCATTTATCAATTTGTTCTGGTATTATCTCAAAATCAGAGTTGCCTCCCAAAGCTGCCAACAAAGTAGACTTCCCTGACCCTATGTTTCCTTCTATTGAGACTGTAAAATTTCCCATCTTTATTCTGAAACAAGGAATGCATCATATTTTCTATGGTTTCCTAAACAAATAACCCTAAGCTAAAACCAATTCTAACGTCCCGCTTAACAACTTTAACTTAGTTAGACTTTACTCTCAAGTTTCTTCAGTTCAAAAAAACTCGAAATTAGTGTATTTTTCATTTTGTTTCTTTTTTTTCACTCTTCAATACCTCTCTCGCTTGAAACCAGCACATCCTGGTCACGGCACCAGCTGTACAGATCTGAAGTCCCTTCATATAGGATCCTCAAATCAGATACGTGAAAGTTTTGGCCAAGGTTGATCGTCTAGAATAATATCCTTTAAGAATATTATATTTTTCCTGAATCCTACGTCATTCCGTTTTATATATTTATAATATCTTGTAATTTACAGATTCTGCTCGGTGGAGAGTGGCAATAGAAGAATGAAAAAGAAACACACTTGTTATTTTAATACTTATATTAGAATATAAACCTAATCTTTACATGTCTAATTTATGTTATTTATTTTATTTTATATCACTATTTATTTAAATTTAGTTTCATATTGACAGGAGTAGTTCATCTGAATTCATGTAGTTTCATCAATTTAGGAAAGGTTTCATCTCATTTACAATGCAATATTAGAGCCGATAAGTTTCTGAAAAGAAACCTATGTTAATATAAACGAAGTAATAAAAATAATGTGGGGACAATCCCCAGGTTTGGGGCACCGCCATCGCCCCAAGCAGCTCGTCCTAGGCCTCCTCTACCCTAAGTCCTAGGTCCGAGGCATATCATCACCCAGCTCACGATGACATGACGCTAAACTACCCTAACAATCCAACTGGATCGTCAGGATTCTGATCATCCTCGCGGAGCTGGAAATCCCACCGAAAACTTAAACTACAGTAAAGACTAGGGTTAATGTATGTGGAGAGCGGAACTAACTAACCACAGTACAACCCAGACGGTGATGATGTCTCCCCCCGGTATGTTCATGCCCCGCGTCAAACCCGACTTCCACGTGGCCCACCTTTAAGGGACGATCACTGACTCATCCAGGGTTCACAGGGTATTGACTATTTCTTTTAGTCACCCATACCAGAGCTGGTCACCGAGCCCGCCAGGCACACGAAGCATACGGTCTTCCTTTAGGAAAACAGGGCACTCTCCATCATGAGCTATAAGAGCTCTTCCTGTAATCCCTCCGGGCAGACAATGACCGACATCATCGAATCCCTTAGTTTGTTTTGAAATAAGTTAAACTGAAAATAATTAGCCAGCTCCACACGTCCAAGTGTGAAGTCTGTACTAGATACGGGTATAGTATTATTGCTTGCATGGCCAGCCTAGATCAATAACGGTTTTATAACGAGAGACATAAAGAGTTTGAAGGGCAATCTCCCTCCCCCCAGTCACTGAGTGACTTTATTGCACCAACAAGGTCTCCGTATATCCTTCATAGCTCTCACTTGTGATGCGTAGCTAAATCTCTTTTCCGTTACCAACCCACGCAGGACAAGGATTATGTAGAGTAACCCCAGTCTAAACACTCATTTAAATAAAATGAATTGCATCTAAACTATAATGGGATTACCCAGCATATTTCGAAGAAGAACATATAAGAAGTAAGTATAACAAAAGATTACTGAAGGTAATCCTTAATTAAAAGTGAAGTATGATGACCAGAACCGAGAAGATACGGGATAGTAGTATCTAAGCTAGGTTGGGCCAAACATTTATGATTTAAGATCTTAAGGGAAAATCAAAAGCATCGAGTATTCAAAACCAAGAACACTGGGAGAATTTAGCGTAAACAACACTAGCTAAAACTCGATGTTCTTTAAAAGAGGACTCAAAAGAAGTATAAAAAAATGGGGTTATTGTATATACTTAAATATTCGGAACTTATCTACAATGAAAAGAAACTAAACATTATAATTTCTGTTCCATTATTGTTTTCAAGAATCTATTTAGTAAAGTTAAGGTGGTTTCACACTGAGTCAAAGTATAATTTTAAGTATGATAATTTATGACAAGTTTTATTAAGGGAAAATAAAACTTAGAATCTTATAAAGTTTAGATTCCTGTATGATTCAATGAAGATTAAATAAATTATTTAACTACTTTAGGATGACACACATAAAGTTCAGAGGTCCCCCAAGGTCAGAGTGTCGTACAGCCGTCGCAGCCTTATGGGCGAACGTCGTCAACACACTTTACAAGAAGCAACCCACGAACGAACGTAATGTCTCCATCAAGAATATTCTTCCTATTGATTCAGGACAATTCTAATTTATTCCTTATAAACAATTTAATGTCATTAGACTAAACTAGAATGTCCCTTCACATAAGAAGAAAGTTTTATGTTGTCTAACTACTCTACATTTGGTAATCTAACGCTAAGATCAGGAGGTCCTCCCGCGGTATATGCCACTCAAACGACGCATCCAATAATGGGCGAGCGTTGTCAGCACATAACACAAGAAACACGATTTCCAAAATCCAACGTTAAAACACCTTGCTAATATCCTTCCATTTGTATTGGAGTAACTCCAATTTATCCCACACACACAGTAGAGGGAAATCAGGATGATTCAGCGAAACCTCACACAAATAGAAAGAGAAGAACTTTAGTATCAGACCCTTTTAGGCTTGAGGGCTCCGGCCCAAGAATGATTAAAATAAATAAATCCGAAGGTTGATATTATCAGATAGACTTAGACAGATACTCCAGTGACACGCGACATACATTAGCCACAACCAATATAGTGGACATCGGGGACACATGTCACGAGGGCATCCATCCATGCTTGGTTGAACTAAATAAACCTGAGAGCAGGCATTTCTTAATCTCAAAATCTGGGACTCCTATAGTATGAAAGTAAAAGGAAAGATAAGCACCTCCTATGAGCTTGAGTACTGAGATGTAGTAATGCTCTCAGCATGTTCCAATTTTGGGAAATTGAGGTAAAAGATTCAAAATCACTATCAAAGCAATTTATTATTACTTGAAATATTATTATTTATAATATTCACTCTACTTAAACTTACCCTTTATTTCACAATAAAATATCACAATCTATATCCAAGTTTTAGTTTTCAGATATATTATTTTAAGATTTTGAATTGACGTTCTAATTCTTTTGATCTGACGGAATATTTTTCTTAAATTTTATCATATGAAGACATTAGTATATTAAAAACTGGAATTTTGATTTAGGGCCAAAGATTCCACATTATTTTCCAAAAATGGCAATTATTCAATGTATCAATACTTTCCTCCATTCTGATCTTGGGCCCCGATCCATTCCTTGTTAAAGAGATAAAAAATTCATAAAGATTTCAAAACAGCGTCTAGCTTTGAGCAAAACCAAATCAAAAATGATTTATCTGTTGACTATTTGACAACAATGTCAAATAGACAATTCTACCTAAAAAAAAAAGTATAAAAATATACATCGTTCAAAGTCTCCTTGACTTGATGACAATAATATACATCGTCCAAAGTCACTTTTGAAATGTTGACAAAATATACAACATCTAAAGCCACCCCTAATCGATGACAATATATATACATCAGAGTCCAGTTTCCATGATTTCACCAAGGACTATTTTAATCAATTTCTCTGTAAAGGAAAGAATTAAACACAATGAAATTTACATTACCTTTACAATCCAAGCAATACCTTTTTTTAGCCTTCACGTTTTATCATTTGTGGTTTGCTTTTCCATGTCTATAATGTTCCTTGTAATTCCTGTACCTGTATAGAAATAGAACATTATCCTGCCTAGCTATACGCGAACAAAGACACTTGTAGAACTAGTTTATACTTAATTATGGGAAAAGAAAATCTTTATTACTATCTACAAATAACGACTCAGATTAGAAACACAGTATGTTATAATTTCCGCAGAGTTATTAATGTTTACAAACGAAAATCATTAAGTGGGAATATCAATTTACTTAAAGTATCACACAGTACAAGCCTCTTATGACCTCGCAGGTAGATCTGTAAAGCTGCAAATATTCTCCAATCAACTCTTCCTCTTTTGACATTGAAATCTGATTTTCTCAACGTTATTTAGCTCACATAACCTGGAAGAAACTATAAATTTCATTAAGTCACATTTCACCTTAACTCAAATACACACAACAACTTTGAACCGAAAATAAATAAAAGATGAAAACCACAAAATTGAATACTTACATAACATTAGTTTCACTCCACTTATTCTTTACACTTTGGAATCAAACCCTGAATGTTAGCATCTTGAAATTATGCGCAAATAAACCTTCCTATACTATATCCTACACGAAGCAATCCCTATCTTTATCTCAATTGAAGGAATCCACAATCCAGGATCATAGCCTCCTTCAAAAGATTCGTCTCATCAGCTGTATGAATTCTATTTTTTTCGCGAGCTACAAAACAAAAAAAATTATAACTCACAGAAAACCAGCATACTATCGACTTTTCTTTCACAGACGTCTCAAAGTAACATCAAGAATATTTGGAACGTTTACCGATTCCATTCTTCCATTTTTCTCCGTTTTTCCCAAATTTTCCTTGCTTGACGGACCAAAATCTCTCTCACCTGAAACTTTAAAACATGTTAAAATTCTATTTGAGCTCCATTGCCCTCACTATTCAACAAATCCTGATTCTTAGTTTTCTTCTGTTGCTTTCGTTTATCAAAATTTTAGCAACTATTCCTTTTATCAGCAAAAATAGCTTTTTTCCTTCATTTTCTTTTTTCGACTCTCTCCCGACCCTGTCTCGACTCTGTTACTCCTTGTCATATTTTTCTACTCCCCGTTTCCCGTTACACTTCTTGACACTTCCTCTAAATAGTATTTTATGCATTTAAAAATTTTTTAGGGTTCCGCAAGTGCACAGTACCTACACATTTATTATTGGGAATAGAAAGGCAAAATGATGCAAATTATATTCGAATCTCAATGGTTAAAATGTAGTATTTCTGATTGGCTGTAAGAATTTTAGTTAAGATGGAAATTACCTGAATACCGTGTAGTACCCCAATAAATTTGAACAGTCAACTTGACTTTTATTTCTACACCCCTCATTAAAAATTAGGCACCTGCACGGATGTCCTAAAACTTCTCTAGACCAGCAAATTATATTTAAGTTAACTTATATCTAACAAATAAGTGAAACTTTACATTGGTCAACGTTTGAAATTTCAGAAAGTAACCTTAACAATAATCTCGTACTTTGCTGGCTGTAAACCACCCATTCCGAACATTGGGGCATTGTGGCTAGCTACAGCTTATTGCAAAAGCTGCTCTCTGCTGATAGCTTATTGCGGATTGCAGTAATAACTATTATTTGGTGGTTGATGTTTGTTGCTTTGTTTATGTAACCGATTTGATACTTCAAAGGGTATGTATTATACGATTTAAAGCTTTTCAGAAGCCCCTTGGATTCCGAAAATGTTTTAATATAAAACTGCTGCTAAAAATCTGTTATACGTTTACAAGGAAGAGAAGTTTCAAAGAGAAACAAAATCCTTTTTAAACTTGTAGGGTATTAATTTATGCATAGAGTTTTGAGTTAAAATCCAGTCCAAATCGGGACTTGTTTGCTACCTGAGTGGCCGAGGGCAGATGTAAGACGATCTTGTCAAATCCCTAGGTGAGATAATGATAATGACCCCAAACCTTCAAGAGAACAAATTTAAAACTACATAAAAAATTGTTACTTAAAAAAGCGTACTACTCGTATAATATTATTAACGAATATCTTTGTGACAAATGTATAGATGAAATTAATTAATGTTTTTAATATTGTGTAACTTTATGCCATGTGTGCCTCATGGAGGTAGATTTTAAACTAGTTCTAAGTGTACAATCTGTAAATGGTAAATAAATAATTAATAACAAGTATGCAAATGAAAAATTAAATAAAGCTAGAGCAATAATTAATTTAATTCAATTCATATTGTTTTCTGTATTCATGGCGTAGAGATTTCGTGTGTGTCTCTTGACGCCAAGGAACCAATATAGCGAAACTGAATAATTAACTAAACTAATTAGCACAGGTACGGTACAACAGCTGATACCGAGCTTCGAGCTTGATAAGAGGTATTGTGTGGTCAGGTTTGAGACGGACAATAGCTGTTTGTAAGACCGTGTTACTTACACTATATATTTATATCTACAATCTAAAGAAAAATATTGCCTTATGGTGCCCCATCTCTTCCCGTGGGTGACGTAAAAGGCGACAATAACCAACAAAGAGGCAGCAGTCTACGTGGTTCGCAACCAACGCGATCCATTGCGCCAGCCGCAACGCTAACAAGCGTGGTGACTGTGTTATTCCCCTCCTCCAAAATCTGGGGGGGGGATTGTTCAACTGTGGACGTTTTTATGGGATGTATATGACAAAAAAAAATCTTTAGTCTAGGGCCTCCCTTTTGGGTCAAAAAAGTGTCAAATCGCGTTTTGAAGGTAGTAGGGTTTGATTTCGTACAAAGTCCGTCTGGAAAGTACCATCCCTTTGTCTATTTAATTTACGCCCTTATTTGCACTGCAGTGTTCCAGTTCGAAGCGTTAAGGAGCCAGTGAATAACCGATATGAGACATACCATCTTAGGGCTCAGGGTAGGCTCAGATTAAACTCCGTGGGAATCGTAAGAGGTGACTAAGTGGGTAGCAGCATCTTTCTACGTTTCTGTGTATCGTACCATCTTACATGCTGCATGCGCAATTCTTACAAGATTCAGATAATTTTATACAATGTAGTTTCTTTACAGAATACTTATTGAATGTCATGCAGAATGCAAATAGAGCGAGTCTACGCCGTTTCGGATCGTGCTATGGCAGTGTAAAAGAAACGGCAAGAAACCACTGCAGCACGGCCTACTTTAAGACCCTGTCCAGAAAGGGCGAATTCTGACACAAACAAGGCGCTCCTAGTATCTCGACTCGCGCGATGCTTGTGGACGCAATGTATTGACACCAAGTACCTCGCCTACGCGCGTAGAAACTCGCGCGTAACAATTTGCGGCGAATTTGCCCTTTCTGGACAGAGTCGGCTTTTTACAATGTGTTTCTTTTGTTTCACTGAAATATCAGAGCACCATACCTCTTTGTCATTCATATAGTCATCTTATCTATAGTAAGCTTTTTTACATAACGTTTGCATTACACATTGTTTAAACTTTCTCTCAGGTAATTGCACTATATTGTCAGGTATTTTGTCGTAGTATCGTATACATAGACCAACGAAAGATGTATTGACTTTTGCTAATGGGTGCAAGCGTGGTGACTAAGGGAAATCCGCTCCAAAGTACCACGCGTTTTTGCTTTAGTTCTGGAAGCATTTCCTGTCCTGCAGTGGACGTTGCATGGGATGTTATAATAAATGGGATAAGTAGTATCTATCTTTCGCCAACATAAAAGAAATCAGCCAAAATATATTAAGGAAAAGCTATAGGGAAAAGAAAGAGGCGAGGGAAAAAAAACTGGGACCAACCTGATTGTCTCATTATGGCGCTCAAATTAAGGATTCATTATGGAACTTTTTCCCTAGACATATTATTCTTTTGAAAAATTGTAGTTCCTGGAAAACATAAAATAAAATAAGAAATGAATAAATAAATATACACCGTGTTCCTGAGGATATGCATTAATTTTAAGAGCATGTTCATTTAACGAAACTGAACAACTTTCCTTACGAAACATAAGTCGAAATACGAAAGAAATTTTTCGTCCTCCCATAGAACCTGAATTAACTGATAGTAGTGCATTTTGTATGGGTGGTAATTTTTTTTTCGTATTTCGGCCTACGAGTATGTTCCTTGTTTAGTAAGGTCTGAAGCAATATCACACTTTTTCACGTCGTTCTTCCTGTCTCCCAAGGCGGCCATAAAGTAGCAATTCGAACCAGGGAGGGAATTAGGAGTATTTATTAGATGTGAGCGCGATACATCTGACCCTCACGAATCATTGATGCGACGTTAACTGATGCAGCCTCCCGCCTCTACAAAGTTATATTGACCTTTCTTGTAAGGTAGAAGATATGGGGGAATGATATATGCATATTTTCTTTGACAAAGAATAGCAATCCATATTGCAGGTCACTATGACACCAGGGTTTTTGAAGTCGGTCTTCGACCTTGCAACCCACGCGATATGACTAACTTCTTTAGAGTAAGAAATTCATAAAACTTCATTAAATTAAACAACGGATTAACTTGGCTTTCATTCATACTACTGATACGTTTTATTTAATTGTAGACGCGCAAATATAATTCCTGCTATAACACGAGAAAGAAAGTTATAAAGTATATAAAAAATATATATTTTTGAGGTAGATCACACCTTACGAATATTTAAGAAGAAATATGGTTATGAAAATTAAAACATGATCGTAATATAAAATTTAATGAAGTTAATAAATTACAAGGCTTACATAAAGTTGCTTAATTATGAATTAATGAGATATCTCGCAAATTAAGTCTAACCTAATTATAACGAACGCTACCGGATTTAAACTGTTTAAAAGTGAATTTTCCTAATTAGATTTTTTTTACTGATTTTAGGGTTCCTTACCCAAAGTTGTGACTGAACTGTCTGCCAAACTGAAGGCCCCTTAACTTTATCCTTTTTTTACTTTTATTATTTGTTGTTATAGCAGCAACAGAAATACTACTCTGTGAAAATTTCAACTGTCTACCTATTACGGTTCATAAGATACAGCCCGCTGACAGACAGACAGACAGACATCGGAGCCATATTAATAGGGTCCCGTTTTTCACTCTTTCGGTGCGGAACCCTGATTACCAGTGTTTAAGTCTAACTATTAGCTATGGAACAAAAAAGTTTCATTATAATCGGTTCAGTAGTTCTTGCGTGATTCTGGAATAAATAAACAAACAAACAGACAAAAAGACCAAAAATCAGTGATTTGGATTTAGGGGTATCAAATCAGCATAACGATAATATTTTTTTTATAAATATCTTCATTGTACAGACAAAATCAATTTACATTTTTCTAATAGTAGAGCTGAACAAACTGGCTTATTTTCTTACGAAAAAAAATTACAATCCTCTGAACAAATTTTCCGATTAACTTATGGGACAAAGAACGAAAAAAAGAACTTTTTGCCGTCTCATAAGTAGGTTTTTATCATAGAAATATAAGGATAAGGGTGTCAAGGTATTCTGACATTCATTCAGTCATTGTAAATACGGGGATGTCAAATCACGTTTGATGATTTGACATTTCAACTAGGGACACAATGGCAGATGTCATCACATAGTAAAATAAACTCAAATAATACTCATATAATAATCAAATAATTTTATTACCATAACTTAAATTTAGCACATACATTTTCGCCGTTAACCCCTAAACTAAGCAAAGCTTGTACAATAGGAGTTAAGTCGTCCTCCGCTTGAATTACAAAATATTAAAATTTTATTGTAACTAGTATTCCTTCTATTCCGAGCGGAGCAAGAAGTCCGAATTCTTTGTTTTTTTGGGTCGAAGATAAGATACTACAAGAAAACTGAATGGTACAGCCAAATACAATGCTAAGATTTATGGATTTGTTCCGTTTTATAATCTGAGTAACATAGAAAAAGTGTTATAGTGATAAATTATCTATGGTGGATACGACTATGTAGGTAGGTACCGAAGATATTGGACTTCCTTGCTTCGGTCGGAATAGATACCGTGCTAATTTATTTTACTATAGGATAACATCTGCCAGCACGTCACATCTCTTTTGCTATGCAATGTCATATCATCATCGATGATTATGAAATATTCGAAATAACCATACTAAATTAATAGAACAACGCCTTCATTGCATTTAAAACGATAATATATTATATAATTTTGTTCTGACTTTACATCACACATCCAAGCTCCCACCCACGTCCACATACTCCATCCTCTCCCACACCCTCTGACTCATCCGAAGCTCGATATAATACCAAATACTTCCGCCAGGCGGCCTGTATCCACTTTGTACAAAATGACCCTCCAAACGGATGCATAAACGATTAAACGTACCTACGTGACATTTCGTTAGCTAATGTCAATCCCATACATTTTCATTCTATTGTGGCTTTCTACTATCGCAAACGACAGTAGAAAGTCACTTGGCTCTAGGCCCTGTTTTTCTTAGTGTGGTTCTTAACGGAACCATGCAGCCGCGCGTTTCATAAATGTTTTAATGGATTCAATTTCCGTTCCCAAATTATATTAAATTTCGGGTTTCATGTTTAGAGGTAATTATGTTTTGTTGATTTCCCTATTCGTCAAATTTGTGTAAGAAATTGGAATTCGCAATCTCACATTTTATTTGATGGAGCTCATTTATAAATTATGATTCGACTTCTGAAGGTGCGATATTAAATACTCTCGTCAGACAAGTGGTATTTAATTATCTTCGTCAATAAAGTTAATACAGCCTGGCTTCTAACACACCTTATAGTAGGTAGTAAATTTGTTAATGCAGTTACTAATTTTAACTTACTTTTTTTCCATAACCACGGTACAACCGGTAATATTTTGAGAAAGTTCAAAGAAGGTTCATTTTCTTTCCACTTCATTATTCTCACCACATATTAAGCTGGACCCGTTAATATGGGACAATATAATGGACATAAAATCGATTTAGCTAAGTCCCATTTCTGGGGAAATTCGCTTGGTCCTTATTTGCGAGTAGAGCTTGTTGCCAAGGTACTGTCAGCATCAAAATAAGCTTAGCATTTCAGGTGTCCTTTCACACATTTAAAGTGACTACAATTATAACAGCATCACATTAAACTTCCACTGCAGGACAGGGAACTCTCTCCAAATTCCAGCAAAAGTAGTCGCTTGTTAGCGTTACGGCTGGCACCATGGACCGCGATTGTTGGTGACCGCAGAACGTAAAATGATACGATACACAGAAGGTTGCTGCTGCCCGTCCTCTGGTTCATTAACCCTTAGTCGCTTCCTACGACACGCACGGGTAGAGATGGGTTGGTACTATTCTTTGCCGGCACCACACGGGACAATTATAAATACAACATTAATATTCATTATATTTTTGGTTTAGATAGCCACGATATTTTGAATAATAGGCTGTTTGTCTACCGTGACAATTCTGAGCCTATACCGACAAAAAAGAAAAGCGCCGACAAAGTTACGAGCAGAAACAGAATTAATTACTTACTAATAGAGTCGCTTTCAAAGAGATTTGAACCTCACTGCGCTCGGTCATAGAGGTATTTGAAGGCCTGTCAGGTGTTCCACTTTTGAAACGTCAAGTTGGAACCCGGTCTATTTTGATTTTGGTTCATTTTCTCTCCTGCTAATTTAAAAAGTTGTCTGATTGTCCTCTTGACAACTTATATGATATTGTCTTTATTTTCAATTTTATTAATGTTTTGTATTTTAAATGACTTACATTTTTTTTCTTTTGTTCGCTGAAATTTCGCATACCTATTCAGGTAAAATAGTGTCGGATATATATTAAATGACCAACATGTAACAAAAAGTACCACTATTTTTGGCAAATAAATGAATTGATTTGATTTCAGTCGTAATAAAAATGGTTTGTTGTGATCATGTTGTGAGACTTGTGAGAGAAGCGGCTGTGTAGTTTTTATAATTTTACTCTAATTAAAATAATTTTATTAAATAACTGTTGTAGTCGAAAACCTAAATACTGAACTTTATATACATCGTATCGGCATGTAGATCTCATTCTTCTAGGAAGCAGAACATCTTATCTTAAAATAGCTTAGCTTATCTGGTATATGCATTACTCGTCAAAGTGACAACAAATTATATTAAAGTTTAGCTAATTCTATTTGAAAAAACCCTCCACAAAGAAAAATATTGCAAAATACAAGAATAATTCAAAGATATTTACATATCGCGAACGATTTAGGTTATCCTTTATTTTTAACCAGTAAAGCTATAGCCGATAATTTTCGGTTACATCCTTTATCTGAGGTCGCTTCCATCGGCGGTGTTCTTTTTAGGGTTCCGTACCTCAAAAGAAAAAAACGGAACCCTTATAGGATCACTTTGTTGTCCGTCTGTCTGTCTGTCTGTCTGTCTGTCTGTCTGTCTGTCTGTCTGTCTGTCTGTCTGTCAAGACCCTTTATCTCACGAACGGGTAAAGGTATCAGGTTGAAATTAATACCATATATTAGGGTCCATGAACCACACAAGATCTGAAAATTTCAATTTTTTACAACGACGCAATAAAAAGATATGGCATTTTATGTCCTCATCTCCATACATTTATTCAAAAATGAAAAACCTACAGGGTACTTCCCGTTGACCTAAAATTATGAAATTTGGCAAGAAGCTAGGTCTCACAGTACAAATAATGGGAAAAGTCTGAAATCATTAAATATTACAACTTTTCTCACAACTAATGGTAACCAATTGTGGTGAGCTCCCGTTTCAAGAACATTCATATAAGAGAGGGGTCAAGTTGGATGGTTACTGGGCGATTTTTGTTTTAGTTCTATTTAAAAACGGGAACACTTACAATTTTGAAAATTGGTATGATAGGCTATAAAATAACAACAAATAATAAAATTTGGTCAAGCGCGTGTCGGACTCAAAAAATCTAGCACATTAACTTACTGAAATTTCAACTAATACAATTATGTTTATGTGGTGGTACGGAACCCTCAGTGCGCGAGTCCGACTCGCACTTGGCCGGTTTTTTTTTATCGGTATCGGCCCGGAATTGTCGCGGAGGACAAACAGCCGACACCGGAAAACAATAAAAATCATAATAAATTGATAAATATCCTAGTAAGTTGATCAACTTTCGAAAAATAATAAACTCGTAGGAAGTTCGTAGATCCATAGGACTGTTAGGTAAGGTAAAGGTTCTCTTTTGATCGAACTCACGAGCCGAGCGAGCGAAGCGAGTGCCAGAAGCGAATTCAGTACAGTTTATTATTTTTCGAAATTTGGAAACTTACTAGGAAATTGATCAACTTACGATTCCGTATCATTTTCCAGTGAAATATGCATAATTATGGTCACTTTGAATATCTGGATCTACAAGGTGCATCAGAAAGGGTATATCAACCCGGAAAGATGTGATTTTGTCCATGACACTGAACAACTTTTCCCAAAAAACATCGGTCGAAATACGAACAAAAAAATTTGACTATGCAATCCCATAAGAAAATGTTTTTCATATTTCGACCTATGTTCCTTAGAGAAAGTTGTTCAGTTTCATGGACAGACTCACATCCTTCAGGGTTGGTATACCCTTTTTGTTACACCCTGTATATGAACACCTGAAAAGCTTTACTGACTCTACCAGATGACTACAAGTATAATGTTGACATTAACTTAGTTGGAGTAGGTAGGTAGGCGGAGGCACATACAACTCTGCTAAATCGGCTTATAAAGCTGCGTATGTGAGCGCTTCTAAAGTTACGAACGATGAATAAATTAGTCGAATACCTTGAGAAACTTCATACAGCAGTCCAGCAGTCACCAACGTACTTAATTGATTATACAAGTCACTATAACCTACTAAACTTTGACATTCAAATCATGATGCACAGCCAAATATTTATTTACAATAAAAATATGATTGTAAGCCTCATCAAGCTAAGCTACAGACTCAAACCGAAGTGTTAACTTAGTTATGAGAGTATCGCCTTTGTTGTTTTCAGTTGACCACATAAGACAACTTTTCATGCAGATAGGATTTTCCCTGAGGTGGGAATTTGCTCAGGACCGCGATGGTTGGAGGATCGAGGGGGAGGCCTTTGCCCAGCAGGCTAAGAAAAAAAAAAGTCTAGCGTGAAGCTGTGGGCAAAAAAAACCTAACACAAAAACAGAATATACATTTACCATGGCACAGTTCCAAAAAAAAAACGGGACCTAAGTCCTATTTTCGTACCAAGACTTTGGTGCCCAAATAGCATACGTCAAAACTTATCACGTAATCACAACCATTTCTTTCCCAGCCGGAGTTGTGTGTTTTCTTTATATATATTTTTTTGTGCCAGTCTTAGAGCAACTCAAATGTCCATGCACGGGCTTAAAGCGGGTCACGTGATTCTTTAAGGTATACGAAACAGACGGCATGGCCTGCTATACTTTGGCCTTAGCTACGAGACGGCAAGTCGATGTGGCGAGCTGCTCTTTAGCTTCATTAGGGTATCCCTATTTTCCATCCCCTCTTTGGTTAACAGGTACTTTCTTGTTTCGCAGGATGCTGGGCGGCGTGGGAGGGCGGCATGCGTCGGTGCGCCGGCGCGGCAGTTCGCCGGCCGTGCGACGCGGCGGCGCGGGCGCTGGGCAGGAGTCCCCCCCCGCGTCGCCGCGTCCCCCGCGCCGGCGCCGAGCCGCGCTCGCTGCCACCGATCACAAGACATGCGCGCTCATACATACGCGGCTCAAGCTGGGGGACATTATGTAAGTCTTTACTACTTTACGACACAACCTAATAGACACCTTACTTCTTTGTTACTCGTCAATGCGTTCAGTATGCATTTCAGGGGGAGCAGCACAAAATAAAATAAATAAATAAATAAATAGTTTATTTATGCAAAACGTTTCACAAAAGAACTTAATATAGGCACTCAACTGGATAGAAAACAAACAATGTATTGAAACCCTGACTCCCAAACTAAGAAAAACCCTGTGACTTGGGAGACAGTGTTCGTACCATGGAGACTACATAACATTGATACATTATAATTACATTAAAATTAAAGCAAAAATTGAGAATTTTAAATTAAATTTAAAAAATAAATAAATCTTAAATTAATATAAGAAAATGAGATATATGGAAGGAAGCATGTTGTTTTTGTGTTTAAGTGTGTGTGTGTGTGTGAGTGAAGTGTGTATGTGTGAGTGAAGTGTGTATAGTATGTGTGTGTGAGGAGATTGATGATAGATATGATGTAATTGGTGAAGAAAATAAAAAAATAAATAAGCATATCGGGCCACCGCCGCCGGTTGATAGGTAGTAAACAAGTATTAAGATAAGAAGGTAAGTAATTCCTCTGTTCCATTATAATCTTGTTTTAGTAACCAGTCTGTTAACTTTCTTTTAATCTCGTGTTTATTTAGATTTGCTATATTTAGTAACCCGTGCAATTTTATATATATATGTGGGCTCAGTACGTAAAACTGGTGTTCAGCGAAAGTTGTTCTGTGCGGGACTGAAATTGAGTCTAGTCTGCGCTTACTTGTAGTGGGGACCGGAACAGAACGATGTTGTCTCAAGGTTGATTGAAGCACAAAGAGCTGCCTGTTGATTGGATGCATGCAAATGCATGTTGATTGGATGTTTCAAGGTCGCCTAGGTGTATCTTAGATGACTTCACTGTTTTATTTTTTTCGCAATACACATACAGGACGTTTACGGGTCACGGAGGTAGTTGATACTGAACGTTCCGTGTCTTAGTCAAATGTGTTGCCAGAAAGTGTTCGCCTTGAGATAGGGGTCTATTTATGTCGCAGGCAAATTTTACAATTCGTGGTTTTACATTATGCCTTGGCTTTCTATAAAATGCCGAGAAATTTTTAACTCGATGTTTTACATGATGCCACAGAATTTCACAAAACGGCGCGTATAATTCGTTTCTAGCACTCGCCAGCCGCTGCCGCGACACGCTCGCTACGCTCGCTCGCTCATGCGTTGTGGTCGTAAGATAACCTGACCTAACCTTACCCAACAGTGATCTAAACCCGTTTACAATTTTCCGGCGCCGTTTTACATTTTGACGACCGTTTACAGTTTGATCGCTATTTGTAAACCGAGAATTATACGATTTGCCTGCGATATACAGATTGTGTGGTTGCATTCCCGATAAAATATATCAGTAAAGTTTCAAGTAAAGGCAATATCCAGCCTGACGTCCAGCAGAGGGATGCACCGTTGTGAATAAAACATAATAATTTTCTACTACTTCTTTCTTTCCTAAAGATTAATCCCTTTCTGCTGGACGTGAATATGGATTGTGCGTACCTGTTTTCAGCTTTGTCAACTGATGATAGATTTCAAACTAGAGTGACTGAGCTGATATTCCAATATAGCGCCTACCAACCAGTTGCTAGTGGGAATACTTTTATCGGTATACTCGATCAGTCAGAACCAACTTTTAGAGTAAGATTTCTGTACTTTCTGTTACATTATGTAACCTTAGTCTATTTCTTCGCGTCAATGGAAATAAATACTGAGCATTAGCAACACTGCGTTACTAAACGTTTAAGGGTACAAAATAAAGCACCTTTTTGTATCAGATCTGCACAACTTCGAATAGTATTTTAAACTTAACGATCAAAGAAATTAGATGCAAAATCTATAATTTTTATATTTCGTGTAAATTGGAATTTAAACTTTAGTTATATACTTGCTTATGTGAATTGTTTAATAAAATAAATATCTACAATCTTAAATAGGCATGAATAGGCAGTTAAACTGAATCAGAACAAAATTGGAAATCACTTATTATGACAGTACGGAGAATCTGATGACTGTCATGTCTTAAAGATATCCCTCAAACATACCTTCCCTCTACCACTCGCACTTTTTACACCCATACACGCATAACACACATTCTACACGTAGCTATACATACTAAGAATTTCATTCACAGACGGACAAACACATATGGTATAGAACCTATACGCCTATTAGATTTAGGTCTCTAGAACTGGCTTATTGCATGCTAGGATAAATTATATCCATTGTATTAGTATCTATTGATTATATTTCTGCATGATAGTTTAAGTTTTGCTGCATATTTTTGTTAAAACTTTATGTACTTTTCTTAAGGCGGTCCGAGGCGAGAAGCCTGGTTATCTGTCAAACAGGGAAACCTAGTACGGAGACCAGTCTCTCTCACAAGGAACATCTAGAAGATTACTCCATTGCTGTTATAAATTCCTTTGTTTTACCTTTGTGAAGAGAAAATAAAAAAAAACTTATATATTATATATTATTGCTTATAGAGGTATCTTCTATTGACTTAGGCCAGTATTTCACTGGGACACCATGGCAACGCAACCAGTTACTCACCTGGTGTCCGTTTGGTTGCGCAACCAATTTGGCGGCGCAACCAGTTCGGATGCTGGTCGCGCTACCACTCCCAGTGAAATATAGCCCTTAAGGGCTCCCGCACACGACCGAGAATCGGTGGGCGATTATCGGCCAGGACAAGGACGGAAGATTCAGGTGATAACACGTCAGAGCGGGATGCCGACAAAAAATCGGCCACCGATTCTCGGTCGTGTGCGGGAGCCCTAATACTGTGGCCGCAGGGTGTGGCGGCTCTGGTGTCTTTACTGGTGTCTAGTAAGGACACTAGTGGCGCAACTATATACAAATATCGGCCTTACAATAATTATTTATCATGCTATCTAAGTAAAACAATGACGATAATTCTTCGTCAATAACTATAGTCTAAGTAACGCAGCTTAGTGACAACAGGGTTTCGCTACTCTCAACTTTCGATATATCCATACGATACTACTTCGATACAGTCGAATTCATAACCTTGTTCACTGACAATTGAGTAGAATATTGGTTGAATGGATTGTCAAATGGGCAGTGATTAACATCCAACCAATATCCTACTCTATCGTCAAGGGGCGAAATTTTGAATTTGCATGTTTCGAATAGTATCGTATCGATATATCGAAAATTGAGAGCAGACCGCCTGGACAGATCTATGCGTGGGCGATCGTGGTAATTTCAACGATATTACCAAAACAAAAACGTTTGCCTAAAACATTTAGTTAAGACTTGAAATAACTTTTGAGGCAAACGTTTTTGTTTTGGTAATGTCGTTGAATTTACCACGATCACCCCCCAGGATGGAGCGATCATGTCTCTGTCGCTCCAATACCCTAAGCACCCAAAGACAGTGCAGTCTTTACCATAAGGGCACACGGGGCCCGTGCCCAGGGCCTCCATCCTTACGAGGGCCCCGAAAGACTGATATATTTACACATTTCTATTTCCTAAAAAGTACGTAGTACCGCATTTTCCGCCGACTTAACTTTTTATTAGGCTATGATATTTCCGAGTGTATTCTAACTAACTACAACACCATCTAGCGATACCGTTTCGAATCCACAGTCGAGCTTGCGCTTTGCACGTTTCACACATCAATTTGTGGCCTGTACCCATAGGGCCAGGGGATACCCCGAAAGTTATGTTAAACAGGCTAAAACAGCGAAAGAAACCATTATCTTAATCGCAACCAATTAATGCAGCACAGGCATGCTTATCTAATTGTTAATATACAGCGTGAATTTGTATTGGTTTCGCACCCGAAGCCCAGTGATTCTACTCATGAAAACAAGCAACTTTCGCGAAGTAAGCACCGTTCCATCCTGCTGTCACACTGCTGTCATTCTAATCAAGCTACTTGATTTTGACTGTAATTCTTTGATCCGTAGCAACGTAGCTATGTCTTACAAGGATGTCGTAGCCAATCGTAGCTAACGACGTAGCTATTATCACATCAAAACTTGTAGCGCCCTCTGTGAGCAACAGCTAAAACTCAGCAAATAATTTTCCTAGATTACTGCGCCACGGGTTCCGTGCGGTGAAAATTCGAACTAACAGGTCTTTGAACTTGCGCCATCTAGCGATAAACAAGTTTTCTAGTTACTGCCTCGCGTAAATTAGAACCCCGTAGTTGAGAAAGGTTCATGAAAGTTCATGAGGTTTCAAGGACTAAAAGGAGAGTTGGGGAGTTCAGAGAAAATTCTGGTAGATGGCGTTATATGTGCCATCACTTGATGTTTCAGTACTGTTCAGGGGTTTATGATGTTATAATTTTCCTGTTTTGGTTTGCGTGAATATAAAAATACCTTCTTTGTTAAGAATTAAATTTCTTCCACTTAATTTTCCTTGGTGGTACATATGGGTATTTAAGAAAATGGTAATCTATAAAGAGGAAAGAACTATAATAAATAATTAGACACCTAATAAAGTAACTAATAAATAAGTACCTAATTCAGATTTGAAAAAAAGATCGAGACCTAAACAGAATTTTTCATAGCAATCCTTCTTCAAGACAAAGCTCTTTCGATTTGATTATCAAAGCCTCGCCCGAATCCAATCTCTGTCCGCTATTCACCGTCTAGAACTGTGAAACACCGAGCAAGACGTTCAAATTCAATTCCCACGTAATAGCCAGTAGTCAGCTTTCGCGACATTCGGCCAGTGTAAATGGAGCAGGCTTCAGCACGGCTCCGCTTCCCTTCCTGCGTCCACGTGGTGAGATGCCATTATTGATTTCCGGCGCCAGAAAAGGACAACGCTCTACAAGAATTTGTTGCACTATTTTCCGTCTCCTTCTTTCGCCAATATATGACCTATTTTTATGCCGCTTTCCCTATATTAATACAGCTTAAGTAATTAGGTGAAAAGTTAGGTAGGCTCAATCTAGAGGTTAGTTTGTTTTTATGTAATAAGTACTTCACTGTCGAGAGGGTATTGAATGATATAGATAAAACGGAATGCAATAATCATTTATTGCGATCATGGATTGCGTGTAGGTATTTTGTGAAGGGTTCGATTAAGCTGTTTAAGCTGCCTATTTTTATTGTTCTAGTTTAAGCAATGAGCACAAAAGAGTTTATGATTAGGGCTTGTTTGCTCCACTTTGCCTGTTTTCGTGGCGTTTGCGAATATTTTCGTAGGTCCATCTATTTGTTTGGAGGAATTCATTTATTGGCTAGTTTCCCTTTTTATTAGGGGACCTTTTATTACTATATTATATCAGTAATTACTCGGTATTTTTACTAGACTTTACAAAAAAAATGATGGTCTACACTTAATAATAATGAATTGTCAAGTATTCTACTCTATTGTCAATGAACGAAGTTTTGAATTAGAATTGTATCGTATCGATATATCGAAAGTTGAGAGTAGATCCTCTGATTCTAGGAACGAATTTTAGATATATCGATACGTTAACTACTATTCGAAACATACAAATTTAAAACTTCATCCCTTGACGATAGAAAAAAAATCTGTTTCAGCCTATACTATTAAACGAGCAATATTTGTCGAAAACGGCTCTAACGATTTCGATGAAATTTAGTATACAGGGGTTTTTGGGGGCAAAAAATCGATCTAGTCTCATGTCTGGGAAAATTCGTTTTCACCGTCTTTTTTAATATTTCTTAGCTCCTTTTAGTGCGCTCAAGAAACTTACAGCGCCATCTGTTGTTGAGTAGCATAGCTTGCTAAACTGATGATATTTTAATCATACAGAGCATAGCTCGGTCGCCCAGGTACTAAATTATTAATAATAATTCTTTATTGCGTTAGAGTGGTTGATTGTACAGATATGACACACACTTCGATAGCTTAACACTCCGAAAGCTTAACGACTTATACAAATGTCACCGCCTATTTATAATCTAATACGTTTTCCGTGCTTCGAAAGGTACCATAAGCAGTTTTTCATTTCAAAAGTCTTTTTCCGGCTGAAAAACTCCTGACCACTTGCCTAACAGTAACCTACTCAATAACTTACAGTTTTCCGCACTTTCAATAAATAACAGAATTATTTTTCTTACTTTCGTTACACTCTTATTTTACGTAGCGCCTAAATATTTTAAGAGGTGATTCTGTCCATGAAACTGAACAAATTTTCCCAAGGAATATAGATCGAAATACGAAAAAAAAAATTCGACTTCCCATACGAACTGCATCAGCTGACAATACATTTTGTATAGGAGGTCGAAATTTTTCTTTCGTATGTTCCTACTTAAAATTTATTAAAAAAAATATTTAATGGAGTCCTGAAAGAAGGGGAAGTGCCTTCACAATGGTCTGAATCAGAGATGACGCTATTATACAAAAAAGGCGACCCATCTGATATATCAAACTACCGACCGATCAGTTTGATGTCAAGTCTCTACAAACTTTTTGCTCAGTGTTTGCTTGCAAGAATTGGGCCAAAAATAGACAACAAGCAGCCAAAAGAACAGGCTGGATTCAGACCAGGTTATTCAACAATAGATCATATTCAAGTAGTCAGCCAAGTAATTGAGAAATATAAAGAGTTCAACTGTCCCCTATACTTAGCTTTCATCGACTATCGAAAAGCGTTCGATACTATTTCGCACAATGCTATAGAACAAGCTCTAAATTACAACGAAATCGAAAAGCCCTACATAAACATAATCATGAACATCTACAAAAATTGCAAAAGTAGAGTGAGGCTTGATAGAATAGGTCCTACGTTCAAGATATCCAGAGGAGTACGACAGGGCGATCCGCTTTCTCCAAAAATCTTTATAGCGGTCCTACAATTTATACTGAAAGAAATCGACTGGTCTCGAACAGGCATCAGAATAAACGGCAAATACCTAAGCCACCTATGCTTTGCAGATGACATAGTTCTGTTTTCAAATAACGCCACAGAACTCGAAATTACCCTACGGTCTCTACATCAAGTAAGCGAACAAGTTGGACTGGAAATTAATTTCGAAAAAACCAAAATAATGACCAATCATAACAAAATTGTGATAAAAATAAAAGAGGAGACCATTGAGTACGTGGATGAATATATATACTTAGGAAAATTAATCTCATTTGAAGGAACTGACAAAAACGAAATTGATCGTCGAATTACAACAGCTTGGAATCGTTATTGGTCTTTAAAAAATATTTTCAAGTCAAAGATGCCCGCAAAAATGAAAGGGAAGCTGATGGATACCTGCGTCCTACCAACTCTTACCTATGGCTGTCAAACCTGGTCCTTAACCGAGAAAAACGCAAAAAAAATATCGGTTAGCCAAAGAGCGATGGAGAGGAGCTTATTGAACATTAAACTAAAAGACAGACAGAGAAACGAAACCATAAGACGACGCACTAACATAAGAGACGCTATTGTTCACGTAAGAAAGCTAAAGTGGAAATGGGCGGGACATTTGGCCAGATACGAGGATGGAAGATGGACGAAGAGAGTTACAGAGTGGCGTGGACCTGGGCAAGGGCATCGCAGGCCGGGCCGCCCGCTTAAACGCTGGACTGATGACATTCGCGCCACTGCCGGCGCTTACTGGACACGACAAGCAAGAGATAGGGAAAACTGGAAACAACTGGAGGAGGCCTTTACCCGGACGGGGGTTCCCAACAATGCAGACTCTTAATAGTTAATGACTAATGAATGACAACCAAAAATTTGGATAAATATTGTATCTTTAAATAAATTTGACATGTGTATAAAAATGCTGACATAAAAAAGGATGTACTATTATTGATTTATTATTAACATATTTTTCTTGACAAGGTTAAAAAAAAAAAATACTGCAAAAATTTTAGATTACTTGAATTTTTTAAATTAATTTTAACCATTTGATTACCATTTGAATTTTTAATTAATCTTAACTATTCTTTTATTTTAAATTACACTGGTCAATACTCAATAGGTTGTTATTCTCTTTCTTTTATATTAGGGAGCAAAAATAAAAGGCTTTTTATTTTTTTATTTATTTTATGTTCCTACTTATGTTCCTTTGGAAAAGGTGTCCAGTTTCATGTGCAGAACCACCTCATAAAATATCCAAAAGTTATGTCTATAGTTTCATTGAAAGCCAAAGAGTATTGTTTTCCCTCTCGCTTTCCATCTACCAAGAAAGTAGTATCCACATTTATCACGAACCTACCCTTGTTTTTCACTGTGTTTACAGACTAAAAGTAATAGTGGAATAAATCAGTGGATTAAGCCAGTAGAACAGTGTAGCTTTGCGAAAACATCTGCATCTACCACAGCCGTCGGAGCACGATCGGCTTAGCGCAATGCTAATTGGTTCACGGATTTGTATACTTAATAAAGTGTAATAAAACATGTGTATTTTTTAGTATTTATTAGTTTATACAGGGTGAAAGGGACAGGTTGGCAAATACTGAAAAACTACGTAACTAAACAACTTTCAGGTTTCAGGAAGTGAAAAAAAATCGATTCTCCATACAAACTGTCCAATCAAGTTGGCAAGTTTGTAAGGAGAGGCCGATTTTTGTTTTATTTACTGAAAGTTGTTCAGTTACGTTGACTGATCATGCCCTATTTGCCAACCTGTTCCTTACAACCTGTATATGACTGTGTTTTTCTTTGAGACTCTTGAGGAAATACTACAGGTATTGCTTTTGAAATGGGCGAATTGCTCGTGTGGCATATGGAGCAGAGAGCTCCGCACCAAGGGACAAGCAGCTTCAAAGGTTCTCTCAGGGTCCTAATTTATTACATCTCAACCATTTGATAGGGGGGGATAGAAAATAAGGATACCCTAATAAAGCCGAAAGAGCAGCTCGCCGCATAAAACCGGCTGTCTTGGATGAGACTTAAAGCCAAGCAGGCCACGCCGTCTGTCTTTGCTAGAATAATGGGTGAAATTGCTCCATATATTTGATTACCTATCTGCGCTAGCCGCGACGTCCCCAACAGGAATAATAATAATAATATTGCTTTTTATCTGCATTTACAAAAATGTGAATGGTATTTATTTATTTATTTATTTAAACTGGATAAAAAAATAACAAATGTTTTTTTGTACTATAATTAAAGTGAAATATAGAGTTGGTCAGAAATTGTTCAAACCAGACTTATTTGTCAAAGTTCCAAAGCTTGCTCAAAGAGTGTCATGACTTAGTCACAAACATTGAAAAGTAATCGCGCAAGAATAATCCCCCTACAAAACTTACATTTGTTTAATTTGATATACTTAATAATGAATAATACTTGTAAAATAAACAAAATTTAACGATGATATAAAATTAATGGTCAAGTAAGCAGACTGCCTCTTGATTGTGAAGAGTGCCTGGGCACCGTGCCTCGGTCCCACTTGCCTAAGTCGGTCGAGATTGATGCGGCTCGAGATCGAAGCCTTTTGTCTCGATATCTTTGAGTTTCTAGTTTCCATGCCAAAAAATACTCCTTAGCAGATAGGCATTCAAAGAGTTTTAGTAAAAGAAAAAAAAATATTCAAATTTTACTTTGAGGATTAATCCGCCCTGAAAATGACTTGCGTTTATGGTATCACTATGTAATACGAGTACGACCATGGTGCGATCAAACGTACTTACTTGTATATTACGTCCTATGAAATTGGCGAAATTTTCTTGCATGTTAATCAGATCATAATTCTTATAATTACGTACTCTCATTTTTATATCTATCATATAAATACTTATGGTTACGGGTAATTTAGTTGTATTTAGGTGGAGACTTTTAATTAGCTTTGAGTTACCTATTATGTTATTGTTAGTAGGTTTTTAGCCGTAAGTCTCCCACAAAATAAATAAAATAAAATAAATAATAAAATAATTCTATTGTCTGTGAAACTTGAAAGGAACTTCTGTCGTGCACCTAATTGTAACGGTCGGCTAGTACATACGCTTTTGTTTCAAATGTTTATTCTATTATAGCTTATTTGTGTTGGAAGATGCCAAGTTTATCTTGTTTGAAACTCGTACTCGTACGTTTGTACGCATCACCCTTATTTTTTTGATTGAATACATAATCTGTCTTTTTGGTTTGAAAAATGTTTATGTTAAATTTTAAATAGGTACGTACCCCGTTTTCATAAAGCGGAATACATAAATCTACTACTAACAACGGGAGCAAACATATTGTACGAGCGAGCATAAAATATAGTGGAATATTATTTGCAATGCACCCGTAATTACTAAGTATATTGTGGTTGCGTTCCTATGTCTCTATTAGTGAGGCAATTAATATTGTTTGAACTGTTTTTTATGACTTCGTGCGTGACCATCTGCGAAGTGACAGATTATGGGGGTAAAGGGTTAAGTAATGTATAAAGAAGTGAAGTCAATTCAGTTGCACATTATTTCGCTTCAAACCTCATCCTGCCCTACGTCTATCACATCACAGGAAGGCAGCGCACGAAACTGTCGGAGTGTCCATAGTCACTGTCCACATTAGCTGCACGGCAGACGTACACACTTTCGTCAACTTACGGTCGTTAGCAACTTGCTTGCATCGTGCATAGAAATATGACGAACGCATGATGAACGTATACGTTTTAGTATACTAAATGCATGCCGATACGGAAATACGACTTGTTCACTGAAAAATGCCGATAGAGGACATAGTTTTTTTGTTTCTAAAATGCACGCAAGTGTAAAATTATGGACACCTAAATATGATTTGAGCTATTTCAATTAGTTATAATGACTAACCGCGTCTATAATTTTACACAATATGTTAAAAGACCACTTTCACGTGTCCAGCAAGCCAGATTATTAAATTTCCGCCCTCTTTATTTATTTATTTTATTTACAGTTTATTGTACACAAGATAATACAAACATAAAACTAAAATTAAGAAATAAAGACACAACAGGTGCTGCTTATTTCTACACGGAAATTTCTTCCAGCAGACCTACGGAAGCGTGATTGGACTGGAAGAGGCAGATAGAACGTGCACACATAAACTACAAAATGGAAACCTAAATATAACACTTATACTATACAAATACATACATAAACTATACATATATACACACATATATATAAATATATACTTTAAATAAATACATGAATACATATATAAATAAACTGTATGGATCACTTAGACAAAGAGAGATAGTGCTTCTTAACTCTCTTCTTAAAAACAGCGATAGATGGACTATTACGTATTGTGGGAGGGAGGGAGTTCCACAGCCTGGCCGCATGAACAGAGAAAGAATAGGAGTAGAAATCGGAGCAGTGGGAGGGGATGGAAAGATTTGTCCTGACGCTAGGGCGACAGGGCTCGTGTTGATCACGCGAGTAACAAAATCGCTCGCGGAGATATGGAGGGGAGTTGGGGTTGTTCAGGATGTTATACAGGAGTGAAAGGATATGAGTATATATCTTTATAGGAGATAGTCTTGTATGTAATAGTTAATAGAGTCAATCGTTACTGTTACAAAATTATGCCCTTGCGCATGCGGCCTGCGTATTTATTTAAGGGCGGCGGACAAATTGTTGCGGAGGTGGCTACATGTTTTACGTAACTTGTATTATGTACAAAATAGTTTACTGTTAACTACTGTCAACACTTCTGACAATAAAAAAAGTAAAAACTTGATATAGATATATTTATTTAATGGCGTCACATCTCATTACAAGTCGTATTTTGCCAATGTCAAAGTAAAGAAATTATTATAAAATTATGGCGAGTTCGCCAATGTCCAGTGGAAGATTTACACAGGAATCCACATCACGAAGACGAGGGCCTGTGTACCATGATGACATCGAAAAGTTTATAGGGAAAATTATTGAAGTCTTGATGTCAGCCGCTTCTCTCCATCCATTTTCAGATTTCGGTAAAAACATGTATTCCAATCTTCTAATAGACGTTCACTTTTAAAGTTGTTTACTGCATAAAACCCAATCAAAATTATTCATTAAACTCTTCAATAAACATGTAACACAAATATTAAAATAAATACACGTCCGTCATCTTCAAATGTTGACAAACGACCAAGTTAAAACTCATCCACTGACATTGGAGTAAAATATTGGTCGGAGGATTGTCAAATAGACAGAGATTCAATCATCCGATCAACATTCGACTCTATTGTCAGTGAACGAAGATTTGAATTTGGCTGTCTGAAGTATTATCATATCGATGTCATTTTAATTCTCCAAAGTTTAGAGTAGGTAGCCCACCTGATTTGGTAGTTTTCCATATGTTGGGAAAGTGAACCGTATGGTATACGTGTTATACTGACAGCTCAAATAACTGTTTCAACCCAACAATGAATAATATTAAATTCTGAACGTGTGAAACGAAACCAGCAATAATTAAATGCGAAACATTGCGGCAGTCGTTTTTAGGGCATCGTTTCCGCTTTGTGCGACCCATTTCCTACTCACGAGCAAATGCATACTCCAACGCGCTCTTTTAAGTTGCACAAGACAATCTACGCACATGGATGAATAATAAGAAGGACTCACCATCTCCGTAGAGAAATCGGAACCCGTTAAAAATAGCCTGATAAGTTATTACGATTTATCGAGTCTTCATAAAATGTCATAAAATGTCAATATTTGCGCTACTTTTATTGAAAAATTATTTTTTTGCAAAATACTCGGTAGACCACACACTAAAAAATCTGCCAACCAAAATAAATTTTCTCTTGTTTGGCATTTTGTGGTTAATAGTCTAGGCAACGAAGCGGATCGTTGTATGAAGACCCCCGCATTTAATCCTCAGTCGATGAAACTTTGCTGGGGTATCACTATATGTGACAAACCTTCCATAAAAAAATCCAAAAAAGTCGGTACTTTTAATTTTTCCATACAAAAATTACAAAAAATTTATGAAAAAATAAAAAGTATCGATTTTTTTTTATAGAGGGGTCAACTGCTTCGTTGCCTACACTATAAATCGAAAAATATATTAAAAGATTCAATAAAACGTCTCAGTCAATTCAAATTTGTGATCTTTAATTCAATAATCAAATTGATACAATCCAATAAGGTCTTTGCAAGCTCAAATGGAGTCAAGATGCTTGTTTGAAACTATCAAAATCTAGATTGAATCAGCAAATTTTTTTTTCAGTGTAGTTACTTTCCAGATTATTTGAAAGCGCCATCTAGTTTCAATGAGTTTAATGCTTTTCCGGGTTACATTGTTATGGTGATTGTCAGTCTTCCACCCACGTAGATAGTCTACGCAAGTAAACGTTCAAAAAGAAAAATACCAAAATTTCTACCTTAGCAAATCTGTAGAATGACACAAATTTTTTTGAAGTTAAGTTCTTTAGCGGTGCTTGGCACTTTTTTAGATGGGTTAAAAATGTTAAATTTGCGTCAGATGTCGCGTCAGATCTGTAGCCTAATCGAAAAAGCGTCAACCGTATTGTTCTTACAATACGGGTTTTTATTCAGTGACATCAAAGAAGTACGCGAGCAATGGCGCGATTGACCCTTACAAAAAGCATAATATTCAAAAATGCAAGTTTTCACTTTGCCGGCACTCCCGGAGTGCAACCCGTCTTTTGTTTACTAGAATGTTCAAATGGTATGGAAAATATATTTGAAAAAAAAAAATCACTTTTCATGTTTTTGAAACCCCAAAATCGAACAAAATAGTTCTCCAAGATAGTAGTTCCCCAAGATAGTCTACGCAGAGCCATACGTTAGAGAACAATGACTTCTGTTGCTGTACAGTAAATATGGTCTAAAGTGATGTTTTTATTCCTTCTTTTTACACCAAGTACGATTTTTCCCAACAGATACATAATGACTGTTTAAATTCAATATTACACACGCAATAAGTCATTTATTACATCAATTGCTCTATAAAATCAACCTATCCTTAATAATAGGTCTTTACCTATGAAATTGCCGAAATTTTCTTACAGATTAATGAGATCATAATTCCTATAATTCTAACGCTATTTTTTTCATTTGTCTTATATTTGAAAGTTGACTTCAAGGTTATCAATTTACGCATAAAATAAAGTTTTTATTTTTAGTTCAATATATAAAATTAAAGGTTTAAAAATTGTTCGTCTTAAATGTCGTCCGATTTCATCATTAGATTTGTTACATTTTTTTAAAGATAATATTTTTCGAAAATTAAATTTAAGTTTCTGTTAGCTTAATGTCTTTCCAATAATGCTTAAAAAAATTAAAAAAATTGGATTTATAATTCCTAAGAAAAATGCAAAAATGTTAATACTGAAAATTGAGTTAACCTAAAATTCGCCATACAAAACGGGAATTTTATATGTAAAGACCTAATAATTCAATTGATGCGTGATATGGGGGACATTCCACACAGGAGCATTTTATAGGTTTTCTATTTTGTAGCAAGTATTAAACAGGCAATATTTGTGTGCAAGGTATAACAGAAAGGGTATAAGTATCAACTCTGAAGGATGTGATTCTGCCCATGAAACTGAACAACTTTCCCTAAGGAACATAGGTCGAAATTTAAGAAAAATGTTTAACCTCCCATACAGCTCATTCAGTTTATATGGGAGGTCAACATACGAAAAAAAAATGTTGACCTCCCATAGAAACTGAATGAGCTGATATCACATTTTGTATGGGAGGTCAAACATTTTTCTTACATTTCGACCTATGTCCCTTAGGGAAAGTTGTTCAGTTTCATGGGCTGATTCACATCCTTTAGGGATGGTATTCCCTTTTTGTTACACCCTGTATATATTTGTAATCGGTTGCTCAAAAACGGCTTTAAAGATTTCAATGAAATTTGTTGTAAGGGGGTTTTCGAGGACTGAAAATCGATCTAGCTAGTTCTCTTGTCTGGAAAAAATTGTTCTCTATATTTTTTGAACGTATCTTGAAAATAGCGCGTTTTGAAAACCCACTGGCGTGTTGGTGGGCTTTAGGTGAGATTATACTAGGTTATTTTTTTGGACCTGATATACGTATGCCCACCATATTACAGAGATCAAAAGCAACAACTTTTGCTCTACGACTTTGCTAACAACGCACGAAAAATTTTCGACTCCCCATACTAAAGTGGTCACGTGACCGACCCCTTTTGTATGGGAAGTTAAAGATTTTTAATGCGTTGTTGTTAGCAAAGTCGTGGAACAAAAGTTGTTGCTTTTGACCGTTTATGGTGGGCATACGCATATCAGGTCCAAAAAAATAACCTTGTATAGAGCGAAGCTCGGTCGCCCAGATACTTTAGATTGAAATATTTATTGTGCACTTTTGGTCATATCATGAACAACAAAGGTGAGCGTCATCAACTTTAGTTTGGTTGGACCTAGAACGATCTAAACTAGGCAGCCTATTTCATGAGTAGTAAAGTACGTATGTTAGCAGGTGCAAAATATGTAGAGTCCGGTCGTGCATTGGCTTTTAAACCTGGCCATAAATCTAAACTTTAGAAGGTAAATTCGGTTAGACGTAGTAATTTGCTTTTAGCATGGAAGTTTCGTTATCAAAATGGTAGGTACATTCAAATAGTTCGGGATCCTTCAGCTTGATTATCTACCTAATAAGATACATAAACGAAAACTTAATGTGGTGATAAAAATATTATCGATTTTGGCTGTTCTGAAAACTTTCAAGATTGAGGCAAAGTAACCTTAGCTGTCGTAGTACATTGGTTTCGTTGTTGTTTCCCATGACATAAAACTTTCTTTCTGAAGGTCATGTATGGAAATATTGAACCAAGCTGACTGACGACTCTGCCAGAAATGTGGCGACCTTAGTTCATGGCCTTCATAAGTTTTTCTTTCACTAAACTTTGGTTCATGTATCTTACGGCATGACATAATTTTGAACCCAAAATCGGTTTCATTTTGGGATTTCTCATACTTCTCTTCTTCAGCATCTACTTTCACCAAATTGTGGTTTTATTTTTGTACATAGTGAGGTGAGGTGACCAGGCAGCTGGACACCGAATGAAGATAGTGCAATGTGAATAAGTTTTTGTAAAAACGTGTACTAAATGAGAAACATTTACTAAATTACACGCTTTTTACAACAGAATGCGTGCTAGTAAAATGTTTGTGAGTAGGTAGTAGAGATTCGACTGGTTTTTAGCTAAGTGTGAAAGGAAAATTGGTGATCGGAAAAATCTGAATTTTTGTGGAGAAATTACATTACTGCATAGAATAGATATAAAATTATTCTTATTGGTTAGTTCGGAGTTAAAAACGTGCAAATGTTATGATGTGAAATGACAAAGATCCCGCGATCTATTTATCGTCTTATTCAATTGATATTTACCACAGTATACCATTCTCAGATTGGATAAAATATAGAATGTATTTAGAGAACAAGTAAGAAAATTGCTTATTCGCTTTGAGCCTGAATTATTTTTTATGTAACATGTGAGCAAACGAGCATGTGAGCCACCTGATGGAAAGTGGTCGTCAATTGAGCCAGTTGCAACTATACGGTTATGTTACTGTCAATGTTTCCCAGTTTACCTATAGTAAGGCTGACGCAATCAACCCCTACGCTTGAAAATAGTAAAAATTTGTTCGCAAGTACGGGGAACGCATAGCTTTCAGGTACCTAGTATAACGTGGATGGCCCGGTCGGGAGCATCGGCCATTGAACTCGGTCAGTAGGTCGCCGCCGCACCGCGCTGCAGCTTCGCTTACACGCCCTATGTGCCGAACATACACTTGAACTTTCTAACGATAGCATTTGAAGTACCAACACTGTAAAATTGTTCTTTTTATTACGGTTCGTAGCGACGCTAATACTATGAAGTATGCTATTTACCATTGAAATATTAAACTTTGCTATTTTTTTCAATTTTGGATTAGATTTATTGGGCTAAAATCAGGTTTATTAGATTTCTCAGATACTCTTGAATTAAAACAAAATAAGAGGCACCCTATTATGAATAGCTAATGGATGGTTGTTCAAACTGTAAAAAATTTCACAAAAACATATTTTTGGTTTTCCTGACAATACAGGGTGTAAGGGACAGTTTCAGTCAACGAATCTGAACAAATTTCAGTGAGCAAAACTTTCGAGAAATTAAATTAAAAATCTGCTACTACAAACAAAGTTATACCTTAACTTTATGGGCATTTTGTATGGAGAGGCCGATATTTTTTTCATATCCTGAAAGTTTCAATCACTGATACTTTGTTTAGATACCTTGACTAAATCATGTCATTTCAGTTTTCGGAGAGCTGTTCCTTATGCCCAATATAAAAGTTGTTCTCAAATGGCTCTAACATGAAACTAAACCTCTTTTAGTTTTTTACTTCCCAAAGAATATATAGGTATAGGTGCCTACAATAAATTAACGGAAGAATGAGATATAGAACTCTTGTGTTGTTTCTGGCACTCGCCGGCTGCTCCCGCGGCACGCTCGCTATTCGCTCGCTCGGCTCGTGCGTTGTGGTCGGAAGATAACCTAACCCGTTTACAGTGTCTAAAAAATCTAAAATGCAACAGTGATCTAAACTTTTTTATAATCTGCCGGCGCCGTTTTACAATTTGCCGACCGTTCACAGTTTACCCGCCGTAAGTAAACGGCGAATTAGGTATACGATTTGCCTGCAACATCTAGTACTTTTTGTAAGAAGTTGTCAATAATTAGTAACAAGGCCGTGACAAGTCTGAATGAATGAATATAGCCCAAATCTATTAAAGTCGCTAGTGAATAAGCTTCTTCTGGGTAAGCTCGTTCCATTGTCGACCTTATCTCTGTCTTCAAGACTAGATCGAGGTCAAGATTAAGCCAATTTTCGATAAAAAATTAAAATAATTATAATTACGAATACAAAATAATTTATTGCCGTACAAAAGCCTATTGAAAAACAATCAAATAACAAGTAGGAATAAGAGGTACGGGCACTATAGGGCTGGTTTTGAGCCCACCCGACTATAATTGAAGCTAGGTTGTACCTAAGACGATAACTCGCTAATCACATTAGTCTGCTAGAGTTCATTCTGCCCTAGAAACGTCACTACGTGACAACCTTCGGTATCAAGGTAGTTTATTTGCAAAACTAAAATGGTTCTTAGTTTGGGAATTTGGTTAAATATTTTTGGCTTAGCATTAAGGCTTTAGACCAAAGTATAAAATGACTAAAGGTTGTCGTACAACAATTCAGACAAAATTTTGTTGTACGATCAAGCCATTTGACTTTAAAATTGATATCTCAGAAAACGTAAGTAAGCATTCGTTATATGCTTCATTACAATCTATGAAACGTGAAATGCAGCAAAAGCGCGTGAACTTTGGAGGGGGTTTTTCATAGTCACCAAGCTTGTAAGCATTGCGGCTGGCTACCGCTGTTGTTGGTGACCGCAGTACGTAAGATGGTACGATACACAGAAAGATGCTGCTGCCCATCGTCCGGTTTATAAGCCCTTAGTCGCCTCTTACGAGTATAACGTCACCCACAGGCAGAGATTGTTACTATTCTTTTTCGGCATCATCCGGAGGTTTTGTATGCTTATTCTTATCTAACCAAACTGTTCGATGTTTTTTGTTTTAATAGTTAAACTAACCGTGTAGGTAAGGAACTATTAAATTAGATAACTTATACGAGAAGCAGCACTTCAAATTTAATCCCGGAACAATTTTTAAACCTTAAAATATTTTTTATTTCCTGTACAATTTTTGAACCTTGTTAAGAAAAAAGAAGAGATGCATTTTATCCTGTTTTTGCAGACTAAAACAGCTCTCCATCACTGCAGATATGCAACGGGAAGTGTTGAAAAGTCGTTAAAATTCCTGTTGCGCGAACTAACGCGCACATAATGGATGTGAGCAAAATGCTTTACAGCCTGTTTGCAGAATTTTAGGTGCAACTGCCTTTACATACACATATGACTGCCTTTACATACATCATGATATTCTTATCAGGAAATTACACCATTATGGAATTAGAGACCAGGCTCTAAGCCTTCTGGAGTCGTATCTAAGTGAAAGGATCCAGAAGGTTGATGTAAATGGGAAAAGGTCACTAGGATCAAAAATTTGTATGGGCGTTCCACAAGGCTCAATCCTGGGACCATTCCTGTTCATTGTCTACATTAACGATTTGCCAAACCTTGTAAAGGACAAGAATGAGATAATACTATTTGCAGATGATACGTCTTTGATTTTTAAAGTCAAAAGACAACAATCAAATTTTGACGACGTAAATATTACAATCTCTAATGTAGTTGAGTGGTTCACCGTAAATAATCTTTTACTTAACGAAAAGAAAACTAAGTGTGTTAAATTTGTTTTGCCTAATGTAAAGCCAACTGCTACAAGCCTTTTAGTGAAAAACGATAAATTGAGTCTTGTGGAATCAGCTGTGTTCCTAGGTATTACCTTAGACAACAAATTACAATGGGGACCGCATATTAATAAATTGTCGAACAGACTTAGTTCTGCAGCATACGCAGTGAAAAGAATAAGAGCTCTGACGGATGTAGACACCGCGAGGTTAGTCTACTTCAGTTATTTCCATAGTCTCATGTCATATGGCCTTTTGTTATGGGGTCATGCTGCGGATGCAAACAGCATTTTTTTACTACAAAAGCGAGCTGTTCGTGCAATTTATAAAATGAAGCCTAGAGAATCTCTTCGAAATAAATTTAAAGAAATCAACATTTTGACTTTTGTGTCGCAATACATTTATGAGAATTTAATATATGCTAAACGGAATATACATATTTTTGATAAAAATTGTGACAGGCACAGTGTCAACATAAGAAACAAGAATCAACTTGCTTCTCATGTCAGCCGTATTCACAAAATTAGTAAAACATATAAAGGTCAATGTATACGCTTCTATAATAAGGTACCCACTGATATTGAAAGTTTACCGTTAGATAAATTCAAAACTGTAATCAAGCAGAAATTATGTAAGAAGGGTTATTATAAAATATCAGATTATCTAGAAGAGAAAAATCCATGGGATTAGACTACGGTTCTAACAGGCTAATTCAAAATTAAAACTGACCTATGTATGTTGTATATCAACCTTGTACATTCAAACATATTTAAAAGAGCGCGTGGGTTTTTATTGTCGCTTCTTTTTTTTCCCACAATGGCGCCATATTGTTTGTGAAGCGATGTAGTTTAGCTGACGTCATTAGGAGATTTTAATATCCAACAATGAATAAACGATTTTGATTTGATTTGATTTGATTTGATATAGCTGCCATTCTTTGAAAAACGTTCTTTGACGTTTGGGTCTGTGGGAAGAAAATTTACATTACACGATCAAAATTAAAATGTAGGTTGCTGTTGTCAATATGAATTCCAGGAAAAACTCGTGGTACAATTTGGAGGGGAAGTGCCATAGTCACCACGCTTGTTAGAGTCGCGGCTGGCACATTTTTATTACTTAAAATGAGTTTCCCTGATGGACCCACGGCAAAATCTTAATTTGTTATCACTTCCCAAACAAATGTATCAGCTGATTGGGTTGGTTAGTTGGAAGTAAAAATTTAATCCACACGAGTTACACAGAAAAAGAACTTTACTGAATTACTTCCTTAAAGGAAGCCCTAACCCTTTCAAATAAAAAAACATTGAAAGCTACCAGTATAATTTCTATCTACGACTACCTTCCAACTCTTAAAAAAAACTGAGAAGAAAAGCATACAAAAGCTGCCAAAGCCCCCATTACCAAAGTCATTGTTTTTCTCCCAGCTAGCAAAGTGGGTCAGAAAACGACGGCGCACGATTTCAAAGGCTGCTCTTAGAGCAAAAATTGGAAACAAATAGAAGTTCTGATCAAAATAAACTGCTATCAGTATAAACGAATCCGTAAGTTGTTAATACTCGTTATTCAAGGTGTAACATAAAGAGAATATCAACCCTAAAGGATTCTCTTAATGATACTGAACAATTTGCTCTGAAATTTTGACCTCCCATACAAAATTCGCTACTACTATGTATGTCCCGTGTGGTGCCGGCAAAGAACAGTACCAACCCATACATACCCGTGGGTGTCGTAAGAGGCGACTAAGGGTTATAAACTGGAGGATGGGCAGCAGCATCCTCCTGTGTATCATACCATCTTACTTACTGCGGTAACCTACAACTGCGGTCCATGGTGCCAGCCGTAACGCTAAACAAGCGAGGTGACTATGGTACTTCCCCTCTCGTTTTTCCAGCAAAAGCTAGAATTCTGGAGGGAGCTCTCTGTCCTGTAGTGGACGTTTCATGGGATGTTGTGATGATGTATAACTATGGGATGTCAAAATTTTCTTTTTCATGTTTCGTCACATGTTCCTCAGGGAAAGTTGTTTAGTTTCATGGGCAGATTCACATTCCTCAGGGTTGGTTTACCCTCTTTGTTACACCCTGTATAAAGTTACAGCAGATATAATTGATTGGCAGATTCTTTTACTCAGTCATGAAAATAAAAAAAATATTACGTTGTTCTATAATAACATGCTTTTACAACTTTTGGTGGACAGTTCTTTGTAGCCTTTATAAACCATATTTTCAAAATATTAATCTACAATATAGTAGCAGCAAGAGCTAAAAAAGGCTTTTTAATAACAAGCGATTTTACTTTACAAAAGCTGTGGGCAGTATAATAGAAATATAGCCTCAATTATAAAAGCATCTTGAACTTGCAGGCGTAAAATTCCCGAGCCTCATCCAGCGCGGCCGCGTTTCAGGCAAATATTGCAGTTTGCAACAAACTCTTTGTACGCGAAGGCCTGCTATCAAAGTACATAACAGTAGCGAGCCCACTTACTAAATCGAGTTTATATTAAGATTGAATATATAATATTGACCCTAGAGAAGTGTCAATTCATAATCATGTTGAAAACCTTGTTTTTATAAATGTGTATGACTCTTTAGAACTACTATACTCTAGCTGTGCTCTTGACTTCTTGTTTGTGCATGGCGTTTGGACTTTTAGTGTAAGCTTCACCGTTTGGACCTGGTACGCCACTGATATTAAAAGTTTACCGTTAGAGATTAAATTCAAAACTGTTATCAAGCAAAAATTGTAAATATCAAATTATCTAGAAGAGAAAATCCATGGGATTAGGCTACGACTCTAACAGCAAATTGACTTTTATTTAATACCCTGTACATTCGAATATATTCGAAAGAGCGCGTGGGTTTTTATTGCCGCTTCTTTTTTTCCCACAACGACACCTTTTAATATCCTACAATAAATTAACTATGTTTGATTTGATTTCTACTCGTGTATCTTCTGATACTTGCTCTACAAACTGATGTTACTCTTAGAAAACCAGACATCTTCCCTGAAAATATTACTAGACTCGCTTTAGCTACCTACATTCTCATACTCTATCGGCCTGCTTTTATTATTCTTTTTTTTTTTATCTTTCCTGGCTGTCTTCACGTAAAGTATTTGAATGTAGTAGGAGCATAGTAGGATCTTTCGAAGCGATAGTTTCGGTTTATTAACATACTTTGTACTGGGTGTCAGTTTTTATGAACTTTCGAGACCCGCATTTGATAGGGTTACGTAAAGTGGAAGAAGAAGAAGGCATGCGTTTATACTGTTTATAGCGTATAAGTAGGTATAGAGTATCAGATTGAACGCAAATTATTTGTGATTTTTGTTTACTTCGGTGAAGTTACAAAACGAACAAACTGCAAAGCAAAAAAGGTACCTCAATGACAACGCTACTCTTATAAAATACACACAGTAACACATATTGAACGAAAAATGCATTATTTTACTCAATTTTATCAAGAAAATCATTTTAGCCATAGATTGCCTGATCCGTTTAATAGAATACTATAATAATATACGAATGACACATTATTATTAGAGTGCAATTGTTATGCTAAGTATTTGTGTCACTAGGATACTTATCGGGTATAAAATCATAATAAAATGCAGTGTTATTACTTATCGTAATTTATATCGTACATCATCACCTCATACATACAAAGTAGGTAGTTAATAAGAAAGTACGGAATTGGCAAGATGGTAAATAACACATGTGCCACAGGTCAATTCAAAAAGTCTAATCTTCATTTAGTAAAATTCTGCAGGACCGTATCTCATTTGATACCAAACAATTCAAAAATGTTGTCTGATCGGAAATGTGCAATACAGTGTAATTGTACTTGTTTTTCAACTTCTCCAACACTGTTTTTAGGGTTCCGTAGTCAACAAGGAACCCTTATAGTTTCGTCACGTTTAGAACTAGACAGCTGTAATTTGGTACGGAATATTTATCAAGAATAACATCTTGAAATAATATTTTTTTAGGGTACAAGTAAAGTGGGGGTGAATTTTTTTTCTCTCGCTGACCCTATCGCGTGGCGTGTCGTAAGATAGGTCTTTTAAAATAATGCGAGTTTGGATTTATAATATTTTTCGATATAGGGATCCGTTTGCAAAATATTCAGCTTGAAAGCACAATTTTTGTTGGAGTCGAGTGTCCCCTCTCCCAACTTCGCCAGCTAAATGGTGGTTACTATTGGAAGTGTGAATTTTTTTTGTAGTAGTGTATATGACTAGCTGGTGCCCGCGACTTTGTCTGCGCAGGTTTGTAAATTTTAGCCTATAGATGTGCTATTCTGATGTAGAAGCTATATTATCGTAAAGTTTCATTAAAATACATTCAGTAGTTTTACGTGAAAGAGTAACAAACATCCATACTTACAAACTTTCGCGTTTATAATATTAGTAGGATAGGATTAAATTAAAAAGAAAACTATCACAACTAAGGTCGTAACATTGTAGGCACTTTCACCGGTCATTTCGGCACTAGAGAAGTAGAGAGTACCTACACAAGATGGGTCTGTCGGATACAACTACTTGCAGAGCATGTGGTGAAGAAAGCGAACGCGTGGAGCATCTTTTATGCACATGCAATGCTTTGGCTAGCAAGCGTATGAAGATTCTGGGTCAGGCTTATCCGACACCAGAAGACTACAGGCTCCTTCCGCTGAAATCTACATCGAAACTCATAACGAGCATATTTGGAGACAGCGGAAGATCACAGGAGCAATAAGGCAGGGGAGGCACAAAAGATCCCATAGGGTCGAAGTGCTCTGAGGTCCATTAAGGAACTCAGCCCCACATAATAAGATAAGATAAGATCACAACTAAGAAGGCTTCTCGGGTTAATGAGCTATAGCCGAAAAACTGTAAATGATAAAAATAGCAATCAGGCGCTAGGACCTCGCTGAGCATTAGGAGGATGATTGCCTTACCTAACGAACCTATGGATCTACGAATTTCTTACGAGTTTATAATTTTTCGATAGTTGATCAACTTACTATAAAATTGATCTACTTACGGTTATAATCATTTTCCGGTGACATACACGAAGACTAGTGCACTTAGAGGATGTGGTATAAATTCCAAGAAAAGTTCTTATTTCCCCAGGAAGACCTCGACTAAATACAGTATAAAATGCCAGTGACTTGTAGAGCTACAACTCTTGCGCCCGTCGTCGCCGAATACGTGTGAAGTTTTACATACATACATACATAATATCACGCCTTGTTCCCGTTGGGGTAGGCAGAGACCACAGTTCTCCACCTGCTACGATCTTGACATACTTCCCTTGCTTCCGGTACTTGCATACTTTCATACATGCTCGTCGGTTTAGGGTACTTTTAACCTGGCCTTTATTCAGAACGTCCTGTATTTGGTCCTGGTACGTTCGCCGAGGCCTTCCCCTTCCAACGTTCCCATTTTTAGAGTGCTCCAAATGGGAAATCCGATGAGACGGCAAAGTAAGAGCTCCTTGTACAGTCCACATTTTGGACAGACAGGAGCAGGTCAAGCCTGGTTAAGACTATTGAAATAGGAACGGTACAAAGTTCAATGTGTTAATCTTGACGTGCTATTGACTGTACAGTGTTAAATCTGTTAGCAATAGAACGTTTTGGCCATTTAAACATATTTTATTTGCAACCTCCTACACTTCAAAGTACATTAAGCTGCAAGCGCGCTATTTTGGTGGCTCAGAAATTGCAGCCCGAGCCGTAGGCGAGGGCCTAATGGAGCCGAGAGTGTAATGACTAATGTGCACGTGCTTTTTATGACGTTTTTCAACACATTTTCAAATAAAAAATACAAAAAAATTGTTAACCTTACTCTGCAGCGTAATGTTCTCAAATTGCATTTTGATATTTTTCTCTTGATTTGAGTACGCATGAAGCTAGTATTTTGTGTCTAAGTGATTTTGGCGCCTTTGAAATTAATTTAGTTAGATTATTATGGGGATAATAATTATAGTTCGGTCCCTTATTGTCTTATATCGCCAAATTTACCAAATTGCACCAATTTTTTTCCAGGTTCTAGTTAGGTACATAGCTCTCAATTTTTGATAGGAGCCAATTCTTGAATTTAAAAAAAAATCCATAGAAAATTCAAGAATTGGCTCCTTTCAAAAAATATCCATAGAAAATTCAAGAATTGGCTCCTATCAAAAATTGAGAGCTATGTTCCTAACTAGTACCTGGAAAAAAAATGGTGAAATTGTAAATCGTGTCTACGTGAAAAAGCTAACTGACCGCACTATTAGTTTGAAGAAGCACATTAGAAGTTGTCATTTTTGAAAATAATTATTAATAAATAACATTTCTTAAAATGGCGTGCATATTTCTTTCTTAATGGACACTTATTACAAATGCATAAGTAGAGGGAATGGCACTGACTAAACTTCCAAGCAGCCTATTCTTTGAACCTAAACATTATAATTTTACAAAGTGGGATATTTTATTGCTTATATGAGTTTGTTTTCCTAGTTGATTAGTACAAATAATTCACGAAACGAATGTTTATTTATAATATTTTCTCGAGTAAAGCTGTTAATTTATTCATGATAGTATGATTAAGGTTTCAGACACAAAAACTCCTTGCTCCGTGCTGAGATAAAAAAAAAAACACAAAATAAAACACTAGTGTGGTAATATTATGAAAAGACACGTGTGTATGATAAGCCGGATCATAGACTTTAATACTGTGCAATTAAGGGTGTTTTCAACCACCTTTTGAAAGTTCTACTGGATGGCGATGCAGATCGGCATAAGGAAAAACCATCATAGTGCCACTACACAATCAGTATGAAAATGATTAACTCAGTTCGATTGCTGCTCTAAATAACTGTAACATTTTTTCTTGTAAAAAGATTTCATGGAAGAAGAGATTTCATTTCAAAGATTTAAAAATCGCACAAACTAAGTGACTATGTCAGTTGATGCGCAAAAGTCGAAAATAAGTAATGTTTGACTTCTGCGCATCAATGACATAGCCAGAGTTATTATTGTACGATTTTTTAATCAAGTGTTCAACAGATGTCTAACTTTTTTGTAGTAAGACGGCATATGTTTTACTGAGTCTAAAAAAAGAAATTAACATGAGTTTAGCGTACCACTATTGACACTTATAAACTCGTAGTTGACAGACGTCAAGGATAACTCCCTAATTACGTCAGACAGATGCTCTTTTCAGGATGACAAAGATTACTAGACTTACTAACAACTTTAAGTATGCTATACAAGCTAAAAACAAGCTGTTTCATGCAATCCGGTCAAACTTCGCAAGGAAATTGTATAACAATTGATTGCTGTTCGCCGAATTTACAACGCCTTTTAATTTAATTACTAGCTTTCCGTGTTGTCTCGCTTCATTAAAATTTAGAACTTCGATAGAGTTTCATGCGTAGCATTTTCGTAGCAGTGCTACTATGCGTAGCACTATCGTACATTTTTAAGTAAGCAAATCTAATTTTTTTGTGTATTGTTGGACCAAACTCTATATTCCAGTAATTTTAAGAACAAATATGAAACTCTTTAAATGATGATCACAACACGCGACGTATTGTATTAACGCATTTACGTAGCAATGCTACGGCGCGTAGCTTGTAAAAGTACTTTTCTTAAAAAGTATTTAGGATGATCAAAACATCAAATACTAATGCTATGATTAAAATGTACCCGTTCTTATTAATGAAATAACTTGGCGTTTTCATGCACACCTATATTTTCATAGGAATTGACTATAATATAAGGTCTTTACCTATGAAATTGCCGAAATTTTCTTACAGATTAATGAGATCATAATTCCTATAATTCTATTTTTTTTATTTGTCTTATATTTGAAAGTTGACTTCAAGGTTATCAATTTACGCATAAAATAAAGTTTTTATTTTTAGTTTGATATATAAAATTAAAGGTTCGAAACTTGTTCGTCTTAAATGTCGTCCGATTTCATCATTAGATTTGTTATATTTTTTTACAGATAATATTTTTTGAAAACAAAATTTAAGCTTCTGTTAGCTTAATGTCTTCCCAATAATGCTTAAAAAATTGGATTTATAATTCCTATGAAAAATACAAAAATCCTAGTATTGAAAATTGAGTATACCTAAAATTCGCCATACAAAACGTAGGTAAAGACCTATTATATATATCACAGGCAATGTGTCCGGCATTCTATAAAATACCTAGTAATTCTATTTAATGCCTAAAACGTTCAGGCAAAGTATGAAATAAAATTTATTTTACACATTGCCTAGGCATCCTATACAATGCCCAATATTCAGCCGGCAATGTATAGAATACGGGGTAAGTGGAATGTTAGTGGGGTTAGGTTAGGTTGGGTTAGTTACACTGGTCGCGTTCCTCAGGAGATCCCAGGGTCACCCGCCATGCGCCGAGGTTGGTCACCGGGGGGTTTTAGTCAGTAGAAGTCTGACATAACCCGACCGCTGCCCCGAGCGACAGGGTATCCATGTAGGATTTCCCCTCATCAAAAAAAAAAACCGGTCAAGTGCGAGTCGGACTCGCGCGCCGAGGGTTCCGATATACCTATAGTATTTTTGGAAGCAATAAAGTCCATTTTCAGGACCGCAAAACTAAATTTGTTTGTAAAGGTTTTTTGCAGATTTCTGAAAAACTGTGCAATTTAGAAAGATCGTTTTATTTTTGCTGTAAAGTTTATATAAACTTCTGTCAACTGTAATTAATTCAGATTTTTCCTTACTCAAACTTCGGAGATAAGGGGGGGGGGAATGGTATTTTTCTTGACATTTTTCATCATAACTTTAAAACTAAGAAATTTAAAAAAATACAAAAATATATTTTAAAATGTACAAGTAAAGCCCTTTCATATGATACCCCACTCGACCTAGTAGCGACAATTTGAAATTTGGCCCCCCCTATTTTGGCCCCCTTTATATTAATAATCATACTTTTTTCAAAATTTTTTCTTGTGCAATTAAGTTGGGCAACTATATTCTAAAACTATTCCAAATTTCAGGTTGATAGCATAAGTGGTTGCTGAGATATAGAGGTGTGACAGACAGACGGACAGACAGACAGACAGACAGACAGAGCGGCACCATAAGGGTTCCTTTTTTTTACCATTTTGGTATCGGAACCCTAAAAAGGTTGGGTTAGTTAAAACACTTGTTGTTTGTCTCATTTCTTACTTTACCTGATCTCCACATGGCATTCTATACAATGCCTAGGTATTCTTTACATTGACTAGGAAATGTGCACAATTATAAACGATATAAAAAATATTTTATACATTGCCTAGACGAGCTTGGCATTATATGGAATGCCTAGGCATTATATAGAATGCCTGAATTATAAACTTTGCCGATAACATATACACTTTTTAAGTCCCTGCATAATTAAGCTGGCATCTCCTATAGCCGTTCATCCATATTCCTAAATGAAGGTTAAACGATTGGACTATACTGTCAGTCCAATGTTCTGTCAATTGTATAAAATAGGCCGAGTTCACCTCTCGGTTGGGCAAACGCCAAGCTGTCTAGCAGGTGACTCGATTGATAGTAACCGGGCGCGTGGACTTACCAAATGGAATTATTGGAGTTTAGATTCGAATGAAATTCAGTTTAGTTTTTACGGTGAGTATTGTTATGTAAGAATAGAATATTTTCTTCCAAGATTTTGTCTAAATCCCCAAAAGAAGTATGTAGCCCTCGAAATGTGGTTATTTTTTATGTTTTCATTTGTTAATAAAATAAGACGAGGAAAGAAATTCCATTAGGGTTTTGATGCTTATTCAGAATTCTGATGAAAAAAGTGGAATCCTTGGAATCAAACTCTGCCACCGCATCGGATTAAAGCTGGTTTGTACACTATAATTTATTTTTTTATGTAAAAATTTTTATTCGTATGCAGTTTACGTTTTAAAATTTTTGTGTTTCTTCTTTTTATAATTAAATAACTACGCTCTTGTCAGTAGGGTGACTTTCACGCCTCTTTTGCCTCAATCTGCTGAAAGAAATTTACTAGTTGAAATAATTTGAAATTATTTTTTGTGTTGTTTTTCTCAGTCGATACTTAGTCTGCATTTTCGAGTATACAATAAACAAATAAATAAAATCTATTGCTGAATTTAAGTGTCGATATGTTGTGGTCGTCAAACCATCGCTCGAGCTTAGTGTCAGTTGGAGCAGAGTTCGAGGGTCGAGCGGACCGAGCGGGACGAGCGGCTCGGCGAGCGAGGTGCACGCGGCTGCAGAGGGCGCGCGGTCGGTGTCGCGGCGGCGCGGCGGTGGTGGCAGAGAGGTGCGCGCGCAGACGCGGGCGGGCGGTGCGCGGGTCAGTGGCGTGCGACGCGCGCCGCGGACGCCCGCACCGCAGTGTCGAGCAGGAGCCCGCCATGCCCGGCCCGCGCCTCTCCCGCGCCGCCTGACAGCATGGCCTACCCTACCGCCACCACCACACGCAGCCACGCTCTGACGACGGTACGAATCAGTGTGTTTATTGCAAACCGCGCGGCCCGAGCTGTCGCTTCCACCGCTGCCGGCTGCAACTAGCCGCTGCGTTGGTCTCTTCCTCCAGTGATAGTGTTTCTCCGGTCTATCTCCCCAGTGAGGGTCGGTCAGCGCAAAAGTTCTCGTCTCGATTCGATCGTCCGCAGCAGACGGGAGTAAAGAGTGAGCGGGTGCCGCGCGGCCCGCTAGATGGCGCCGCTGGTCGCTCCTGCGGCTAGTGCTCTCCGCCCGCACCCCGCTATCGTCGCCGCCTTTTGTTTCACGCTGTTCGGTCGTGTACATAAAATAATAATTGCCGGCGACGGTGGTTCGCAGGGCCGCGCGGCGCCGAGCCGTCGCTGACGTCAGTGGAGCCCGGGCTCGCTCCCGGCTTCCCCGACCTTCCGCCGCCGCTGTCTGCGGTCCGCCCGCGCTCGCGCCCGACACACGCTCCGACACGTCAGGCTTACACTAACCCTCCGCCCCTCTCGCGCCGACCCCCTAACTGCTGTGCCAAATCTATTACAAAAACCACCAAGTGTTAATCCATTTAACCGAGTTATTTCGGCTATTTATCGGGAATCTGGAGTCGTGTCGCGTCGTAACCTAAGTGAGGCTCCGTATGAGTCGTCGGTGTCATGACAATAATGTGCAGGTTTCATTCATGTAACCTAGAAAGGTTGGCGATTGATCTGCACCTAGCAACAGAGCAGACGGCGGCGACTGAAGCGACCATCTTTGTAGGCTGGCTTTATCTAAACGTTGTTGGATTTATTAAGGAAATGGGAAGAGTAGAGCGTTGTTAGTCGTGGATCTATTTAGCTAAAGAGTGCGACCGCGGAAGCCGCGCCGCGCCCATGCCCGCCAGCCTGGTGAGTACTAGCTTGTAAGGCTTCGTTAAGCATGCCATTTTCAAGGAACCTTGCGTAGGTGGAGAGCCATTTTCAAAGCCATGCGGGAGCTTATCACAAAAGACGTTTACGACCCATCGCTCTAAACGCGGCTATTACACGGTTGCCTTATCTCTTGTGATTTAGTCAGAGTATATCGCATGCTTTCTCATGGTTTAAAAGGAATTTTTGATGTGTTTATTACGAAGAGGGTAACTTAATTGATAAACAAACAATCACCATCACGTCCACCATGTGTGCACACTTAATATGGTAAGGTTCAATTTGTGTCTCCATCTGCGATTTATTGAAACCGGCATCATATTAAATTGCAATATTTTACGTTATCTATATAGAAGCAACAATTATGTTAACAAGATCCCTAGGGGTGGTCATATGACGTTGACTGAGGCCTCATTAAAATAAATGAGAGCTGAAACGAAAGCGAAACGCGGTTAAACAATTTTGAGCCCATTTATTGGTTTTGAAAGTGCCTACTTACGTAGTCATAAATAACAAATCGGAAACATTCTTAAACTACTTATGTAACTAGTTATTATGATTTTTTTATTGTCACTGGGCTTACTCACCTGGTTTTGTGTACATAAAATCCTGATACAAATAAACCATTATTTTTACTTAACTACAGGTCCGTTTCTGATTCTCGAATCAGTATAATATTGTTAAAATTTTGAAGGATTGAAAATACGCATTTTCCTCTGATATTGGAGTGTAATGCTAAATGTCTATGCCGTTATAAAACTGAATATTATTTTTATTATTTTTTTATTGATAATGGGCTTACTCTTGACATCGATCTAGTCTTAAAGACAGAGATGAGGTCGACGAAGAACGAGCTTGCCCAGAAGAAGCCTATTTTCGACTATTATTTTCTTAACGAATGTATCTTAATGTGCAAATCTATATGTGCAAAACCTAAAGATATCTTTATAAAACTGTTGGTTGACACTTGACTATTGACAATGTACTATTCACCAATCTGATTTATGATCTTTCTTAGGACGCTCTTTTTGCACAGAAATCAGTACTATGTATGATTAGGTCCTGTTTTACCCAAAAAACAAAGAAAAAAAAAGATCCCATCAGGGTACATCCATTTTCCATTTCACTTAATAAATGTTTAACACTTTCACAGTCTATGTATGTATTAACAAACCACGTAGTATGTATAGGTACTTACGTATGTGTATGCCGGGAAGGAAATGGGGATCGTAGTTATTTCAAGCTTTCTTTCGGGGCAAAACCATTTCTGTGCGCAAAGACGTAGGATCGACCGGGGTTACGTTTGATTTTAGGTCAGACGAAACCGGGAGGTTACACGATTTTGGAGCTATTTTAAAACATTTTAATTGAATAATCGGTGCTCATGAACCTAATTTTGCTGTTTGTTTACGTACGCTTACAAATTGCTGTGCCATTTAAAGGTGCGAAGTATTTTATGAGGCAACTCAATTTTTCAATATTTTTCTTATTACTGTTTACTTGAAGTTATAGTCCATTGATAAATAGAAACCGTTTACATAGTATTTGTAACGACCCTGATGGATGTAAAATTTGTCGATGAAACTGAACATCTTTGTCTATGCGACATAGCTCAAAATATGTATGATTTTGAGCTTCTCATGGTTACTGCACCACCTGATAGCATTTTTTGTAAGAAAACCAATTTATTTTTATATTTCTACCTATGTTCTATATGGAAAAGTTGTTCAATTTCGTAGGCAGTTTCACATGACACCCTTTCTGTTACACCTTGTAATTTTTAGAATACCGATACTGACCAAGCTTATTTACCGGTATGGAATAGTAATTTACAAACTTCTTCAGTTTCGTAAACATAGATTAGATTAGATTTATTTATTTCACCTTATCAATTTCATAATTACATTAATTATTACATTAAAATATAACATGTCAGAGGATAGGGTGATCGTCAGTGGGATAAATGTCAAAATGTATACAAAATAATTATAATAAAACTGCAAATTTTATAAATATGTATATTGAAAATATTTGCAAAAACATAAAGGAGCACAAAGTATCACATACCGATTATTTTTAGAAACTTTTTCTATTTGTTCATTTGATCAATATTCACTGACGAATCACTAAAATAATTCAAGCGTGTTTCTTCTGAAATAGGCTTATAACGCCGCTTTTAACTTTTTACTCGCATATTATTTTCTATTTGAGTGAATTCATTTCGATGAAACATAGCTCATAATATACAACGCAAATAGTTTACTTTAGTAAGGATATTTCAAAAAGAATAAACGAAATTACATAAACTTTTGACGCAATGAGTCTAATGAGTCTCTAGACTCATGAAAACAGACAACTTTCTCGAAGAAAAAAAATTTACGAAAAAATTTTTCACCTTACTGTTGATAATGTGATGACCAGTATGAATAGTGTATATGTAACCAGTATGAATAGTGAATATGTAACCAGTATGAATAATGTATATGTAATCGTTAAGTGTGCTCAGGCGATTATTTCGTAACTATTACAGATATCAAAAAACTTTACATCGAAAGTGAGTAAAATTATATCAATAACTTTTTAAAAATAAAACCATATAATATTGATATTAAACACTTGGGAGTGTTTTTCAAAAAAACCTTTCTACTAATCTCATACTAAATGTATGGGAGTGTTAGGGCTCCCGCACACGACCGAGAATCGGTGACCGATTTTTTGTCGACATCCCGCTCTGACGTGTTATCACCTGCATCTTCCCTCCTTGTTCTGGCCGATAATCGCCCACCGATTCTCGGTCGTGTGCGGGAGCCCTTATACGTCAAAATTTTGGATATTTCTCGTTTTATTTAAAAAAAGTTATTAATGTCGTTTTACTCAATAGGTAACGCATTTTTGATATCAGTTTAAAGGTTTTTGATATCTGTAATAGTTACGGAATTATCGCCTTGGCACACTTAACGATTACACCCGAAAAAATAAAAAAAAATCGAGTAAACTTTTTTCTTTTTCTCTAAGGATTTTTGTTTTCATGAGTAGAATCACTGAGTTTCAGAAGTGAAAATTACTGAATATTCACGTTTTATTTCATAGAAAAAGTCTACTACGAGAACCCCTTAAAATGGTCAAGAAAACCCCGAACTCTACGCGAATGAAGTCGTTCACACAGCTAGTACCAAATATTTTGTTGAGAATGCAGACAAAATATTTATATCAATCTATCTCTGTAATCTCTGCTAACGATCGCGTAGCTTAGCTGGAGAGAGATGTTAACCGGGTTTGGAAATAGGACAAGTTGCAACCTTTCAAAATTAGGTCAGTACTGTTAAGAGGTATTGTCTGCAACGCTTGACCGACAGTCTTTGTAAACGATGGTGTTATAAAGGGAAAAGTTTAGTTGGCAGTCAGTGTTATAATGCTATATTACATAGGCAGTTCTAGACTAATCGTCATCATAATTCAACCATCCTTATGTGACCATGGAGTCAGCTATGAAGGGTGATAGGGACGCTGTACCGAAAACTGAAAGGGCGTGCTCAGTCAACGAAACTGAACAACTTTCCCAAACAAAAATTTTTAGTAAATGGTTTTTATTTTACCTCTCCATTCAAATTGCTGACTCCGATCGAAGAAAAAAATAGCCTATGTTCAGCAGTGGACGTCTTTCGGCTGATTTGATGATTGAAGAGTTTGTATGAAAAAGTATTTTTTTTGTTTCATTTCCCAAAAATGTTTCTTTTGGAAACCCTAACAGCCAGATTGGCCATCAACCTGTTAATACCTAATCTAATGGTTGGGTCTGGCTGGTTTGCCCTATAGTTTGCAGGGTTCAGATGGCAGTAGCTCTGTGTGAAAATCATTGTTCTCGTCAAATCTCTGAACTAAGGTTAAGTTGAAATTCTAGCGCATTGACAAATGGTTTTTACCGCAAAACTACTCACCAGACAGAAAAGCTGCACGTGCTAGTACGCAAAGCTTGTCACTAATTATTTAACAGTGTCATTTATCGAGAAAGTTTTCTAAGAACAGTCGTAAACAACACAAAGAATAATCGATCTTTTCTTAGGACTTAAAACTACTCTTTATTACAAAATTATCGATTAATTTGTAAAGTGTATTACATTTTTTTTTTCATGCATTTAAAGTAAAAGAACATAATTTATACTCGGTGTAAGGGACGGTGTACCGAAAACTGAACGCGCTCAGCCCACGAAACTGAACAACTTTCCCAAAGAATTTTTTTTGGGAAATGAAGCAAATATTTGACCTCTCCATACAACTCACTTTGATCGAACAGATTGTATTATGTTTCTTTGGAAAAGTAATAAATATGTTTCTTTGGAAAAGTTGTTCAGTTTTGTTGACTGAGCACGACCTTTCAGTTTTCGGTACACCGTCCCTTACAAGTATAAGTTAACTTTGTATTTAGATATCAAGATTGAATCGTCCCACTTAATGTCCTTGTCAAACTTGATTCTGGGGTCAACAGGATGCTCCCAATAAACAGCTGATACATTACAACAAAAATAATAAAATTAACTCAATTGACACCAAGTGGCGGTGCGTTTGAATGATTAGGTTAAGTATGCAAGTGGGTGACGGGAAAATTGTGCGTTATAACACGTGTGAGATGTATCTAGATAATGGCACGCATAACCACAAACTAAGGCCGTGCCCGCATGGGCAATTTTCTTATACTTAAAATAACGGTTTTCTCTTTTCCTCGTAAAAGACAGAGTGAGACATCCTATAATTTGTAATAATAATTTTCGTTGACGATATAGACTGGACTACGGTTTGAATTAAAAATATTCTAGAAGCAAAACGAACACCAATTTAAGGTGTTTTATTTTAGGTGCAATTTTTAAGGCGTTTTGTTCTGCTATTTTTAAGGTGCTGAATTCATATAAACTTGTTACCTAAATAACATAAAAAAGATGGGGGGCCTAAGACTGTAAATCGACTTATTTTTGGCCTGTTGAGACTTGTTTACGAAATTCAAAAAAGAGATTATATGTCTTTGAAGTACAAAATACACAGTGATACAAAAAATACATATGTCTATGCCATCCGTCTGTAAGTCTGTCTGACTATCCTGTCCTAAAATATCTGTATCTTTCGATACTTAATAAATAGACGCTAGAAATTTTAAATAGAGTCAAGACAGAGTGAAAATAAGTTGTACCTACGTAAAAACGTTTTTGTCACGGAGACAAATGCTGATTTTGTGCAAGCCCTGAATGACTAGAGCACTTTCCTATAAAAATTTGGAAAGCATTATATTTAATTTTATTTTCACCTCCAAAGCTCGGAAACATTTGTTTTGTCGGTTAAATTCTGCGGCCAAAAGCGATTTTTGGCCCCTAGCGGGCAAAAGGTTTTTCTGCGGCCAAAAGCGATTTTTGGCCGCTAGCGGGCAAAAGGTTTTTGAAATTCGAACGTGATGCAGTATGGCAGACCTCCACGCTGCGGTACTGGCTGCTTCCTCGCTTTAGTGAGGTGAAAATTTTTGTGTTTCGCTCGGCAGCAAAGTTATTTTGCGTTTCGTGCCTTGAAACCTTCGCTACGCTCAGGATTCTTAATACAAGGCACTCACGCCAAATAACGCTTTTGCTGCCTTGCATAACAAATAACTATTTTTATTTACCTATGGTCAGGTTTCGAAAGACAAAAATGGAAATAAACCATTTTGAAAAGGCACTTCTCAGTTATTACATAATTGTTATTATTCAACATGTTCATTTTAATGTCCTGACTACTTTGTAGGCGCTATGGGTTACGTCCATTTTATAGCAGTTTTTTTTCGAAAATTTTATATGCGAGGGGCACTACCTGAAAACCGTAGAACTGAAATCAAGCTATGGTATAGCGCGTTCAGGATAAGTCGGGCTATGACGGTTATTTTCTGCGCATGGGTGACAGGCGGAGAGCCAATGAATGATTTGCTCGCCTCCCCCCACATGCCGCGCTCACCCCAGCGACTCGTTTTTCGACTTCTGCGAATTAAGGGTCACAGCCCGAATTATTTTGTACGCCGTATGTGAAGCGTTGAAATAAACACTTTATGTTTTCACACTTATTAGGAAAACAAGGTTAGCTACTTTTCACTATGAAATTTCTTCATTGACACTAAACTACAGGGCCTAAGTATAATCTTTATTGAAGCATAAATAAATAAGCAGGTCGGTAGCATGCAACGAGTCTCAGTGACCCATTTCATTTTAACAAAATTATTCCGAAATCTTTTACGGTTTCTTTATCGGAAAACTAAGAGCAGGAACTATGAAGTGTTTCTTTCTGCGTATAAAATTTGAAATAGAAAATAAACTTCATTTGCTTTATATAAGAAAAAAGAAACCCGTATCACACTTTGTCCGGGTGTAATTCGACTGTCTATAATTTTACACATACGGAGATAGTGTGCGACCTACAAGTCTACACGTAAACAAGAGATGTTTAAATTTATAAAAATCCGTACTATCTGTCTACTGTCTGTCCGTTACGTTTTTATAACTAATCCGATGAACCAATAAAGATGAAATTTCGTATAAAGAAGGTTTGAACCATGGGAAAAGTCATTAGCTACGTTTTTCTGAATAAATTAATAATGTAGGGGTAAGAGCTGATTTTGTCTATGACTCACGAATGCCTTTCATTGAAGAAGAAAGACGAAAAAAAAATCTGAAGAAGCGCGTGTGTAAATGATTTGCAAAATTCTGCTAAGTTAGAGATATCGTTACATTTTTTTATTTCATCTGAAATTACACCCTCTACAAAATCTTGCCCCCTTAAATTCGGACCCATTTGCATATTTTTTTTACTAACAATAGTTTTTCCCAAAAATATCATAAACGTGCATAAAACAAAAACCCAATAATTCCTTAAATAAATAATAATTCCTTAGCCAAGATTTGTGTTATGCCTTTTGCTAAGATTGAGTTCAATTTCCAGATTCAGTATAAAAATCCTTTACTCGTATAAGATTTAACTCGCTTAACTCTATAATTTTGAACAGAATAAATTTTTTGTTGGAAATTTTACCTTTCTGTCATTCCAGTACTTCCTATTCCGTGTTAAAAGTGAAAATAAAATTATAATATAATAAGGCTTATCACTGATAATCTCGACTTAAGGTAAGTGGCAACTTAAACAAAAGCACGATACGTACCTTATCGAGCCCTTTACCGGACATCTTGCCGTGACACGTCAGGAAAAATCACCTACAATGGAAAATAAACCTTATTGACAAGATTTTACATAACAGAGTGCAATATGAAAAGGATCAGATGTACTAGAATCTTGGAACTAGATCAGTAAAGATCTGTGTGCGTTTTTACTTGGAATTAGGTTTAGGTTGAATTTTACTTGCCGTGCTTCGAAATTTTTCAAATGATTAGTGCAGTCAAAAATAACCTTTGTAACAAAACGGTTAAGGGTAGTATTGCGTTGTAAGTCAACGTTAGTGGGATAGTCCTCGAAAGGTATATTTGGTGTTGTGCCAGATTCGTATTTTTAGTTTAACCGGTAACCGGCTTTAGTTTTAATTGCCTATGACGTGACGGTTAAGTGATGGATATCGTTTCAGGTTATTCACTTCATTGTATTTCTATTTAATCGCCTAAAACGATGTTGCATTAGAGTGGTTTTCGTCTTATCTGCAGACTAGACTAATCCCATCAGGAAAATACAACAGAAGCACAAACTTTCATCAAATAGACATTAGCACTGATATTGTATATACTCTCATATCTATGTATAAACTACACGTGTCGTAAACACAAAATAAAGATTCCATTTCCAAACCAAAATGAAATAACAATTTTCCCGCATCAAATAGTGAACAAAACTAATTGCATATGCATACTGCTGGAATACAAAAGAGTGCATTCCAGATAGGTTACCTACAGTTTACCCGGTTAAGCAAACAAGTCACGGAGTCAAACGACAGGTTGAATTTAGATCGCAACGCCCTACTCTGTAAATTGGTCGGTTGCGACACATAGAAATGGGTTGAATGAGCCGGCGGATAAGATGAATGCATTCTGATTTAAAAGATTGATAGCTCATGTTTAGCAAACTAACGGGATGGGAATGTAGTAATTAAGATAGAGTTTCTTTTTCTTTATACAAAGCATCTTGAAAACAGTAGTTTCTGCAACAATCTGTGATATACAGCTGTATCGGTAAGTTGATAAAAGGCGGTAATCACAATGCGCTAAGATTGTATAACAAAAGGGGAAATTTACATCTGAACGATCTAAATGCGATAGATGTCGCATCAGGCATTGATTTCTTTCGACGAAGTGAAGGATGATCAAGCGACATGGCATATCAGCTTCATAGCAATCGATTTATGATCAACATTGCTCAATGCATCGTTTGATAGACTTGATAGTTATATTGATAACAGTTCAATTATTTGCAAAAGTACAATATTTACTAAGGTCTTGTATAGGTCTTGTCAGGTTGTAAAATACTCCAGGGTATTTAGAAACTTTTATGAAGTATTATTGAAGTAAATATACATGTGACTTTTTTATTATTATTGACAAAATTAAGTTTAAATACATAAATGTAAAATAGTATTAAAGAAAAAAAATAGGGAAGATGAATAAAAATACATTTTAAACCGAAAAATTCAAAAATAAAGTTTATCATTACAGTTGAAATTTTAATTTTGTATAAAATGTATTTAAAATAATATTTAAGAAGGAAAACATTAAACTAACTTCCCTTAATATTATCCTTTAAGTGAAATTTCGAGTTAACTTATTACCTTACTGAAACTCCAAATTTCAGCAATTCCAATGGGAAAACATTTTAATTTTTAGGTAAACTACCTATGATTATAGTTCTATTAACAATGCTAAATAAATAAAAAATAAAAATATATGTTCCCGAGGTCATACGATTTTAATAATTATACATTTATAGTAGAAGATTAGTTGTTTAACAAAAATCCGAGCAAAAACAACCATACTTAATTATTTCCAGGTCAAATAATAATTTAACTGGAACTGTGAACCGTGAACCTGATTAAAAAATTCGTCCAACCAGACTACTACAGTGTACCATTTGTGTAATACAAAAAAAATGAAGAATATAAATTTTCTGAAAAACGGCTCGAACAATTTTTATGAAACTTTGCATGATTAAGCAACTCCATGTAAGGTATCTTGTGTAATTTCATATAAGGGGTATTCCATTACCACCAAAAAGTAAGCATGTGATTCACTCATAATTGGTTCCATTGAGTTTATTTTAATGTTGTACAATTAAAATTCTGGACAATTAAAATTCTGGATTGGTTATCTACTTGACTGGATATTCGGATAGAATTTTTTGCAAAAATCTAGTACACGGCGTGTACTAAAAACTGATAGGGCTTACTCATTAGACTAGATTAAACAGCTTTTTCTACGAAAATTCTGAATAGATCTGCATATTTCATTGGAACATTTTTAGCAAAAACCTACATATAAGTTTTTGTTTCAATACTCGTGTATGGCATTACAAATTCAAGTTTCCAGTAAATGCTTTATACTTGCATATCGCGAGAAAGTAAGTGCAGTTATGCTTACTCTTTAGGAAGTGTGGGTGTAAGACAAAGGTTAAGAGACGCTGGTCTATGACAATTCTATGTAAATTCTAACACAACTCTACTAAATTTACTACTAACTAGCTGTGCACACGACTTATACAGTATACAAAAAGAACGGAACCGATTCGAAGCTTTGTTTGGTTGCAATCGGTTCAGTTTGAGAGAACCGACTGCAAAAAATATTGGCTTGTATGTTTCACAATAGTAGCCCACGAACGCATTTGCGTATTATCATCAATAACAATAAATAAAAAATAAATGTGATTATCTGCTTTAAAAACAACAACAAATACAATAAACTTTCCTGAGGTCTTTGCCGTTTCTACGAAGCCCGATGAAGTCAACTTACTTCTTACTTTTAATGAACGTAAAGATCTAGGAGTAATACGCACATAGGTATCGGAGACTACTGTAGATTGTTTTTTTTTTCCGAGAAAATTGGTAACGATTTTTAAATCATTGTTACCGCAAAATATGAACACGCATATCGAACCGATTCAAACGGGGTTTTCGATATTGTATTTACCACTTCTTCCTACATTTCGCGTGTGAGAGTTTGAAAGTCGTTGATCTACCCAGCACTATCATTATACGTTTACCTACGTTTAGTGCGTCAGAAAGCAGGCTTGAAGCAGTGGTTGTGGTTGTGACGGACTTATAGGTGGTGCGTGGAAACTGACAAACTATGCGTTTCAAATGAGAATGGCTAACGGATTTGCTATCATATGAAGTAATAGATGTCAAACTAACTTCACTCTGATTCGATGTAGTTTTACACAACCACTGGGAACCATTGTGAAATTAACTATACTCGTAAACAACTGTGACACTTATTCTATACAACTATAACTTACATCGCCAAGCTATCGAGCAAAGTAAAGGCTATTTCACTGGGTAGCAACCAGTGGTAACAACCTAGCAACGCAGTCCATTCTACTAAGTAAATGTTGACTCAAGGGAGTGCCTGCGCTTGCATTCGAAGGCAGTGCACATTAAATGTAACATTACTTGTGAGTGTAAACCATCCATGACTTTTTATTTGCGTTTTACTACAAGCAACTGTAGCTTAAGTTAAGGTATTAGTAATATTATGTGAATCATTTTTAGGGTTCCGTACCTCAAAATAAAAAACCGGTCAAGTGCGAGTCGGACTCGCGCGCCGAGGGTTCCGATATACCTATAGTATTTTTGGAAGCAATAAAGTCCATTTTCAGGACCGCAAAACTAAATTTGTTTGTAAAGGTTTTTTGCAGATTTCTGAAAAACTGTGCAACTTAGAAAGATCGTTTTATTTTTGCTGTAAAGTTTATATAAACTTCTGTCAACTGTAATTAATTCAGATTTTTCCTTACTCAAACTTCGGAGATAAGGGGGGGGGGGAATGGTATTTTTCTTGACATTTTTCATCATAACTTTAAAACTAAGAAATTTAAAAAAATACAAAAATATATTTTAAAATGTACAAGTAAAGCCCTTTCATATGATACCCCACTCGACCTAGTAGCGACAATTTGAAATTTGGCCCCCCCTATTTTGGCCCCCCTTATATTAATAATCATACTTTTTTTCAAAATTTTTTCTTGTGCAATTAAGTTGGGCAACTATATTCTAAAACTATTCCAAATTTCAGGTTGATAGCATAAGTGGTTGCTGAGATATAGAGGTGTGACAGACAGACGGACAGACAGACAGACAGACAGAGCGGCACCATAAGGGTTCCTTTTTTTTACCATTCTGGTATCGGAACCCTAAAAACGGAACCCTTATAAGATCACTTAGTTGTCCGTCTGTCTGTCTGTCTGTCAAGACCCTATTTCTCACGAACGAGAAGAGGTATCAGGTTGAAATTGATAAAGAATATTAAGGTCCATAAACCACACAAGATCTGAAAATTTCAATTTTTTACAACGACGCAATCAAAATATATGGCTTTTTATGTCGTCATCTCCATACATTTATGCAAAAAAGCAAAACCTACAGGGTACTTCCCGTTGGCCTAAAATTATGAAATTTGGCAAGAAGCTAGGGCTCACAGTATACAAATAACGGGAAAAGTCTAAAATAATTAAATATTTAAATTTCTCTCACAACTAATAGTACTCGTAACCAATTAAGGTGAGCTCCCATTTCAAGAACCTTTCTATAAAAGAGGGGTCAAGTTGGATGGTCGCGGAGTTTTTAAAATCAAAGAGCAAAAGCTTTTAGTATATCATATGGTAGATAGGTATGGAACCCTTAGGGAGCGAGTCCGACTCGCACTTGGCCGGTTTTTTTTACGAGAGTCTGCTGCGTATACAGATCAAAGTGATTTTTATTTTGAGATTGATTTTTCGTTATATTGGTGTCATTTAGTGCGTTGACGTCATTCAAGAATCTTTGAGAGCAAATGCTAAAAACAGATCCAATACACACCTAGACATGCAGGCAGACAGTTGTCTCTAAAGGTAAATAAACTGTTAATTACATTTCTGATAAAAGCCCTTTTTGTAATTTCCGTAAAGTATTATTTAAAGTTGTTTCTATAGATGTCAGCTCCTCACCTATAAACTTGTAGTCAATGAACGTAAACAATATGCCACCAACTTATTTTGTATTTATTTTTGTAAAGAAATTGCAATCCATTGTCCATTTAAAAATAACAAATAAGTAGGTGGCAGACTGTTTACGTTCATTGAGTAGACTATAACTTAGTAGGTCAGGAGCTGAAGTCTATAAAAGCAAAATTGAATGAGAACTCTGTAGACTTTTATTTATCAGAAATGTAAGTAACTGTTTGTTTACCTTTTGAGACAACTGTCTGCCTGCCTGTCTGGCTGTGTAGGTGTGCTGTGATCTGTATTGGAATTTATCTCAAAGATTGTAGAATGACGTCAGCACACTATTTTAAGACAACATAAATAAACATGATGTAGCTGCGGATATAGAGACCTTTGACCTATATAGATACAATAGAATCAGGCGTTACTTTGCGGAAGTCCATTTCAGTTTTGGAAAACAAGTACCACCGCAGCAATGATGGATGCTATGTACTCAGTGTGCACCGCGTGCCCATGCGCATGCACGCATGCGCAGGCAACTGCAACACAGCAACCACCCATAATACTCTACATGTGTTTCGCCTGAGGATGCCTAGTGTAGAGGCAAAACACGTGTAGAGTGGTTTGGGTGGTTGCTGTGTTGCGGTTTCCTGCGCATGCGTTGGCGGGCGGTACACAGTGAGTACATAGCATCCTTCATTGTTGCAGAGGTGGCTATATATTTGTTTTCCGTGACTAATGAAATAGTGCCCATAACTTTAGCACATTACTTAGATCATGGAAATGAAACTTTCTTTTTCTTACCATAACACTTAAACCAGAGTATATGTATTTGACGGAAATAATAAAATTGTTTTACAAACTTATTTTTTTCCGGCAGCTTTAGCCGATTGCTTTTGACATAGCTGCAAAATGTGTTGGTAAGAATTTTATTGAACGAAAAAATGGATCAAAACTACGTTATTTGAGAAATGTTATTCAGTTTCATGGTCACTCATCAGGACCTTATACTTAATAAATAAATAAATAAATAAATTTTCTTTATTTCAGACACAAAGATCCATCTTATATACTACTTATCATACCATACATAGAAACATAAGAACGGTTATAGCCAAGAGCTACGTTGTTCTTAAAAATAAATAAATAAAAGTTATAAGTTATAGTATTATAATAATTAGGCTATGAGCTCGAGCCATCGTTTGTACCATTGGGTACTAAAAAGTCTTTCGTACAATCCCCCCAGGATTGTGTTGCCAGAATGACGCAGAGTGGTCAAGAAGGAGGCTATCCTGTGTCTCACAACAGCATCAAATGAGTTTACACGTGCCTCAAAAAACATACCGGAGGCACTGCAATACCTTTTTAAGCCCATCAGGTGCCGAAAACAGTTATTGTACTGTACTCTGATGCTGTCGCGAGACCTCTTAGTGTAGTTGGTCCACAGCTGGCAGGTGTACAGAGACTGACAGAAGGTCTTGAACAACAAGACCTTCACATCATCTTCACATTTTTGGAACCTCCTGGCCAGCATGTTGCCAACCACGGAGAGCCCCCTTCGTTGCCTCTCTATGTCGTCGTCGTCACTCAGAGTTGACGTCACAATGTGGCCAAGGTACTTAAAGGACTCCACAATCTTAATAGGTTCGCCATTCAGCAGAACTTCAGGCACCATATCCGGACCCCTCCCGGACCTGAATATCACCATTTCCGTTTTTTTAACATTGTACGTAAGACCATGACTACACGCATACTCCTCGCAAATGCTAATAAGTTTGCATAGACCTTTGATTGAGGGACTAAGCAGCACCATATCGTCAGCATAGCTAAGGTTATTCAAGTATCTGTCACCAATTTTTAGACAGACATTAGTGCTGCTCAGTCTCACAATCAGGTCATTAACGTAGGTGTTAAACAGGTCCGGGGAGGTCAGACCGCCCTGCCTTACACCACATGGCAGTGTATAACTGTCTGATAATGCATTGGCCCAGCGAACTTTGTTGGTCTGATTCTCATACCAATGAGCCATCAGACCAACAACGCTCTCTGGTACTTTAGTTTTGCGAAGTTTATTCCACAGTATCTCATGGTCAAGGGTGTCAAAAGCACGGCTAAGATCAAGGAAACATCCGTATACTGAAGTATTCCTAGCACGGTAGGTGTTAACAATTTGTTTCAATGAGAATATAGCCGTGTCCGTTGACACCCCAGGCCTGAACCCAAACTGCGCATCATCAATTTGAAGATGAGGAGCTAGTTCTTTCTGCATTAGTCTTTCAAGCACCCTGGCCACTATTGTGGCTAAGGAGATTGGTCTATAATTACCTACACTAGATAGATCCCCAGTTTTATTTTTGACCACGGGTACAACTATCGTTTGGATAAGACTGGGTGGCAAATAACAATATTTAATACACACATTAAAAAAATGAACAAGAACAGTACAAATATGACTACCGGCATACAGAAGGTGCTCACGACTGAGGCCATCGTGACCGGGAGACTTCCCACGTTTCATTTTCTTAAGAACGCTGCAGACCTCTTCTTCAGTGAACTGGATAGGCTCAGGGTCACCATGACCACTCTCGTCACATTTAGCCCCCTTTCCAGATGGGCATGCAGACAAACAAAACTTTTTCTTTGAACAAGGTGGCTATTTTCACGTTGTTAGTCTCACCTTCGACACTCACAGGTAAGCTTATTTTATGACTAAACTTCTTAGTGTCTTTCCAAAAAGCTATGAAATTTTTATTAAATTTATGTTTCGCGAGCACATCCAGTCTAATTTTTTCCTGATTGTTTTGTACAAATTTTAAAGAATTTTTAAAATCTTTGCGCGTAGCTCTCATTTGCTCAAAGAAGAAACCAGACGTAGGTCTGCCAACAACGATCCACTGTTGGAACATGAGTTTAGCTTTATCATGCTTATTTTTAACATGATAATTCCATCCCACAATTTTTTTCACATGAGGATTCTTCTTTGAATAACTAAGTTCAGCGCCGTTTTGCATTATATTCGTCAATTTATTGTATATACTATTAATATAATTTACGTGGTCATTAATAAAGCTGTTGTTGTCTAAGTTACCTATATTATAGTCTAAAATCATATTATTAAATTCATTTTCGCAATAATTAGTATATTCATTAATTTGACATTGATCTCTAGATCCCCAAATACATTTTAATGGTAAAAATATATCACAGTCAACTTTGCTACAAATTAATTTATGTATATCACATTCTATAACAAGTGGAAAGTGATCTGACCACCTCACGTCACAAACAACATAAACATGTGTTACAACACACGACGCCGCTCTCGTTACAATATGTTTCACACAATATGAAGCTACTTTGAGTAAAACGCATACAGTAAATCATAGATTTTACACACACTTACTTGCAAGATGACATGATACGTTTACAACACCAGGCAGAATCACAGTGGCTTAGTTGGTATTACATTTTCAGTTTAAACGAAGAAAACGCGGGTGTGAGTTCTGCTTGTGGCTGTGATTTTAAGGCGAAGACTAAATATAAGTGTCAAAAAATAAAATTAATAAAAAATAAACATTTGAAAAAGCGCATGTATCCGTTCTCAATTTGATTCCTTCCTGTAAATATAAAACAAGTTAGACTAGTACTACATCCGGACATAGTAAAGGAGTATGGTATCTCCTGCCTGTCGTAAGAGTCGACTAAAAGGGGTCATCGAGATCGCGAGCGCAGAGTTCTTGCGTTCTGTACAGTGCTTCCAAGGTGGGCGGCAGTATGGTAATCTACCGTGACTAGCTGCTAGGCAATGAGGGTACCGGTAGTATGCCTCAGGTGATTCCCGGGACCCCTCCAAATGCGCCCACGCCGGTCACCGTCGGGTTTTAGTTGGTTACTCGTAGAGCCCAACATAACCCAGTCGCTCCTCCGAGCGCCTGGGTATCCTTACCGAATCCGTGCCGGATTACCCCTCGAAAAAAAAAGTACAGCGAAGCTGGCTAAATGGCAGCACTAATGTGTAGTTTCAGCGTAAACATATAGAGCGTTCAGGATAAGTCAGGCTATGACGATTATTTTCTGCGCATGGGTGACAGGCGGAGCCAATGAACAATTCGCTCGCCTCCCACATGTCGCGCTCAACCCCGCGACTCATTTTTCGACTTCTGCGCATTAACGGTCACAGTCCGAGTTATTTTGTAATCCGTATGACTAGTAAATAAGAGACCGGTTACTAAACGTTACCAGGCAGGACGCGTTCAATATGAACAATAAAGGGTTCGAGTCTCGTCTGTTGAATGTGATTTTTCGATCTTTTCTTAGCCCCAAATATCCAATCACATGTGTTGAAATAAAATAAGAAAGGAACATTTAGTCTTGTCATTGATCTTTTTGCGTGATACTCGAAAGAACCCATAAACAATCAATCAGAAAAAATGTGATCATCATCATCAAAGATTTCTAATCTCCTTGCTTCGCTCGAAATAGATACCTTGCTAATTTATTTTACTATGGGATGACATAAGCCAACATGTCCCAAATTTTTATGTCGAATCATCAATGATCACTAGGAAATATTCAAATAACCCGTCAAATTCATAGAACGACGCCTTCACTACCTTGTGTTAATCCTCCTTCTGATTACCCTTATTTTTCTGTGATCATCATCATCAATCATTTGGCATCGATTTTCTTTTTTCAAGTCTCGGACGAAATTGTTTAACATCTTTAGAGTTTCTTACCCTATTTCTGTTGCATTTACTTATAGTTGTCTTATGTATTCATTTATTTATTCAATGACCTGAAATCGGTAATCCAATGATCTTGTTCAACTTTATGAGGTTTCACTGCAGTCCAATACAGACTTATACGAGTACAACGTTATGTCTACTCAGCTGGATGCTGCCGGGATCAGTCTGTAATTATCCGACCGTATCCGGATATAGTTCTTATCGGTTTCCGAATTAAGCCGTAGATTATTAAGAAAACCAATATGTAGGAAAAAATATAATAGTACTATTAATAATTGATGATTTTCTTACACCGACTTAGTGTAACTACACACTTGTGGATGTTTCTTACGCGAAGAGTACCGCTAATTACGCTCGCAACGCTTTTAAGGTTACCTATGACTATGACACATCTGGCGTAATTTTTGCTGGTGCCATACTTGAAAGATTTTTCGGTTACGGAACTTTTCGCATCGGAATTTCCGCAAGTATGTCCCAACACTTTTTTAAGGATGGCACCAGTGAGAGTTGTAATTTTGTGTACATTACCTACTTACAGACTGGTGGTCATCACCAATATCACCATCTAATATGATTATAATTATACAACGTATAAATGGAATAAGCGCAACCCTCATACACCCCAACAGATTTTTAGTAAAATCCATTACCGTAAAATTTTTAAAATAAATATTTTTTTGATATTGTTATTTTAAACTTTCATCGTGAAGCCTATCACCTCGTCACCACTCATGCCGCTTTATCGTGACATAAAGACTGTGTGTTCCGCGAAGCCACAGAAATATATATTTTGAAGCGACAAAAAAATAAATATAGATATATCCTATCTGAGGACTTGCGATTCTACTTTCGATTCTGAACAAACTATTTTCTGTTTCGCTTATTCCATTAACACGTTGTATATCTGTATCAAAGAATATATAATATTACGCTAACGCGTATCTGTATCATGGTCTGGAAATACTTTTACGATAAGCTTGAACTATAAATGGTCCCTCGACTGTTTAAGCATATAAACATTATGATTATGATTAAATCTATTAAAAGAGAAAATGGGGGACTGTTATACATTTTCTAAATCATCCACGTAAGAATTACTCATCACATGACGACCAAAAATTTTTTATAAGTTTAAAAAATACCATATTTCTAAACGTAGTAATCCCAACACTTTAGTAAAATAATAATAGTGTACATTTTAGTTGAAAGAGAAAACACATTTGAAACAAAATCACTCATCCGAACCACTTTAAAATTCGCGCGTTAGACCTTTGTCCAAATTACGGTGCTAAAATGTTGTATTTCATACAAAACGGGTGGTCAGAGTAATATAATTATGAGTTGCGAGTATCTCCCGGATAACATTACCGCTTCCGGAACAATCCAATTGTAGAGATCACAAGCTCCCCTTAAATTTTCACCTCCACAACGCATGACCGAAATAACTTTGCTTGCATTACTTAAATGGATGAATTTTAAGATCGAAAGGTTGAAGGATATTTGCTCTTGCATTATAATAAAATAAAATTTTGTCATATTGTAATTGGCAATTTTATCCTTCTGTTCACAAACAGTCAGCATCAAAAGTAGCTAATCATATCAGGTCTCCATATAGTGCAATAATTATCTATACAAATATCTTAGTCTAAACATTTTTATATGTTTCTTAAAATAAGTTTTGAAGATGCATTTACAATACAAGAGACACAAAGAGGGTAATGTCGAAGTGACAAATATTAAAACTAATTATTCGAGCAACACTAGTAGTGAAATAGAACCACAACTATCATACCATAGTCAAAGAGAACTATTTGAATTCGCTTAACCCAAATCCACTGACGTATACAGGGTGTGACAAAACGGGTATACCAACCCTGGAGGATGTGATTCTGCCCATGAAACTGAACAACTTTCCCAAAGGAAAATAGGTCGAAATACGAAAAAAAAATTGTTGAACTCCCATAGAAACTGAATCAGCTGATAGTGCATTTTGTATGGGAGGTCAAAATTTTTTTTCGTATTTCTACCTATGTTCCTCAGGGAAAGTTGTTCAGTTTGATGGGCAGAATCACATCCTTCAGGGTGGATACACCCTTTCTGTTACACCTTGTATGGACGTCTCACACGATAACGTTCCAGTGGTCTGCTCGATATGTTTTGTTGTATGAATGTAATGTGCGATGGATTTGTTCATTCATGAGAAAAAAAATTAAGAGCTAGTCAGTTTTCTTATCACTTGTGTTTCTGTAAATGTAAAGGATGTGTTTGTTTACTCGTATTAAAACCACCGAATTAAAATGTCTGCTATAGAAAGTTATGATTATGTTTTCTTGTACGGGTCTGCCATTTTGTTGTATGGATGTAATGTGCGCTTGATTTGTTCATTCATGAGAAAATAAATTAAGAGCTAGTAGGTTTTCTTATCACTTGTGTTTCTGTAAATGTAAAGGATGTGTTTGGTTATTAAAACCACCGAATTAAAATGTCTGCTATAGAAAGTTATGATTATGTTTTCTTGTACGGGTCTGCCATTTTGTTGTATGGATGTAATGTGCGCTTGATTTGTTCATTCATGAGAAAATAAATTAAGAGCTAGTAGGTTTTCTTATCACTTGTGTTTCTCTAAATGTAAAGGATGTGTTTGGTTATTAAAACCACCGAATTAAAATGTCTGCTATAGAAAGTTGTGATTAAGTTTTCTAGTACGGGTCTGCTGTTTTGTTGTATGGATGTAATGTGGGCATGATTTAATCATAAAAAGATTAATTAAATCTAGTAAATTTTCTTAAGTATATTACTACCATGGCTGACAAAAAGGTATTGATGGATAGACGTAATAATGTGGGTAGAAGTGAAGCCGAATCAAATCAAATCAAATCAAAATCGTTTATTCATTGTTGGATATTAAAATCTCTTAATGACGTCAGCTAAACTACATCGCTTCACAAACAATGTGGCGCCATTGTGGAAAAAAAAAGAAGCGACAATAAAAACCCACGCGCTCTTTTAAATATGTTTGAATGTACAAGGTTGATATACAACATACATAGGTCAGTTTTAATTTTGAATTAGCCTGTTAGAACCGTAGTCTAATCCCATGGATTTTTCTCTTCTAGATAATCTGATATTTTATAATAACCCTTCTTACATAATTTCTGCTTGATTACAGTTTTCCGAGGCTCAAATATCGATAGAAATAGATTTTTATACTAAAATTGCCGGCAGCTGCTCACGAATATTTAACCAGTAAGTACAGCTATTTATAAAAAGGATTTTTTTGTTTATTAAAATCAAGAAATTTAAGCTGTGCCGGCTAAATACTGTCAAACTGCATTTAACCGACCACGAAAAGCCTGTCCCCAAATATAATTTGTTTGATTGCTTGAGATAGGGGTAGGTTTTTGCCCAGCAGTGGGACATATTACAGCCTACTTTATAATTTAATTGTGAAAAAAAAAACGGCTTATTGCGAGTCGGACTCGCGCACCGAAGGTATAGTTATGGAAGGCTAGTTACGCAGAAGTGTAGCGCGCCAGTTTTTATTATTTGTTGTTATGTTATATTTAATGCACTAAAAACATACCGATTTTCACTTTTGTAAGTGTTCTTTCGTGTTCGTTTTCACGATAGAGCTAAGAACAAAAATTAAGCGAAAATCGCCAAAAAAGCACGTGTTTAGAAAGGAAGCCCCGTTTAATTTACTATTTTTTTATGATTTTTTGTTATAACGGTAACAGAAATACATAATCTGTGAATATTTCGACTATCTACCTATTACGGTTCATGAGATGCAGCACGCTTACAAACAGGCAGACATCGGGGGCATATTACTAGGGTCCCGTTTTAGGTACGGAACCCTGAAAAAGGGTCTTAGAAAGCAATGCAATTATAAAAATGAAAAATTATTTGTTATCCTAATTTACCACAAAACTGCATAGTCATACCATACATACTAATTGCAGAATTTAAACGCATTCAACGCAAATTACCAAAGCTTTTACATTTAATTTCAAAGACGATGAACACAGGGTGATTTTTATACTAGAATTGTTATTATTCAATTTGCTAATAGACGTTATAGGGGGTGTGGCGCACTGACAACATCTTAATTGCTCAAGTAATGGCGCACGGCGGTGCTCTGCTCACATGCCACGGTTTTACTACAACCACAAATACGGTTACGCTAGTAAAAGCAATATGCACCCGTTTTATTGGTGACTCAGGTTGGCCACTGCAGAGAACACAATCATGGTGAGATGGGGCTTCACAGACCAGTTGTTAAAGCACTGCGATTGTAAAGGTTTTTTTTTTAAGATGACCCTACTGTTAGCCTGATTGGCTGTCACAGTTTCACCGGGCGGGTCGTCTCTAACAAGGCTCAATAGTTTTTCTTGTCCACTGTGGCCCCTCCACCCCGTACTAACGAACTGAAAAATTGTAGCTGTCATTTACACACTTAAAGAGGCTCTTGATTTTACAAAACTAAATAACTATATTTGACGTATACATTTTCTATTTTTAGCTAATCTTTCTAAGACGATATTTATTACAGTAACAATCAATATTTTAGGAACGAATTCAGGTCATAGTATTTTTTCGGGCAAATCCCATCATAATAAGTTTAAGAAGCCGCTTAGGCGCGATAGACACACATTTACACTACCTCCCACTCACGCTTACTCAGACACACTCACTCACACTCCTACACTTGCTTTTTATTATAAATTGTGTCTTAATTAACTCTTTTAAGGCTAAAAAAAATTTTGTTGTGTTACCTTTAAATTTTTGTATACATTTTTGGAGGTGGAGGCCTGGAGACCTAAAACTCAGGGTATCCTAGCTTAGGCTCCAGCCTCTACAACTTTCTGTTTGTAGAAGTTTGTAGAGGTAATTAAGATTTTATTATTATTATAATACCAGGCCACTCAGAAAGTATTGCGAAAAATAGTTTTTATATATGGGAGACTGGCCGGTCAGAATCTTTTTCGAAAATATGATTACTTGTAAGTAAAAATATGTGTGTTCCATTTTCAAAATTTCCCTCCACATTTTTTGCGAGCCAATTCAAAGTATCGTGTCTTACTGAAAAATGGATCTGCGCCGGGAACATTTTAGAGCTATGATTTTTTACGATTTCAAGTGTCGCCTGAAACCGGATGAATCGTTCGATAGACTTCAAATGGCATTTATGGATGAAGGCCCCTCCAAGGCAACCGTGTATCGTTGGTATAACGAATTTAGGCGCGGTCGACCAACCTTGGGGGATGAAGAAAGAAGCGGTCGCCCTTTGACGGCTATTACGGAAGAAAACGTGCTAGCAGTGAAAAATTTAATCCAAGATAATAGGCGAATTACATATCAGGAGATTCAGCACATATTAAAGATTGGATCGGGAAGCGTTCACGAGATTCTACACGGGCATCTTCGCGTGAGGAGGATAGTATCGCGCTGGGTGCCGCACTACCTCACCGACGCTCAGAAGCAGGCCCGGGTGGAATGGTGCCGTGATATGCTGAATAAATTTGAAGCAGGCTCGTCTCGGCGTGTTTACGACATCGTAACAGGTGATGAGTCCTGGATTTATCAATACGATCCAGAAACCAAGCGCCAGTCGACAGTTTGGGTGTTTCAAAATGAACCAACGCCTACCAAAGTGAAGCGATCTCGAAGCGGGGGGAAGATTTTGATCGCCAGCTTTTTTAATTTGACTGGCCACTTGGCCTCAATTCCCTTACGAGATCAAAGAAGCATCAACGCCGAATGGTATACTACCAAATGTTTACCAGAAGTTTTTTCTGTTGTGAGCAACAAGCGACCAAACACAGGGCTCCGCGGACTACTGCTCCACCACGACAATGCGTCTGCACACACCGCGCTCAAAACGAGGGACTTCCTGGACAGCACACCAGTCAAACTCCTGGGTCACCCTCCTTACAGCCCTGATCTAGCACCGTGTGACTTCTTTTTATTTCCAAAAATAAAAAATCAGCTCAAGGGGATACAATTTTCGTCGCCGGAAGATGCGCTGGCTGCGTTCGAGCAGGCTGTAAACGAGGTGTCTACGGCGGACTGGAAAAAGTGTTTTGAAAACTGGTTCAGACGCATGAATCTTTGTATAGAGGCTGGTGGAGAGTACTTTGAAAAGATTTAATAAAAATATATGTACCTGTATAACAATTTTTTTTAGTGTCGCAAATATTTCTGAGTGTCCCACGTACAGTTTATATTGTCTGTCCGACAGAGTTCGACAGAGTTCGACAGTATGTTCATTCAGATGTATTTTACAGTCAATTCGATATGTTTACTATGTTTTATTCATTTCAAACAAAACTCATTGAATATAATACATCCCCCACCTATTGTCATATGAGTCATGTGTTCATAACCTCTCTTACAAATAAACATGTTTACGTGAATACCCTGTCCGCTTGTAGTCTTTCGTTGTTTTAATAAGCACAATTACATAATAATCCCATTAGAACGTAAGTAACCAAATAAGTGTAGCATAAGCTAATTAGTCGTTAAGTTATGAACGCTCAATTCAATGCCCACGCTTTTATGAGGGATGTTATTTTCTTACGTAAGTAATTCGATAATTATATACTATGTCTGTATTAGTGGCGATAAAACAAACAATGGATCTATGACTCAATTCTTGAATATAAACGCGTGATAAAATATCACTTCAAAAATTCAATATTAAGGATTATTGCTTTAAAGTTAAGGTTGATATTAGATGATCAAACGAACTCCAGGAGTGAAGTTCGATCGTTATTATATGAGTCGCTTCATTCGAAGATATAATTTGTTTACAAGTAGTAGTCCTTAATTCGCCAGGCAGACGATGCACGCATTTAAGAGTAATTCATTTGATTCTCTTATTTAAAACGATTTCCGTCCGTGTTCACTTCACCACTGTAGCTGACATTCGCTTCATTTTTTAGAGTCTGTACCTATGAACCTTTAAACAAAACTTTGCATTTGGGTGGAAACCACAACTTGTGTCACAGTGTTTGGTTTTTTGGGAGGGAGGGTTGTTATATTATTATATCTTCGAATGAAGCGACTCATATAATAACGATCGAACTTCACTCCTGGAGTTCGTTTGATCATCTATTATATTTCGTCGCTTCATTCTTCAGATATAATTTGTTTACAAGTAGATGTTTAGAGAACAAAGTTTTGTTTGGTTACTGTGAAACAACTGTATATACAAGATGTTCTAGTTTAATTATCTAAGCCAACGAATTACAAATAGTAATTCGTTGAAAAAATCTGTAATTTTCTGATCCAAGCAGATAATAAATAACCTTTGATTTATACCAAAAGCAAGTATGCAACAAAAATCAACTTATATAATAAGTTACTCATTCGATACAACTGATATTACAAAATCATCTACCTACTGGTCTAATATATCAAACTAATAAAAGTGCTAGACGTGCTGGTCCAGCCAGCTGTTTTCACGAGTCGAGGCTGAGAGAGTTGCAATTTTGCAAAGCGGGGAAGATGCATGTGTCGACAAGTCTTCTCTCAGATAGTGTTTCTGGTAAATCAACCAGCTTATAAATCACAGCTGCTTAAGCTGATTAACGTGGATGTTAATTGATATTTACAATTTTCCTACATTGGCAGTTCTTGATTTTATTTTTTGAACAAAAATATGGACAGAACACGAGTGCATAATATATTCAGTTAAATAATATTAGAACAATATCGGCTAATCTTAGCCCGCAGTGGAAGTTTGATTAAATACGTTATGGCTATCTCAACTCCATTATTTGCAAAATAATATAAGTATTCACTTTTTATTATTGAAAATTTTTGTGCCCCATGAGCATATAGTGAAATCGCTGATCTGTTCATTTTATTTTATATCATTAACTCTAAATTAAGGGACTATTTAGATACACACTTATTTACTTATTAGTTGTGTGTCCCAAGTAACTATTACGAGTACTAGGCCGATTAGGCTTGTGATTGTAAGTAGAAGAAGGTTTTAAACCAATTATTGGTTCCAATTCTATCACCTAATAAGTAAGTAGCAAAGATTACGGCAAACGATGATTGTCAAGAGATCCGTTGTACAGCTGTTCATACGAACCAAACATCTCGTCACGTTGTTTTGTTAAAAATAACAGTAGTTGTTGGTTGTAGGACTATCAAACACGTTTGCATTTTTTCTGGGGACAAGCTGTTACCCAAAGCGTATTTTGACATATATTGTTAAATAGGAGCCTCAGACAGCGAAGCTCAAGAGAACATCAGTGCAAGCGAGAGGATCAAGTGGCGCGTGAATGCTACCCGCAGGACATGTAAGATTAGTTAAAAAGGAACAGTATACTCTAATATGGATTATAAAAGTTTCAAGTGTTGAAGGACACTTATTTTGTATGATATAAATAATTAAGATGGGCTAAAAGGCAGAGAAGGCCTTGTGAAAACACAAAATACTGGTGCCTTCGTCATCAGTAATTTTTCCCAAATATAAAAGGAACCGGAACCGCGTAAAATGTCCAGGTCAAAGGATAAAGTATCCATAGCTACAGCGTCTGGATCTAGTTTTCATAAAAAAAAAAAACATAAATCGCTAAGGATTGTCGCTAAGAGCAAAACTAAGAGTACAGCGAACTTTAAAGCTGTGTCTTAAAAGTTTGCACACAGAGCCCGGGAGTGACTTTCATTGACTCAGCTGGCACCTGCGGCAATTTGTTTCGTAAAATTTAAATAAATAAATATTGTGCCAATCGTACCATTGCATATTTTGACAAGTTATTTGTACAATATGGTATGGTACCTACATACTCTTTTGTTTTTTTTTTTTTTTTATTGGTTGTAACCTTAAAACAAATATTTTACTTCTTCGGCCTTCTTCGTAGCCTTTGGTTTTATTTACTGCTCCACACTAGGTACTAGTTAGGGAGTTGTCTGTATTTAATTACTTTCTGTAAGACAAGTATCTTATGATGGTCAGGAATTTGTAGAAACATTACCATACCATCAGATAAGATCTTCTAAAATATCATAATATTCATAAGGCACGGTTGTAAAATCGTAAAGAATTATATAGCGTGACTTCTTTCATATATTATGTTGAAAATTTAAATGTAGAAATTTTCGGTCATCTTAAAAACATAAATTAAGAGATGGGCTTTTCGTAGCAAGGAAGCCGTTTTTTTTTCAAAACATAATTTTTGAGGCGGTTGAATGACACGTTGCAATAGGTACATTTATTTCTTGGATTTAGAATAAATCGGTTACAGCTATTGCGTTTTGGTGCTTTAAAATTAGGTACCCAATATAAATTCCGATGGAATGTAACTCGTAACGGTTGTAACGCTGGAAATAGGAACTTATTCTCCAGTTAAAATCAATATAAACTTTGTATATTGGCTTTTCTTGAGGGTAAATTTTAAACGTGGATTTCACGTTACATAGCACTACACGAATATTATTTCCTCGTTTTTCCCAGGTAACACTAGGATACTGTGGTGTTTAGGGTTCATGCTTATGCATGTATTATAACAACATTGTGGTTATGAAATATTGTGATTTTCTACTTCGTAGAATTATCCGGACACAGGAAGTGTTGAAAAAAAAACATTGTATTATACCAGCATGTACTTGTGTTACGGTTCTGTGCTGGAGCATGAGTTTTGGATGGATTGTAACTTTTAGTCGATGCTGCTTGAGCTTGGGGATAAGGCCAGAGCCTGCCTGTAACCTCGCTCCCCCCCCCTATTTGACGGGTAATGAGGACCCGACCAAGGCTTCTTCTGCTGGGTTAAACGAGCTCCCGACGTTTGAAAAGATGCATCTTTATCTCTCAATAGTTTTATTTGCTTTAACTTTTTTATAAAAACAAGTTTTGTCTTTGACAGATACTTGTACATGCAAGCGGAGATATTTTTATCTAAGCCTGGAATTCAATTAGCAATTTAGTATCGGTGTTTGTAATCATTTACAATAAACCGGTATTAGGTGATATTTGAGAAGTATGTGCTTGTCTATAGGCATGCCTTTTTTCAATATACTTAGGCGTACAAAAGTTCGACAGTGTGTCGTGAATATGATAGAGAACAAGTTTGGCGTATCAGACGTAGACGCCTAAGGTGTCTCGAAGACTCCTCAGGTGTCCAGACCTTAGGTGTCGGTTGGTCCAGGGCTGGCATGATCTTTTGCCTCGTGGACGGTTTTGTTCTCTTTACTATTACTGGCACCCAAAAATAAAATTTTAGTAGGTGGGTATTTTACAATAAAAATATTCTGGTTATGGTTAACAAACAAAAAGGCTTGTTGTGAAAACTAAAGACAATGTATCGTAGACGACACACATAGATGAACTTGATATTATTGTTTTCATTGACGATAAATTTTGACGTTAAGTCACAGTTACCGCCGTCGCAATTGACTCTCAGTCAATGCCGACCTTAACAATAAAAAGTTGACTCTCAGTCAATAGCAATTTTAATATCGCATATTGTAATAATTATTTGGCGTTTACTTGTAGTTAACGCCGTTACGATTGACTCACAGTAGAGTCCGACGTGAAAATAGATAACTTGTATTTTGATGCATGATTTATGTTGATATAGTTTGACATAACTCGCAGTTAAGCCGTCGTTATTGACTCGCAGTCAATCCCAACAACTAACAGATAGTTTGGCGTTAACTCGCAGTTAACACCGTCGTTATTGGCTCGCAGCCAATCCCGACAGACAATAGATAGTTGAATCGCAGTAAAAATATATTCAGATGTTGATTTTTGTCTATATTATTTGGCCATAACTCGCAGTTAACGCCGTCGCAATTGACTCGCAGTCAATCCCGACATAATAATAGATAGACAATCGCATTCCATCATATCCATTCACGTAACACATCGTAAATAATATTAGGCGGTAACTCGAAGTTACTGCCGTCGCAATTGACTCGCAGTCCATTCCGACGTAAGTTGTTCTGTGATTCACTTGGTAATAAATGTTTAAAACACAAAAAAAAAGAAAATATATTTCATTTTTTACTTACCCTCGTAACTTTCGCCATTAGACGAAAAAACATCTAACACACGTCATACACACGTATACTTAATACGTCGGTAACGTTTAATTTTGTTACTTTCCTTTATTTTTACTTTGTTTGTCGGAAGGTAAGAAAAGATAAAATTGTATGACGTAAACGAAGGCTAAAACTTTTAAGCCTGTGTAGGTGGTAATGAAATTTTGTAGTAATTAACTACAAAAAAATATATATATATAAATTGAAAAGGTTTCAAAATCTCTCGATTAGACAATGTTCTAACATTTGTCGGAATTATCATAAACAAAATGTCATTATATGGTTTACGTCTATCTTATTAAATTTTCCATAATTTTCGTAAAAGTTCTGGGTGCGACCGATAGGTCATAATCATGGTTGTTACGTTGTCATGTTACGTTTTTGTATACAAAACAAGTAACTGGAGGTATCGGGCCGCAAGATACTCGTAGGCCGTAATAAACACTTCAATTTGTTTAGCAAATTTAAGAATAGAACATGTGGGTAATCTTGAAAATTTTTCTTTCTTAGAAAGAATTAATAATCAAAACAACACTTACTGAAAAGTTTTGAATCCAGTACGATTACACTAACACACGGAGCAAAAACTTATTTTATCGAAAATAATTTTAAATATTTGTAATTTAACTTCAATATTACAACTTCAGGTATAATCTATCTACTTCTTATTGAACATTGCGCTTCGGCATGGGACGCGTGCGTTCACTGCCCCGCACGAATAAGGAATGAAGCGAATGTCAGCTACAGTGGTGAAGTGAACACGGACGGAAATCGTTTTAAATAAGAGAATCAAATGAATTACTCTTAAATGCGTGCATCGTCTGCCTGGCGAATTAAGGACTACTACTTGTAAACAAATTATATCTGAAGAATGAAGCGACGAAATATAATAGATTAATATAAAATAGTGTTTGTTTGTTAATTTCCATATACTTGTTATAATTTACCTTTGAAAGGTGTATCAGGGTAAATTTAAATGTCACCCGGTGATTTTCAAGAATTGAGTCCTCTGCTCTGCTTTTAAACCATGCTTTGCATAATTTACTTCTAAAATTAAATGATTTATTTTTTTACAGTATTATATAAATTCCGAGAAAACTTCTCCAAAAGAACACAATACATTCTGAGCATGTTAAGTAACAATAACAGCGCTTATTTAAACTACACCAAGCTCGTGCTCGTAATAATAAAACTTTTTAAAATCCTCACTAATTCCTGTACACCTGACAAATCTTTTCCTTATATTTGAAACATTTAAAGCAATATCTGGTTACTGAAGTAGCTCACCGACATGCGATTGCGTGTACACTGCTCCACACAAGAAGATAGGTGAAAGTTCGTTATACTTTTGAAACTGGGTCCGTTTTTATTTGGCTGACTGTACGTAAAAGGGTTGTATTGTTCCTGTTGTTTGCTTTTATAAAAAAAATATGTTTTTTTTTTTACCGTAAGTAATTTAGTTAATTTTGTTCTTTTTAAGCATGTCAAGTCCAAAGTGGCCACCTTTGGAGCATAGACACATTAGGGTTTTTCTATTTCAGAAAATGTTACCTTTCGACTATGTTTCTTATCCAAGACGTAAATATGTGATACGCAATAGGAAACTTAAATTCTACATAGGTATTATTTTGACCGTATGTAGCAACAAGGATCTTTTGATAGGGAACTCCTGGGGATTTGATACATTGCGAGCAAAATATGTATCAGCAGCTCACTTTGATGCAGGACCTGGGTATACTTCTGTAGTTAAATGCACTTGTAGTGATATTTTTTTAGGAATATAGGAATATTGAGTAGGTGTCTTGTAAGTATAACTTCATAAATTTTTTGTATGTTTTTTTCTTTATTTTGTTGAATGAAAGGGCTTTAAGAGTTGATTTTAAAAATATACTAATTATCACACTCCTTGTTATCTTTATATAAAAAAAAATATTTTAACATTTACCAAGTGTAGTCTTTTCCGAGTAAGAAACGGTTTAATTATTATTTGCTAAATATAAGCCCAACGACTCGAAGTACCCAGGGACAAGAGCTCCACGAGCTTATTCCACCATCTACGTTCTACCATCTACCTTCTACCATCGGGAATCCAGACGTACCGCAGGATATCACCCATACTTGGTTGATATTCCGCACATTCGCACAAAGCGCTTTGAAACATCTTTTATAATGCGCACGGCTAAAGAGTGGAATTCTCTGCCTGCGTCTGTGTTCCCGAGTTCATATAACCCGAATATATTCAAGTCGCGAGTGAATAGGCTTCTTCTGGGCAAGCTCGTTCCATCGTCGACCTCATCTCTGTCTTCAAGACTAGATCGAGGTCAAAAGTAAGCCCAATGACGATAAAAAATAAACATACCCAGGGACAAGCCCAGGTACAGGACTACTTCTGTCACCGCTATCCATAAAATAATTGATTTTTGTCGCTCTACAGAGTGACTTTGAAGACTTTCAACAAATTTTGAGGTTAAGTACTGTTATCGATGTAGATCAATTTTGTATAGGTCTAAGGACATTTGGAGTTTTCAATTTTATTTATTTCAGTATGTAAAACATACTTGAAATCAACATACAACAGTACTTGCATAAAAATAAGTACCTGGGCGACCGAGCCGCCCTATCATTACACTATCATCGGGTGAGCAAGCTAAGCTACCCGCCAACAGATGGCGCTGTAGGTTTTTGTCTAAAACGCAAATGCTTAAAAACACGGAGAAAACTAATTTTACCAGACATTAGAACTAGCTAGATCAATTTTTCGCCCCAGAAAACCCCCGTATGCTAAATTTAATAGAAACCGTTAGAGAAACGAGTTTTCGAGAAATCCATTATAAATATATATACAAATATTGCTCGTTTAATAGTATAGGATAGGATTATAATAAAATGAGCATAATTTATGCATAAAATAAAAATGCATCATTTATGCTCATTTTATATTTTTAGGCAAGTACGTTTGTAAAAACATTATAAAAAAATTCAATTCCAAATTTTCTTAGGCCTATAAAAAATTGATCTATATCAATAACAAAACTTACCCTCAAAATTTGTCGAATGGCTTCAAAATCACCCCATCGCTGAAGTCAGCTGAAAAACATTTCTGAATACATTTTATAGTTGAATGGATACAAAAACATATAGTAGTAGAGTAGCATTTTAAAAACAAGACCTCACTAGCCTTTGCACAGTATTGTGTGGATAGTTGTAAACCTCGGGACAAAACTTGACACTACGCAGACTCAATGTAACATACAATTCATGAAAACCTCAGAACAAAAACCTCCTTGCTTCGCTCGGTGAAAACCATATGCATGCACAAACCTTTTCCCCACTCTAAGATTTTTGTCACAATAGTTCCACTTTGAATATACCACAGGTCACGAAAGAGCGTCATGTGCTGTAAACAAAATTACAACCTGAAATTCATGTAAAAAGTGTCAAAAATATAGATATTTCTAAATAGCTGTATGTAAAACGATACCCTGAGGAGCATTGTCCACAGCGGCGATTTTTGTCGAATGCATGCAAGCTACATATATTGTTTGTATTTTAGATTTATCCACACAATCGACATGGAAGCGATAAAACAGTGAACTTACCATCTATGGACTCCGGGTCACTGATAAAATTTACGGAAAAAGTAGAATAAGTCAAAATTTTTCTTCCTTTAACAGTCCTGTAGGTGAATGGCAGGATGCATACATTTGCAGTTGCAAGCTAGCGATTAATATTGCTTGAGTACTTTTATAGAATATACGTCCAACATGAAGGAAAAAAAAAATACGCGCCCAGATGGAGTAGTAATCATGCCTATTTTGTATCGAAACCTATGCGGCCGCTCAGAGGGGTGGGGTAGGTGGAAGCGGGAGACGGGGTTTGTCTTTTAGCTCTATCACACATCTTTGAATACGTTACGTTAGAAAAAGATAGAGACATTCATGCTATGACATGCCCAATTAAAAACAAAATATCAATAAAGTACGACATTTATTTGTCATTATTTGGCAAAGATTTTGAAAACTACGCCAGGGGGCGCAGCGTTTTTCTTACGTCAATGTTATTTGGCACGTAAAAAACAAAAAACTTCATGGTTGCTGAATTTGAAAATATTGATGTATATTTATCGATTATTTACTTACATTTTATCACATGACTTATTTATCGAACCCCTCATATACAATGGTGATCAACTTGCAACTTGCAATAATATTGGGAACTACTTACTTCTTTGGGCATTTGGTATTTTGTCTTTTTGCTTCTCCATACAAATTTAACTTTTATTTCCTAGAGAGCAGCGAACTACCTAGAGAGGCAGAGGGACAGACGGCCCACCTGATGGTAAGTGGTCACTGTCGTCCAGGACATCTGCAACTTAGGGGAGCAGATACGGTGCCGGCCTTCTGTAGACTTGCCTTTTGAAGGACCCCAAATTGTTGTGTAAAGGAAACACCTCGAGAGGAAGATCATTCCACACCTTGCACGTGAGTGGTAAAAGCGTTATCCACATACCTTAGTTCGAGATCAGACATCCAGGTGGTGAGGATGAAATCTATCACTTATCGGAATTAGATATAAAATTGCAAGGACTACGTCAAATTAATCATAAACAAATAAAAATACATTACAAATTTTAAAACAATATTTTTAATTTATATTTTTAACTATTTAAATTATTGTATTCGTATAACGTATTTACATTACGTGTAAAATAACTTTTGACCACCTATTTTTCTCGTAAATCATCATTGATATTGACATAATATTTATTGCAATGTAAATTATTAACAATAAAAAGTAAAACAATGTTTTGTAGTGCTAATTTGCATTTGCTGTCCAATTAAAAATGTTATAGAATCAGTAACACATGCCATAGTTGATTGTTTTATTTTCTTCCTTTGCTCTTCAATTTTGTATTTTAATCTTGTTTCTGACAATGTAGAGTAGAGCTACCTTCTGAAGCATTATCGTTGAGTTCTGAGGGGGAAGCACTTGTTCATCAACCTGTAAGAATGAAAATATATTATTTGGATAAAGAGATAATGCTGAAGCTAATAAAACACCAATACGTCCTTCAGTATGGTCTGTTTGCCTAACTGTTAAACGAAGCACCAAAAATCTTACAGTTCTTAGAAAAACTGTAAAGCTAAATCAGCAACTGTTTGCCATTACAAATAATCAAATCTAGATACATAAAAGAGGAAACTGATTGACTGAATGAATGAATGACTGACTGACTGACTAAGAATGTTGATTCTTAGTCAGTCAGTCAGTCATAACCCAAACCGCAGCCCAAACCGCTGGGTCTAGAAACTCCAAATTTGGCACGTAGCTTCCTTGTGAGATCTAGGGGTGACTAAGAAATAATTTTTCAAAATTAACCTCCTGAAGGGGTGAAACGGGGGTCCAAAGTTTGTATGGGGCTAGCTAATAATATTAATAAGACACTGCACAGAAAAACATCAGTTATAAACGTACATACAGCTGTTTGCCAGATGGGATAGCTGGTAGAGATTATGGAAAAAACTACTTTTACATTTACCTTGTGACATAGGTTGTCGGTTAGAATGGCATGTTTATGAAGTCTTTTTCTGCCGGCTTCAGTTAATTCGTAATTACTGTTATTAAAATGCGCTGAGCAGATTGTGCTATATTTGGTTGGAATCCAATTTTGGTCTCTTCCGCATGTTGGCACCCATTTACGTTTTTGCGCCGGATCTTTCGGAAAACTGCGATAAATAAATGAAATAAAATAATAATAAGCTGACGACTCGATTCTATATTATTTTTTATCGACTACTCCACATCACTAAAAATCAACAACACAATTTTCTACAAAAAATTTGACCACGAAAATTTTAAAAACCAAGCTGTTCACTACTCACCAGAAAAATGTGATACCAGCAAGCTTTGTAGTTTTGCTTGCGGCATAGTTTCGGCACAATTTCACCGCACAATTATTAATATTTTGTGTTATTTATTTTATTTCTGATATTTTATGCCAGAGATGTTGTCCATGTCACATGCCGTGAACGACTATTGGAAAGAAAAGTGTGAATGTGTGTGTGAGTTACAAAATTGTATCATAGCCGGCACCCATAGTACGTTTTGATTACTACTCCATCTGGGCGCGTAATTTTTTTTTCCTTCATGACGTCCAATGACTCGAAATTGTATGAAAGCAATTTTGAAAATATTTAAACCGAAACTAGATAAATAGGAAAAGATTTTCGATAAAAAATGGTCCTACAAAAAATGGGCCTGAACTAACCCCCCGTTACTCGGAAACCGTTCACTTACAATTTAATGTAGATTACTTTTATATACGGCACTTTTGCGCTAAACCGCACAGTTTTCGAAATATTTAAGAAAAACTGATAAAACCCAACTTCTCCCCCCCCCCCGAACTCGACGCTAAAAATGGTGTAACTTTTTACCAAACAATATGTGGATTGTATAGAACAATTTGGAGCTGGAATGATACTTTTAGTTTGGATGTTGAGGTTTAGGACCTTTATTGGTCTAATTGTACCAGGCCATTAAGTGTTTTTTGGTGTGAGTATTTTGGTCACAAAAGTATAGAAATTCTTTCTTAATTTACAAAATTCTTGTTTACAAAACGTGACAATCTCTCGTACTATACCTACTCGTATATCCTATACCATTACAATAACAGATAGAATTATATGAAGAAAAAGTTAGAAAAACCATCACTCATTATGAAAGATCTTTTAAATCACATAAATACAACAAATAGTGATTACTAAAACTAAACATTAAACTAAAACTGTCAACAAATATTTGGTTTGAGCAATCTACTCGACATTAGTGTGTACTGTTTGTTATTTGCCCCGTGTGTTGAAATACTGCATGCAAGTTAAATAAATCCTCATTTGTGAGTTGTGACTGTCATTTTCCTGTTGTTCTGCATTTTAAATAATAACATTGCATAATTTGTGTATACTTGTCTATATTTGTGTATATTTCTTTATCACCCCGGATATTTTAAGAGGTGGTTCTGCCTATGAGACCGAACAACTTTTCTCAAGGAACATAGGTAGTAAAGTGACTAAGGTATCATCATCATCATAACATCCCATGAAACGTCCACTACAGGACAGGGAGCTCCCTCCAGAGTTCTACCTTTTGCTTAAAGCAAAAGCCGTAATTCTGGAGAAAGTGCCCCGTCATGCAGTGCACATTTCATGAGATGTTATGATGATGTTGTAGATATAGCAAATGTAATTTTGTCTTTCTGTTACGCTTTTAAGGCCAGTTAAAAGTATTACTGACTGTACAATACATACAATTAATAAATAAAATGCCTCTGCCGCGTTGTAAGGGGTTTAGAGGCCCGGCCGGACGCTTTAAAAATTCAACTTGCACCGTAACATCCATTACTAGAGTGCGAAAGTATGGGCTAACATGAACAAAAAATCTTCTCTTTTTAGGGTTCCGATACCAAAATGGTAAAAAAAAGGAACCCTTATGGTGCCGCTCTGTCTGTCTGTCTGTCCGTCCATCTGTCTGTCACAGCTCTATATCTCAGCAACCACTTATGCTATCGACCTGAAATTTGGAATAATTTTAGAATATAGTTGCCCAACTTAATTGCACATGAAAAAATTTTGAAAAAAGAATGATTATTAATGTAAAGGGGGCCAAAATAGGGGGGGCCAAATTTCAAATTGTCGCTACTAGGTTGAATGGGGTATCACATGAAAGGGCTTTACTTGTACATTTTAAAATATATTTTTGTATTTTTTTAAGTTTCTTAGTTTTCAAGTTATGATGAAAAATGTCAAAAAAAAATACCATCCCCCCCCCCCCCTTATCTCCGAAGTTTGAGTGAGGAAAAATCTGAATTAATTACAGTTGACAGTGGTTAATGTAAACTTTAGAGCAAAAATAAAACGGTCTTTCTAAAATGCACAGTTTTTCAGAAATCTGCCAAAACTAAGTTTGTTTGTAAAAACCTTTACAAATAAATTTAGTTTTGCGGTCCTGAAAATGGACTTTATTGCTTCCAAAAATACTATAGGTATATCGGAACCCTCGGCGCGCGATTCCGACTCGCACTTGACCGGTTTTTTTACATATAAAATCATACAGGCACCGAATCTGTACATTGAAAATTTTCGCGTAAATAGACCGTAGAATAGATACGAGTAGTTATTTTTTATCACTTCGAATATTTTAGATTTTTTTAAAAAAATTATTTTATTTATTAGAGACATACAACATAATACAATTTAAAAATATAACATTACATAAAACAGGTTTTAAGGCTGATTGCAATCCAAAAACGCATGCAAGCCAAAAACTTATGGAAGGTGCTTATTATGGGATGCTACGTGCGTCAGCACCTTTGCCGCCTCGCACCTTAGTCATACCGTAAAGGAGTCTGGAGCTGCGGCGGAGAGCGCGGCGGTAAAAAAGAGGGCGACGTACACATCTTTGGAGCGGAACTACCTTTTTGTTCCGATCGCGGTGGAGACCGCGGGCTGTTGGGGCAGTGAGGCTATAAAATTTGTCGCCGAGGTGGGCCGGCGACTTAGAAATAAGGGTTTGGATCCCCGCTCCGGGTCACACCTGGTGCAAAGGCTATCCATAGCGATTCAAAGAGGCAATGCCGCTAGTATCATGGGCACGTTTGCACCAGGGATGACAAGGGGCGGGTTATTTGACTGAACATTGTTATTTAATTTTCGTAAAATGTACTTGACTAAATATTAATATCCATTAAATTGAATTTGATTAAACAATATATTAGATTAATGAAGGTGTTCTTCATTAATCTAAGTTTCAATAGGTGGTTCTGTTCATGAAACTGAACAACTTTTACTAAAGAACATAAATTCGACTTCCCATACAAACTTTATCAGCTGATAGCACGTTTTGTATGGAAGGTCGAAAAATGTCATTGTCATTAAACCAATGCAATCCAGCGCTTTTGGTTTGAAAGCGTAACAGTACACTTGCGGAAAACCAACGGAAAACTGACAAAAAATCCGAGACAGCAAAAATTACAAGTATGACACCAAAGGAAATTCCGCCAAATGTATCATAGGTAAAAAACATTACTATAATTTAAATTCGCAGGTGTTTACATACACATGAATATATACAAACACTTAACATATACACCCATGGAGCAGAGTATACATCTATATTGGTATCGTATAACTAGTGTACATAACATACAATACGCGAGTAAATAAATTAAGAACTTGTTTGCGAATTTGAACTTTTGACTGAAATCCTCCTATTACATTTTTAGTTTTTTTTTATGTAGTTACAGAAAATAAAGGACAAAACGAAACATATAAATTTGATCACATAAAATCAGATGTCAAGTATTAACATTTTTAGTCATTAGAAACCTGAGACCGAAAATAACAGAATTTTTTCTCGGTCCATTTGCCTGATACCCTGTACTTACTCACTTTACAAATTCAGTAAGAGAGTCTTTAACAAATCAATCGCAATGGCCCTATACGAGTACAAGTAGCTTAATACCGTAAAGATTATATATTATTTGTTTACTAATTTCGTTAACGCTTGCAGAATAGAATGAAAATGTATGGGAGTGTCATTAGCTGTCATGCAACTCATTTCCATATATTTTTATTCTGCCTACAGAAAGCCGCTTGTCTATGGCCCCTGTTTCTTTAGAATAGCTACGATCGCTACAACCACCGTAGCATTTCTCTACGAAAAAAGCTACGCGGCTACGACTGAATGCCGTATAATATTTTCCCTTTCAAGCAGTTTGTGGGTAGACAGAAGGCATACCCAGCTCGTTAGAGCATGCAAATGTTATCATAGTAAGTGTATTAACCTATTTAAATGCATAAATGGCTGCAGCTTGTAGGTAATTATGATTGTTGCTATGTAGTCGGTAATAATACTAACATCATCATTATAAATGATACTGCCTTGGTTTTAGAGCATTGTTTTTAAACAAAGTCTGCCCTCCGTTTCAAACGTTTACGTCATCACAGCCTGTGTTGTATATAGATATTGCTATTGACAGGGTCAAGTTCTTCGCAGTAGAAATACTTCAGCTACAGCTGCAGAAATTCTCTTTGTTAAAAAAATGTTGAGACAAAATTATCGACTTATCGTTAGGAAGTTACCAAGCTTAATTTTTATCTTGTTCCACCATTCACTTCCGTTCATTGAGGTCACGGCCGTACGTTCAATCATGCCATAATATTCCTCCCTATAACCCATTAAATTCTGTTTTATAACGGGGAAATTGCCTAGCTTTTCTGTTTCAAGAACTTCATGTCTATGAAGCGAAGTGTTCTATACGGTACCTAAATGTAGTGACAATATCTTGAACCGAGTCAAAGATGACGAGACGACTATGTGACGTCATACGGCGGCACTCTGCGGCTGCGGCTATCGATCGGAAGGGCTCTATCTCTCCCACTCGCACTTGTCGCGAAGACTGTTGCCGTCCCGTTTCCGCCGGTAGCTCAGTGAAAAGCTGCGTTCTGAAATACGCTACTAATATTTATTTTAACGCAGCCGTCCGGGTCTGAACACGTGGTTGGGGTTTTTAGGTTTTCAGATTTTGATGGTTTTGCAATGTTTCGTTTCTCATAAGAGATTGAAAGCTATGTATCGTGTTGGTATAGTTAGACTTAAATTCCTTTGATCTCTAATTTTTTGTGAGACTTTAGTTGGTTACCTGTTTTTACACTTGTGAACCCATTGCGAAGTTGAAACTTGTAACTTGTTCTAATTCTTAATAAAATGGTTGCTATGCAGTTACGACACTAGTTACTTTGCATTTAAAACCCACGTCCTTTAGTTCTATTAAAAGTTTGAGTCTCTAGTATAGTAAAACTCTTGTTGAAAATACTACATTTAACAGCACATAAGAAAAAGTTATTGATCAACAACGTCTTATCATCACCTTTAATGCGGCACCTTGTGTTTTTTTCCTTTAACAATTAAAACAAAACTCGTTAGTAAATTTGAACATTACGGTTATGTTTCTATAGTTACTAGGTTTTATTCACATGTTTCGATCTGGCGGTAACCTTGGGCTTTCGACGTACAGAAACTGGTAGCTCTGTAGAGGCTTCTGGGTTCAATATCTAGCAAGGGCGATACAACAAGGTCAAAACGTGACGAAATGATTTTCTATATAAAATCATGCAGTTATGGATCTACAACTTCTCATCATCACCTTAAATGCGGTAACTTGTGTTTTTTCCTCTAACCATTAAAAAAAACTCGTTAGTAAATTTTGACATCTACGGTTATGTTTCTGTAGTTACTAGGTTTCATTCACATGTTTCGATCTGGCGGTAACCTTGGGCTGTTGACGTCCTATCGACAACAGGAACTGGTAGCTCTGTAGAGGCTTCTGGGTTCAATATCTAACAAGGGCGATACAACAAGTACTCCAGTAAAAATACGGTTTTGCAAAACATTAAATGCTAATAGCTACTTTTTTGTGTATATCGTATTTAAATATGATGTTAAGACGCAATATTTACGAATCCACCTAAAATTTAAAGCGGAATATTTTTTTCGAATAACAGCTAAGGCAAAAATAGTAATAGACAATTATATACTTTATATCATAGATAAACGTATACTTTACATATAGGCATCAAAATCCACCATAAATATGTTTCAAAATATCAATTTATTTCAAAATATAAAATCTCCACTTATTTTTACATATAAGGGCCAATAAAGTCGAGGTAAAATAATAGCAATAAACTGAGCTAAACTCAACCTTTTTAAATGTAAGTGATTCTTATATATATTCACAAAAATGCCATACTAAATAAAAAAAAAGTTTTTGTAATCGCTAGTTTACAATGATTTTGTAAATATTTATGTTCGATTTGCCAAAAATGTGATTATATAGCACTATTTAAATTATTAGAAAGCAAAACGGATCTATTACTATTTTTGGTTGCGAAGATAAGCTGTATTTAAATTTCGTGCTATAAAAGTTACGAGTAAACAATACAAAAAAGCTAATATTTTTAGGTGGATTCATGTATAATATGAAATTCTGAATATATAGCAATCCGTAAATAAAAAAAATAATCTATTAACATTTTTTTCCGAAATTCCATATTTTTAGGGTTCCGTACCTCAAAAAAAAAACGGAACCCTTATAGGATCACTTTGTTGTCCGTCTGTCTGTCTGTCTGTCTGTCTGTCAAGACCCTTCATCTCACGAACGGGTAAATGTATCAGGTTGAAACTAATACCATATATTAGGATCCATGAACCACACAAGATCTGAAAATTTCAATTTTGTACAACGACGCAATCAAAAGATATGGCATTTTATGTCCTCATCTCCATACATTTATTCAAAAATGCAAAACCTACAGGGTACTTCCCGTTGACCTGAAATTATGAAATTTGGCAAGAAGCTAGGTCTCACAGTACAAATAATGGGAAAAGTCTGAAATCATTAAATATTTCAACTTTTTTCCCAACTAATGGTAACCAATTGTGGTGAGCTCCCGTTTCAAGAATTTTCATATAAGAGAGGGGTCAAGTTGGATGGTCGCTGTGGCGATTTTTGTTTTAGTTCTATTTTAAAAACGGGAACACTTACAAACTTGAAAATTGGTATGTTTATTGTGCATAAGCTATAAAATAACAACAAATAATAAAATTTGGTCAAGCGCGTGTCGGACTCTAAAAATCTAGCACATTAACTTACTGAAATTTCAGTAATACAATTATGTTTATGTGGTGGTACGGAACCCTCAGTGCGCGAGTCCGACTCGCACTTGGCCGGTTTTTTTTAAATGTTTGGACGGCAAAATAAATAAATAAATGAAGTAAATTTAGGTGGATTCCATAAAAAAGCTTTACACAAAAATATAATCTATCGATCTGAAAAAGAATTACGGCTATTATCAATTATTTCCGTTTCGCCATACAATCTCTCGTAATTTTACTGGAGTAAAGGTCAAAACGTGACGAAATGATTTTCTATATAAAATCATGCAGTTATTGATCAACAACGTCTCATCATCACCTTTAATGCGGCACCTTGTGTTTTTTCCTCTTACAATTAAAACAAAACTCGTTAGTAAATTTGAACATCTATATGGTTATTTTTCTGTCGTTACTAGGTTTCATTCACATGTTTCGATCTGGCGGTAACCTTGGGCTGTTGACGTCCTATCGACAAAAGAAACTGGTAGCTCTGTAGAGGCTTCTGGGTTCAATATCTAGCAAGGGCGATACAACAAGGTCAAAACGTGACGAAATGATTTTCCATATAAAATCATGCAGTTAGGGGGAGAATAAAGTAATATGATGCTATTAAAGCCTTATTTATCGTTTTTTTTTTAATCAAAAACAATAAAATTTCGTGATTTGTAGTAGTCTTACGAGTTAGAGTTACGTACGGCGGCGTTTTGTATAACACGCCGTATTGCAATCGGCGGGCAAATTGTGAAAGGTCGGAAAATTTTAAGACGGCGTCAGCAGATTGTAAATAGGTTTAGATCACTGACGGTCGGCAAAGATTGTAAACTATTTTAGGTACGATAGCTAAGCAACCTAACCAATCCCGAAGAGGGATCGGTTTGGTTGGATTAGGTCATCTTGCGACCACAACGCTATAAACGAATTATGCGCTGTTTTGTAAAATGAAGAATTTAATTTTTTTTGGATTTTGTAAAATGCCAGGCATTATACATATAAAACGGAAAATTATTTACAGTTTGCCTGCGATATAGGTATATCTATGTAGGTATATTTCGATTTTTCTAGTATGGGTTAAATGTAAAATATTACTGAGTCTGTGTTTCAGAGAATTCACGTAATTTTAACAATAACAAACCGTATGTATAGGGTTCAATAAATTTGTGTAAAAACTTTGTTTTCAACTTTAAAAATTTACAAAAAAATTTACTCTCGATACATAATAATCAGGTCAAATTTGCATAAAAAAACTTTTTGAGAATTTGGAGACATAAAACAGAAGTTGTTAGCCCCCAAAATAAGCCCTCAAAAGCGTTTACACGAATTTATTAAGGCCCGCTGTATGTGAAAAAAATTGTTTAGTTCCGAGATAATCACAAGAATATGCCAATAATATGTTATAAATAACTACAAATATATTTAACAATAAATATCTGCTTTTATGGATACCGAAAAAGCTGTATAATGATACACCCACACTACCAATAAATTAGAGCCGAAGGCATACAACAGCAAATGTCAAAAGTCGTCTATTCCCTGGCATTTAGTAATACCACGCAGGCTAAAACGATGAGCCTTAGCCACCCTGGGGCCGTAGACAAGTGGCTTTAAACGCCAGTAGCATACAATTAAAATGAAATTGACATAAAATAACGTCATGTTACGAGACAGCTAATGTCAATCCCATACATTTTTCTATTCTACTAACATACATACATACATAATATCACGCCTTGTTCCCGTCGGGGTAGTTCTCCACCTGCTTCGATCTTGACATACTTCCCTTGCTTCCTGTACTTTCATCAATCCTTTCATACATGCTCGTCGGTTTAGGGTACTTTTAACCTGGCCTTTATTCAGAACGTCCTGAATTTGGTCCTGGTACGTTCGCTGAGGCCTTCCCCTTCCAACGTTCCCATTCACTCTCTCCTTGTAGATTTCATTTGTCAATCTTCTTTCATTCATCCTCTCTACATGACCTAACCATCTCAGCATCCCTTTCTCAATTTTAGTCACTACGTCTTCTTTTACGCCACAACGTTCTCTTATCACCCTATTTCTGATCCTGTCACTCAGTTTCACACCAATCATACTCCTTAGCGCTCTCATTTCTACTGCATTAATTCTACTTTCATGCTTTTTCTGCCATACCCAGCTTTCACTGCCGTACATCAGTGTTGATAACGTTAATGATTATAGAAAGTACTTGAATAAGTAACCAGGCAGCCTCATACACTATGCCAAGACTGCACAGTTTTATATTTACCACATTCCTCATGGGTCAAATTTTAAATTATTCCAATTCCGCATTCACTTGTCATTATCAGTTATAGTACAGTGTTTTTAGTCTACTTGGAAAGCTTAACATTTTTAAACATTAAATATAGCTGTTAGTTACTTCGTAATTGAAAACAAACTTATATCAATTTTGCAAGTCTTTAAAATCAAATACCCTTTAAAACTATAAATATAATACTTAAAATTTATATCATAGTGCTATATCAGCTCATTAATTTGGAATAAAGCAATTGTTCAATTTTTAACTACGCTTTATGCTATTTCCGTTTATAAGCTTTGAGGCCATTAATCATTTCACATTGTTATTAATTAATTTAATATCTGTCTAGAGCCGTATTTTCGGGATCAGGACAGCGTGAACTGTCACAATTTATCAATTATTAACATTACATTAGTGATGCATTTATGAGTATATTTTTAGCAAATTCGTAATATCGGGGATGGTCCTGATAGTATGAATTTAAAGGTATGAAAAACGAAATGAAGTATTGAAAAATAAATAAGTTCAGACTTAAGATTGTCTGTATAGGCAAACTAATACTCAAAGCCACGCGTTGGCATACAAATGTTTTCATCGACTTTATCTTTATGTTGTATAGTTAAAAAAAATATCGCGACATTATGTTACGAATTTTTAAGTGCCCTGAATCCAAAACACACATTTTTAATATTTTGTGTGTTTGTTTATTACTGAAAAAGTAATGAACCTATTTTAATTGAACTTTTTCTATTTGAAACCTTAAATGATTAGATTGTCAATTTCATGTTGTTGCAACTATGGAACCCGGAGATAAACTAATTACACTACGTATTATTTTAGATTTAAGAGTGACCAAAATAAGGCGCACTCTCAGTTCAACCACTTCCACATTATGTGGAGGTCCATTCTAAGAGGTTATTTAAGAGGAATTTGTATTCCTGGTAGAGAGACTACCGAAAATCGTGGTTTTATAAAATAGGTATTACTATCAACAGAACATCGGTGCAAACACTGCAGTCTCAAGATCAAAGTAAGTATGTACCGACATACAGATTGACTTAATATTTAAAAAAGTAAATTATTAGACCCTCTATAAGCCTTAACTGCTCTTAAGTGAATGGGCGTCAATGATGTTAACGCTCAGATCTTTACGACCTTTTAACAAGAACGTATAGCTAACTACTTAAGTAACTACGTTGTAAAATTGTTACAACAAAGTTACAATCAACTATTCTACAGTTCATTACTAGTCAAGGAGTGGCTGTTGTGATTCTGAGAAGTGCAGGGATAAAGTAAAAATTGATCGTATTTATTTAAATGGTTTGGTTTTTTCTTATTCAGGAGCAAATGGATTAAAACGACAGTGGCTATTGAGATTTATTGTAAACATTGTTATTTTCATTAAAAAACTGTATTTAATCAAATTACAAGAACTAAACAAAGACGACAAAGAAAGCCACAGAAAAACAAAGGTACTAGCGAAGCAAAGAGGTCCGAAATCTTTGAAGAAGGCCATAAAAACTTTTCTTTACTTTTTACCACATGAATATATCTCAACGAAAAATAATAAGAATCGAAAGTTGATTAATTTCCTAGTAAGTTGATCAACAGCCGACGAGGGCCAGAAGCGAATTCGGTACCTACAATTTAATATTTTTCAAAAGTTGGTCAACTTACTGGAAATTGATCAACTTACGATTCCGTGTTATTTTCAGGTGACATACACATAAATCACAAAATAAGAAGTGGTCGTGTCCAAGTGGTAGTTGCTCTTTCTTTTTGATTACGAAAGTTAGCATCGTTGACCGTGGTCAGAACCCGAATGGGTGACCGCTAGTGGCAGAGCAACTAGAGCGTTTCCATGCTTTGGAAGGCACGTGAAGCCGTTGGTTCCTTCTATTGTTAATGATAGAAGTCGTTAAAGTCGGCTTGAAATGTCTGACAGCCAGGTGGACGAACCTGTCAAAACCTAATCTAGGATTTGGTCTGTTTTGCCCTCTGAATTATGGATGATCAGAATTTCTTAATTTTTTAATAATAATCATTACAATAAAAAAGAAAAAATATTATTTAAATAATAAAAATATTTCGAAAAATCGAGTGCCCTCGTCAAACCCTCTAGGTTAGGTAGCTAACTCCAAAAACCATTGGTAAAGCATAAGGCTCGTTCAATGATGATAAAAAAAATAGTAATAAATAGTGGTTGTGACTACATCTTTTTTCCTGTTACGATCTGTACTTTTCTCGCTTATTTTATTCAACTTCTATAAATACTTTTCTACAAGCTCGTCGGCTTAGGGTACTTTTAAATTGGCCTTTTTTGGCCTCAATTCTCATACTTATTTTCGGAAAGAGCTTTAAAAGTAAACTTCCAACATTTATTGATATTGACAATTGAATTCAACTTGAATAGAAAAGAAGATTATGTTTATTTTTTGTTTTGATCACTTCGACGGCTATTCAAGATGTTATTTGTTATTTTATAAGTACAGAAATGATAAACATAACAATTGGTTTTTTCAAAAAATTTCATATGAAACAGACAAGGAAAGTTAACTTATAGTGGAGTCACTTAGCCTAAAATCACCCTAAAACCTTTCGGAGCAAGCAATGTATGTGCCCGATTGGTTGCTGATATATACTTCACCAGTAAACGAGTCTAGAAATCCCGGGACATAAATTTATCTGGCCCTTTAGTGGTGTTAATTACGTAATTAATGTTCCCTTTTTTTAGGGTTCCGATACCAAAATGGTAAAAAAAAGGAACCCTTATGGTGCCGCTCTGTCTGTCTGTCTGTCTGTCCGTCTGTCTGTCACACCTCTATATCTCAGCAACCACTTATGCTATCAACCTGAAATTTGGAATAGTTTTAGAATATAGTTGCCCAACTTAATTGCACAAGAAACAATTTTGAAAAAAGTATGATTATTAATATAAAGGGGGCCAAAATAGAGGGGGCCAAATTTCAAATTGTCGCTACTAGGTCGAGTGGGGTATCATATGAAAGGGCTTTACTTGTACATTTTAAAATATATTTTTGTATTTTTTTAAATTTCTTAGTTTTAAAGTTATGATGAAAAATGTCAAGAAAAATACCATTCCCCCCCCCTTATCTCCGAAGTTTGAGTAATTACAGTTGACAGAAGTTTATATAAACTTTACAGCAAAAATAAAACGATCTTTCTAAGTTGCACAGTTTTTCAGAAATCTGCAAAAAACCTTTACAAACAAATTTAGTTTTGCGGTCCTGAAAATGGACTTTATTGCTTCCAAAAATACTATAGGTATATCGGAACCCTCGGCGCGCGAGTCCGACTCGCACTTGACCGGTTTTTTTATTTTTTATGAATATCTCGAATTCTGCGACACATAGCAGAAAATGTCCTTGAAATGAATTAGTCTAGATAAAATTCTATACAAAAAATACATTTCAACTTTTTCGCTAGATTCAATACTTTAAGAGATCTTGATAGGGGAAAATGAAAATTTTAATGTATAGAGGAATATTTCTTAACCGATGCATCAACGCCGAGCCGTACCCGCTATAGCTTTAGATGTGAAATTTTGCACAAAGGTTAATTGCATCTAAAAATTATTGAATAAGAAAGGATTTTCCAAAATTCATCTCCAAAGGGGTGAATTAACAGTTCGAAATTTGTATTAAAAATCCTACAGTTTTGACATAAGGTGCATAAAAATTTGGGTTTAAGCTAATGGGCAGAAATAAAGCAGCATTATTGCAAAATCATCCCCCTAGGGGGTGAATTGGGGGATAAAAGTGTGTGAAAATCCAAATTTCTGAAAATCTGAATTTTCTTGCGAGATATTCATAAAAATATAAAAAAGGAACATTAATTGCGTAATTAACACCGCTAGGGCCAGATTAATTTGTGTCCCGGGCTTTCTAGACTCGTCTACTCATGAACTAGGTATCTACAACCAAACGGGCACATTCGCTACTTGCTCCGAAATGATTTGATGCATTCCAACCCAACTATTAGGGTTATTGGCGATATTTGTCGATCATACACGCAAACTAAAGTAAGTTCATCGTAATAGGCCCGTTGTGACAGCTGTCAAACATATGAAAAATCTTGTGAAAAATTATAACCTGGATAGAAAAATGTACCCTGTGTGTTAAGGAAACGTCAAAACAGACTTCTTATGTTGGCCCTACTGTAAGTAAGTACAAATATATTTTGCATTTTAGATCTGTCCACGCAATCGACATGCAAACGATAAAACAGTGGCGTAACTATCTATGGACTCCGCTTCACGCATAAAATGCGCGGGAAAAGTGGCATAAGTAATTTTTTTTTTCCAACAGTCCTCATATAGTAAGTCAAGGCAGGATGCATCTGCAGTTGCAAGCAAGTGTTTAATATCGCTTGAGTGATTAATGTCGCGTATGTGGACAGTTTGCGGGTTTCAATAAAAACCTGTGCAAAACGCGTGAAACCTTTGAGGGCTATATGCAAAAATCGATACAAAATTATCAGCTCCAGAAGCCATTTTTTTGGAAAAATTAAGACGGTGGTAAAACTAAAGTTTTTGCACGTAGCTTCCAAATTAAGCCCATCAAGGGCTTTACAAGAATTCTTTAAAATTTTGTGTATTAAATGTCAATAAAATTTGTCTCTTAACGATATACTCGGTTCTGTCGCCATAACTTGATTTAACTTTGTGCACCTCAGGTAAAGTGTGAACTAACCTAACTCTGGTATTGTGAGTCGGTGGCACTGCACTAATCCACTTTGCAGCCGACTTGTCGCCTCCGGTGTTATACGTATAGAATGTACATACAGTACCTATATAGAAGGTGTTTTGTTAGCAATTCAAATCATATTCAAAACTGTTTGAGAGTTTCGCGTTCACTAACACTATAGTATGATCACAGTATTGGATTTTATAATCTCCACATAGCTATTTCTGCGCTGTTGCAAGCAGTCAGTTCATCCGTGACACATCTCACAAACAAACATCTCCAAAAAGAGGTTATAAAAATCCCATATCGTGGTAAGAACCCTTTCTACTATTCAATACCCATAAAACTTACTTGCAAACAGTTACACCGAAGGCGGCATCTGTTTTTGGGGAATCTGGCGAGTGTTGGTTGTCATGAAAATCAACGTTTTTTAAGCCAAATCATAGCTTAGTTTCAGGCTAATGATGTATCTGGGTATAAGTACCTATAAAATCTAGTAAAGACTGGACATTTTACTTGATGCTGTTTGAATTCTTAAAGTTTGTTCTAAAAATAAATAAACTACACGGTTTTATTTCCAGACAAATGAAGTGCATAAGGTACACTGTGCTTGACCCAGCGCGTCAAATGTATTGAGAGTCATACAGTTGGAGCTTGAATCTGCTTTGAGTTAATTGACCTGACGCCACGGCCATTTGAAAACATCACTTAATAGGGCCTTCATCGAAGGCTAGTAAATAAAACTGACTACATCATAATATTAGTAATTTTTTTGTAAATAACTTTGCCAATTTTGTTGTGCTATTTAAACATGACAAAATTTATTATTTTTTGCTTTTTAATAGTAGATTAGTAGCCAAGGGCTGTAAGGCATCAATTACAGCCCGAGATATTTAGGCGCACGAGCGCAGCGAGGGCGCCTTTAGTTCGAGGGTGCAATTGATGCTTACACCCGAGCTATCTACTCTGCTTTACATCTCGATTGTGAGGTAAGTAGGTCCTTATTACCACCAAATCGTAGGTGACCAATTAGCGCTATAAGGCAATAATGTAGCTAAAAAAGCCCTAGGGCGGTAAGTAATTAAAACACCCTTCGCCCCGCTGCTGGAGGCGGAGCCGCGCGTGGAGGTGGAGGTGCTGCCCAATTACTTACCGCCCTAGGGCTTTTATAGTATTACCCTAGAGCGCTAATTATTCACCTACAAGCCCCATTTGAGGGTAATAAGGACCTACTTACCGAATATGAGAGATGTAAAGGTACTATACTTTGATCCTGCCAAGTCTGACGCTTTTAAGTAGTACAGATCTCAAATAATGTAGAAAACAAATAAGTTTTTAGGCAATCTATCATAATAACATTATATCTCATACGATTTAAAAATACAGCTAGATACAGCTGATTTTAAAGACAGATAATATAGGGTTCCATATGAGTAAATGGTTGCCAACCATATGAAGGTAAGGGTCAACTACTTATTATGGTGTTTTGAGACAAAGTCTCATCATCATCATATCAGCCGAAAGACGTCCACTGCTGGACATAGGCCTCCCCTAAAGATCTCCATGACGACCGGTCCTGCGCTGCTCGTATCCAGCGGCTTCCCGCGACCTTGACCAGATCGTCGGTCCACCTTGTGGGGGGCCTGCCAACGCTTCGTCTTCCAGTACGTGGTCGCCACTCTAGAACCCTCACGCCCCATCGGCCATCGGTTCTTCTTGCGATGTGCCCTGCTCACTGCCACTTCAGTTTAGCGATTTTCAGGGCTATGTCAGTTACTAAGAGTATCTCAGGGCTATGTTAGTTACAACTACGAGCGTAGAGTCTCCAACTTTGAGTGGAGTGAGTACAACAAGGGCGTTAGACATAATTTTCGTCTTATCCATACAATACAATACAATATTCTTTATTGCACACGAAATTTAGTGAAAAATACAATATTAGAAATAGATCATGTTCATTTTAAGACCCACTTGTTGTGAAACTCTACTGAGGTTGAGCATCCTGCCGAGATCTTCCAGGGTCTCAGCCATTACGACAATATCGTCGGCAAATCGAAGGTGAGTCATGTTTTCGCCATTGATGTTGATGCCAATTCCTTCCCAGTCCAGGAGTTTGAAGACGTCTTCCAATGCAGCGGTGAACAGTTTAGGAGATATGACGTCTCCCTGTCTCACTCCTCGCTGCAATTGGATAGGTTTCGTGTCCTGGTCCTAAAGACGAACTGGCATAGTGGCGTTTTTGTACAAATCCTACAACACTTCAATGTACCGATCGTCCACTTGGCACCTCTGGAGAGATTGTAGCACGGCCCACGTCTCGATCGAATCTAAGGCCTTCTCATAGTCCATAAACGCCAGGCAAAGTGGCTGGTTATACTCTTTGATCTTCTGTATAACTTGCCGTAGCGTATGTATGTGGTCTATGGTACTGAAGCCTTTACGGCTTGTTCGGGAGGCTGGAAGTCGTCGAGCCTGCACGTGAGACGGTTCGTAATAACTCTCGAGAACAGCTTATAGACATGGCTCAGAAGTGAGATGCGTCTGCAATTCTTCATCAGGGTCTAATCACCCTTTTTGAAAAAGAGCACCACCACACTTCTGTGCCATGCCTGTGGCGTTTTCCCTTCGAGTATGACAGAATTAAACAGCTTCTGAAGAGCTTTTAGCACTGGCCTTCCGCCTGCTTTCAGCTTATAGCTTATTTATCAGTTAAAGTAATTGTGTAAATATGTATGCTGTTAGTGTGTCTAATAAATAGTATACAAAATAATTTACTTAAACAGATCAGCTTACAAGGAAACCAATTTCACTCTGATAACCACACTAGGCTAGGCCTGTGTCTTATTTATCACGACCAATTGAGTAGCATCATGGTAGCATCGGGTCTTTTATAAAAAAAAAATACTGTCAATAGGCTTACTCCTGACCTCGATCTAGTCTTGATGACAGAGATGAGGTCGACGATGGAACGAGCTTACTATTCCCTCGCGACTTGAAAAGATTCAGGTTATATGAACTCGGGAACACACAAATCTAAATAACATAATGAACGTTAGAGAGTTATAACTTATAACTTTATACAACGTGTTAATGGAATAAGCGAAACCCTCATACACCCCAACTGATTTTTATTAAAATAAATCCATTCCCGTAAAAAAATCTTAAAAAAGATTTTTTTTCTAGAAGTTGTTATTTTAAAGTTTCGTCACTGTTCTAGTTTCATCGTTGTTCTAGTCCGCGCACTCCGCGCATGCCACGCCCACTTCCCTCCCCTCCTCACCCCTCATGAACCGCGCGGCGCCGGCTACCAGCGCGCGGCGCCGACTGCCAGCGCGCGTATCCACAGAAATATTTAGAATAGAAGCGGCAAAAATTTAAACAATAAAAATAAAATAATAATAATTATTATTATTTTTTATTTGCAACAACAAACATCGGTAATGTTTTTACAGCAACAGTATATACAGTTTGCCTAAAAATATAACAATTTTTGTGCCAACTTACGAGTACATCTAAGCTAGGGAAACATGTGTTTTAAAATAAATATCATCATCATCATATCAGCCGAAAGACGTCGTCCGGTACGTGGTCGCCACTCTAGAACCCTTACGCCCCATCGGCCATCGGTTCTTCTTGCGATGTGCCCTGCCCACTGCCACTTTAGTTTAGCGACTCTCAGAGCTAAAAAAATATTACCCCTATCAAAAACCCGTGAAATTGATTCTACTCTCGATTCTGAACAAACTATTTTCTCAGTTTCGCTTGTTCCGTTAAAACGTTGTATAAATAGAAACTTGGAAATTATACTAAAGAAAAAAAATGCAGAACAAACACAGAAACAGAAGCGGCCATAATTAAGCTAATCGTAAACTATAGAAATTAGTGCGTGGGTTTAGTATGGATTTATGGATGGGTGTATGTTGTTGTTGTGTAATCTTTATGGCACGAAAATTACAAAAGTACTATTGTCTGAAAGATTACATGCAAAGGCAGACTTATCCCTAGGTGAGATCTCTTCCAGTCAACCTTAGAGTGACTAAAGGAGAAAGTTGAGATGCTGGTGAAAACCAAGTTTCACAGTCTGACCCACCGTCGCAAAGTTGCATGTCTGTTGGTTTTCTACAGATTGTACTTCGGAGAGTGTGCTCTAGAGCTCCACGAGCTTATTCCACCATCTCCCTTCTACCATCGGGAGTCCAGACGCACCGCAGGATATCACCCATACTTGGTTGATATTCCGCACATTCGCACAAAGCGCTTTGAAACATCTTTTATAATGCGCTCGGCTAAAGAGTGGAATTCTCTGCCTGCGTCTGTGTTCCCGAGTTCATATAACCCGAATCTATTCAAGTCGCGAGTGAATAGGCTTCTTCTGGGCAAGCTCGCTCCATCGTAGCCCTCATCTCTGTCTTCAAGACTAGCTCGAGGTCAAGAGTAAGCCCATTTTCTATAAAAAAAAAAAAAAAGTTTAATGATGCAGGATTCAAGCGTGCAAACAAACAGCTGCCGTACTCCGAAGTGAAACTACGATAATATCGCTCCGATAATTAGTCTATGGTTCTGCCTTTGACAAAGAAATTCCCATGCAAAGTAAATTTCCGAACGTAATTGTTGTTGTCAACCTGATAATATCGGAGCTCCGATAAAACTTCGGAGTACGCACCCAGAGCAAAACATGAAAGAAAATAAGAATAATTTATAAGACTAATAGAAATACGAGTAGTATGTATGGGTGTATCTAAATGTAAGTGATTATGACTTATTTATTTTCGAAAGCGTGTCGTCTAATAAAAATTCCTTTACCCGCAGTACTAAATATACCCTCTCTCTCTTTGCAGACTTTTATTTGCCTAAACTCGTGAATGCACTCGAACTAGTGCGTCACGTGTTATGAACGTCAGTCAGAAGACTAATTTACTTTTAAGTGAACCGATCTGACGTCATTGTAATTCGCAAACAACTCTTTATAATAAAACCGGCTGAATGCGATTCTGACTGGCGCACCGAGGGTTCCGTACCACTGAGATAAAAATAACTTCTTAGTTATGGACGCCCAGTCACGTAGAAGTGTATTAATATGCGCGCGAGTGCGACACGCCCTTGACCAGTTTTTATAATTTTTTGCTATTATGCGCTATAAACGTACCAATTTGTTCCCGTTTTTACGATAGAGATAAAACAAAAGTCAAGCAAAACTCGTCTAAATATCACGTTTTAGTTGGAAAGCCTCCCTTATTTTACTTTTTACTTTTATTATTTGTTGTTATAGCGGCAATACAAATACATATTCTGTGAAAGTTTCAACTATCTACCTATTACTAGTTCATGAGATACTGCCCGTTGACAGGCAGACAGAAATCGGAGGCATATTAATAGGGTCCCGTTTTTCACCCTTTGGGTACGGAACCCTAATAAAGTACTTCTAGACGATTCTCCACGATAAATTTTATTAGGCTTGTGTAGAAGCAGGAAAACTTAGAAGTAAACATAAAAAAAAAAATCTAATGATAATGATGTTTTGACCGATAAGGGTAATATTATAACAAACCTTAATCACAGTTCCGGTTTTAGCCTCTTTGCCTTCTGAGCACAAAGAAGATAATAGTGCATACTCTACCATTATAAATATACTCCGTCTTACTACAAAATAGTTAGACATTTGTTGAACACTTGATTTAAAAAATCGTACAAAATAACTCTGGCTATGTCATTGATGCGCAGAAGTCAAAAATGACTTATTTTCTTATGACTTGACTTCTGCGCATCAACTGACATAGCCAGCTATTTTGTACGCATTTTTTTGATCAAGTGTTCAACAGATGTTTAACTCTTTGTAGTAAGACGGCAATGTAAGACGGACTATGTTTATACTCAATCTCAAATTCCCGCCTCCCACTACCTTCTTATTAATGCTCGCTGGTATTTGAATGTATTATTGATAGGAGTGATTCCGTTTTGCTAAAGCCGCAATTACACCTTCCTAACTTCAAAGACTAATTTGGCATGTATTGCTGATAGACTTGGTTTTGCTAATTCCAATATCCTTACTTCAACGAGCAAGGTATTCCAAACTAGTTTCTGAATTAAGGACGTTGTGTTAGCGGCTTAAACGTCACATATGCCATTATTTCACTATCGGTGCGTTAAATGAAGCGTTTTTATATATCTGTATCGCATTCTACAATACCCGTACACATCTTGCCAACAAATAAATAGCGACAGATACACGTGCCTAAATACTGCAGTCAGCTGTGAAAGAGTTCGATCCAAACTGTATCAGTTGCGACTCGGCCTTGGTTAACCTTGAGGTTGGCATTAACGCCAGTTTGACGTCAAGTTAACCCATATATTTCTAAACAGAGAAGCTTCAATTTGTAGCTTATGCTGATACAAATTAAAACATGAAAAAGAAAGCTACTATTATAATGCATGCCATACATGACTCTACTCTTTATATTTTAAAATTCACCTACAACTGTTCACGTTCTTTTTTATCTGATTTATTACAGATCCTTACTTATTTACTTTTACAGATTTCTTATACATGAACAGTTTCGTATATCCATATATGGATTCAGTTTCTTTTTTATAGTCAATGGGTTTACTCTTGACCTCGATCTAGTTCTGATGACAGATAAGAGCACGTAGACAGCGCGTTCAGGATAGGTTGGACTATGACGGTTATTTTCTGCGCATGGGTTGATGCGCAGAAGTCTAAAAAATTGTCGCGGGGTGAGCGCGGCAGGTGGGCGAAACGTTCATTGGCTCTCCGCCTGACTCCCATGCGCAGAAAATTACCGTCGGAGCCAAACTTATCCTGCACACGCTATAATAGTCGTTAATATTTTTTTTTATATTGTGCGACAATTCACACTAAGTCATCTGATCCCAAACTAGGCAAAGCCTGTATTATGGGTACCAGAGATTGATTATAAACGCGAAAGTTTGTAAGTATGTATGGATGGATGTTTGTTACTCTTTCACGTAAAAACAACAGAATGGATTTTAATGAAACTTTACAATAATATAGTTTATACATCAGAATAACACATAGGCTACAATTTATAAACCTGCGCAGACGAAGTCGCGGACACCAGCTAGTAAATATGTAAATAACACCTAGACACAGAACAACCACTCGTGTTCATCACACAAATGTTTGCCCTAGGCCAGGATGGAACGCGCGGTCCACGACGTAGCAGGCAGGCTCACTACCAACCACACCAACGGGCCAGTGAATGAGCCATGTCCGAGGCCTTGAGGTCGGTATGATGATGATCTGTCAAAGCGTATAAGCGCTTGCTATGCAACTTTCTCGCTTCATATCGCGCGGAGCTCCATGTCGGTCATTTTTGCCAGGAAATTGGCCCATATCCGATCCCGCGTCGATACCTCCACCGATTCGTTTTGTCCGCCAGTATGGGCTCTGTGAATACTGAAGACTAATACAGAAAATGTTGGTGGTAGATATGGTAATGTAGATAACTAAAATATCAAAAAGTGGCAGCTTATTTTTAGAATGTTATTCATGATTCACTCAACATTACATAGGCTCTTTGAATACTGAAGTCTGATAGTTATTGGTTGTGGATTTTGTTTTGTAGATACAGACAGAGTCGGCATCGAGGTGTCTTTAGAATGTTAGTCATCACCGTAATCATCGTTGTGCTACCTCTCATCATAACATCCCATGAAACGTCCACTACAGGACAGGGAGCTCCCTTCAGAATTCTAGCTTTTGCTGGAAAAAATGTGGAGGGGAAGTACCATAGTCACCTCGCTTGTCAGCGTTACGGCTGGCACCATGGACCGCGGTTGTAGGGGACCACAGTAAGTAAGACGTAAGATACAAAGGAGGATGCTGCTGCCCATCCTCCAGTTGACCCTTAGTCGCCTCTTACGACACCCACGGGTATGTATGGGTTGGTACTGTTCTTTGCCGGCATCACACGGGACCTTGTGCTACGACTCATTATCTGATAATATAGATATACTGTGAATACCGTAGACAGATATGAAAAGTGATGTACCGCATCTTAGTACAGTCTCCTTATACAAAGCAGATAATTGCAAAATTTCACAACCATATGCAAGATTCGAACCTGCGTCTTCTTCGTCAGTATTGGAGGCTACCGTGGCCTGACGTTGTACAATCTGCGACCTCTATTTCTTCATTTCTGCTTTGTAGATTTATCCGAACACAGGAAGTGTTAAAATAAAATCATTTTCAGTCTCTTCATCATCATCATCATAACATCTCATGAAACATTTCTCCAGAATTATAGAAAAATTGCTGCTACATTTTTGAGGGGAAGGACCATAGTCATCACGCTTGTTAGCTATAGATATTATGGCTGGCACCAAGGACCACCGTTTTTACGATACGAAGAAGGACGCTCCTGCCAACCCTTCGGTTCATTATCCTTTAGTTGCCTCTTACGACACCCACGGGTAGAGATGGGTTTGAACAATTCTTGGCCGTCACCTTAGTAGCTTAGTACAGTCCCCTACAGACTTGATAATGTTAAGATAGCGAAATCTAATGCCAGCATGTTGACTGTGAATTGTAAGTACTTGGGCGACCGAGCTTCGCTCTATAATAGCCGCCTCGACATTAAAATATCATCGAGTGAGCAAGCTATGCTACCCGCTAACAGATGGCGCTGTAGGTTTTGGTCTAAAACACGGTCACAGGTGATCTGTGACGGCCAGCTTAGCCCCGAACGCAACTAGATGGAGCCACTGCTGTAAATATAAGGTTTTATTTTTTAATGCCATAAGTACCAACTATATATGTGCAAAAAGTTGATTCGCGTAAATTTCATCGTGCAACTTCAACGCCTAACAACAATTTTGATAAGAAAAATATCTCCATATGTCCACTAAAGTCAATTACTCTCGTTAGTCCGTGTTTACATGAGTACGATCACTCACACATGCACACAAAGCAGAACCGTACAGTTTTGACCTATGGTTTTGACCGCACGCCCACAATCGTAATATTGAAACAAAAATTGCTAACAAAAATAGTACTTTCAGTACATAAACTGTATTGTTGTATTAATTAGCGAAATATTTAACTAAAAATAGCAGTATTCGTTCGTTTTACAACAGAATTTTATGTCCGGCGTAAGAATGCAAGTCATTTGAATTTTTGTATGGAAAACGGAAACCTTAAAAACACGTGGAACGAATTTTCCCAAACATGAAACCTTGCTAGATCGATTTTTAATCCCCGAAAACCCCCGTATAGTAAATTTCATCGAAATCGTTAGAGCCGTTTTCGAGAAACCTATTACAAATATATATATATATACATATATATTATACTAGCTGTTGCCCGCGGCTTCGCTCGCGTGGATTTCTTATTTATGTTGTTACCGGTTTTCCGAAGCAATGAGATATTTACCCGTCATTTCGCGGTAATTTTAAACTAAGGAAAAACGGGACTAACCCTGCGCAAATCAATGAGTACATTTCATGATCCAGCTGAATTTTATATAATATACAGACATTACTCATAAATTACTCAGAACAGAGGAACTTAGCAGCAGTATCCTAACAAATGTAAAGAGAGAGATGAGAGACACCTTTATGTAATATTTCAAAACAGAGCCAATTCGCAGAAGTGATTGAGAAAAACTAAAAGCCTCTCCCTCTCTCTCCCCCCTTCTTCTCCCCTCCCCCTCCCTCTGTATCTCCCCCTCTCCCTCTCTCCCCCCTTCCTCTCCCCCTCCCCCTCCCTCTGTATCTCCCCCCCTCCCCCCTCTCCCCCTGCCCTTTCCTCTTCCCTTCCTTCTCCCTCTCCCTCTACCTCTACCTGTACCTGTACCTGTACCTCTCTACCTCTGTACCTCTGTACCTCTTTACCTCTACCTCTCTACCTCTACCTCTCTGCCTCTACCTCTCTACCTCTACCTCTCTACCTCTACCTCTCCCTATCCCTGCCCCTACGTTGGATTTCAAAGTTGTTGTAGCTTTCGTAATCAGCGACCCGATAAACCATACAAACAACACCCAAATTGATTTTTAGACATTTCAAACCTATCGCACCCCAACTCCATCCCCAGGGGGATGATGGTATTTCACGTCCACCACGTTGGATTTTTAAATTGTTGTAGTTTTCGTAATCAGCGACCCGATAAACCATACAAACGATACCCATATTCGTTTTTAGACTTTTTCACTCCATTTCCCTTTTTTAGGGGTTGAATTTGGGGTGAATTTCAATAACAGTGATGAACGTTGCATTGAATTACATCATTAATGCCTAAATAATAAATTATCTGGATTTTACTTTAAAAATAAAGAATTTTCAACTTCATTCCCCTTTTCACCCTTAAGGCTGTCGAATTTTCAAAAACCCTGAGACACGTAAATATTTATTTTTAGTCGTCAGCCTAAATACAAATTTTGAAGATCCTAACTTCAAAACTGACGGACTTTCATACAAACTTTCATCCCCTATTTTACCCTCTTAGGGGTGGAATTTTGTAAAACCCTTTCTTAGTGCACCCCTAGGCCTCATAAGAAACCTACATGCCAAATTTGGGATCTCTAGACCCAGCGGTTTGGGCTGTGCGTTGATATGTCAGTCAGTCAGTCAGTCAGTCACCTTCTTCTTTTATATATATAGATAGGATGAGGTAGGATAATCAGCATGAGCCAAGAGTAATGAGTATGATTGTGGATGAGCGTGAGGAAGACCAAAGAAAAGATGGATGGCCTGATTGAAAAATTATATGCGAAGAATGCTGTCAAGGCTATCATGATAACTCAACCAATTGGTTAAATCCATCAGTAAGGACTCTGTGAATATTGAAATCTTATACTGTTGATAATGAGATAGCTAAAAATATAATTAGAATCTAGCTTAGTTTAAGATTTTATAAATCCTCTTTGAAGACTTAACAAGACCGTTGGTGTGGTTGGTAGTAAGCCTGCCTTACGTAGTGGGCCGCGGGTTCTATTCCCGGCCAGAGCAAACATTTATCTGGTTGTTATTTATGTATTTAAAACAGAAACGCCGTATGGAGTCGTTTAGATATTTTAATGGTTTATAACTCCGATAGATGCAGACATGCAGCAAATTCTCTCAAAAGATTGATGCGCGTTATGGCCGCTAGGTGGCGTGACCGCGGTCGCTCGCATTTACAGAGAGAGCTACGAACGACCGCGTTCACGAAGCCACATAAACGTCACGTCAACCCCTACGGAGAAAAGTTAACTAAGTTTGGGATCAGATAACCGTGTATGAAATGTTCCTTTATTTACTTGGGTGCTGGCTGCACCATCTGACTTAACCATAACCAATATCATAACCGAATATATGCCTCTTGCTCTCCCCACCCTATAGAGAACAAGACGCGTATATTTGGTAATGGTTAAGGTAGATGGTGCAACCCACCCTTAAAAATTGTCATACATACTAGAGTTATTTTTAAACCAAGCTTTTACTTTTAGCAGAATACACAAAACTGTGTAGGTCGTACCCGTTATATGTAAGTCAACATGCCGTGTTCGTAAGCCATAAGTTGCGGAGTCCATTCAGTAACGCAACGACTACAACGCCGGCTCCACTAAATGCCCATACCATACTGTAACCATTACGTAATTATTTTGTAATTCGTGTTTTGGAATTAAATAGGTGTTTATCAGCTTTATTTAGGTTTTTAGACTTAGTATGGATGGATACCGAATGCAAAGTAATTATGCAACGACAAGAAAATAATTAGTATGTTATTATTATCTGTGACGTTGAACCCTTTTTCATGAAAATATGGCTGGAAATAAAATTTCATCTTAGTTGTTTTTAGGGTTCCGATACCAAAATGGTAAAAAAAAGGAACCCTTATGGTGCCGCTCTGTCTGTCCGTCTGTCTGTCACACCTCTATATCTCAGCAACCACTTATGCTATCAACCTGAAATTTGGAATAGTTTTAGAATATAGTTGCCCAACTTAATTGCACAAGAAAAAATTTTGAAAAAAGTATGATTATTAATATAAAGGGGGCCAAAATAGGGGGGGCCAAATTTCAAATTGTCGCTACTAGGTCGAGTGGGGTATCATATGAAAGGGCTTTACTTGTACATTTTAAAATATATTTTTGTATTTTTTTAAATTTCTTAGTTTTAAAGTTATGATGAAAAATGTCAAGAAAAATACCATTCCCCCCCCCTTATCTCCGAAGTTTGAGTAAGGAAAAATCTGAATTAATTACAGTTGACAGAAGTTTATATAAACTTTACAGCAAAAATAAAACGATCTTTCTAAGTTGCACAGTTTTTCAGAAATCTGCAAAAAACCTTTACAAACAAATTTAGTTTTGCGGTCCTGAAAATGGACTTTATTGCTTCCAAAAATACTATAGGTATATCGGAACCCTCAGCGCGCGAGTCCGACTCGCACTTGACCGGTTTTTTTTAAGTGGTCTTTCCAAAAAAAAACATATGTTTGTTGTCTACTTAGCAGGCATTTAAGCCACTGCATACCTTTATTTTTTTATTTTTTATTTTATTTTATTTATTAGACTTTCCAACAACGAGTGCACATTGATTACATAGGTGGCTTACAATTTACAAGAACAGGTGCCTCATCACTTACAGGAGAGCACAGCATGCACAAATATGTCCAACGAGTTTAGGAACAAGAGAAGAGCAAATTTAGGTAAAAGTAGGTATTTGATTGAGAGCACATAGAAAAGTTACTTTGTACTCTCAATCAAATAGCCACTGATTGATACTGCAATAGAATTTAAAGTTCAAAATTTGAAGTTATACCAAACATATTATTTAAATTGTTATAGCGTGTTTCGTAGCAAAAAGTGAAATACAACAATGTAACCAACTAAGAAAAAAGTCACGTGTATCAGTGCAAAAAAAAAACTTTAAATCTTACAATGAGCGTGCAGTTTTAAAATACGTCAAAATAAGCGCTTAAAAGTTCATAAACGTGTGTAAGTAATTATGACGTCATAAGTCACATTTTTCAAACAAAAGCTAGATGCCCATACCATACTGTAACCATTACGTAATCCACTATGATAATTTTTTTCGTTTAATCAAACGCTTACATACCACCACATTTTGCAGCTATGTCAAAAGCAATCGGTCCAGCAAGCTGTCAGAAAAGACAAGTTTGTAATAGTACATTAAGGTGCTAGTGCGCTGTTTTGCTCATTACACTCGAGGTTCAGAAATTTCAGCCCGAGCCGCAGGCGAGGGCGTAATGGAGCCGAGAGTGTAACGACAATGCGCACGTGCATCTTACGACGTTTTCCAACACATTTGCGAATTAAAATACAAAAAGTTCCTTATTTCAGCGCACGTCCTCTGAAACATTTTGTAGGCGGCATATCATGTTGGTGTTTTCCTTGATTTCCACAATCTCTAAGTCCGTCTAAGTATTTTAATCTGTTCAGAAACTACATTAATTACAGTTTTTTATTTGTAGAATTCATCACGTTTAGAAATAATTACAATAATAAAAACCACAAAATATTTGTAATAGGTATGGCGCGCCAAACATCCTATTCTTTGAACCTTAAAATTCATTATCTAAAATTGATTATCTAATTACTTAAATGACAAATTTATCGTTGATTAGCTAATTAATATAAAATATTTCATAAAATAAATATTAATTTTTTCATATTTTCTCGAATACAGTTCAATTTCATGAAAATGTTCCGAACGTAATAAGCATACAAACTCCTTGCTCCTTAACGAGATTTAAAAAGAAACAAAAATAAAACACCAGTGCGGTAATATAATGAAAAAAGCACGTGTGTTTAATACGCTGGATTATGGATTTTAATACAGTGCTAATAGAGGTGTTTTATGAGCAAATGTGTTGAAAAACAATGTTATTCTTTCCGTCAAATATACTCTGGTTTTAGTGTCATGGCAAAAAGTAGATTGGTAAGCGTTGGACGAAAAAAAAATGCATAAACGAAAAAAAATATGGATTCTAGATGATTTTGTGTTTTGCCGTTCAATAAAGAGTTGTTATTTGGTTGTTTTAGAAAGTAACCGTATTACTCTATACATTAAATATATAAAAGAGCTTGTATTTAATAAACACGCACAATCCTTTAAAAACATGTTTTTAATTAGCTGCATATCTTATCTGTTCGCTCGATAAAGCAATCCAAGGGAGATCTCATTACATCCATATCTCAATAGGCTTCGGTTTGTAAACATGCTACTTTGCAATCACTATCTGATTACTTTATACTGCATTAGACCGCTTTTTAATAAAGTTATACTTTTACTGACATATAATATCTAATACACACAACAAAAACATAAAATGGCTGTTTTTAGGGTTTCGTACCCAAAGAGTGATAAACGTTACCCTAATAATATGCCTCCTATGTCTATCTGTCTGCCTGTCTGTCAGCGAGATGTACCTCTTCAACCGTAATATATATGTATATATTTATGTTGCCACTACCACAAAATATAATCATAAGTTAAGGGGGTTTCACTAAAAAAACGTTTTTTTAGGCGTTCTTTGCTCGTATTTTTGTTTTAGCTGTCTCATAAAAACAGAAACACTGACATGAGTGAAATTTTGAACATTTATCCATAAGCTACAAAATAATAACAAACAATAAAATCTGATAAAGTGCGTGTCGGACTCTCGCAAATACGCTTCTTCGTGACCGCACGGTCATAACTAAGACGGTATTTTTACGCTAGTGGTATGGAACCCTCGGTGCGCGAATCCGACTCGCACTTGGCCGGTTTTTTTAAAGTTCACTCGATGATATTTTTAGAGGTTGTAGTTCTGACCCTTTGTTTATTTTTGTCATTATAAAATGTATTTTTGAAATATTCAAAGACACGATACAAAAAATTTCATGAATGCGTCTCTACCTATATGTATACAGGTTGTTAAGGACAGCCTTCCGAATACTAAAGGGGCGTGATCAGTCAACGACACTGAACAACTTTCAGTAAACATAACTATTAGAAAACGAAAAAAAAAATGCGTCTCCATACAAAATTTAAAACTTGATCGGGCAGTTTGTATGGAGGAGCCGATTTTTTTTTTCGTTTCCTGAAAGTTTTGTTCACAGAAAATTATTCAGTGTCGTTGATTGATCATGTCCCTTCAGTATTCGGAAGGCTGTCCCTAACACCCTGTATAATTATTTGACGCTTTAATTAACCAAGCCTTTGTTTTTTTTTCAGTTATAACTTTACATTACAAAAAACAGTTAATTATTTGGACTTTTTATTTATTTTGTACTTTTGTCTTTTTTTATTTTTATTTAACGATCGGAAGACCAACTGCTGCTTCGCAAGATAATAATGACAAAGCCAATGACAGATATTCACAAATAAAAGATATTCACATATATAATCCGTACTTAAGGTGATCTGTGACGGCCATCTTAGACCCGAACGCAACTAGATGGAGCCACTGCTGCAAATATAAGGTTTTATTTTTTAATGCAATAATTAGTAACTATATATAGTTATATAGTTCGGTCCCGGACAAAACAACCGAACTACTGAGACTAGACGGAAACAATGAAATTTTTCATATTTTTTTTATTTAAGAGCAGGCAAACGAGCAGATAGCCCATATAGACTTGCAACACCTGGGGGGTGGTACACCCAACAGCACGTCAGTAGAAACACTTTGGACTTTGTAGCATAGTAATAGAGTTGCAAATGTTTCCGTTCACATGCGGTTGACCGTACTAATGCGTTGCCAGCCTTTGAGAAGTTTGTTAACTTGCTGTTTTGATGATCCCATGTCGTAACTACCAGGGAAAACAGCAGGGGGAACATCGTTCCACATCCTAGATGTGCGCAAGAGAAACGATCGCGCAAACCGCGTTGTGTTGCAACGCCAATTGTCCAAGTGATGTGGATGGAACCTCTCCCTGCGGCGTGTGGTGCGGTGGTGGAACTGTGGCACCGGACTAAATAGTTCCTCAGAACAGTCCCCGTTCTACGTGTTGTGATTTGGCAATTGATTGTAACCATTGTATTTGAGTATGATTTTTTTGGCGTACAGAAATTTTAAATAGAAATTTAATAACACAACTCTAACTAAATAGTTGATATTAGCACAGTTTTTCATGTACACTGATAACATCTTTTACTAAACTTATAAACACTTGTCCTAACTAATTTTATACGGATAATTTTTGGAATTTCGTCGAGTTTAGTCAAGAAAATGGCCCACTTAAGTGCAGTATTTGCGCTCGCTTCTTCCGGAAAATTTAATATACAGAGTGTTTTGCACAAGTGTTGGGGCTTATCTTTTGAAATTTACTCTTCTGTGTGATAATAGCTTAGAAAAGTAACATTATCTCTTCCCGCGGGTGTCGTATAAGGCGACTGAGGAATTTGGATCACAGAACGACATCAGCTTCTTTTCGCCTATCGTCCATTGCAAATTAAGTTGGTGACAGGGCTTTTGCATTGGTGGTAAAGCTTTTGTGCAAAGTCCATCTAGGGAAGTACCATCCACTTACCTTTTTCTGCCGTAAAGCAGCAGTGTTTGCACTTCTGTGTTTCGGTTTGAAGGGTTAGGGAGCCAGTGAAATTACTGGCACATGAGACGTAACATCTTAGCTCTCAGGGTGGGTAACGCGCTTTGCTGTCTTATTTGTGTCAAATTATTTCACTTATAAGACAGTGGGTGTCATGGGCGGTGGTGACCATCTACCATCAGGTGGCCCGCCTGCTCGTTTGCCCACCAGTGACATAAAAAAAAACATATTCACACTTTTTTATGTGAAATTTTAGGCGAGCAGGAGCTTGGCTAGAACAAGAAACCAGTGGATTTTTATGGGATATCAATAAAAATTTTGCAAAAGCTTACATAAATTCGAACAAACCGATCAAAGACGCGATAGCTCAGATGAAAGAGCGTCGACACGAGAGGTTGCTAGGTTCAAATTCGAATCCGAATAAAAATTTTCTTTCTCTTTATCTACCTATATATACAATATTAACATTGATATCTGCAATGTGTACATACATTTTATACATGTTTTGAAAGTTAACAGAACTTTGCTAATTTCTCTAAAAAGGTGTTATTATTTTATTGCGATTGTCGCACAAAACATAAGCCCTTAAAAGGTTGTACGTGTATTTGTTAAACCCTGTATTCAACGTTAATGTAGGGGAAGCGGGTGTTCGCGCCTTTTTCTGCTCTTAAATACCTTTTGTGTGGCCCGTAATGTTATTTGGGCCATTCTTAGTAATTTCACACTGTACAAGCAGTTTTGTTCAAGGAGGCTATTTTGTTTCATCTTGTTTTGACTTTATATAATGTGTTGTAACATGTTTTATATAGCGTTTTAATTATCATTTCATATTTAAAATTGTAGGTACTTAACTTGTAAAGCTATGAGAAACACGACAGTGGCAAATAAGCCTTAGAAATAAACGTAGAGAAACACTTTATTGCACACAATATGCAAACCAAATAATAGCTAAAAGTGATCTGTTCCAGACAGCTTTTCAAGAAAAGGAATCTATTATTATAATTTTGCGAGTACGCCCAACGTATCCTTAGAATATAAAGACATTTTTGTACAAATCACCTTTTATATAAAAAACTAAAACAATGAGCCGGTTTTTTTTAAAGAAAAACTAGTTTTAATTTTCTTGATAGATAGCGTTGTTGTAGGAAAATTTTAATGTCAATTTTCCTATCTGTTGTCTGTCTAAGTAAATGTACGAGTAAGTGTTGCCTAAGGAGGTTTATTTACTTCACGCTTCATCTATAACAGATTTATTTGAAGTTCTTTAGCAACTCTCTTCAGCGCCATCCATCGACACCTTTGAATACTGAGTTGACGCTTAGCTGCGAAACCGGCTCTTATAGTCGAAATAATGTAGCATGACTAGAATGACAGCAGAACGGAGCTATGCGTGAGAGCAGGATGGAGCGATAAATGTCTGTGTCGCTCCAATATAATCCAATATAATCAATAAGTACTATCCTTATGCATCGCTCTGCTCTGTTGTTACACGGCTGTCGTTGTGTAACATTACTTCGAATGTAAGTATTTTATTGACGTGAATTTGATGAACGTTTTAGAATCATCTAATTTAAGGTCTTTCTCATGATTTCAGCGGGAATTCGAGAAAAAGTGTACCGTGCAATCAAAAACATTTACTTTGAAAGCTTCATACTCTCAAAGTTTAATAAAAGTTACAAAGAGCATAATAATATCGTTTCTCAGATAAAACTGACGCCAACACAAAAAATTTCCAGTGATGACGTTATTTATCGCAGGAGTAAGCAACAATAAACATACGTCGTATGTACAAACACCCTCCGTGGTTTTGGGTTCGATTTCCGTTGGGGACACTATCAAATAAAACTCACTTTGTGCGACTCTCCCAGTTTCGTTAGGACATTCCAGCATGAATCAACTGATTGTCCATGTAAGTTGATTCCGTATTTCGGAGGGCACGTTAAGCCATTGGTCCCGGCTTTTACGAGTATCTACGGTAGTAGCCAGCAATGTCAGAGGCCTTGGGCGGCTCAACAATTCGCAGGGGAAACTTTTATGTAAGGTACCTTGAAACTTGGCTCATAAACAGGAATAGGATAGTTAAAGGTAAATAAAAAATACCATATTTTTCGGTTATAAATGACGAGGTTTTAAAAAAAATCTTTTTTGTCCAATATCGATAGGTCGTATGGCAGAATGTGATGAGTAGTCATTGCCTATCATTAAAAAACTAACAGCTGTATAAACCAAAGAGATTTTAACCTCGCTGCGAGCGTAGCGAGGTTCAAATCTCTTTGGTATAAACCGACCACAGACTACTTAGAACAGTTGTCAGTAATTTTTTTTAAGACTGGCCATGGCTACGTTTCATTCTGCCATGACAAAAACAAAATAAATTTTTACCTTTATTATTTGCAACCGAAAAAAAAAACGTATTTTTTATTTTTACTTATTGACCTTATCCCTCTCTATGAAGCAAGTTTCGAGGTACCTTACACATACGTTTCCTATGCGAATTCTGACTCTAGGGCTCTAGGCTTTGTTAAGTCGGTCATCGATTTTACGACCCACACGATATGATGATGATAATGAGTACTACTGAATTTGTGGGATTTTGTATCCATTTATTTCTAACAAGCTGAGCCCACTACTTCATTCACCTTGATATGGAAAGAGTAGTTTTGGAGTCTCGTTATAAACTTTACCTCTTTATAGTAGTAACACGGCAAAGGCTCTAACGTTTTACCCGTAGGATTTACTTGTTTTCATACAGACCACATCTCATCTTTAGGGGAGGCCTATGTCCAGCAGTGGACGTCTTTCGGCTGATATGATGATGATGATGATACAGACCACCCACCCATACAAATTTTCAATGAAATAATTTTGAATTCTATAAAATCCATAAAAAACGTCGTAAATTTAAATAAATTGAAGGTTTTAAAAAACGAGTAAACAGGAAAATTGTTACAGGTACGAATAGATTGTAATTGGTAAAGCTGCGAGGCTTCTTGATTAAACTGTTGTAGAATTGATCGACGCGTTTTTACATCAACAAATAATAAACAAATCCCTTTCTTTTTAAGAAATGCTGGGGCGTAGCAATTAGTTGATTATCGTTCCCACTTGAAGACAAAAACATTGGAAGGAAATTCTTACAAATGTAAAAGGTATTTTAATTTATTTGTTTGTTGAAATTACCTTTACATTTTTTTGTGAAATAGGGATTGACATCCGGCCAAGTGCGAGTCGGACTCGCGCACTGAGGGTTCCGTACCACCACATAAACATAATTGTATTAGTTGAAATTTCAGTAAGTTAATGTGCTAGATTTTTTGAGTCCGACACGCGCTTGACCAAATTTTATTATTTGTTGTTATTTTATAGCCCATGCCCTGTAAACATACCAATTTTCAAGTTTGTAAGTGTTCCCGTTTTTAAATAGAACTAAAACAAAAATCGCCTCTGCAACCATCCAACTTGACCCCTCTCTTATATGAATGTTCTTGAAACGGGAGCTCACCACAATTGGTTACCATTAGTTGTGAGAAAAGTTGTAATATTTAATGATTTCAGACTTTTCCCATTATTTGTACTGTGAGACCTAGCTTCTTGCCAAATTTCATAATTTTAGGTCAACGGGAAGTACCCTGTAGGTTTTTCATTTTTGAATAAATGTATGGAGATGAGGACATAAAATGCCATATCTTTTGATTGCGTGGTTGTAAAAAATTTAAATTTTCAGATCTTGTGTGGTTAATGGATCCTAATATATGGTATTAATTTCAACCTGATACCTTTACCCGTTCGTGAGATAAAGGGTCTTGACAGACAGACAGACAGACAGACAGACAGACAGACAGACGGACAACAAAGTGATCCTATAAGGGTTCCGTTTTTTTCTTTTGAGGTACGGAACCCTAAAAATGAATGTAAAGGCTTATTCTGCGGGCTGAATGCAACAACTATTGTTCCACTACATTTGGAAATTCGGAAAAAGACTAAGAGCCTGTAAATGTTGCAAACAACTTCTTAAAGTTCGCGAGAAACTATATAGGGTCCTAGAAAATCGTGTAAACTCTTTTGAGGGCTTATTCCGAGGGTTAAATGATTTAGCCTCCAGATAAGTCCTAATAGACTTAACATGAAGTCATTGAAAAAGTCAATCAAGCAATAGAACATTTCGTTCTTCGACCCCACACGAAAAGAACGAGTTATGTGAATAAAGTAAGTTAATGTAGGTGTTATAGGCGAAAACTTGTAAATGGCGTAGTTTCAAGCTACTGTTTTTGAATCAACATAAGTATATTTTTTGCTGTAAGTTTTCCTAAAAAAGTAAAATAAAATAAATAAAATAATCAGTAGATGACGCATAATGCGGCCTAACAACCTAGGCAGTCGTAACTTTACATTTCGTTGAATACACATAATTGAGTTGACTCGGCACTGAGTAAAAAATATTACAAAATACGAAAAAGAAACGAATGCAGTGACCTACATCTAGTGCCAACATTCGTTTACAAGTTGAAATTTTTTAAATTTACTATCAGCTCATTAAAGTGAGCAATGTTTTTAGTTGAAGTGCATTTTAATTTCGCACTCGGTGTCACTCGTAAATTTTCATGTTTAATTTTTTGGTTGGTGTAGGGTTGACAAAACAAACAAAGCATAGGTTTTGACTCATAAAGTTTTCAAAATAAAGCTGATGCTTTAAGGGAACACGTGGCCGAGTAGTAGTTGCTTTTCCGATCACGAAAGTTGAGCAACGTTAGCCATGGTCAGAAACTTGCGAGCTTTTTTCGTGCTTTGGAAGGCACGCTAAGCCATTGGCCTCAATTTGTCTCTACCGTGAAATGTAGCATGAAGTAAAGTGCTTAGAAGTAAATGGTTATTGTCCTCCGATATCAAAGGGTTTTCATCTTTGATGTCGGAGGACAATAACCATTTACTTCTAAGCACTTTACTTCTTGCTACATTTCATGGTTTTAAGTCAACTTGAAATACCTACTTATAGGTTTTGATCTGTTTCATAAATGTATGGAATTAATGGGGACACAAATGATCGTAATATCTTTTGATTGTGTTGACACACAGACCTTAACATTTTTAGTGTAACGTGTAGAACCAATTTGGTTTGCTTAGGCGTAGAGATTAGTCTTAATACAGCTTCAATTTCCGAAAGTATTTTTCAAGCCGAATTAGGAGCCATTTAGTGGATGTCCAAAACGCTGGAGTTCAGGTTGGTTGGAAGTTTATGTAAATATTACAGCAAAAATAAAACAATCTTTCTGAGTTGCACATTTTTTTAGAAATCTACAAAAATCCTTTACAAATAAATTTAGTTTTGCGGTCTTAAAAATGGACTTTATTGCTTCCAGAAATACTATAGGTATATCGGGACCCTCGGCGCGCGAGTCAGACTCGCACTTAACAAGTTTTTTTAATTATCAGTGGGCTTACTCTTGACCTCGATCCAGTCTTGAGAACAGAGATGATGTCGACGATAAAATGAGCTTGCCCAGAAGAAGCTGGAACCTGGATTTAAAGGTTTCAGCCATTCTGCATAAAACCTGTGCCCTCATTAAAGCCCGTAGTTGATTTCGTAGGTAAGGAATAAACCGGAAAGAAGAATTATCTTATATTTTCTTAGAAGAGTAACTACAACAACTATTTGTTAAAAATGCAGCCAGAAGCACAAAAACAAGCCCGTTGGTGACGTTTTTAGTTAGCCTGCCTTTCGATCGAGTACGATCCCCGCTCAGGGCAAACATTTGTGAGATAAACACAAGTGTTGGTTCTGTGGGTGGGTGTTATTTATCTATTTATGTGTGTTATGTGTGATAACTATAGTACAGGCTTTGCCTAGTTTGGAATGACCTAGTGTGAAATGTCCCCCAAAATGTCCCCCAGCAACAAAAAGAGGTATACTCGTGATCCAACACCTTTCAGTTAAGGCTGATTTGCACGTAATACAAACGGTACGTTTAATCTTTCCTAATAATTAGCTAGGTAGTAGTAATTAATTAAGTCGATCTATTGATTTAAAACATAAGATTTTTTATATTGATATGGTCGCTATAAGATAGTGTTAGATTAGCTAATTATGTAATAAACTTAAAACAAAAGGACCCTTAAGTAGGGACTAAATACAACAACAACAAGCAACTAAGCAACTTGGTATTACATAGATCTCACAACTTTTTACGGTAGAAGAATTGAATTGCGTGCGAGGCTTGGTTTTTTTACAAGTTATGTTTTTGATGGCATCAAATTAACATGAGACACATTACATAACTTTCTTGACTTATCGTACCGTGCCTGCAAAACAGACCTAATTACTATGAAAAGTTTCAGTCAAAGTGTATGCGTTTTACTGTGAGAGACCGTACAAATGAGCACGTTTCCAGACGGCTATGGTTACAAGGCAATGTCTACATCTACATCGGTATACGCACAGTAAAGACCTTGACCATGTTTAAAGCTATAATAAGAATTCGATCGTTAACTGGAGTAACTACCTATTTTCATAGGTCTTCGTCCCAACATAACTTGTTGCATTCTTTATACCCGAAGCATCGTAATTTTTATGACTAGTCCGTATAAGATATCTTTTAATAATGTCCCTAGTATGGTGTAAATTCAATAAATAAATCATCAAATAAAATAGTACCTGGGCGACCGAACCACCGTATGGTAAATTTAATAGAAATTGTTAAAGCCGTTTTTGAGATATCGACTACAAATATATAAGGGGTGTAAGGGACGGTGTACCGAAAACTGAAAGGGCGTGCTCAGTCAACGAAACTGAACAACTTTTCCAAAGAAACATATGTTGCGAAATTCAAAAAAAAATTTGACCTCTTCATACAAATTGCCCACTCTGATTTTTTTTTCATTTCCCAACATATGTTTCTTTGGGAAAGTTGTTCAGTTTGTTGACTGAGCACGCCTTTTCAGTTTTCGGTACACCTTCATTTACACCCTGTATACAAATATTGCTCATTTTATACTATTTTATAAGATACTCGTAGCATAATGTCGTAGACAATTGCTACGGTGCGGTGTAGCTTTCTACGGACTACGAAGACGTATCTGCACTGGTTGGCAGCATTTACATTTGTATATTTTGATACCACTTTATGACTTCAGTTAAATTACATCGCTTCACAAACAAAGTATAGCCATGTGGAAAAATAAGAAGCAATGAAAAAGACACGCGCGCTTAAATATGTTTGACTATATACTGTACATTAGGGTTGATGCAATAAACATAAGTCAATTTTGAATCAGCCTGGTAGAACCGCAATTTAATCCCGTGGATTTTGCTTCTCTTAAGTAATCCGATATTTCGTAATAACATTTCTTAATACAATACAGTTTCTGAGTTTTGGATCAGTTCCATCAGTGCAATAATCAATATTATTATGTTCAATACTTTTTTATTGATTGTCTTAAACGATGTTAATTTAGCTTGATTTAGATTTGCAAAGTCAAAATCTGCACTTTTATGTTTTTTTTTTTTTATAAGGGCAATTGGGTATCTATTTTTTATGCCATAATTGCCATAATTTTAGTGAGGTGTTGGTATTTGAAAAGAAAAATCATAATAAAATATGGTACAACTGACAAAAAACTGTCTTATAGACGTAACTTGGGCTATAAGTTGTCGCGCGTGTCAATGGTTAGTTGTGAATGGTGTTGATTCTGACAGACACTAACTAAAACTAAACTAAATTTGACAGGCGTAAAAGTATTGCTGTCTCTTTTCGAATCTATAGGGGGTAACAAGGACAGCAGCACTTTTAGGTCTGTCAAATTTAGTATAGTTTTAGTTTGTGTCTGCCGGAATTGATACAATTCTGATTTTTTTGTCGTTGCTTATTTTAGGTGTTGTTTATGTAGTTCCATATGTAGATAGCTCCACGCCAGCTAGTATCTCGAAATTTTTTTCACATCGCTCAAATACTTCTTTCAAGAAGTCGGCCAATAGGTTTACTGATCGCCGCCATTGTACCGACTGCGGCGAAGCCCAAAAAGAGGGTTATGTTTGACCTGTATGTATGTATGTTTTTTTTTTATAAGCATACAAATTCTAAACAAAATTAGCGCCATTTCTCCCAAACTTCATAGAAGTTTATCGGGAGATCAGAGTTGCTGCGTACAGTTTCGCATGTATACTTAATCCTTCAGGTACATACTTATCAAGGAATATCAATAAGACAGATGTTATATCAGATCACATTACTGGTTTAATACAATATATGTAGCAAATCTAGAAGATTGATATGGAGAGAAGCTAACCTTTATCATTTTCTAATAAATATTTTTTTTATTTTTCCCTTAACTACACTTAGAGATCCTACGATGTTTCTTAATTCTAGTGGTAATTTATTAAATATATTGGGAACTATGTAATCCTTGGTCCTTTTACCTTGTACGTTATTTGTCCTACACACTTCTAACATCTGCAGCGTGGCAGATCTTACAGTGCGACTGTATTGCCTAGGTACTTTGAATTCATCTATGCATGTATGTATGTCAGTTTCTTTGTTCCCTCGTAACTACCAAACGGCTGTCACTCGTGCTAGTAATAGTTCTCAAGCCCATGTCCATCATTTTACTCTTTCGACTATCAGCAAATTACCTATCTAGATCGCTTGGGGCTCTTCTGCTGACGCCGAGACTATTGGTCATTTTGACCAAATCGGTCCGGTATAAGTTCTATGGATGCTCAAAGTCGGGATTTTTGAAGATCGATTTACTCTTTTTACTATCAGCAAATTTTATATCTTAATCGCTTGGGGCTCTCCTACTGACGAATAGTCTATATTGCATTTTGCTTAAATCGGTCCGGATAAGGTTCTATGGACGCTCAAAGTCGGGACTTTTGAAAAACGATTTACTCTTTTTACTATCAGCAAATTTCATGTCTACATCGATGAGCGGTCTTAAACTAATGACTAAACTGAAAACCGTTTGGATCGAATCGGTCCGGATAAAATTTTATGACCAGTTTAATAATGAAAAATTAAACTACTAAAGTAGATATCGTTGCGTTCTTACCGCATATTTCGACAAAACAAAGAAATATTAGGTTGCAAAACTAATATTTATACAATTTTTTAATAAAATCATTCTAAGATCTTAACTTCTGATGATGGAGACGTACTGCTCGCATAAACGGTAAGAGCCATGAGTGTGCTGCTCTAACAAATTTTGCTCAAAAACTATGTCAAATTCATATGAGCAAAGAAAAAAAACAGAATGGCTGAATTCACATTGGTGACTACTACCAGTCCTGGATTTGAATGTTGGGACTATCAGCAAATTTAATATCTTAATCACTTGGGGCTCTTCTACTGACGAATAGTCTATACTGCATTTTGCTCAAATCGGTCCGGATAAGGTTCTATGGACGCTCAAAGTCGGGACTTTTGAAAAACGATTTAATCTTTTTACTATCAGCAAATTTCATGTCTACATCGATGAGCGGTCTTACACTGATGACTAAACTGAAAACCATTTGGATCGAATCGGTCCGGATAAAATTTTATGACCACTTTAATAATGAAAAATTAAACTGCTGAAATAGAAATCGTCGCGTTCTTACCGCAATATTTGACAAATCAAAGAAATAATAGGTTGCAAAACTTAAAACGGTTTTTTAATAAAACCATTCTCAGATCTTAACTTCTGATGATGGAGACGTACTGCCCGCATAAACGGTAAGAGCCATGAATGTGCTGCTCTAACAAATGTTTGCTTAAAATCTATGTCAAATTCATATGCGCAAAGAAAAAAAACAAAATGGCTGATTTCACATTGGTGACTATTACCAGTCCTGGATTTGAATGTTGAGACTATCAGCAAATTTAATATTTTAATCGCTTAGGGCTCCTCTACTGACGAATAGTCTATATTGCATTTTGCTCAAATCGGTCCGGATAAGGTTCTATTGACGCTCAAAGTCGGGACTTTTGAAAAACGTTTTACTGTTTTTACTATCAGCAAATTTCATGTCTACATCGATGAGCGGTCTTAAAGTAATGACTTAACCGAAAACCATTTGGATCGAATCGGTCCGGATAAAATTTTATGACCGCTTTAATAATGAAAAATTAAACTGCTTAAATAGAAATCGTCGCGTTCTTACCGCAATATTTGACAAATCAAAGAAATAATAGGTTGCAAAACTAATATTTAAACGATTTTTTAGATAAAAACCATTCTCAGATCTTAACTTCTGATGATGGAGACGTACTGCCCGCATAAACGGTAAGAGCCATGAGTGTGCTGCTCTAAAAAATTTTGCTCAAAATCTCAGTCAAATTCATATGAGCAAAGAAAAAAACAAAATAGTTGATTTCACATTGGTGACTATTACCAGTCCTGGATTTAATAGTTGGAGCTATCATTAAATTTTATATCTAAATGACTTGGGGCTCTCCTGCTGGCAAATAGTCTATATTGCATTTTGCTCAAATCAGTCCAGATAAGGTTCTATGGACGCTCAAAGTCGGGACTTTTGAAAAACGTTTTACTGTTTTTACTATCAGCAAATTTCATGTCTACATCGATAAGCGGTCTTAAAGTAATGACTTAACCGAAAACCATTTGGATCGAATCGGTCCGGATAAAATTTTATGACCACTTTAGTTATGAAAAATTAAACCACTAAAGTAGAAATCGACAAGTTCTTACCGCATATTTCGACAAATCAAAGAAATAATGGGTCGCAAAACTAATATTTTAACCATTTAATGAATAAAACCATTCTAAGATCTTAACTTCTGATGATGGAGACGTTCTGCTCGCATAAACGGTAACAGCCATGGGTGTGCTGCTCTAAAAAATTTTGCTCAAAATCTTAGTCAAATTCATATGAGCAAAGAAAAAAAACAAAATAGTTGATTTCACATTGGTGACTATTACCAGTCCTGGATTTAATGGTTGGTACTATCACCAAATTTTATATCTAAATGACTTGGGGCTCTCCTGCTGTCAAATAAACTATATTATCGCAACAACTTGATGAACCTAAAACAGTTCGGTTTTACCAGGGGTCGCTCAACAGTCGATGCAGGTGTTGAGCTTATTCAAAGTATATTTGACGCCTGGGAGGAGTCAAGTGATGCCATTGGCGTTTTCTGTGACTTGTCCAAGGCTTTCGATTGTGTACATCATGATATTCTTATCAGGAAATTACACCATTATGGAATTAGAGACCAGGCTCTAAGCCTTCTGGAGTCGTATCTAAGTGAAAGGATCCAGAAGGTTGATGTAAATGGGAAAAGGTCACTAGGATCAAAAATTTGTATGGGCGTTCCACAAGGCTCAATCCTGGGACCATTCCTGTTCATTGTCTACATTAACGATTTGCCAAACCTTGTAAAGGACAAGAATGAGATAGTACTATTTGCAGATGATACGTCTTTGATTTTTAAAGTCAAAAGACAACAATCAAATTTTGACGACGTAAATAGTACAATCTCTAATGTAGTTGAGTGGTTCACCGTAAATAATCTTTTACTTAACGAAAAGAAAACTAAGTGTGTTAAATTTGTTTTGCCTAATGTAAAGCCAACTGCTACAAGCCTATTAGTGAAAAACGATAAATTGAGTCTGGTGGAATCAGCTGTGTTCCTAGGTATTACCTTAGACAACAAATTACAATGGGGACCGCATATTAATAAATTGTCGAACAGACTTAGTTCTGCAGCATACGCAGTGAAAAGAATAAGAGCTCTGACGGATGTAGACACCGCGAGGTTAGTCTACTTCAGTTATTTCCATAGTCTCATGTCATGTAGCCTTTTGTTATGGGGTCATGCTGCGGATGCAAACAGCATTTTTTTACTACAAAAGCGAGCTGTTCGTGCAATTTATAAAAAGAAGCCTAGAGAATCTCTTCGAAATAAATTTAAAGAAATCAACATTTTGACTTTTGTGTCGCAATACATTTATGAGAATTTAATCTATGCTAAACGGAATATACATATTTTTGATAAAAATTGTGACAGGCACAGTGTCAACATAAGAAACAAGAATCAACTTGCTTCTCATGTCAGCCGTATTCACAAAATTAGTAAAACATATAAAGGTCAATGTATACGCTTCTATAATAAGGTACCCACTGATATTGAAAGTTTACCGTTAGATAAATTCAAAACTGTAATCAAGCAGAAATTATGTAAGAAGGGTTATTATAAAATATCAGATTATCTAGAAGAGAAAAATCCATGGGATTAGACTACGGTTCTAACAGGCTAATTCAAAATTAAAACTGACCTATGTATGTTGTATATCAACCTTGTACATTCAAACATACTTAAAAGAGCGCGTGGGTTTTTATTGTCGCTTCTTTTTTTTCCCACAATGGCGCCACATTGTTTGTGAAGCGATGTAGTTTAGCTGACGTCATTAAGAGATTTTAATATCCAACAATGAATAAACGATTTTGATTTGATTTGATTTGATTGCATTTTGCTCAAATCGGTCCGGATAAGATTCTATGGACGCTCAAAGTCGGGACTTTTGAAAAAAGATTTACTTTTTTTTACTATCAGCAAATTACTTATCTAGATCACTTGGGGCTCTTCTACTGATGCCGAAACTATTGGTCACTTTGACTAAATAGGTCCGGTATAAGTTCTATGGATGCTCATAGTCGGGGTTTTTGAATTTTTCTCAAATAAACTGGTCATAAAATTTTATCCGAACCGATTCGATCCAAATGGTTTTCAGTTTAGTAATCAGTTTAAGACCGCTCATCAATGTAGATATGAAATTTGCTGATAGTAAAAACAGTAAATCGTTTTTCAAAAGTCCCGACTTTGAGCGTCCATAGAACCTTATCCTGACCGATTTAAGCAAAATGCAATATAGACTAGCCGTCAGTAGGAGAGCCCCAAGCGATTAAGATATAAAGTTTCCTGATAATAAAAAAAGTAAATCAAACTTCAAAAACCCTGACTTTGAGCATCCATAGAACTTATACCGGACCGATTAAGTCAAAGTGACCAATAGTTTCGGCATCAGTAGAAGAGCCCCAAGTGATCTAGATAAGTAATTTGCCGATGGTAAAAAAAAAGTAAATCGTTTTTCAAAAGTCCCGACTTTGAGCGTCCATAGAATCTTATCCGGACCGATTTGAGCAAAATGCACTATAGACTATTTGTCAGCAGGAGAGCCCCAAGTCATTTAGATATAAAATCTAATGATAGCTCCAACTATTAAATCCAGGACTGGTAATAGTCACCAATGTGAAATCAACTATTTTGTTGTTTTTCTTTGCTCATATGAATTTGACTAAGATTTTGAGCAAAATTTGTTAGAGCAGCACACCCATGGCTCTCCGTTTATGCGAGCAGGACGTCTCCATCATCAGAAGTTAAGATCTTAGAATGGTTTTATTCATTAAATGGTTTAAATATTAGTTTTGCGACCCATAATTTCTTTGATTTGTCGAAATATGCGGTAAGAACTTGTCGATTTCTACTTTAGTGGTTTAATTTTTCATAACTAAAGTGGTCATAAAATTTTATCCGGACCGATTCGATCCAAATGGTGTTCAGTTAAGTCATTAGTTTAAGACCGCTCATCGATGTAGATATGAAATTTGCTGATAGTAAAAACAGTAAAACGTTTTTCAAAAGTCCCGACTTTGAGCGTCAATAGAACCTTATCCGGACCGATTTGAGCAAAATGCAATATAGACTATACGTCAGTAGAAGAGCTCTAAGCGATTAAAATATTAAATTTGCTGATAGTCCCAACATTCAAATCCAGGACTGGTAATGGTCACCAATGTGAAATCAGCCATTTTGTTTTTTTTCTTTGCGCATATGAATTTGACATAGATTTTGAGCAAAATTTGTTAGAGCAGCACACTCATGGCTCTTACCGTTTATGCGGGCAGTACGTCTCCATCATCAGAAGTTAAGATCTGAGAATGATTTTATTCAAAAATCGTTTAAATATTAGTTTTGCAACCTATTATTTCTTTGATTTGTCAAATATTGCGGTAAGAACGCGACGATTTCTATTTTAGTTGTTTAATTTTTCATTATTAAAGTGGTCATAAAATTTTATCCGGACCGATTCGATCCAAATGGTTTTCAGTTTAGTCATCAGTGTAAGACCGCTCATCGATGTAGACATGAAATTTGCTGATAGTAAAAAGAGTAAATCGTTTTTCAAAAGTCCCGACTTTGAGCGTCCATAGAACCTTATCCGGACCGATTTGAGCAAAATGCAATATAGACTATCCGTCAGTAGGAGAACCCCAAGCGATTAAGATATAAAATTTGCTGATAGGAAAAAGAGTAAATCGAACTTCAAAAATCCCGACTTTGAGCATCCATAGAACTTATACCGGACCGATTTGGTCAAAATGACCAATAGTCTCGGCGTCAGCAGAAGAGCCCCAAGCGATCTAGATTGGTAATTTGCTGATAGTCGAAAGAGTAAAATGATGGACATGGGCTTGAGAACTATAAGACATATTTCACGATGTAAAAAAAAACCGACTGAAAAGAGGAAAGCAAGCAAGGATCTATCGGATTAGCTGGAATGTATGGGACGCAGTTAACATACATGAATAAAATCACGCAACTTTCCCGTCGGAGTAGGCAAGGACAGCCTTCCACCTGCTACGATATTGACATACTTCCCTCGCTCCCTGTACATTCATGAACCCTTCACCACCACAAAAGTTACTAGCGTTTACGATTTTAGAAAAGCCACTGTCTTGTCTAGATACCCAGGGGTCCAAAGCATTGTTTGTCTTGCATTTGTCGTCTAAGTTCGGAAATGAAAACCACAACCCATTAGTTTCCGCTATGAAGATAATTATCTGAGTATTATACGTATACAGCGAGAAAATTAAATGTCTTTTTATAGTTGAGTAAATGGTACTCGTAATAGGATATGTAACTGAATAACTTTTCCCAAGAAACATAGATCAAAAAGTGAGAAATGTTTTTGGTCATACGATAAAAATTGCAGTATCGGCGGCTAAAGGTTTGTATGGGAAAGCCAAAAAAAAATCCATTTTTCTTTCTATATTTCTTGGGAAAAGTTGTTCAGTTTTATGTCCTTAGTACCATAGCCAAGAATTGCCAGATATTTCAATAACACCCCGTATAAGTGAACCGTCTCCTAGAAAGCAGTTGTCACCTGTAATTGGGTTACCATTTAGTGTTAAGCTCATATATGTTACTCGGTTATAATTGTATTGGTGTGTAATCTGTAGGTGACCTTATCTTTAAATAAATAAATAAATAATAAGGCTTTCTCAATATAGTTACGTAACTAAATTTTAATGTTGACCAAAGGTTAACAATACATTATATCTTTTTGACCTTGGTCGTCCGTGCTCTTTAAATATTGAAGCACTTCAAATAATTTTCCACTTGAACATGTAATTGTATATTGAATGTATTGAACTGGGGTAACCTCTAACGACCGTAACCCCAAATGGTGACCCCATAAACTAATTTAAGTCTAGCCGTTTGTGAATACCACACGCCATGTTGTCGCCATAGTATCCTATGCAAAACCATTCTGGTTGTGTAAATAAGAAACTGTTTATCTCGGGAAGTACAGCCAAGAGCAGGTCAAGCCCCAACGGTGATTGAAATAAGAGGTACAAAGCCCAATGTGTCAAAGTCAAAGCCAAATGTCAATGTCAAGCTTGACATGTCTAGGCTGTACCACTCCTTGCCTATTTCTGCCGTAAAGCAGCTGTGTATGCACTACTGCGTTTCGGTTTGAAGGGTAAGAGAGCCAGTGAAATTATCCGCAGACACGGCGTCTTTATTTCCAAGATGGGCGGTTGCTTAACTGTTTTATTATTGTCAAACTGTAGGCGCTATAAACGGTGGTGACCACTTATCATCAGGTGGTCCATTGCTTGTTTGCTCATTGGTTACATACTCGTAGAAAAAACTAAAAACATTATAGCTAACAGTTAAGAGTAAAGCCTGAATATGACGTTTAGTAAACAGTTAATTCTTTATTTAAAGGCTCAGAAAACGAGCAAAAAGTCCCGTCAGTATGACCAGTGTTGCAAAAATTATCTATTTTATCTGAAAAGTTTTGTTCGAAAAGTTAGCAAGTTAGAATTTTAATTCTTACCTACCAAGTTTGTGAAATTGCACTCCGTTTTGTAAAATTGTACGTAAAATTATAGTTTTAAGCTATACATCGGATCTCATTTATGAAGCCAAAGTTGGTCAAAACAAAACTGGATTTCGTAACTTTGCATCTTATTTACTAAACTTAAACCATTGCAAACATGCAAGTAAGAGTGCATCCAACTATTTCCCTAACCTCTAAACGACCGTCTACCCTTGGTAACCCCATAAACTAATCCGAACTCTTGTTATGTGGAACTTGGCGCCGCACCGTCGCCGCGGACTTATCTTCAGAAAATGATACGTTCGCGTCTCGCGGGAAACTAAATGCACCCTTATTTTTTATGACCCCTTATACGAGTATTTCAATATGTAGTTCTGCCCATGAAACTGAACAACTTTTCCCAAGGACTATATGTCGAAATACGAAAAGAAAATTTCGATACGAAAAGAAAATTTCGAACTCCCATACATACTGATGCAGTTTGTATGGGAAATCGAAAAATTTATTTCGTATTTCGACCTATGTTCCTTGGGAAAAGTTGTTCAGTTTCATGGGCAGAACCACCTCTAAAAATATCCGGGGTGATAAAGAAATAACACTGTAATGTAGATCGCATTTTTTTTTTTAATGAAAGAATGAAAATATTTACTTCATTTTATTCAGATACTAAAAACATTTATCTTGATTATGAGGACATCTTATTCCTATATTTTAATCTCCGTATATGTAGCATCAATTAGTTTTTGCTAATTCTCTAAAACGAATATCTATTCACTATTTTGAAAGGCTTTAATGCAGTTAAGATCACCAAAACGCTGAGGCTACGTACAATATCAATTAAGTAATGCCAAATGCCAAGCCATTAAAACTCTAAAACCGGCGGCAAAAAGATCGTTTTATTAGTTTCTCCTTTTGTCGTGCCCAGCTCCACAAATCTTAAGGACACGACTCTGGCGGGCCTCCAGCGAACTTGCATTGGATTACGTAACAAACACGCGGACTCATTAACAACTTTGTCTGCGCTGGACTGTACGCTGTTCCTGTTCCTGATTCCTATACTATGGTCAGAGTCACACTTGGGTTTACAGAAAATCTTTACTTACACATTTTGTTGTGCAGAGATAAACTAATTAGACTCTTCTAAAAAAAATACGAATCCTGTTTTTCAACCTTTGGGTACGGAACCCTAATAAGTAAGTGTTTCTTTGAGAAAGTAGACGAACTTTGTTAGATGTTATGCTCTTTTATAACATTTGCAACAATATGCTAGATAGTTAAATTCTTACTGGGTATGTAGCACTCCGTGTCCCTCTCCGGCCGCAACGTGAAGCTAATCCTCATAAACTTTTTGTAGCAACCTTCTGTAACACTAATGCTAGAAAACGCTCTCCAGTTAGGCGTATCATGGCTACATATAATGATGATTTCACTCATTTAGACGTTTTTGAAGGGCTTGCTTTTAAAAGAGTTAGCAAAATCATAATAGGGAACATGCACGAATTTTTTTTATTTAAGAAATTTATTCTAATTCATGTAATAAACAGACTTGTAAAACAATTTTTCGAATAACTATAATATTAAAAAAGATATAAGCCGTCGAAGATTTGTTTCTGTCTCTTTCTAGCAAAACGAAATTTAATATGGAGTATATATGGCCGTAGTGATTTGTGACGTCACTATTCATGTCGGATCTCTCTGTCTAATTAGTAGTTTTAAATGCTTATATCGGCCGTATTTCTTAGCCGATTTAAATTTTAATTTCACTTTTTGTCATCTCTACTACGGTATTTTCATATTTTATTAACAAATGAGACTAATAAAATTTATGCATGTTCCCTATTACTAATTTATGTAATGGCTAGTTTTTTTTTAGTTTATTTTGCAAATCTATTTAAAATATTCTGGATTTTTAAACCTAGTAGGTAGTAGGTATTTTTTTTATTTTTTTTTATTAAGTTACTTATCGGTTCGTATCTTTTTAACTTTCACTTAAAGTTTGTATTATTTTAATTATTTTAATATTTTCGCATCTACAGTATCTAATTGTATATTCAACTCGTGAAAAGTGTCGTTGGTTATGTATGAACCTAACATTTGTTGTTAAATAACATTAAGTTACGCTTGTGTATATAACTGTTAACTTTTCCAAATAAATAAATTAAATTAAAATTAAAGTAGTTTGGTTTTATTGAATCGATGTCAGTATTATTCGTCTCATCTTGTCTTAAATATGCGTATATTCAACTTTATTCAAATTGATAACCTAATGGACAAACAAATTAAATTGACTTAACTATACAAATACATCATCTCTTGTTTCCCTTATCTTTCTATAATAGGGTCTCAAACTCGATTCTTCGAAAAGAAGAACATCAACTTATGAAACTAGTATTACAATTTATAAACCGTACTTGTTTTTTTAAAATTAGTATTTTAACAGTTATTTCTTTGTCGTCTTTTGTTATATTAGTCGTTTGTCAATTAAGAATTATGCGTCATAATAACACCTTATTCTATTAAATACTTGAATTTAGAATTACAATAATTGTAATTTAACTCCTTGCGGGAGTCCACAAATTATGAAAAATATGTAACCACTTCTGCAGCAGTGATGGATGTTATGCATTAACTGTACATCGCCCGCCCGCAAACAAATGCGCATGCGCAGGCAAAAACAACCAGCCAAACCACTCTACGCGTGTTTCGCCTTTACACAAGGCACCCTCATAAGATGTGAGACCGACCAGTGCACAACATTCTTAATTGAGTAATATTGGCCTTCTATCAAATAAAACACGGCGAAAATTTCACGCCGATTAATTACTTTTACGAAACATGATGCATAGAGTATGGTGTAAACAGCGTCCTTCGTTACAATACTTTAATATTCCTGAAGGTTGTGAATTTACTTATGAAATTAAACCTTTTTAACAAGAAACAAAGTTCAGAATATGAAAAAATCCCACCAAAATATTTTGTATGTGAAGAATCATTTTCTTTTTGAGTTTTTTTAGTGTCACAAAACACCCTGTATCCAGAACATCTACCTTAAAACTCGTAGTTACACTAAAGTACTTGCATAGTAACTGCTAGTAGTTGTTCTCGGCGCTAACTTCAGTTAAACGTCTCCGTTTGGGACTTGTGTACTCGCAGCAGTTGCATTTACTGAATTCTGAAGTGCAACTGCAATTAATTGAAGCGACTGCTGTAGAGGTGAGGATAGCGTGTTTTTCCCACTGTGTGAGTTTCTTGTGATTAAACTTTATTGTTTTTATCATAATTCTAACCTATGAATGATCCACAGCTGGAGTTTCAACAGGATTTCAAGGGTTGCATAGCAAAATCTGTGGACTATTTTCGGGAATTTACCAATTTTCATCACGATTTTCGCTTTGTGTATCGCAAAGTCCTAAATTTATTCTAAATCGATCCAATTCACGCTACAGAAAAAACATTTTGTTCTCAACATATTCGTTGACGTTCGAAATCTATATTTTACGATTTGTCGATTTTACAACGAAATTTCGATAGTTTTAATGTGTGTCACTGCAAGACATAAAACAAAGTTTTTATTCCTATCCGTCATAAAACGTAACGTTTCTGGTGTAACAGAGTTGATGCATTCGTGCGCTGCGTTATAGGTACTTAACGAGATTTGTGCACAGTGTTTTAAGTTCAGTAAAAACATTTAAGGGGCTTTTTTTACATTAAACAACTTATACAAGCAAGCTTTTTGTATTTACCTGCCTAAATTAGGAATAATCCTACAATTTTTATACAACTGTCACTCTCACAGACCCACACTTGTGACGTCATAATATTTTCCTATCGTTAACGAACAATGACACTGAGCACCTTTATAGAGGGGGGAAATATTTGGCTACCGAGCTATGAGCGGGATGTTAACCTCATCATAACATCATCATCATCATAACATCCCCTAATACGTCCACTGCAGGACTCCAGCAAAAAAACACGTGGTTATTTAGAGATTACCATAGTCACCACGCTTGTAAGCGTTGCGGCTGGCAACCGCTGTTGTTCGTGACCGTAGTATGTAAGATGGTACTACATAGAAACATGCTGCCGCCCATCCTCCGGTTCATAAACCCTTAGTCGCCTCTTACGATACCCGTGGGTAAAGGTGTATTGGTACTATTCTTTGCCGGCTCCACACGGACTCAACTAAAATGTAAAAATTTCTTATTACGACTCACACTGTGTCTTCAATCGTTTATAAACAACTGCACGTGAAAATAGTCCCATGAAAAAAAAAATTGTATTTTACTTTTGACACAGGTATATTCGGATTACCCATGTTTAGGTTAACGTGCTCTTATATTATTCTTTTCATTCTCCCAGATTTGCTATTGTTAATTTTTCTGTCAACAAATAGAAAACTTTCTGTCAACAAATAGAAATCGTATTATTAAATCTCACGTGACAGGTTCATGCCTAGTGTGAGATTTGCAAGATAAAAAATTTGTATTGCGACAGGACTAGGAAATAGATTTAATGTATTTCTAAGATTGTACTTCGTTAACTCTGTTGTGTTCTGGAAAATAAATATTTTGTATTTGTAACGTACAGTGAAGAACACGTCGAGCTTGACACTTTAGTCTTTGTACCGTTCTTATCTCGTTCGGTGTTAGGGATAGAGTCACGCTGCAAGTGTCAAGTTTGACCTGCTCTTGACTGTACCTGTTTTCGAGCAACACAATGTTCCCGTGTCCCGCGTAGGTTACATTCTGACTAGATGCGATCCATGTACGAGTAAAGGTCAGGGGTAGACTATTATCAGTTCCGGAATTTTACACAGAAATGGTTTCTGTTTTGCGTTGTAACGCGAATTTATTTTGAGGTAGTTTAACCTTTAGAGAAGATCGGTATCCATCAAAAATGAAAGTGTGAAAAAGAGCGACGGCCTCACCAATATATGAAGTGAGATTTAAATAGGTAACTTGGTCGATAGAATTTCTATAGAACTTCCTTATTTCATAGCTGCAGGAATGCACACTGTATTGTGCTATTTTTTTTTTACTGAGATATAAGTTCTTTGTAATCGGAACCTGGTCTTCCTCATAGTCAAACAAAACAAATTCTTGTGACGCACTTAAAAAAAATATCCAGGGTGGAAACGATAAGTGACCACACTCGATTATTACAAAACTATACCTACAAGCTATTGAAAAACCGGTTACTGATCAAAAGGTATGTTCGATTTAGCATACACCTTTTATTTCCGAAATGAGTACCAATTTTTTTGGAGTGGCAACACAGTTGCCAGCTGTCATGTAGCTCAATGTCACCTTCAGTTGTCACTCGAGTTTGCAAGAAGCGTAAACATTTTTTGGGTTCGTTTTTCAACATTTGAAGATGGCGGTCGTGTTTCTATTTCAATATTAGTTTTATTTGTTCATTGAAGAGTTTAATGAATTATTTGATTGGGTGTTATGCAGTAAACGTCTTTGAAAATGAACATCTATTAGAAGATTGGAATACATTCATTTATCAAGATTTTTGGATGGAGAGAAGCGGCCCATCGAGACTTCAATAATTTTCCCCATCAACTTATTGGAGTCATCATAGTACACAGGCCCTCGTCCTCGTGATGTGGATTCCTGTGTAAATCTTTCACTTGACATTGGCGAACTCGCCATAATTTTATAATAATTTGTTAACTTGACATTGTGCAAAATACATCTGAGATGTGACGCCATTAAATAAATATCTATCTAAACATTTTTTGTGGAAATGATTTGTTTTCCTTACTCGTATATTTGGTGCTAATTCAACTTGGCATTACCATTTTTGTTGCCTATTTGTCATTGTTTAGCAAGCCGCGCGTGATTTTGTGAATGAACTATTTCGTTTGTTATTAAACCTCATTTACTTGGATATCAATAATAATAAAGGTTACAGAATAAACTGGATGTATCCGAAATTTCTATGTTTCCAGATTTCACACAGCTTATCTAGCCTGCTTGTATAGTTTAAAAATAATCGAGTGAGATCACTTATCGTTTCCAGATGAGTATTTGTACGATATGGAGGTGTGGCGCTCTGGTAATCCAGCGCAATACAAGAAGCCTACTTGTAAAGTTGTGCTTATGCATTTCTTTTAGGCAGCCATAGCACGCATCCGAGGCGGAAGTAGACTTGCTCTATTTATACCGGCAACTTCGTACATACATAGTTGTACATCAACTTTTCACTAGAAACTGTAACTCCTCGTCTTTTTGTTGGCTTTGTTTACTAATAAACTATTCACAGTCAAATTTAAGTTTCTAGTTTACATTGAAGTGGCCTGGAGTTTGATCTTAAGAATTTCAAGAGGTTTATTTATGAAATTTGGGGTTTTGGGTATTTTAGAATGTCTTACTAGATAACAGTACAACATGATTCGTACAATATTACTCACGCATGACCAATGAGTCACCCTTTTGTTTTTAAAACTTGGCTGACACTTCATCCGTCTATCTAAATGTAAGACTGGGAGTCAAATTGTTTCAGAAATCATCAGTCTGGAGCCATAAAGTATAATTTTGATTTATTTTGTATACTTTTTGATTGCCGATTTCCTTGGGAAATGTTGTTCACTTTCATAGACAACCCCTGAAAATATCTGGGTTGATTTAAAAATAAGGGTGTATGTGTCGCAGGTCAATCGAATAATTCGCCGTTTACAAACGGCGGGAAAACTGTAAACGGTCGGCAAATCGTAAAAGCCATTTTACGATTACAGTTTGCGGGTTTAGATCACAGGTGCATTGTAGGTTCGTTAGCCACTGTAAACCCAACCCTGCATGGGATCGGTTAGGTTGAGTTAAGTTATCTTACGACCACAACTAACCAGAAACGAATTACGCGCCGTAATGTAAATTGCAGCTGCAAAATGTAAAATAACAAATAAAAAATTTCAAAATGTGAAACGCTGAGTTCTGCAACAAATGTAAAAGCCTTATCTATTATAGTGCTTACCAATATTCATATGTATCTGCATTTTCAATTTATTCTGTATATTTGACTGAACCCATTGGTGTGGTTGGTAGTGGCACCCACACTGGGCAAACATTTGTGTGATGAACACGAGCGTTTGTTGTGTGTCTGGGTGTTATGAGTATTTATCAATTTATGTATGTAAATCAAGTCTTTGGTACCCATAGTACGCAGGCTTTGCTTAGTTTGGGATCAGATGACTGTAAAATTTTCCCCTAATATTTATTATTTATTTACAATATATTGCTCGTAATATAACTTTACAGTACTTATTGCAAACATTAATCACAGCTGATGACACAGCTTTCCAATAACTACGGCGCATGTCTCCCTTCACCCAGCCCACTGTGTGACGCATATTTCCAGCAAACAAGCTGTGTGGGCGGATTTTATGGAATCTCCGCGGGTGTTCTGAGAATTTGTAGTAATTCAGTCGTTGGTGCAGTAAAGTTCAATTATTACAAATACATTATACGACAGACGTGCTAATTGCTCGCGACTATGTTTGATAACTTTCTACTTTTCGATTATTACGTTATGCAACATCAGCTGCGGTCAGAACTTGGTTGGGTTTCCCAACTGAGTTACATAAATGTATAGGTAGTACTACATCCGTGTGGTGCCGAAAAAGAATATAACTAAGGTGTCGTAAGAGGAGATTAAGGGCTTGTGAACCGGAGGATCGGTAGCAGCATCTTTCGGTGTATCGTACCATCTTACATACTGCGGTCACCAACAACAGCGGTCGTCAGCTGCAACGCTTACAAGTGTGGAGACTATGGTAAATCCCGTCCTATGTACCACGCGTTTTTGCTGGAGTTCTGGAGGGAGCTCCCTATCCTGCAGTGGACGTTTCAAGGGATTTATGATGATGATGATGATGATGATAGTACTTACTTCAGTGTAGGAACACACCAGCGGAATTTTCCGACGCGGCGGAGAGATCCGTTTAAGACGCTCGCAACGTTTTTAGGCGAACACAGAAGCAGGCAGAGAATTCATCTCCTGCATATACTCGTAACCCTATTGTTATCCAATATCCATTTTCGCCAAATAGCAAATCTACCATCATAAAAGTAGCTACCCCATTCTATATTTTACTGTCAATTAAGTCGCTATGTCGGTAATAAAATCACATAACCTTGAGAGAACTAGAAAACTTGCCAAAACCGCTCACATAATATTTGTTACTCATAATTTTATTGTCAAGCATATTCTGACTCCTCCAAGCAAGCATAAGAACAATTAGGATAACACTCACCCATCACATTATCCTGTCAATTGACAGGCATAAAACAAAAAAAAAACAATCATAATTCGAAATGAAGTTTTTTGTTCTTTTTAGGATAATACCAATGTCTTTTTACGTCAATTAACTTAAATTGCTTTACAAAGAAAGTGGCGCCATGTGGAAAAAAAGAAGCGACAATAGAAAACCACGCGCTTTTTTAAATATGTTTGACTAGTAATCACCCACGACTTCGTCTGCGTGGATCTATCGAAAAACATAAAGAAAACATATTTGCCCAAGGAAATCCTCAATTTTTTCCCGGAAAAGTAAATTTTATGTTTTTCTGTAAGATAATCCACAACTCAACCCAATTTATGCTAATGTGTTTAGCGGTTAGGGCTCAGAGTAAAAAACTATAGAGTCCGCCATATACATATTCTGTATGAGCTAGTGAAGTGTAAAGCGTCTCACTGTCGCCCATGCTAGTCGGTCAAAAAACTCAGTTAAGTTTTACAAAAATCAAGATATCTTTAAAAATCTAATGTTTTAGTATAAACTTTGTTTGCTAAAGTGAAAATATATCGTTTTTTACTTCTGAATTGATCATTAATACTAACAACGGAAGCGTGAATAATCCGTAATAGCCATTTTATGCGTGATTTTTAACACCGTTTTTTTCTAAATTGTAAGTGTTTTCACCAGAAAAACTGTGGTAGTAGCATTTATTAGTCCCATGTCACATATTTCTCAGAGAGAAAGATAAAAAAAATACGTTTTTAGGATTTGAAAAAAAAAACATACATTTTAGTATGGAGGTCCCTCGCAAGAAAGTTATACGTTTATAGCTCCCTCCTTACCAGAAAGAGCTGCTACTTAAACCTCCTTGGGTTAGGGCTTGAAAGAGTAGGTAACTAATAAACATCCAAACATACAAACTTTCAGCTTTATAATATTAGTGTGAAGGGTGATGTTTGAGACAATAAAGTAAGTCAAATTGGATTTAAATTAGTCTGTCATGGATATGTCTGTTCTTAGTAAGTAGTCGAATATTTAATAATAACCTTTCATAAACAGTATTTGCTTCCGACTTTGAATTTGTTTAACAGTAAGCTTTCAATATTAGCGGGTATCTTATTATAGAAGCGTATACGAGTACATGGACCTTTAAAGAATTACTAATAATTCGATAACCCAAATGACTAATATAAATTTATATAAATTCCTTAGCAGTTATAAAACACAACCGAGTCTTTGCCTAATAACACACAGCGAAATCTTCTTCAGAAGGCCACAGGACCCGCAGTGTCCTAATATCACCAAAGCATAGGTCATACTCCATTTAATCTCCCATGGAACGAAGGTCACCCCATGGCCGACAAAAAATGTATTGAAGGACGAACGTGATAATGTAGGCAGAGACGAAGCCGAGGCTAACATGCGTAACTCCCCAATACCTGGTGGCGGCCAAGGCGTGTGGGTACTTTTCTCAACTTTTCTTGATAAATGCGCGGAAATACAAACTAAGTAGGTACGTTTTTCAACTTTATTATTGACTTCCTTTTGTTTTTGTCATGTTTTGTTTTACTAACATAGTTGTAAGCTTACTAACCTCATGAGTCTTGGTTACTTGAATAAAAAATATATAATAATAATAATAATCCAAAAACACATAAAAAAGCTTTGTATTTACCAACAAATTCCTTTGTTTACATAGCAGCTTTTAATTTTCATATTGAATTTAATCTGTGTTTGTTTAATTATTCTAATTTATAGTTTTATTTTTGCAAGCCAGTTCGAAAAAAACAAAATCTTTGATAAAAAGTAAAAACAAAAAGTAAAAAGTATTTATTTCACCATAAGTGGGGTTTCACAAACTTAACTTAATTCTAAGATGCTATAAGTTTGTTACAATCAAAATAAGTTAACATCTTGGTTGTTATGATGTGATAAGTTACCTCCTTCGTTCTGACGCTTTGATGAGTTACCTCCTTAGTGTTTATGCTAGTTGATACATTCCACTTTTAAATAACTAGACATACCTATATGAGTTTTCATAGTAATTTACTCGGTCGCAAAATTCGATAGAAATGGATTTTCATACTAACATAGCCGTCAGCTGCTCGCGAGTATTTCACCATTACAGCTTTTTTTCTCGAAGAAGGCTGTCAAAATTAATATTGGACTTCCAAGCATGTTTGATAAAATTCAGTTTACAATGTTATCTCAGGACTACATCGTGTTTACATTATACGAAAATACATTGCTCGTCTGCAATTTTTATTTTTGCTTTCAATCCACTATTTGACACTTAGATTATGAATAACGGCAGCTATAGTACTTATCTAGTCCCTGCGGCAGCTTTACTGCCTAATTTGACACCCTAGTCAAACGAGCTACTTTTTACTGCACGTCAACACTGAAATTTCCTATGGATTTTGCATGCTTGTGACGTCATAAATTATTGCAATAATTTAGGAACTTTTTCACACTAATTGTAAAATAGTTAGTTTTGCATCTTTCTTTAATGCATATAAAACTTTATTTTAATTTAGATTTAGAAAAATACCGAATTCAAACAAGAGAACGCAGCTATGTGCACGCTATGCAATCTTTAGGGTGAATTTCCACCAACGTGCAGTGCTGTTTTTTATTGTTCATGGGTAGATTGACACCTTCAGGCTTGTTATATGTATGGCCTTTTTGCTACTCTTTGTAGTGCTACCTAAGGGTGAATTTCCACCAAAGCTGTGCAAGGCAGCTAAGCTGTGAGCTGGAAAATTCCAACCAATAGAATTGCTCTGTTCGACAGCGCATTTGACAGGCTAGGAAAATGGCGCAATTCTATTGGTTGAATTTTTTATAGCTCACAGCTTAGCTACCTTGCACAGCTTTGGTGGAAATTCACCCTTAGGTAGCACAACAAAGAGTAGAAAAAAGGCTATACATATAACAAGCCTGAGGGTGTCAATCTGCCCATGAACAATAAAAAAACCAATGATCTTACATTTACCATGATAGCATACTCTTAACAATTGTACAGAGGCAAAACGAGCAGAGCAAGACATCATAGGCGATGTACTTCGTCCCTTTCTAATTATTGCCATACTAATGGACGGAGGGCGCCACCTCTACGTAAACAAAGGCTCTGTACTTTATAAATCTTTAAAATTATTACAACGCGTATATTTAACAAAAACTTGAAAAAAATATGTGTAAGAGAGAGTGACTCATGTGTATAAGTGTTTGTGAAACAATCTGATAACAGTTACGGTATTTTGACGAGTGAATTAATCTCACAGCAGAAAAATGTTTTAAGTGCTATTAAACAATTATAAATGTTATTTTTGGTTTGAGAACATAAAGCTGTAAGTACGGTGACTACATTATGTGCAAAAATACTGAGAAACTGACACGCAATTAGTGTTCGTGTAAACAATAACCTAATATTCACCCGTTATCGCATTCAAATCAGCGTACACAAACAACAGCTGACCAATCAGCTGTTAATAATACGCCATCTGGACAGTTACTACTGCAACCTAGTGACATCTAGATGTCCTGTGGTGAATTACAACCACAAACAGTTACATTCGACTCAGCGATCAAGAAGATTCTTAAACTCAACGGAAGATGGCGCCAGTAACACCAATATCCTGCGCAAAATGTAAAGTAACTATAAAATCTAGACAAATGTTGGTTTGCTCTGTATGCCACAAACCATATGATCTGGAATGCGCAGACGTTACATTTCAACGATTCCGCATTATGGAATCGGTGAAAAAACAGAGCTGGAAATGCAGTGGTTGTTATAATCTGAAACCAAAAATGCAGCCATCAGCGCAGACATCTTCCACAGAAAAAACAAATAAAAATAGTACACAGAACATCTCACAAGAAGACACACCGCGAGATAACGTTACTCGTAGAAAAGAATATAAAATAAACATCCCCACCACAAATTCCTATTCGTCATTACCTACAGATGACGAAGAAGAATACGAAGAATTTAAAAGATCGATCACCGGGGTTGCCAACCCCATGAATAGAAGCTGCCCAGAGAAGAATATAGACTTAGAAGAAATCAATAATGAGCTGGAAATTAAAATTAACGAACTAGAATGCAGGTTGAAGATTAGTGATAAGTTGTACTTAGACCTACTAACAGAAAATGGAAACCTACAAAATAAAGTATCGGAGTACGAAAACAAAATAAAAAATCTGACTAGAATTTGTAAATCAACTGCAAAAAAAACAAATAAATCACAAAAGAGTAGCACTACAAAACCAGAAATAAGACAACCTAAATTTACAGAAAAGCATCTTACATTAGATACTGAAGAGCACCAAAAAACTGAAGAGTATATGGAGTCTAGTAAAAAATTTGAAGAAAACAATAAGGCAACAAACGGCAATAGAGAGGAAGATGAATTAAAATATCTGAAAGGTAATAGGAAGTTGTGTATTTTGAGCAACACTCGACAAAAACAAATCACAAAATCCGCGGAGTCAAAATTACCTACTTTCCAAACGTGCCATTACAAAAAGCCAGGAAGTAATATATATCATCTTCTAGACGGTATAGAGAACAAGTTATATGACTTTACCTATGAAGATTTCTGCATAATAATGATTGGAGAGGAAGACTTTCTGACAACAACCAGATATTCAGATATATATAATATGATATAAGTCCAGCACACAAATGTTATAATTTGCCTGCCTACCTACAAATCTGGCTATACTGCATCTTTGTACAATAGAAGAGTGGAGCTATTCAACAACTTATTATATAAAAACAATAACATATACCAATACGCTTACCTTTGTGATTCTAACAAAAGCTTAGATTACTGGTCGAAAAAATTCTACGCAAAAAATGGAAGTATATCATATTACGCACTTAAATTGATATTTGAGGATATTAAGGACATGATAATTAATATTTTTGAATCACACACAGGGCAACAGTCGTACCTAAATGATGCTGATATGTCACAACTAAATGAAAGTATGAACTCCTTTCGTAAATAAAGAACAACAATTTAGGATTCTCTTTCAGAACATGCAAAGCCTGTATAATAAACAGCACGTAATGGAAGCCTTTCTAAGTGAGCACCATTTCCAAGCAATTTGTATATCAGAAAGCTGGCTCTCCCAAGGAAAGCAGGATCTTGTTAATTTCAGCAACTTTAATTTAGCTTCTTCTTTTTGTCGAAAAAATCGAGTTGGTGGCGGAGTCTGTATTTTAATGCAACATGACATCAAATGCATAGACAGGACAGATATTAACGACTTTTCAATTGAATACATAATTGAAATATGTGCTACGGAAATTCCGGAATTGAACCTTTTATTGATAGTAATATATTGGAATAGAAGAGAGGAAGATGTTTTTTGTAATCAATTAGAGCAAATTTTAAATTATTTATGTAATAAATATTCTAAACATAGAATAATAATTGGAGGCGACTTTAACATAAATATTTTAATTTTAAATGAAAAGACCAAATATTTTCTTGACAAATTATCAGAAAATAACTTTGTTCAGCATATAAAAGAACCTACACACGGTATTTCTTGTATTGACCTAATATTTACAAACTTTAAAAATGAAAAGGTATCCACCACCGTTGCGGAATATGGCTTTTCTGACCACAAGGGGACAGAAATAAGTCTAAAAGTACCAAAGACACAAAAAGTTATAACATGGTTCACAAATAAAAGACAATTTAATGAAGTTAATATACAAAATTATAAATTAAAGCTAAGGGAAATCAATTGGTATAACATTATTAAAGGAGACAAAAACATCAATGAAAATTATAATGAATTTCACAATACATTATATACATTATTGAATAAAACTATACCTAAAACTAAGAAAAAAATAAAAACTCGCTTCAAAAAAGTTTGGTTAACCCGTGGAATTAGACATGCTTGTTTAAACAAAAGACTTTTAAAAACTTTAACAATACAAACAAATAATAAAATACTAAAAAAATACTATAGAAGGTATGAAAAAATACTTAAGAAAACAGTAGCGACATCAAAACGTTTAGTATATATAAAAAAAATAAAACGGTCAACTAATATAATGAAAACTGTGTGGAGTGTAATAAATGAGCGCACTAACAAAAAAATTAAAAAAGAAAAACAAAATATAGAGTTAAACATAAATAATACATCTGTATCTCATCCAAAAGAGGTTGCGAATACGTTCAACAATTTTTTCGTGTCAGTAGGTAACAAACCGGCCGACACGGCAGTAATGGCAACGGCCGTACCGTGATTTCGCCGGTACAAAATAGTATGTTTCTTAGACCGACTGACGAGCATGAAGTACACAAAACTATTCGTAACCTAAAGAATAAATCTAGCTCTAAGTTAGACGAATTACCGCCCACACTTTTAAAAAAATGTGCGGATGAATTAGCTTTACCACTCTGCATGCTAATTAATCAATCATTTATCGAAGGCAAATTCCCAGACCTTCTTAAAAAGAGTGTGATTAAACCGATCCATAAAAAACAGTCAAAAAAAGATCCAAGTAATTATCGACCTATTGCTTTATTGCCCACGGCATCAAAGATATTTGAAAAAATTATATGTAGCCGCGTATATAATTTTTATGAAAAATACAAAATATTAGACGAAAATCAAAATGGCTTTAGAAAAAATCGCTCAACAACTCTTGCGGTCTACAATTATATACAGGAAATATTGAATACAATTAACAACAAAAAATATGCCGTCGGCATTCTTTTAGATATGTCGAAAGCGTACGACAACGTACAATTTGATATATTATTAAATAAGCTCTACGGAATGGGAATACGTGGTGCGGCTCACAAATGGTTTAAGTCTTACCTGAGTGACCGGGAACAATGCGTAGAAATAGAATCCTTTGATTATAACTCCCGTGAAATCATAATAACCAGATCTGATATCAAACAAGTTACTGCTTCAATTCCTCAAGGAAGTGTAGCTGGTTGTCTTCTCTTCTTGTCCTACATTAATGACCTTCCAAAAATTATGGATGAGCCTTGCATTTTATTTGCTGACGATATTTCCCTTCTAACGACTTGTCAGACCGATCAAAATTTAGAACAGCACATTACTTCAATACTAGACAAAACAGTAAATTGGCTAAAAGACCACAATCTCGAAGTTAACTTTTTAAAAACTAAGCTTATGACCTTTTACCCTTATCAGAAAAAACCACTGGACGTTAATATCACATACAATGACATAAAACTAGAATGCGTTAAGGATTTCTCTCTGTTGGGAATAGCTATAGATACACACGTCTCATGGAAAGCGCACGTGGAAAAAATACGAGCTAAATTAGCAAAATTCACGTACGCACTCAGGGAAGTCAAAAAAACCACTAACCTCCAAACAGCCCTAACTACCTATTATGCTTATGCATATGCATGGCTGAGCTATGGAATAATTTTGTGGGGATGTAGCAGTGGTGCGCCCGAACTATTTATTAAACAAAAAAAACTGGTTAGAATACTCGTAAATATTAAAACGACTGAGAGTTGTAAACCTCATTTTAAAAATCTCAACATTTTAACCCTACCGTGTATTTACATCTTAGAAATATGTAAATTTGTAAGAAAACATAGCGAATTGTTTACTAAACGTAGCGACATCCCGTGTAACTACTCGCTTCGGCACACAAACCGGTTGATGCTCCCTACTTCCAAATTAAAATTACATTCAACTAGCCCATATGTTATGGCCATAAAAATATATAATAAATTACCAGATCCTCTAAAGCAAGAAAGTAAGGAAAAGCTGTTTCTACAAAAAGTTAAAAATATATTATTAGATAAATGCTATTACACAATCAACGAGTACTTAGAAGATAAAATAAATGACTGAGTAAAGTTTAAATTTAATTCTAGTCAAATGATATAATAAGTAAGTTAAAATTCTAGTCAAATAATATAATAAGTACGTAACATAAAATATTATTATTATTATTTTTTTTATATAAAGAATCTTCCTCTCTCCTACTTTTGCTGTGCCCGACAGGGTCCATGATGTACCTATTTATTATATGAACACCTTGTAAATCTCATGGGATGCAATAAATGTATTGAGTATTGAGTATTAATGAAGTTTGCACAATTTCCGTGCAAAATGTTAACTTTTATATACACAAATTTATATTTATACGTATTTTTAAATACTTATTTGAATAATTTTCAACGTGCAAAGTATAAACTTCTCTCTCAGTTTTCATTAAATATTGATAAATGCAGAAAATCATTTTCTTTTGATTTATCTGGATTAAAAACTCTTTGGTAAAATGATTTTTGACAAAGATTTTGCATGACATTTTGTTGATGTTGTCATGGCAACATAAACAAAATGTCATGCAAAATCTATTAGAAAGGGACAGCTTCCTCTCATCTTACGTCCTACTCTGCTCGCATAATTTTTGGAAGAGCGCAATCGCGCGAAGTACTAAATCTATGAAAAAAACAGATCGAAATACAAAACAATTTTTTTGAAGTAAACAAAATATACGCTCTGATCCAGTTTGTACAGGAAGATCAAGAATTTTTTTTTGTATATCGTACTATGTTGCTTCGGAAAAGTTGTTCAGATTCACATACTTTAGGGTGGCTATATCTTTTTTCCTATCCTATATCCTTATCGTTGGCTAAACCTTTATTTAGTAAAAAGAGGTAATTGATACCTCATTGTATTCCTTTAGTCTTAGAAAGGTCAAAAAAAAGAACTTAAACTATAAATTCAGTTCATTTTAGCTGAAAACTGGAAATATAATGCGGAGTTAATCATTAGTTTGGTGTTTTCAAAGAATATGTTATTCTTACAATACGTCAAAACGTTAATATGATCGAGACACTTTTGTAGCAGATACCTATATCTTGTACACATATATCGCTGACTCCGTAAAGCCACGATCACACGTTCCCTAATTCAGAATTTAATTCGGCTTACATTGCTCATTGAAGTAAGGGTATTGCAATTAACATATCCAAGCCTCCCAGCAATGTATGCCGAATTAGTCTTTGAATTCAGTTAGGTTAGGTTAGGTGTGATCGTGGCTTAACCTACAAAGCATCTCGCATGCAGAAGTCGCGGTCACGAAAAACCCGCAGGCCCGCAGTACGCAACCAAGTCCCATTCGGTTGGCGCCAACAAGCCGCGGCGACGTCTCGTCTCAAAGGCCGTCTCCCAGCCTCTTGGATCCCGCCCAGGGCATATTTTTTGCTTATTGATGTAGGCCTCGAGGTCACCCCGACATTATGGTAATGGGGGAACCCTATATGGTGGTTCTTGCAATTTGTCAACGTCGCCAACTGATAGCCTCTTAAATGCTCAACTTTTTGTCCGTGTTGATATTTTTGACAATGTTTTGTACACGTCATTTTGATATTAATAAGAAGAAATTGCGTAAAAGTGGTTGCGTGTTCGATTACATAAATTACAGAGAACAAGAAAGTACTAAAATTATTGCTTGCATCTTTGCCTGCGTTGATTTAAATTTGCCAATTATTTTATTTTTGCCTTTTTAGGGTTCCGTAGTCGACATGAAACCCCTATAGTTTTGTTATGTCTGTCTGTCCGGGGTTCAGCTCAGAGACCCTTAGTACCAGAAATTTGTAATTCAGTATGGACATTCATTTCATCCACGCCGACAAAGTGGTAAAATAAAATCTTGTAAATAAAAATTTTAATGGTAGCTTCCCTACAAGTGGGTGTAATTTTTTTTCTTGTCTATCCCAACGTGTCATTAGGATAGATCTTATAAAAATAATGTGAGTTTGCGAATTACATTTTTTTAATATTTAGGTTGAAAGCGCTTTTCTGTTGATGCCGAAAGATGATGATAAACGGTTGTTATTTGAAATGTGAAAAAAAAAAACACAGTTGTAGTATATATGATGAAATTAAAAGGAAAACTATCACAGCTAAGAAGACTTCACTAGTTTACGAGCTATAGCCGAAAAACTGGAAATAATAAAAATAGCAATCAGGCGCTAGCAACTCGCTAAGCATTGGGAGGTAAAAAATTATCTTGTGAAAGTAATGAAATACTTAAAAACAAAAACCTGCTTTGCGATAAAAATCCTAAAAAAAACTACGGAACCCAATACTGCGGTTGTTTTACCTATTACACTTTATAATTTTTAATGCAAAAATTAAAATCAAGTGTTCATTATGCTTACAAATAACGTGACTTACTGTCCCGTGTGGTGCCGGCAAAGAATAGTACCGACCCATACATACCCGTGGGTGTCGTAAGAGGCGACTAAGGGCTATAAACTGGAGGAAGGACAGCAGCATCCTCCTGTGTATCATGCCATCTTACTTACTGCATTCACCTACAACCAATGGCACACTTGCTATCGTGTCCTATATCTCCAGTTTCCTGCACTTAGTGAGACCTTTTTTTAAAGGCAACCAAAAGGCTATTGAAGTGGTAACTTTGGGCTAAGATTTTGTAGTTACTTTTTGCCGTTGACTCGAAAAGAAGAAGAAGGACAATCAGGTGATTTACTCTGCAATGTCCTAATCAAATCTACATGGGTCTCACAAATAGATTTTTAATTGATAGTGTCCTTACCAGGAATCGAACCTGAAACCTCCTGATGGAGAGCTGAACCCTCTAACTACAAGACCGTAGATGCTGTTAATAAATGAAACGTTGGACACTTAGTTTGAATATTTAAGACCTTATAAGCATGTTTAGATAATAAGTTTAGTAAGTACTTAGTTTTGTAGGTGACCCCACAGGAGGATGCTGCTGCCCATCCTCCTGTTTATAACCCTTAGTCGCCTCTTACGACACCCACGGGTATGTATGGGATGGTACTATTCTTTGCCGGCACCACACGACGGTCCATGGTGCCAGCCGTAACGCTGACAAGCGAGGTGACAATGGTACTTCCCCTCCACATTTTTCCAGCAAAAGCTAGAATTCTGGAGGCAGCCCTGTCGTGTAGTGGACATTTCATTGGATGTTATGATGACTTAGTTTTATAATAGTAGAGCCTTTCCTACGCATCAACCTACGAAGTACAGTTAGATGTACGGTGTACCTAATGTGAAGACTTATAATGTTAAGTTTCAATAATTTTCTGCTGAGAGCACCCACTAAGCCCTTGTCGTCTCCCACGTAAAATCAAAATTAAATGTTACGGACGTGTGAAGTAGGTGTATCTTACAAGAGAAGCGTAGACACATCTTACATATATATGCGTAGTTTATTTCTTATCTTCCTACATGAAATTATAGGTTAAATCATAATTTATGTAGGTTGGTAATAAAGGTCAAATTGTTTTACTTATTTACTTATTGCTACGAGTTTCAGGAACCAATACAGGACGTTAAAAGATTTTCGATAATAAATTACTATGAAATTCAACGTCGAAATGCAAAGGGGCAAGATTTTAAATTATCGTCACTAGGTCAGAGGGGTATCATAATATGAAAGAGCTTTACTTGTACATACAATTCAAAGCAGTATTTTTGTGGTTTTTTTTTACGACTCTTAATTTTCAAGTTATAAATTGCGCGTTGTATGTTAAAATATACGAATAAAAATTATATATGAAAGTCCTTACGTTAACTAAATACAGCAAAACCACTGTGCCGTACACCGAGCCGCAGGTACAGCCTTAACAGTTCAGTGAACAACGCGTCACTCGGTTCAGCGAACTTGCTGCGAAATTTGCCTAAAGATTGATTGTTCTTCGCTCGATACACTGGATTTATCTATTAGCTTCTTACTGTGGATTTACTTACACACGTTTAAATTTTTCAAAGTTTTTCACGTGGTAATCAAATATTACTTTCCTATAATAAGAGTGTCTTTTAACTACGAAAATGGAAAATTGCGAAAATCAAAAACTAAGGCTGGATTAAAACCTGCGTCTTCAAAACTAATGCAAATATTTAAATAAATCCTTCAAATCGTAGTTGTAGGTGATGTGGAAGGGTTTGATGTTGAAGGGTTTTCACGGATTTGAGTAGTTGAAAAAAGGTTGCCGTTGAAACAAAATATATTTAGAATTACAATAGTGGCAATTTTTATGAATAGACGTATTGAACCAACGGTAAACAAGTTCGATACCATTAAGTTAAATTGTACCTACCATCTAATCCTAATTTATCCATGAAGACCTACGAAGTAGAAAATAGCAAAAATGAAGTTATTCAATTTTCATTTTTGCGATTTTATACTTTGTAGAATTATCCCCACAAAGGAAGTGTTAAAATGAAATCGTTGTTCACGAAGTTATAACTTATAACCCAGTTTTTTTTTTGTTTAAAACACAAGGCTAAAATTAAAACTCAGCTTTAATCTTCACCAGCAGTGTTATGAATAACTGATTAGTTAGATTATTGCAAGCCATCCCGTTATCCGAGGATTATTAAAATTAATTGTGGAATACAAATTTTAAGTCAAGGTGTTAAGTAAAGTGGGGTTCAAAAGACGACGGCAAAAGAATTGATAGCTGGGGTCTACTTAAATTTTGCGATGAAGATATATTTGTCTGATTGTATCATCATCATAACTTTCCATGAAACGTCTAATGCAGAACAGGTGCTTTCTCCAAAATTCCGGCTTTTGCTGGAACAATGTGGAGGGGAAGTGCCATAGTCACCATGCTTGTTAGCTTTGTGACTGCAGTATGTTAGATCAGTAGAAACACTTTTGCACTTTATGGCATGGTAATAGAGTTGAAAAAGTTTCTACTGACGTGCGGTTGACTGTACATACACAGAAGAACGCTGCTGCCCATCCTCCTGTTCAGAATCCCTTAGTCGCCTCTTATGACACCCAGGGGGTAGAGATGGTTGGTCCTATTATTTGCCAGCGCCACACGGGAAATAAGTTTGATTGTGTACGGTTGCAAATTGAAAAACGGGGTCGGAATATTATTGTATTGGTTGTTGTGATCATTGGTGCATTATAAGTTCGTTACCAAAATCCATCCTAACTGATTTCGAAGGCTGGCGATTGCTATAAATATATCACGCACCGTTTTGCAAAATTCCTAGGAATTATACATGGTGTTAGGGACAGGTTTGCAAATACTGAAAGGGCATGCATCATCAGTCACATCAATAACTTACTTGTTCAGTTTTATCGACTAATTATACCCTTTCAGTTTTGTCAACTTAGCTGTCTCTTACACCCTCTATAAAGTAACGATTTTTTCAGTTTTTCGGATTTTCGCAAAATGCGCAGGAATTATGAAAAGCGGCTAATCATACAATTTGCCTGCGACATATTCATCATCGCTTTCGTTACGTTGTAACGAAGCGCTTGGCGTTTCGTTTTGCCTTGTTCTAAATTTATACAGCCAGTGTCGGTTTGCAATCAGCTGAAGTTCTAAATTCAAAATTATTCTGCGCGTTCGCAATGTTTTGACGTTTTTCATGACTTCATATCGATCGATCGTTCATAGATCGGTAAATCAATATTTTTTATTTGTAGTCTCGAATTATAAACTTTTGTAGGCATCAGTAATTGGAAAGTGCTGTTTATCACTTCGTTTATCTTTAGGAAAATTATCAAAATTGTCTGTGATCTCTAAAGCCTTGTATGTTATTTCAGGTGTCTACACCCTATATTATTATTACCTTCTAAATATCAATAAAATAACTGTAACTACTTCTAACTCCTTTCTTTGCTCCTGATCCTTCAGAGCCTTTCGAACATCCCCTGGCGTGACTTTCCACCGTTCTGTCACAACGTTGTCCACTCTAATCATGTCCCGGCCGAAACAAAGTCAAACAAAAATGTCAACTAGGGCGTGATTAAGTAAATCGGCATTAGTTTGGTTGCTATCCGACTGATGAAGCAGACTGATCAAAAACTGACCGTATATTCTTCGTCTTCATATCACACCAGTACACAAATCTACGAATTCCGTAGCGAATCTATTCAAACTCTCAATGATTAAAAAAATAATAAATAAGTAAACAAAAATAGGAGATATTGCACACAAATTCATCTGATACCAAACTATTGTACTAAAGGTACCAGAGACTGATAACATCCAAAAACAAAACAAACACCCGTTTTCATCACACAAATGTTTGCCCCAGGCGGGGATCAAACCCGTGACCCACGGTGTAGAAGGCAGTCTCACTAACCACACCAACGGGTCTGTCAAAAAATAAATAAGTAAATATGACATTTACTCTACAGAGGTCTTGGGAGATTAAAGCCCTCCTACTTTTTGTGAGGCGTAAAGAAGTCACTAAAGTTAACGCTCGCGTAACTTTCTTTAATTACATTTGGAAACTAACATGCACTTTTTACGTCAAACGTTACGTCGTCCCGTATGGTGCCGGCAAAGAATAGTAACCAACCCATACATACCCGTGGGTGTCGTAAGAGGCGACTAAGGGTTAACTAATCCTCCTTTGTATCTTACTTACTGCGGTCACCTAGGTACAACCGTGGTCCATGATGCCAGCCGTAACAAGCGAAGTGACTATGTTTCTTCCCCTCTACATTTTTCCAGCAAAAGCTAGAATTCTGGAGGGAGCTCCCTGTCCTGTAGTGGATGTGTTATGGGATGTTATGATGATGCACTTACGTACACTCAAGAGCACATCAAGCTTGACACATGGGACTTTGTAATGTTCTTCTTTCTAGACCGTAAGGGCACTGCATGTTATCCTACGTCATCTAGTACACGAAATTTGCAACTTTGTAGCGATAGTAGTGGCCTAGTAGGTCCACAAAACGTTGGTCTGCCAATCCGAAACCTGGCAGGTTTTGTACAGTTGGAGAGAAAAGTGGGTAAATGAAAGATTACACGAATGAAATCTATTCGTAGAAATAGAAGGTACCTATATAAGTAAAAAACAACAGGTCTGCCTTGCATCCTCTTGGCAGTTTCGCCAGTCCGACTAAATTTGTGGTCCGATCACATCCGACCACATTTGTGGTCCGACTAGCGAAACTGCCAAGAGGAGGCAAGGCAGACCTATTGTTTTTTACTTTTATAGGTACCTTCTATTTCTACGAATAGACTTCATTCGTGTAATCTGTCATTTACCCACTTTTCTCTCCAACTGTACAAAACCTGCCAGGTTTCGGATTGGCAGACCAACGTTTTGTGGACCTACTAGGCCACTACTATCGCTACAAAGTTGCAAATTTCGTGTACTAGATGACGTAGGATAACATGCAGTGCCCTTACGGTGTATTCAATAGACGTACGGGCTGCCGCACTGCGAGTGACATGTTCGTTGACAACTTATACATGATTTTCTTGAAAAATAAGTCAGAATTTGTAGTATAGACAAAGACATTATTTTCAATGTTTATCTAAGTACTGAGCTATATAGCTCAGTAGATTAAGTACTTGGCTACTTTCCATTGGGCTACATTTCGTATAACTTATACCTACTAGTATACTAGATTCTGTAGATACTGATATCAAGGCTTACGCTCTAGACGGTTAGTTGGTTTTGTAATGTAATTCGGCTTACATTGCGGGAAGGCTTGGTTCTATAGATTTCAATATCCTTAATCAAAAAGCAATGTATGCCAAATTAATTCCTGAATTAAGGAAGGTGTAAAAGCAGCTATAACTATGAAATATATGCTTTCTTTTCTCTTGAACCAAAGAGCTACACTTGTCTTGCCATTGCAGTGAATATTATAAATTGTTAATGTTTCTATACAATGAATCACACTTTACACAACACCCTGCAAACTTGTTTTAAACTAACACCAAGTTTAACGTGTCAATCTTGAAAGTTCGTACATATTTTGTCATCGTAAGTCAGCAAATTTGCAGCAAATTTCAATCAAACTTATTTTTAGGGTTCCGATACCAAAATGGAAAAAAAGGAACCCATATGGTGCGACTTTGTCTGTCTGTCTGTCTGTCCGTCTGTCTGTCTGTCACACCTCTATATCTCACCAACCACTCATGCTATCGACCTGAAACTTGGAATAGTTTTAGAATATAGTTGCTCAACTTAATTGCACATGAAATAATTTAAAAAAATTATGATTATTAATGTAAAGGGGGCCAAAATAGGGGGAGGCCAAAAATCTAATTGCCGCTACTAGGTTAAGTGGGGTATTATATGAGAGGGCTTTACTTGTACATACTAAAATATATTTTTGTATTTTTTTACGTGTCTTAGTTTTTAAGTTATGATGAAAAATGTCCAAAAAAATACTATACCTTATCTACGAAGTTTGTGAAAGGAAAGATCTGAATTAATTACAGTTGACAGATGTTTATGTAAACATTACAGCCAAAAGAAAACGATCTTTATAAGTCGCACAGTTATTTAGAAATCTGCAACCTTTACAAACAAATTTAGTTTTGCGGTTCTTAAAATTGACTTTTTTGCTCCCAAAAATACAAAAAGTATATCGGAACCCTCGGCGCGCGAGCACGACTCGCACTTGACCGGTTTTTTTTATCACTGGTTGCTTCTTATTCTTCTCCGATGAAGATGGCATCATGATCATTTGGCAAATCCAATATCCGTCAGTAAAATTTTACATTAACTTTATAAGAATTTGTCTGTCACACAATAAAGCATTGAAAAAGAATAAAATACATCGCCTTTGTAATAAAAACCAGCAGCAGCAAAATGTCAACTTTCATCATGGAAATATGTACTACGAGTATAACTTTAAATAAAACATGCATACCTGATATGAACGTATTCGAAAAATACAAAACCCTCATGAGCCAGTCGAGTAACAAAACAAAATTACTTGCAAGATGAGGGTAGTTTATTATGATTACAATTGTGTTATGACACTGACAGTCGAAATTACGAAAGCATGACAGTGTTTTGTCCCGCGTTTCTCTTAAAAAACATTGGTTCGATTAAATTAATGATGAACATTAAATAAAAACTAAACAAAAAAGTGAAATACGGTGTGTTTATCTTATAAGCTAATGTTATGTTAACTTTAGTGTTTAAATAAAAACTAAACAAAAAAGTGAAATACGGTGTGTTTATCTTATTAGCTAATGTTATGTTAACTTTAGTGTTATGGATATTATGTCCCAGTAAGTACTTCTAATTAATGTATTTTTAAACGAGCAGGTAAAGCAATTTAACACTCACGCAACATTAGTTCCTACGGCCTTCGCTCATATTTGGGTAGATACATAGACGCATTCAAGATTCGAAAGCAAAAGTGTCCCTGTTTTCGTGTGTTTCAAATTTGAAATTTCAAAGCATAAGGGTGTGTTGCACCACCTAACTTAATCATAACCGAATATACGCGTCTTGCTCTCTCCTCCCTATTCGCCAGAGTGAGACGAGAGTATTTTGTTATTGACATAGTTAGATAGTGCAATTGACACTATGGCCCGAATTGATAAATCCTTCTCAAAATCGTCCCCAAGACCATGTTAGCTGACTTAGGCTCGAATTTATAGTCGCGACTCAACCCTAAGTATAACTTAGCGCATGCGCAGCACGTTGCATCAGGAACTCAGCTAAAACTCAGCTATTCGATAGTCGTTGCCTTTCCTTCTGATTTGAGTTGAGGGTAAGTCGGGTCGATTCTTGACCGGGAGGATTATAACGAACACGTAAAGTCTATATTTGTCCCTTTCACTTATTTGGAGTTGTATGAAAAGAAAGATTATCTGACATAACTTTCATCAAATCTCTAGTAGAAATTTTTTCGAAGGGCACAAATCGCACAAATCCGTCAAAGAAATGTCATTATGAGATATGAAAACAACAATTTTTTACATATTCATTTTATTTAGTATTTAATTAGTATGTACCAAGCTAGGAACCTACTAGAAAGAACGAGAATAATCATACGCAATGTGCATTAGCGACCAGCGATATAAATTTATTCAATTATAATGTAATAATGGTAAGTGAAACATGATTTTAGTTCTCCATATATTTTCAAATTGTTTTCAAAGATTTAGCAGAAGATGAAGGGCTTGGTAGCCTTTTGTAAACTTTAAATATCTTATAAAACACTGCTTGGCCAGTTTCGCTAAATTTTCATGCGTTCAAAGTGGAGAAATATGGGTGTTTACCCGTGGCCTATATGCCCTATATAATACGTATTTACATTCCATAAAATGGATCACAATTTGATCTGAGTACAATCTACTTGCTTACAAATGCTTTTGTAGTTTAACTGAACAATTTTATTTTATTTAGTCACAACTTTTAAATAAGTATTTTTATTTTTCAGGTTGTTTGCACGACCTATAAAGTTGACCAATAAAAAGTCTGAGCTGACGACCAAAATAAAGTAATTTAGATGTGCAGCTTCAGCTACATGTTAATGTTATGTTCAAATACGTAGCCAAACGTTGGTCTGAAGATCTTACCGCCGAAAAGCTGCCACCAGGTCACGATCTTCCCTGGTCCATATGGAAGTCACTGAACAGACTGCGGTCGGGCGTTGCCAGGTGCGGGGAACTCATGAAGAGGTGGGGCTTCTCTGATAACGACAAGTGTGAATGCAGTATTTTGCAAACTATGACACACTTGCTGTCGTACCCTACTTCTCCAGTTTCCTGCACTCGGAGGGACCTTCTTGAAGGCAACTAAAAGACTATTTATTTGGCTACTTTTTGGGCTAAGCTTGTATAGTCAGTTTTGCCAATGACTCGAAAAGAAGAAGAAGAAAACCGCTAATCTAGATCAAAAGAAAACATACAAATATATGGATCGTATTCTATCTATGTATTGCCTTGTCTGAAATAGTCAATTGAAAGTCATTCTTCATTTACATTTAGAGAGTCCTTTTACGTTTAATTTCCTCGCAATCCAAGTGAAAAGCAAAGTTTATAACTCGTCCACAAAACCATTTTATCCTCGACTTTACTATCAGCCCTCGCCTTCGGCTCGGGCTGCTAAAAGTCTCAGAAGAATGGTTCGTTTTGTGCACTTGTTGTAAAATCTACTAAATCTATCAATGTTCGTTTTATTTAAAGGTGAGCTCTCACTTAACCGCAAGAGATATACAGACAGCAACACTCATTCCTACTGCCTAAAGAAGACAAAGCATTTCAAACGTTTCAAGTTGCTAGCGGAAAACCTAAAAAAAAAACCGGCCAAGTGCGAGTCAGACTCGTGCCCTAAGGGTTCCGTACCTATCTATTTGCTCTTTGACTTTAAAAACTCCGCGACCATGCAACTTGACCCCTCTATTATAGAAAAGTTCTTTAAACGGGAGCTCACCTTAACCACCTTAGTAACCACTATTAGTTGTGAGAAAAACTGTAATATTCAATAATTTTAGACTTTTCTCTTTATTTGTACTGTCAGACCTAGCTTCTTGCCAAATTTCATAATTGTAGGTCAACGGGAAGTACCCTCTAGGTTTTGCTTATTGCATAAATATATGGAGATGAGGACATAAAAAGTCATATCATTTGATTGCGTCGTTGTAAAAAATTGAAATTTTCAGATCTTGTGTGGTTTATAGACTTTAATATTCGTTATCAATTTCAACCTATCGAAATATCTCATTCGTGAGAAAAAGGGTCTTGACAAACAGACAGACAGGGTTCTGTTTTTTTATTTTGAGGTACGGAACCCTAAAAATGAACAGCTGAAGAGGGGTGCAAAATTTTTTTTTACTTTCCCCATTGATTGGGGTATTGTTGTTTAGAGCTCGTTGAGCAGAGGAATGCTGTATTTCTTATTTTAAAAAATATTTAAAAACGAAAGAATAAGATGCTACGAAAGTCTTTATCGTTTTTAGGGTTCCGATACCAAAATGGTAAAAAAAAGGAACCCTTATGGTGCCGCTCTGTCTGTCTGTCCGTCTGTCTGTCACACCTCTATATCTCAGCAACCACTTATGCTATCAACCTGAAATTTGGAATAGTTTTAGAATATAGTTGCCCAACTTAATTGCACAAGAAAAATTTTTGAAAAAAGTATGATTATTAATATAAAGGGGGCCAAAATAGGGGGGGCCAAATTTCAAATTGTCGCTACTAGGTCAAGTGGGGTATCATATGAAAGGGCTTTACTTGTACATTTTAAAATATATTTTTGTATTTTTTTAAATTTCTTAGTTTTAAAGTTATGATGAAAAATGTCAAGAAAAATACCATTCCCCCCCCCTTATCTCCGAAGTTTGAGTAAGGAAAAATCTGAATTAATTACAGTTGACAGAAGTTTATATAAACTTTACAGCAAAAATAAAACGATCTTTCTAAGTTGCACAGTTTTTCAGAAATCTGCAAAAAACCTTTACAAACAAATTTAGTTTTGCGGTCCTGAAAATGGACTTTATTGCTTCCAAAAATACTATAGGTATATCGGAACCCTCGGCGCGCGAGTCCGACTCGCACTTGACCGGTTTTTTATTTTTTTATTTTGTTTAGGCTGTATCTCATGAACAGTAATAGGTAGACAGTTGAAATATTCACAGATTATGTATTTCTATTGTGGCTATAACAACAAATACTAAAAATTTAAAATTAAGGCAGGCATCCCTGCTACAAACGTGTTGTTAAACGCGTGTAGGCGATTTTTGCTCGATTTTTTGTTTTAGCTCTATCGTAAAAACGGGAACATTTACAAGCGTGATGATTTGTGTTATTTATAGTGCATAAGCTATTAAATAACAACAAATAATCAAAACTGGTCAAGTGCGAGTCGGACTCAAAAAATCTAGCACAGTAAGTTACTGAAATTTCAACTAATACAATTGGTACAGAACCCTCGGTGCGCGAGTCCGACTCGCACTTGGCCGGTTTTTTACAATGTCCTCATTACCACATAAGCTTTCTCTGTTCCGTCCTCAATAAGCAGTTAGCAATTTTGCTGATGTATCAAAAAATACAATGTCGCAACGTTTGTCATGTCTGCATTTACCTTTTCAAAGTTATTTTTATCAGAAAGTGACATCTGTGCGATATCTCTTGATAAATAACACTGTCCATGTCCTCATAAACTGAAAACTTCATTGAAAATTTCATAGAGGTCACTTTCAGTAAAATAACCAAAGAGCGAAGCAAGGAGGTTTTTGTTCTGAGAAAATGACCATTTGACAAGTAAAGGAAACACAGACGAGCGGCTGATGAGCGGTTTTAGCGGTAATTTATAAATGAATAAATAGGAGTGTTTTTGGATAGATTCTCTAAAAACCTTTTTTTTAAATGGAGTATGCGCACGCGTGCACCCAGAATATACAGGTTGAAAAAAAAAAATACACTAAAGTGATACGGGAAACATATATATTAGCCACCGGATGGATTTACATGATGGATTTACAAAACATCAACTCGTTTGTAATAACTCTACCTGCGGAACATGTGTCCACAACGTAAGAGCAGCACGAACCATTTGAGGCTACTGTCGACCCCCGCCTCCCCCCTTAAAATTAAATCTATTTCACCTACAAACTTGCAATTTTGCATGGTTAGTAAGACCCAAACTAAAAAGTAACCCTTCGACCAATATAAAGAGTTATAGACGGGCCATATGGAACATCGTTTGAAAACCGATCAAGTGAGTGAGGTCACTCACTTTGATTTAGTCGGTGTTCGGATGCTCAACGAGTAACACGTGTGAGCAAATAATTAACTTCCCGCCTTTCTAATAAAATAAAGCCGTCCTGTGCTTTTCAAAGTATTCAAATAACTCAAGAAAATACGAACGAAGATTTAGGCGTCACATTTCACTTGTTAATATATTTTTTAGTAAAATCTAATTATTTGATAATTTTCTTGATAAAAAACCTTCGCCGGCCTTGCCGCCATTATTCAGCGACGCGTGATTGAAACGACGGCATCTCGACGAACATTCGCTATCTCGCTCGCGCTACGGTGCGAGCGCGTGTTTCTATCTCTGTTAGGGACTGTGTGTGCATGTGATTAGGAAAACTGTAACCGTGGGTGTGCGTTTACATGTAGTTGTAGCGAGACTTGTTTTTTATTAGCGTTTTGTACGGATAAGGCCCATAACTTTTTATATTGGTCGAAGAGTAAGACCCGCCTATAGAATCCTATTTTTTTCCTAAATTTCATGTAAGTATAAACCATTACCTTTTCTTGAGATATTGACGTCCAAAAGTCACTATCTTGTACACATGTATGTTAAACTACTACAACCTATCATTTTACGTACTGGGTGAGTACGGTCAACCGCTCGTCGGTAGAAACTTTGTCAACTCTATTACCACGCTATAAGGTCCAAAAGTGTTTCTACTGATGTGCTGTTGAGTGTACTACGGCACCACCCTTGACCGGTTTTCTATTGAATTGTAAATCTAAATAGGTACGGTCAACCGCTTGTCGGTGGAAACTTTTTCAACTCTATTATCACGCCATAAGGTCCAAAAGTGTCTCTACCGATGTGCGGCCGTGTGTACTCGGGACGATTGAGAAGGTTTTTCGGCACGTTTTGGGATAAATTTTCCAGTGATTCAAGATGATCGAGTGTTATTCGAGAGTTAAAAAAATGTGTCACATAATCTCCGTTGTCCTTTTGCAAAATCAGTTCTCTAAAATTTTAAACGCCCGTCTACCTGTTCAGGAAATTCGACTCAACCTGAGTTAAGATTTATATTTCTATCTCTTTCTTTCATTAAGTTGAGATCTTGGCTAATTTATAAACAAATTGAGCTGAGTAAAGGGTGAGAAGAGGGTGAGTAAAGAAATGGCCCTCCCTGAGTTCACGTTTGGTTTTTGCTTTGGACTAAAAAAAATGTATTATCTATGGAAAAAACGTGATCATTATAAGGGCTGTTATATTTTCAATAATTTTAACGAATTGATAATAGTGCGTTAAGATGCAAGTGCGCTATTTTGTTGATTACGCCCGAGGCTCGAGAATTGCAGCCCGAGCCGCAGGCGAGGGCGTAATGGAGCCGAGAGTGTAAGACCAAAGCGCATGCGCTTCTTACGACGTTTTTCAACACATTTACAAATAAAAACAGGTAACATTTGCTTACCTGATAAGGCTTTTGTGGAAAGTCCGTCTGGGGAAGTACCTCCCCCTTGCTTTTTTCTGTCGTGAAGCAGCAGTGTTTGCACTGCTGTGTTTCGGTTTGATTGAAGGGCAAAGGAACCAGTAAAATTACCGGCAGATTACCAAGGCAAACTGTGATATGAAGAATTATACTATATGCCTGCAACAGTTACATCACGCACGACCCATTCATGCTTTTACCGTTTTTAGGGTTCCGATACCAAAATGGTAAAAAAAGGAACCCTTATGGTGCGACTTTGTCTGTCTGTCTGTCTGTCACACCTCTATATCTCAGCTATCTCTTTTCACTCATGCTATCGACTTGAAATTTGGAATGTTTTTAGAATATAAGAAGTTGCCCAAGTTAATTGCACACGTAAAAATTTTGAAAAAATTATGATTATTAACTAGCTGTTGCCCGCGACTTCGTCCGCGAGGGATTCTATCTGACCCTCCATCCATCTTCCCTTCCGTCTATCTGTCGTCCTTTCGTCCGTCCGTCCAACCATCTGTCCAACCGTCCGTCAAACCATCCCTGGCCCTGCTCCTCTCCCTCTCTCCCCCACCCCCTCCCTTTTCCTCTCCCTCTCCCTGTCCCTCTCCCACTCCCTCTCCCTACCCTTATTCCTATCCCTTCCCCTATCCCTACCCCTAACGCCATCTTAACCGCTATCGCTATCTTCATTTAAACATAGAAACGACACCCATATTGATTTTTAGTAGTGATGGGCCGACTATGGGGTTTGCCGATCAGCCGACTAGGCGACTAGTCGGTTTTGATATTGCCGGATAGTCAGCCGACTAGTCGGCAGAGCCGATCATCCTTATTTCGTACTTGATCCCAGATATAATCTGCAGTTTTTTTGAGCCGCAAAATATATTAACAATGAGGTTACAATTTTTACTAGAAGTTTTAAAGATTCCTTGAGCAACGATGATAGTGATGCACTGCTTATGTCATGGCTAAGGACAGAACATAATAAATATTAAGATCCTGTGTTTTTATTTCATACTATTACTGCCGAATAATCGGCGCAGTTTTTACCGATTAGTCGCCGACTAGTAACCGACTTTAAAATATGCCGAATAGTCGGTTTTACCGACTAGTCGGTGTATAGTCGGCCCATCTCTAATTTTTAGACATTTCAACCCTATCGCACCCCAATTTCACGTCCACCACGTTGGATTTCAAAGTTGTAGTTTTTGTAATCAGCGACCCGATAAACCATACAAATGACACCCATATTGATTTTTAGACATTTCAACCCTATCGCACCCCAACCCCATCCCCAAGGAATGATGGTATTTCACGTCCACCACGTTGGATTTAAAAATTGTTGTAGTTTTTGTAATCAGCGACCCGATAAACCATACAAACGATACCCATATTGGTTTTTAGACTTTTTCACCCCATTTCCATTTTCTTTTAGGGGTTGAATTTTAGGGTGGAATTTAAAAAACAGTTATGTACGTTCCACAGAATTACAACCCTAATGCCTAAACAATAAATTTAGTGGATTTTACTTTGAAAATGAAGGATTTTCAACTTCATCCCCCTTTTTACCCCTTAGGGTGTAGAATTTTCAAAAACCCTGAGACACGTGCATATTAATTTTTAATCGTTAGCCTAAATACAAAATTTGAAGATCCTAACTTCAAAACTGACAAACTTTCATTCAAACTTTCATCCCCTATTTTACCCCTTTAGGGGTGGAATTTTGTAAAATCCTTTCTTATTGCACCGTTAAACTTTATAAGAGACCTAAATGCGTAATTTGGAATTTCTAGACCCAGCGGCTTGGGCGGTGCGTTGATATGTCAGTCAGTGAGTCAGTCACCTTCTTAATTAACATTAAATGCATTTTCCCGTTAGAATGAAGGGTTTTCATGCGGTAAAAAGTAGCCTATGTGTTACGAGTATTGTAGGACCTAACCTATATGTGTGCCAAGTTTCGTTAAAATCCATTCAGTAGTTTTGACGTGAAAGAGTAACAAACATCCATCCATACTTACAAACTTTCGCGTTTATCTAAATATATATGTATATATTTATATATTTTTTATTATTATATATATAAAATTGCTTGTCCTGACTGACTGATTCATCAACGCCGAGCCGTAACCGCTATAGCTACAGAGCTGAAATTTTGTACACAGGTTTATTGCACTTCAAAACCACCCACTAAGGAAGGATTTACCAAAACTCATCCCTTAAGGGGTGAAATAAGGGATGAAAATTTGTATGAAAGTCCTTTATTTCTTAAGTAAGATTCACAAAATTTTGAATTTAAACTTTTGGTAAAAATTAAGAAATGTGCTTAAGCATTTCTTAAAAATCACCTTTCAAGGAGGTGAAAAAGGGGATGTTTAGTTGCCGTATGTTGGTCTAAAACTTTGTCTTTCATTTTTATAGGTAGAATTGTAAAAAAATTTTTTGAGCTCCGTAAAAAATAAAAAAGGACGTGTTTTAGAATTTCTCAAAATTCATCCCCTAAGAGGGTGAAATATGGGATGAAAATTTGTATGAAAGTCCGTCAGTTTTGAATTTAGGATCTTCAAAATTTGTCATTAGACTAACGACTAAAAATTAAGTTTTACGTGTCTCAGGGTTTTTGAAAATTCTACACCCCAAGGGGTGAAAAGGGGAATGAAGTTGAAAATCCACTAAATTTATTATTTAGTCATAAGGGTTGTAATTCTGTGGAACGCACATCACTGGTGTTGAAATTCCACCCCAAATTCAACTCCTGAAAGAGGGAAATGGGGTGAAAGAGTCTAAAAACCAATATGGGTATCATTTGTATGGTTTATCGGGTCGCTGATTAAAAAAACTAAAACAATTTTGAAATCCAACGTGGTGGACGTGAAACACCGTCATCCCCTGGGGATGGGTTTGGGGTGCGATAGAGTTGAAATGTCTAAAAATCAATATGGGTGTCGTTTGTATGATTTATCGGGTCGCTGATTACGAGAACTACAACAATTTTGAAATCCATCGTGGTGGACGTGAAATACCATCATCCCCTGGGGATGGGTTTGGGGTGCGATAGGGTAAAAATGTCTAAAAATCAATATGGGTTTAGTTTCTATGTTTATGTAAGGATAGGGATAGCGGATAGGGGTAGGCGTAGGGTTAGGGGCAGGGATAGGAAGAGGGAAATGGAGAAGGAGAGGGATGGGGAGAGGGAGGGGCAGGGGGTGAGGGAGGGGGAGGTTGAGAGGGAGGGGGAGAGGGAGAGGGATAAGCTCGCCCAAGCTCTTCAACCTGTACATGAACCGACTGATCGGTGAGCTCAGCAGTACTTATATTGGTTGTCACATAGATGGGATTTGTGTAAACAATATTAGTTACGCTGACGATATGGTGCTGCTGAGCCCATCGACTGGTGCCTTACAGAGATTGTTACGCATTTGTGAGACATATGCTCTGACCCATGGTCTGAAATACAATGCTTCTAAGAGTGAGCTGATGGTATTTAAAGCCGGTAAGAAGTGTTATAAATACTTGCCTTTGATAACACTGTGCGGAACGCCGTTGAAGCTCGCTAAGCAATTTAAATATTTAGGTCATTGGGTAACAGAAAATTTGAACGATGATTTGGATATAGAGACGGAGCGCAGGGCGCTGTGTGTGCGTTGCAATATGTTGGCCCGCAGATTTGCACGATGTGGTAGGCAGGCAAAGCTGACACTTTTCAAAGCATATTGTCAGACTTTCTACACGTGCAGTCTGTGGGTCAACTACACCAAGCGAGCATATGGAACCCTGCGTGTGCAATACAACAATGCGTTTAGGATACTGTTTGGGTTGCCGCGTTTTTGCAGTGCGTCGGGTATGTTTGCTGAGGCGCAGACTGACTGTTTCTATGCAATCATTCGTAAACGAAGCGCCTCACTCCTAAGACGTGTGCGCGGCACTACAAACAGTATTCTGAACGCATTGGCTAACCGTTGGGACTCCCCACTATTTAGCCATTGGATGCGTCTGCACGCAACGGGATCCGAGCCCGGCGCAAGTTTGAATTAATTTTAAAGTTGAGATGTTGTTGCTTACTAACACTAGTTTAAGTTTCTCTTACTAACACTATGGATTTATATCCGAAATAAATTTTTGAATTTGAAAGAAACTGCACATTGTCTGAATTTCACGCGAGCGAAGCCGCGGGTACAGCTAGTAATTATAAGTAGGATGTAAAGGGGGCCAAAATATTAATTGTCGCTACTAGGTCTGTGGGGTATCATATGAAAGGGCTTTACTTGTACATTCTAAAATATATTTTTGTATTTTGTTACGTTTCTTAGTTTTCAAGTTATGATAAAAAATGTCATAAAGAAATCCCATTCCCCCCTTTTCTCCGAAGTTTGTGTAAGAAAAATCTGAATTAATTACAGTTGACAGAAGTTTATGTAAACTTTACAGCAAAAATAAAACGATCTTTCTTAGTTGCACAGTTTTTCAGAAATCTGCAAAAAACCTTTACAAATAAATTTAGTTTTGCGGTCCTGAAAATAGACTTTATTGCTTCCAAAAATACTATAGGTATATCGGAACCCTCGGCGCGCGTGTCCGACTTGCACTTGACCGGTTTTTTACATGAATTTTAATAAACGCTTTCTATGACTTCTTTATTTATATGATTTTAGAAAACAAGACAGAAACTTTCCGCCCCTTTTGGAATCCATACCTTACCCGGTTGCATGCCGGGCATTTAATATTATTTCATCTGTGGCCGGGCCCAATTCTGTCTATTTAGACTTTAGTGTGTTCAGGTAGATTCCACAAGGTGATGCATCAGTAAAACCAGGGAGGCATAGCGAAGGATCCAGCAGTGTGAAAGATAGAGCAGCGCGGCGCCCTTCAGAAGTATGCTTCCTTCTGACCGTTGATTGTACTGCGGCCGTTGTTTATGTTGTTTTCTCTTTTCGTATTTTCCATTCTCAAGCTTTATATGGGGAAAACATCGCATTACAAAAGATATTAATTTACCTATTCAAAAGGTAAAATGGTTCAGCAAATGAACAACCTCTATAAGTTTTTCGTTGCAAAAAAGTATAATACCTTTATGTGACGAATCCTTCTCAATGTACTCTCAAGAACTGAACGCATAATATAATTAATCTGTGGTCTAGCATGGGTCTAGCTGCCACGTTGTCAACAAACAATGTCATGGCGAAATACGTTTTGTAATGAGATGTGATGCCATTAAATAAATATACAATACAATACGAAGTGGTAATTTTTTTTGAAATCAATAAAATTATAAACTAAACATTATTTAACTATCTAAACAAAATAATTGGTAGGCACCTCTAGGTAACCGATCATTGTTTCGATTTTTGGTTAATTGTGTGTATGTATTATATTAGGTTAAATAAATAATGTTCTCTTTTTCAGCATTGTTGCAAAATTCCATACATGTTTGCGAAACGTATGTGTAACATGGCCAGTCCCTTAGATTATGAATAACGGCAGCTTCCAAAGCCTAGCTGACTAAACCTGGCAAAAGCATTGCTAAAAAACGAATAAGTTTCGATTATTGTCAGAAGATTGTACCTGCGAGTATACTTGTTCGTCATTACTTACTAGCCGGAAGATGTCCACTGCTGTCGAGGCCTCCCCTGGAGTTCTCTTCAACCATTTATCTTCAACGACCAGAACTGCGCTGCCTGCATCCAGCGGTTTTTTTTACAGGGGGAAGGGTAGGGGATATTTGAAGCACGAAAATAGAAAACTTGGTTATATGAGTTGATATTTATAACAATAAAACTACTCGTTAGATTTACGCCGGATTTATTATTTATTTCAATGTTCAATGTAGGTATAGTAAGCAAATGTTGCCCACATTTATATTAGGGTGATGTGATGCCATAGTCTCGTGTAGTGCCGGCAAAGAATAGTACCATCCCATACATACCGGTGGGTGTCGTAAGTGGCGATTAAGGGTTATAAACTGGAGGATGGGAAGCAGCATCCTCCTGTGTATCGTACCATCTTACTTACTGCGGTCACCTACAACCGCGGTCCATGGTACCAGCCATAACGCTGACAAGCGAGGTTACTAAGGTACTTCCCCCATCACATTTTTTCAGCAAAAGCCAAAATTCTGGAGGGAGCTCCCTGTCCTGTAGTGGTCATTTCGTGGGATGTTATGATGATGCCAGAGCACTACCTATTCTTATTTCTAACACGAAACAGGTCGCACAGGAAAGGAACGGCTTAAGCTTATGGTGCACCATTTCGGCAGATTGAAGATGTGCGTTAAACTTGATGCAGGCGACGATATCCACGCTACACTAAAGCCATTGTGTGTCTTTGAGCCATACAATTTAAATTCAACTTTGAGCAAATCAACAAGGAACTTCTCCTCATAATTTCTTTTTCAATAGAAATTTTATAATGCAGTAGCAATGGGTCATACGAGGTCATAATAGTTTAAAGAGCAAGTTCAGAATGGTGTTCTTTTGAAAACAATAAAATCGTGATACAAATAATATGGGTTGTGGTACGGACACGAGGAACAACCCAGTATACAATCGGTGGACACTTCTCACAAAGTGACCTGATCCCAAACTAGGCAAAGTAAAGTAAAGCCTGTACTTTGGGTAACAGAGGCTAATATACATAAATAGATAAACAACACAGACACAGGATAAACACTCGTGTTCATCACACAAATGTTTGCCCTTAGCGGGAATCCCGTCCGCGGCCTTCGGCGTAGAAGGCAGGCTCACTACCAACCACACCAACGGGCCGTTAACTAATTCATATTATGAACGTTAGGTGGGATGTTATCGGTATTGTGAAGGTACCCAAATTGCGAATATGAGTTATACAAAAGTGTTATGTTCAAAAAAATGATTCACGTTTTTTTTTATTTTTGATAAAAAATATGTATACAGGGTCTTTTCAAGTTTGTGATCAAAATACCCTGTATGATTTGAATTACATTGTGCAGGTTCTCCTTTTGACGTTTAACTGACATCCTCAAGTCAGGGTCGACCATGACTAACCTTTGACAGGTTCGTGAGTAAAGATTCATGACGTCACGGTAAAAAAATTGTGCTAATTGATAGTCAAAAACTTGAGCCGAACTCAAGTTTTGGCCCTCAGTAGAGCTATTTGTCTATGGCATACTAAACTGCGTTTAGTTTGGGAAAAAATAGTTTAGTCTTGGTTTAAAGAATATTTTCTTACATGCATTATTTTGCAATTTTGATGTATTTTAATAATTAGTGTACGCTGAGCAAAACACTTAAGGAAATCTAAAGAAATGTTTTGTTTCAGCTTTGTATTATCATGTTTTGTGGTTAATTTTTTTTTCAACTCAAAGCAGTAACCAAACGCAGAGACAAGTCGAGCGTTTAGTCCTCTTGACGTAAAATCTGTCAAATTATTTCTACTACATTTGTTTACACAGATTCCCTCCCTGAGTTCAGGCTGAGTTTAGGATCAGGTTGAGTTCAACCTGAGTTCTAGATAAGTCAAGCTTTATCAATTCGGGCCTTAATTATCAAGATGCAATTAGAATCTCAAGATATTGCTAATTAATAAACTACTATCCAAATATCAATCTCAAGTGTCCGTCTTTGAGTGAAACGTCAAAAGAGCAAAAAGAATTTATGTCTGCGTTTTGTTTTAATACAAAGAATATACAGCCTGAACGAAATAATACTCGTCACTATTTGACAGCATCAACAATTTATCATTTAATCATCATTTTAATTCAATATTACTAGACAATACTACTTTAGTAAATAAAACATGTACCTAAAGCAAACAAACATAATAAAATAAAAATTGGCTCAAAAATCCGCTCGTGGCTTCGTTAGTCAAAAAGTCCCCCCCTGGATGTTCCTGGTGCAAAGGTGCCCATTACGCTGGCAGCGTTCCCACGCTGAATTGCGATGGACAACCTTTGCATCAGGAATGCCCCTGAACGAGGATCTCCACCCTTCTGTCTTATGCGACGACCAATTTCTCGCACAAATCCATGCCCTCCGACCCCCAGCACCCCATCGTTTCGACAGCCACCGGCACAAACAAATAGGATTGCTCCAGAAGTGCGTACTTAGCGTGCTTCATTTTCGCCGCTATCTCAGCGGCAGCACAGGCAGAGACGGTGGTATGCCTGAGGTGGCTTGGAGCGACGGTGCTGACGCAAGTAACGTCCCACAGCAAGCTCCTCCCGCGCTTCCATGGGACCATCGTCATCCCATCGGGCCTTTTCCCGTCTGTGCGGCAGAGACCCGGTGGCTCCGTTACACACGGGATGCTAGCAGAGATGAGGGCACGGCGGATCAGGTCATTTAGGGCGTGGTGACGAGGAAATCTTCCCAAACATCTGGAACAACTCAACGCGTGATGGCCGTTGACTTCCACGCTTGAACCACAATTTTGAGTTAAGTTTCGTTTATAAATTAGTGAGTGTGTTTTTAACATTCAAGTGATAATTGCTCCGATGACAGCTACTCAATTTCTGTTTATTAATTAATGCAACATCTCAAGATGCACCTTAAGGACAACCTCACACTTAAGCGGGATTTATCAATTCGACCCTATGATTCCTAAGCCACCGAGTGTCTGAACACAAAGAGGTGTTTTTGTATCTTTTACATTATTGTTGTCGTAATTATTGTAATAATTATTACTTCAAACGAAAATATACTTTTGTGGGTTAGGTACCTGTCGTTGTTACATTGCGTCGAAAACTTTAACACATGCGCTTACGTCTTACAAGCGTCTTTCTGACCTACTCAAGTCGCATGGCATTTTGTGAAGTTATTAAGCTAAGCCCGTGCCTTCATAGAACAATATCTTTATATTCAGCGTATAGTGGAGTGGCGAGGCTAATGAGGCAACGAAGGGCAAGATGCGCCGTCCTTCGACACGGCCGATCACTCGACGAGGGCTGAGAGGGAGGGGAGGGGGGTAAATACCTCCTCCCGCCGTATAGACCTTACCGCTGTAGTACTGCGCCCTTATTGTTGGCTTCGAAAGAGAACATGGCGGGTCTAAAGACGTCAAATTTGAGAAAAAATATCATATTAGCGTTTCTATCGTAGAGAGATACCTACTATAATGGATTCTGTTGGGAGTTTAGCTCACATTTTGATAGAAGACTAGTAATTCTAGTGTGACAACGAAGAATTTCGTTTTCCCATAGACTCAGCGAGGATTTCACTACACTTTTTATGTAAAAGTTTTAAATTTTGCACTTAATGTTTAACAAACTCAAAAATATTATAGCAACATTTGATATAGCAATTCACTTTAACTTGGCTTTCTATTATTAATTACCTTGAAAAATTTGGTCCAAAATTTGACCTGAGATAAAGTAAAGAACCATTTTAGAGATAAGGCGGAAGGTATGTATTTCATGCAACGCAAATGACAATGGCCCCAAATTGCTCCAACAACCGGTGACAATCTACCAATCCACGCCAATTGAAACCACAACATTGCCAATGTCCCTTGAGAAAGCCGGCTTGGAAGTGATAACTTATCTCCAGTAAAATTACGAGAGATTGTATGGCGAAACGGAAATAATTGATAATAGCCGTGATTCTTTTTCAGATCGATAGATTATATTTCTGTGTAAAGCTTTTTAATAGAATCCACCTAATTTTACTTCATTTATGTATTTATTTTGCCGTCCAAACATTTAAAAAAAACCGGCCAAGTGCGAGTTGGACTCGCGCACTGAGGGTTCCGTACCACGGTACCACCACATAAACATAATTGTATTAGTTGAAATTTCAGTAAGTTAATGTGCTAGATTTTTTGAGTCTGACACGCGCTTGACCAAATTTTATTATTTGTTGTTATTTTATAGCTTATGCACTATAAACGTACCAATTTTCAAGTTTGTAAGTGTTCCCGTTTTTAAATAGAACTAAAACAAAAATCGCCTCAATGACCATCCAACTCGACCCCTCTCTTATATGAATGTCCTTGAAACGGGAGCTCACCACAATTGGTTACCATTAGTTGTGAGAAAAGTTGTAATATTTAATGATTTCAGACTTTTCCCATTATTTGTACTGTGAGACCTAGCTTCTTGCCAAATTTCATAATTTTAGGTCAACGGCAAGTACCCTGTAGGTTTTGCTTTTTTGCATAAATGTATGGAGATGAGGACATAAAATGCCATATCTTTTGATTGCGTCATTGTAAAAAATTTAAATTTTCAGATCTTGTGTGGTTCATAGATCCTAATATATGGTATTAATTTCAATCTGATACCTTTACCCGTTCGTGAGATAAAGGGTCTTGACAGACAGACAGACGGACAACAAAGTGATCCTATAAGGGTTCCGTTTTTTTATTTTGAGGTACGGAACCCTAAAAAGCACCGCGCGCTTTGCGGAACTTTTGGTCAGGCCTACGCTTCTGTCAATTTCATATTTAGAAAGGTCGTGGTCTCTCGCTCGTTGTGAAAACTACTTATTATAGATGTGATAGTTTTCCTTTTAGTGTCCGGGGCGGGGTGTGCTGTACCTACTGTTGTGATTATTTTTTCATTGAGACCTCAAAGTCATAAACATTCATTCATTCATTCTCATAAATTATTCTTAATTGCATTTGAGTAACCACACAATCTGCCGCGAAGAAACCGGGCGGTCCGTATTGACGTTTATCGACTTGCCGCTATCTTGGTTTTATTTTTTTTTAAGTTTAAAGGTTTAAAGAACCAGTACTATCCAATTTTATGCGTTCCAAACTTGTAGATAATAGGTCTTTACCTATGAAATTGCCGAAATTTTCTTACAGATTAATGAGATCCTATAATTCTAATGCTATTTTCTAAGTACCCTAAACCGACGAGCATGTATGAAAGGATTGATGAAGGTTCAGGAAGCAAGGGAAATATGTCAAGATCGTAGCAGGTGGAGAACTGTGGTCTCTGCCTACCCCGACGGGAACAAGGCGGGATGTTATGTATGTATTTTTTTCATTGTCTTATATTTTACGCATAAAATAAAGTTTTTATTTTTAGTTTTATTTATAAAATTAAAGGTTCGAAAATTGATCGTCTTAAATGTCATCCGATTTCATGATTGGATTTATTATATTTTTTACAGATAATATTTTTCGAAAATTAAATTTAAGTTTCTGTTAGCTTAATGTCTTCCCAATAATGCTTAAAAAAAAATGGATTTATAATTCTTAAGAAAAATGCAAAAATTTTAGTACTGAAAATTGAGTTTACCTAAAATTCGCCATACAAAACGGTAGTTTCATAGGTAAAGACCTATTATTTAACACAAGCACTCCTTACATGGGCTTGTCTTTTGACGCGCCATGTTTTGTTGTCAAATGTCGTTCCAGTCGATATGGTCTCAAAGCATTATTGCTTAATAGTTCGTAACAAAAGACTAATGTGGATTGTCGATAAGCGAAAAGAATATAACGTTTATTAATTTTCATATACGTACTAGCGATACAAGTTTGCCAACGAAGCGCGCGGGTACAGAAATATAGGCGCCCCCCTTTAGTTTTGGTCCCGCTCCCCTTGTGGAGCGCGCTACGCACAACTACACAGCTTGTTTGCAATGTTTTTTTGACAATATGGTTCGGTTATGAAATCATAACCAAAAGCTTTAAGACTATTTCTTTCTTTCCTACTCGTAGAGCTGCATCCCTCTCTACTGGACATGCCTATGGAAATATGGGTACCTGTTATCTACCTACATTTTATAGATTGGTTGCCTACTCACTCACTAACATAATTTATAGAGGTACTGTGACCGATAATTCACGCAGGAAGTGATCTCTTAAACATTTTTTACAATCTTTTGCATTCACATACATTTCTTGATGTATAATCACATGGGATATTATAGGGATATAAATAAAAGATCACCCAAAAATTCAATTTCACTGATATTTCTTTCTAAGAATGAAGATTGATACTCGACTACTCGTATTAGTTAAATATTTACTATTGTCGGTTATATTAATGAATTGGGTCCCAGTTATCGCAGTCTTGTACGTTTAACGTTCGCACGCAAAGTATCATAGTCGACATCGCGTTTAATTAATCTAATGCACCCGTTTCGTCAGCTCCCCTCGCTTTACTTCAACAGGGTTGCCACCTTCAAGTGCGAATTTGCCCTACTTAAGAAGAACCTAACCTACTTATTGCAGAATAATGTTGGGTTCGGGTAACCTTTATAAAGCTTGCAGCATTTTTGTTATCCCTTTAGTTATTGCCACAACTTCATGCTTTAAATATGGGAGGTCGTTTTTTTACTTATTTCGACTTATGTTCCTTGGGAAAAGTTGTTCAGTTTCATGGGCAGAACCACTTCTTAAAATATCCGGGGTGATAAAAAATTAACTGTATAGTTTTTTTGTTTGTTTTGTTGATAAAATAAAAGATGATAATAGTTTACAAACTTTCAAAAAAAGATGTTTGTAAATGCAGTCAAAGATATATTATTAAAATTATTCTTCATTTTTATCAATGGAAACATACCTTACATCTGATGTGTAGTTTTATGTTCCTTCTGTGTATTAATTAAATCAGCCAGTCAGTCTTGTATAGTAATAGTAGATTAGTAGCCAAGGGCTGTAAGGCATCAATTGCAGTCCGAGATATTTAGGCGCACGAGCGCAGCGAGGGCGCCTATAGTTCGAGGGTGCAATTGATGCTTACACCCGAGCTAACTACTCTGCTTTACATCTCGATTGTGAGGTAAGTAGGCCCTTATTACCACCAAATTGTAGATGATGAATTAGCGCTATAGGGTAATAATGTAGCTAGAAAAGCCCTAGTGCGGTAAGTAATTAAAACGCCCGCCGCCCCGCTGCTGGAGACGGCCATCAAGGCGGAGCCCCGCGTGGAGGTGGAGGTGCTTACAATCACTTACCGCCCTAGGGCTTTTCTAGCTACATTATTACCCTAGAGCGCTAATTGGTCACCTACAAGCCCCATTTGGGGGTAATAAAGATCTACTTACCGAATATGAGAGATGTAAAATAATATTTTTACATACTTCTTCTAAACCTAGCTTCTTCAATCAAATATGTCTGAAGTATATTTTCACGATTTAGACATTTGAGAATAAGACGTTCCGTGACGTAGGACGGTGACGGATCCAAAGATCTCGTTAAGGTTCAAACTTCCCTAAAATTAGCAGCTATACACTCGTTAATGCAAATATAGAATTCATTTACACGTAAACAACGTCCACATAAGCGTGCCTTACAACGTGGCTGTTACGACCAACGGTAACCCTAAAATTTACAAAAAAAAGACAAAAGTATTTTTTTAATATGTGATTTTAAAAATAAAAAAGTAAAACGACCACATCATGAAACAGTAAATTTTCATTTATTTTTTATAACAAATGTAGCAGTAAAATGGTTGTAAATGGGACAAAATGGACAAAAATAATGGTCATTTTATATTTATTATTCCAGTTATACTTAATTAAAGTAAAATTCTATCTCGAACACATCATTTCTCACATTTTTCTTTAATTATACGTTTTTTTTCTGCTAAGATAAATGCCATATTTAATGTAAAAAGTGGTTACGAAGTTATTCAGACTCAAGGTCATTCAGGGAGTATTAGCCTTAATAACATGAGTAGTTTGATTTCAAGGAATGGCAGTTTATACTGTTAAACAACCGCCCATCCCCTTTGTAAGTAAAAAAACCGGCCAAGTGCGAGTCGGACTCGCGCACTGAGGGTTCCGTACCACTACATAAACATAATTGTATTAGTTGAAATTTCAGTAAGTTAATAAGCTAGATTTTTTGAGAAATTTTATTATTTGTTGTAATTTTATAGCTTATGCACTATAAACATACCAATTTTCAAGTTTCTAAGTGTTCCCGTTTTTAAATAGAACTAAAACAAAAATCGCCTCAGCGACCATCCAACTTGACCCCTCTCTTATACTCGTATGAATGTTCTTGAAACGGGAGCTCACCACAATTGGTTACCATTAGTTGTGAGAAAAGTTGTAATATTTAATGATTTCAGACTTTACCCATTAAGTTTACTGTGAGACCTAGCTTCTTGCCAAATTTCATAATTTTAGGTCAACGGGAAGTACCCTGTAGGTTTTGCATTTTTGAATAAATGTATGGAGATGAGGACATAAAATGCCATATCTTTTGATTGCGTGGTTGTAAAAAATTTAAATTTTCAGATCTTGTGTGGTTCATGGATCCTAATATATGGTATGAATTTCAACCTGATACATCTACCCGTTCGTGAGATAAAGGGTCTTGACAGACAGACAGACGGACAACAAGGTGATCCTATAAGGGTTCCGTTTTTTTCTTTTGAGGTACGGAACCCTAAAAACAGACCTACTTAAATTACAACCTTTTAAAGGATGACTTTTTTTAATATAAAAAGGTATGCATGTACTCATGATACTAAACATCTTTCCCCAAGTCGAAATAAAAAAAATATATTTTGACCTCCCATAGAATCTGCATCAGCTGATAGCGCATTTTTTATGGGAGTTCAAATTTGGTTTTTCGTATTTCGACCTATGTTCCTTGGGAAAAGTTGTTCAGTATCACGAGTACCTACATGCATATTTTTTGCTATCAAGAACGAATTAAAAGTCATCCTATATAAAAACAATAAGCTTAGAAGCGATAAAATTTACAACTTTATTTTTCTTTCTTTATTTGCTTCATTGCTCTGAAAAGTGACTATAGCTCGTCGATCTTAAGAATCCAGTCATCGCTTTCCGCCGCTGTTGCCAAGCCAAGCCCCGTAAAAAACGAAAAAAAAATATGTTTTCTTTTGCATTTTAACTCGATTGTGAATATACCTTTACTCCGCATTTGCATCAAAGACTTACTCCTTTTTACGGAACCCTGTACATTGTAATATTTTTTAATGTCGATAAAATTAAATAATATAAGGCAGCCCTGCAAGCACAGTCACGTGAGTCGAAGGCACTGACCTATATTCCGAATGACAATTCAATCTAAGTATACCTCGGTACAAGTTCACCTAATCGATGGTGGCGCTGATGGAAGTTACTAAGTAACTGTTTCATTGGTCACACTTTTGTGAACAACATACATTTTTAAGCATTATTATGAATGGATAATAGGTTTGTATATTTTTCTTATATACTACTACGTATAATCGAGACAAACATTTGCTTTGAAGTGTTACTTACGTTTATCCCAAGTTTATTTTACTAGGCTCCTGTGCAAAAATATATACATGTTTTAGAACCACTAATTTAACCTATGCTTTATCTGGCAATTCTCATCAATATTTATGACTTCTGTAAATAAATTTTTAGGGTTCCGTGCCTTAAAAGAAAAAAGCCATTCAAAGGTCGTTCTGATGAACCGTTAATGATCATTTTGTTGTGCGTCTGTCTGTCTGTTGGTCTTTCCGTCAGGCAAGTTCAGCTGCAACTTGCAGACCAAAAGTTGTGGAATTAGGCCTCCTTAATTTACTCTTACTTTTCACAGAGCAGACAATTAAAGAAATATCGTATTTAACTAAGTAGGTATATCTAAACATTGGTCTCTAGAAATACTTGACTAGCTCAACTTGCCCATTATAATAGTTTTGGGTATTTAACACAAACATTAGGGTAAATTGATGATGTTTAGCGACTGAGCTTTCTTCCCGGCGGCATGCACAAAACTCATTTATAGTTGGGGTGCGTGTCCACCATGACCACAGGTATGAAACGTAAACAAAATAAAATTATAATAAAGAATATCTTTAGCGTTCAAACAAAGCAATATAAACCTTAAAATGGATTCAATGCAACATCTTTTTCCTAATTTTTAATTTACAGATTTTTTTTATTTTTTTTTATTGGGTTTCAGTTTACCATCAGAAGAAGCCATTGGTAGTAGTCCAGTTTTACTGAAACCCTTGTGACTGTGACTTTGTGTATTTTTACGGAAGCAAAGGTCATACTGGGTAACTTTTGGAACCCTAGCCAATTATTTTAAACAAATCTGATCGACTTTCCTTAAGCGTCTTTTAGTCCGCGCAGACCGAATGGCAAATGCGCGAGCAGCCCAGCGGATGCGAAATCAGTTTCTCAGGGTTACCACGCCATGCTACTAGTTTGTAGCGATCGTGCATCCACTCAGGTGAACCACGGGCAATACCCGGGTGAATGTGATGGACGGGTATATTGTAATAATGCACTTTTGGCAGAAGAGGAAGAGACGGAATTTTCAATAAATTAAAACATAAAAATTTCAAAATTTTCAATATAGATGGAGGAGACCTGATAGGAATGTCATATTTTTGGAAAACTTCAAACCTTTTCTAAGAGCCATTTTCCGGATCCGGATCCGGATCCGGATTTCCTTCCGCGTGCGGATCTGGTACGCATGCGTACCGTACGTACTTGATGATTTCATACAAAAATATCTGAATTTTCAATATAGTTGGAGGAGACCTGATAGAAGTGTCATATTTTTGGAGAATTCCAAACAATTCTAAGGGCCATTTTCCTGTCATCCAGATTTCCTTCCGCGTGCGGATCTGGTACGGATGCGTACCGTATTTCATACATGCTTTTCTTGTTGTGCGTGCCGTCTTCAGTCTTAAAAATTTACAAATCAGCCCTTTTCGAGCTAATTACAGATTGTAAAAAAATGCTAGATTTAGCCCAAAAACGGTTAAGCAGGCAATACTACGACCTTGCGTCCGCAAGCAGTTTTTATGCCTGTCAGTCAATTTTGCATTTTATACCTATGTATATTTTTATACCATTGTATAGAGTTGAGATTGCGGATTATTAAAATTAAAATAATAATATGAAAATGGTTGATAATTCCAGGTTGGCGGCAGCGCAGGAGGCGGCGGGCGCGCAGGCTCGCGCGGCGCCAGCTGATACCATGGGCGGCGCGCATCAGCCCGCTGCCCCGGGGCCGAGCTCGCTCTTCATATTCTCCGACGAAAACCCCATACGGAGGTGAGGCCCATCTTCTCCTCCGTTCATCTTCCCATCGCACGTAGAAAAATAAACCAGTGTAAGCTGATCCAACGCGCTACACGCACCCGAGACCACAGACCCACTCAAGGTCGAAGTGTTTCAACACCGATGACCGTCGTGTTTACAATCGCGGTTACTCGCGCCTGATCACCTTTGTGCTTATTTTTGCTTGTACCCGAAAAATGGTAGCGCTTTCGAGTCACACATTGTTTGGCCTAGAGACAAGTGACTGTATATCATCGTAAACGCCAGTAGAATAGAATGAAAGGTTTGGGATTGACATTAGCTGTCACGCAACATTTCATTAGTTAATATCAATCCCATATACTTTATCCAATTTTGCTTGCGTTTGCGATATTAGAAAGCAGAACAATTAATCCGTAAAATCACACACATTCTGTACCTCTTCCGGCTAAAAATGGCGTCTAGATTATCAGGCGACTACATCATTCTCGGCTTGGCGCATTATCGCTTTCTTTCAGTCCATGATGGTTTCCATAGCGCAGTGGTTTTGACACTTAGTAAGCCAGTATTAAGCCGATAAGCCACCCCAAAAAGAAATAGTGTTCTGTAACGCAGTATGGTAATGAATTAAATGAAAATATTATAATTTATTAACAAAATAAAACCCTACTCTTACTTACTTTCCACTCCCACGGCAACAATCCACCCGGAATCACCAACTCGCCTTAACTATTGCCTCTCCATTAATATTTAAAGGGCACCTTATTTTGCCCCTCTGCATTTTATAGTAGCTCACCTCCTCTTAGCCGTTAAGATGGTGAAAGGTGCATTTAATAGAACTTTTTTGAAAAAAAGAACCGCTATTCTAACACCAAAACGAAATGGTAATTTTTTGTGCAAAAGTTTATGCAATCTTCGTGCCAGAGAAAACTGCACTCTTGAGAATAGCATGCGAGAAGTTAAATAAGCTATTTTATTTCTTTGTAAACATACCTTCCGGTTTCCGTAGGCATAAATATGCGTCTTCAAAACTATGTCCTTTCTCTCTTACATAAACACTCGTAGAGAGCCATAGGTATTTAATACACCAAATTTTAAATACCTACATCAAAACGATAATCAGATTAAATATTCCGTTGGTACTCCTGGCTCTCATTGCGATCTTCAATCTACATTTCCTGCGCAGACCACTCAAAGAAGCTCTCGAAGCAGAAATTTGCCGTCGACGACACGACAAAGCCGCAATGGATGGCTAAAATATGCAATTTATGTATGTAGGACAGGTCAGAGAAGTTATTAACGAATGCACTGCACCAACTTGCTTACTGGCATAACATTAATATTGCCGGTGTCTTGTTTGAACTGCGGCCTGTACAACGTGTGTTAGGTATATGATTAGCGAAAGTGAGACATTATTATAGATTATTTTTTAGGGTTCCGTAGTCAACAAGGAACCCTTATAGTTTCGTCATGTCCGTCTGTCTGTCTGTCCACGGCTTAGCTCAGAGACCCTTCGTACAAAAAAGCTGAAAAAATGAAATCTAAGAAAGTAAAGTGGGGGTGAATTTTTTTTTCTTGTTCACCCCATTGTGTGGAGTATCGTTAGATAGGTCTTATAAAAATAATGTGAGTTTGCTAAAATAATTATTCGATTTAGGGATCCGTTCGCGAAATATTCAGCTTGAAAGCGCAATTTTTTGTTGGAGTCGAGTGTCCCCCCCCGCTGCCAGCTAAACGGTAGTTAATAGAAATGTGTTAAAATTTATAGTAGTAGTATATATGATGAAATTAAAAGGAAAACTATCACAGCTAAGTAGGCTTCACAGGTTAATGAGCTATAGTTGAAAAACTGGAAATAATGTAAATAGCAGTAGCAATCAGGCCTTACGATCTCGCATAGTATTAGGATGTACTGAACATCTTATGTTATGAATGTAATGAAATACTTAGTCAACACCTGCTTTGCGATAAAAATCGTAATAAACCACGGAACCCTATATTGCGCGTGGCCCGACACGCACTTGGCCGGTTTTTTGTATGGAATTCCCTGCATGCGTCTTTTCCCGGGTCCATATAACCTGAATATTTTCAAGACGCGAATATTAGGCTTTTTCTAGGTGAGCTTGTCCTATATATTCGGATGATTGAGGCCAAAATTTTATAGGCTTGCTCATCAAATATCCTACAATAAAAAGTAAATTTTAAACAAGATTATGCCTTCTTGTCTAACATTAAAAATATGTACGTAATGAAAGAGTAAAAACATCATCAACTTACAAATCTATCACAAATTAAAAGCTTATATAATTTTAGTATCATATAGCGATTCCGTTGGCCTATGTGCCACATCAAAAACTGAATGCCGTTCTAAGATACGAAACTGCTTTAAAATAATCTCCCGCTTAATTTTAATCCTCAATTAGATATTAACTCGATTCACGCGATGCAAGGAGAGTGTGCTCGCCGCTTATTGAATTTAACGTCGATCAAGACGTAGATAAGCAATTAGGCGTTCATGATGAAACACTTTGGAAACGGATTATGTTGTTTATTTTAATAAAGCCTGGATTATTATTAATATAATGATATATAATACTGGATTCAGTAACAGTCGATATTGTTAAATGCAGTGCGTGAAAACTAGTCATCATCATCATATTTTTGCCTTTGATGAATCCAAGAATGCTTTCCCTCCTTTTGAATACTACGTTGAAATAAATTAAGTCCAAAACAATTCAGCAGTTCACATGAATCTTTCTACCGTAATAAATCGGTACATGAGCTTAAATAATTATATACTTTTTGTTTCTAATTTACATCACCTTTTGATTGCCTTATCCTTAGCTTAAATTTGGGCCTACACAATCGGTTAATTTTTCATAGACGCGCAAAGAACAATCATAAGTTCAAAAAACTTTCCTCCGTATTTTCAGGTATACAAAGTTCATCATCGAGTGGCCGCCCTTCGAGTACGCGGTGCTGCTCACCATCATCGCCAACTGTGTGGTGCTGGCGCTGGAGGAGCATTTGCCCAACGGCGACAAGACCATCTTAGCACACAATCTGGTGAGCTCCAGTTCTTTATATAATACCAGATGTAACAGACACGCGTGTACATACTTCCTTAAACCGCGAGAGGTATCAATTATAATCGGCCATATATCTAGAAAAAATGTGGTAGCCAGCATCGTAGACAAAACTGCTAGCTCGGATGATAATAATTTGAATTATTCAATTAATACATCCCAGGCACGTTTGTCGGACCTGCAAATTATCAAGACGACACATATATAAATCGTTCTAATCTCAAAAGCTCTATTGAAGAAATTCGCGCTAAATGTCACAGATGCAATAGGGAATTGATGTTGTTACTGAAAACATACTAGAAAGTAGTTCTATGGTCTTCGATGGTCCCAAGTTCTATGGTCTTTGATGCTGGCAACAAGTCACTAAGAAAGAAATAAGCACAATTTTGTTCTAAATTTCACGTGTGCGCTGCCTTTGATTTATGTCAGATCAGGGGCAGTTGAAAAGTGGCTTTTTATTATCGCTATTAGAATAGTATAAAAATGTATGGGATTGACTTAAGCTAACGAAATATTTATGTAGCTAAGGAGAGCAATTTTCTGCCTACGTCTGTGTTCTTGAGTTCCTATAACCCAAATCAATTGCGAGTGACGAGACAGTAAAAAAATATTTTTTCGTGACAGCTAATGTCTATCTCATACATTTTTATTCTATTCTACTGGCGTATACGATCATAGAAAGTCATTTGTCTACGGCCTCTTGAATCTTATTTAATGCTTAGCCCTATTTGAATCTGCATCTTGAAAATAGGTTTCCAATTCTGGCTATTGCGATAACCAACTAGGCAAGCCTCAAAGTTTTACAGGAGACGATTTTATAACTATGTTAAAAGCTTCAAACAAAAAAGTATTTTTTGTAACAGTTATGTCTGTCTTTGCTGAAGCTATTTATTTCACGTAGGTACGCACGGCAGCAAGCACGTGGAAACAAAACCAGTATAAGCTGAGCCAGCGCTACGCTAAAAACGCCCGAAACCATAGGCCCGCTCAAGTTCAAAGTGTTTCTACCGACGAGCGGTCTGTGTACAGTCAGCGTCAAATTCATAAGAGCGTCTGTCGTAGTCAAAATGATCTGTAGTAAACAAGTTCAATTTCATATACGCAATTATAATTTTCATATAGTTGTAAGCACCGAAAGTGTCCAAAATATCTTGGCAACATTGTTTCCAATATTATGTTCGCGACCGTCACCGTCAAATTGATGTGAGCGACTATAGTAGTCAAAATAATCTGAAGTAATCTAGATCATGTTTACTTCAGATAATTTTGACTAATGTAGACAATCACATCAATTTTACGCTGACGACCGCGAACATAATATTGCAAACCTTTTTGCCAAGATATTTAGATAGAACTTTGACATAGGAAGTGCTTATCGACAAGCTATGTAATAAGTTAAGCCGCGCCTGTTTCGCGCTGTGGCGCATTGCTTTTATCTTACCACTAGCGATGGTACGAACTTCTACTTGCTACTTCGCAACAGTGGATTCTTTACTGCGGTACGGAGTGGAGTTCTGGAGATGCGCTGCCGACCGAGAGCGCGTCTTTAGAATGCAGAAGCGGGCCATGAGAGCAATGGCCCGTGCGCGCAGTGACACCTCGGCACAACCTTACTTCCGCAGGCTTGAAATTTTAACACTGCCATCTTTTGTTATCTTCCAAGTAGATTGCTACGTAAAAGAGAATTTACAATTGTTTCAAAAATATGGTGACATACAGAAGCTTACTACACGTAGTTCTGATATGCTCGTTCTCATCCCTCATAAGTTGCACAGGACTAGCAAACAAATCCGTGTAATGGGACCGGCTGTGTTTAACCGGCTGCCGCGTGAAATAAAACTAATGACGTCACATGACGCCTTTAAAAGTAAATTAACGAAATGGCTCATCGAGCAGGCATTTTACAATAAAATTAAAACCTAATTAATTAATGTACCTACCTATTCTATATTTATATAAAATTTGGTCCATTTTATTTTTCTTTTATATTTTTGTGTATTTTGTTCATTGATTTTGAAAATTATATTTTTCTAATCACTTTTGTGGTTAATGCATAATGACATATAATTAACAATTATGAATAAACTAACGCTAAACAAGAACAGCTTATTGGTATATTTGAGTATTTTGAACACAGTGAGTGCTTACAAGTATATGACAATTCTAATGGCGTATATATGGTGAATTTGGATTAGTTCTTGATAGAAAAAGGTATGAATGTACTGATGATACTGAACAACTGTCCCCAAGGAAAATAGGTCGAAATGCGAAAATCAAGTTTTGACCTCTCATAGAAACTGCATCAGCTGTAGCGCATTTTGTATGGGAGGTCAAACTTGGTTTTTCGTATTTCCACCTATGTTCCTTGGAAAAGTTGTTCAGTATCATGAGTAAATGCATATCTTTTGCTATCAAGAACTAATTAAAAGTCATCCTATGTAAAATAGAACTTGTTTACTACAGATCATTTTGACTACGATAGACGCTCATATGAATTTGACGCTGACTGTACCTTTTAGATAACTATAGCCTTAGTATCGGTTTCCCTCATTATTTAATTCTGCTTGTTACAGGAAGCGACAGAGGCGTACTTTTTAGGAATATTTTGTGTAGAAGCCTCGTTAAAAATTTTAGCCCTAGGTTTTGTTTTACACAGAGGATCGTATCTTAGAAACGTTTGGAACATAATGGATTTTTTCGTTGTAATAACCGGGTGAGTTTGAACTTTTTTATATTGTTGTTGTATTCAGTGCTTAGATCTGACGATGTAAAAACAAATATCTTTTATTTATAGATAATGCCATTGAAAAATATTTTCATTACAATATGTTTACGATTCTTTTTTACAACGTCTGATCTTAAACCTTTAGAAGTAGCTTTCAAACATAAGCAAAATTGATTGCAAAATTTATAAATGAAACAATCAGGCACGATTGGTTTATAACAGGTAATTTTTGATAGGAATCACTTGTTTACCAAGAAAAGGGTGTATTCTGTACATTATTGAATATTCGATGACGGAAACTAGGTCGATGACGATATTCGCCGAATACAACGTCGACGTAGACCTTCGGATGCTGCGCTCGTTCAGAGTGCTGCGGCCTCTCAAGCTCGTCTCGCGGATACCAAGTAATTCACAGTAATTGGACGAAAACACATAATACCTACCTTATTTTGTATAGAACGTTCTCGATAGACTCGCTAGACGTTTTCAAATTTCGATTTAGATTAATCGCTAGTTTCAAAATAGTACTTTTGTTGTTTTTGAAAACGTAGCGTCGGTTTTAAAGTTTTTGGAAAGTTTTAGCAATACTATTATGTGTGATTTTATATAATTTTGGTATATGAAAATGTTTAATGTCATTTAAATTTCGGATACGTGTTGCATATAGTAAAACATTTGTTATTATAATTATTGTAATGTTTAGGTTTGACAATATTATAAAAAGCTAAATTTGTAGGAAAATAGATAAAACTAATTACACTAGGTGTGACTAAATATGGTGTGTACTAGAGATTACAGACGTGTGATTAGTCATAAATATTATTCGAGCTAATTAGACACACTTGGATGTAGCAATAAAGCTAGAAGATTTATTTAAGTTTAATTTATGTTTCTAGGGTTGTGTTTATTCGACAATGTACTAATTTAACAGTTGGAAATCACCGGGATGGTTAATATTGCTTGGCTAATCGAAATTGCTCATTTATTGATGTTAAAGATTTTCTCAAAATAAACACAAAGTGGTGTAACGATCCCAATTTAAATACGACTTTTGATGATTTAGATGAGGATTTAGATTTTTTATAGCAGATACACTGAACAGTTATTCTTAAGAAGAGAATCGCATCATTGTCGCAAAGCACAACCCTTTGTAGTGTTTCGTTCCGCTAGTGCTAGCCACATAGTACCTATTGGGTGTGTTTGGCAGTATCATCACGCAGCTGCCGGTGGCGCCCGACGTCGACTTCAGGACCTTACGTGCCATTAGGGTGTTGAGGCCCCTTAAATTAGTATCGGGCGTTCCTAGTGAGTTCTAGAACATTCTAGTGATTAGATGTAGTCTGTAGCTTTCACGAGCTGTTGCATAGTTTTTTTAAGTGAATTGAAAAGTTATCAGGACAACATCTTGACGATCATTTATTTTCTGATTGGCACCATCATTATTATATGTATGGATCATAATGTAGATATCAGCTTAAGTGTATTTTCAGATAAATTTCTTATTCAATCATTTGTTAAGTATCTAATTTCCATTTTTCATTTCTTGATTCTTAATTCTAAAGATTATGCAACAGCGCTTTCTATGTAAATGTGCACGTTTCAGTTTTGTTACAAATTCTCATGTTTTTCATTCGTCACACTCGTACTTATTTTACTCTGTACTTAGTGACTGTTTTATCCTAGTATTTTACATTCATTTATTTCATATAACTATCTGTCAGTAATATTAACCTTTGAATCAATCCCCCTTTAACGGTAAATAAACTTTAAAATTTATTATTCCTGTCAATCTGAAACAAAACCAGTAATTATTTCAATTTTGAAAAAGACCACTTACTTGTACCTTGACTGTAATAATAAAAGGTGAGTGATATAAATCGCAAAAAAGGTAATGAAATATAATTTTTTTGCTCATTTTTAAGCTGTGCAAATTTCTCCAGCATCTTATCTTATATCTAACTCTGGAGTGGGTAAAGTTCTGGCATCGTCTTTTATGCGATCACCCTCACCAAATTCTTCAAATTGATGTTCCTGATATTGAATGTATTTTCTGCGTGCTCTAGGTTTGCAAGTAGTCCTGAAGTCCATAATCAAGGCGATGGCTCCGCTGCTGCAGATTGGGCTGTTGGTGCTTTTTGCTATAGTCATTTTCGCCATCATCGGCCTCGAGTTCTACTCGGGGGCTCTCCATAAGACTTGTTATAGTTTAGAAGATATTAGTAAGTAAATTTAACTTGATTCGTTACTTATTTGATTTATTTTTTTACTTATCAATAATTTTACAACTTTCTTGCTTCTAAAATCAGGCAGGTAAAATTATACAAACAAGTTTAACTTTGTGTTTTCAATACTATTTAAATATAGGCAAACTTTATGAGAAAATTTAATGAGAAAACTGCAGATAATAATTTATATCGACTGCACTAAGTGATATTAACTTAACTCAAAACTTCCAAGTAAGTAAAGTTTCTTTAGTTCGCGGAAATGGACTTGTTTCCAAGTTCGTAATTTATATTGGCGACAAACAGTGCTCACTAAGTTTGCGGCAGTTTCTCGCATCGATGATACTGCGGAACTGCTTTAATTTAGTATACTGCAAATAATTTTGCTAGTTCATTAAGCGTACTGAAGTTGGTAAGTACTTCTATGTGGCTTGATTTTATTCCATAACATGCAAATTCTACCAAGGACATTTTGTTTTAGTTTTATTATTCACTTTCTTAGCTCATTTATTTATTGAAGTTGTTAAACAACCCAACAAAGCAATCTTGCTTATGAAACAATTTAACATATTTAATTTTTCAACACATTTGCTCATAAAACAGCTCTATTTGCACTGTATTAAGGTCCATAATCCAGCTTATTAAACACACGTGCTTTTTTCATTAATATAACTTCACTAGTGTTGTAATTTTTGTGTTTTTTTTTAATCGGAAAGATGCAAGGAGTTTCTATATCTGTAACATTAATAATATTTTCATGAATAAGTAATATGTGTTCGACAATATGATAAATAAATGTTAATTACATGGAAATACTTATATTAATCAACCAACTCACTACAAATTTGTCTTTAAAGTATCAAAATATTCAATATTAAATAATTCAAGGGAGTGAGCCTCAGAACAAAGACCTCCTTGCTGAGTAAGCTGTCTGGCAGGTTAGTGTTTAATTTTTGTTTTGTTTTTTTGTTATAGCGGCATGGTGCAAGGAGTTTATATATCTATAACATTCATAATAATTTAATGAATTAAGAAACTGTGTTCGATAATATGATAAATAAACGATAATTAAACAAAAATATTAATTTTAATCAACTAACTAACTACAAATTTGTCTTTCAAGTAACAAAATATTAAATTTTAAAATAATTTGAAAAGTAGTCTGTTTGTTAGTGTAGTCATTGTCTCCTGCGCGCGCATGTATAATCTGTGTCTTCGAAGAAAGTAAGACGCGCGCCATGTTAACAGATATTTCTTGTTGTGAAATGTGTTTAATGTAATTAAAAAATAAATGACTTCTACAAATAAAAAAACAGTGATAAGTGTAGAACGTCGAAAATACTTGTACAAAAAACACAAGTCCGGTGTATCGGGTGACGTAGAAGTAAGCGAATTTGATTCGTTTTTATTCGCAAATGTGTTGAAAAACGTCGTAAGAAGCTTGTGCGCTTTAGTGATTACACCCTCGGCTCCATTACGCCCTCGCCTGCGGCTCGGGCTGCAATTTCTGAGCCTCGGCCGTAATATCCAAAATAGCGCACGTGCATCTTAATGTACTATCATCTAATTGCAAATTTATTTTCAGATGAAATAATGTCAGAAGGTGAACTTCCAACGCCGTGCAACGCTGACAACGAGTCGCTGGCCCCTTACGGTGCTCACTTTTGCACGTACGAGAAGAGCACTTGCCTTGAGAAGTGGGAAGGGCCGAACCATGGCATCACCTCCTTCGACAACATCGGCTTTGCTATGCTCACCGTCTTCCAGTGCATTACCATGGAGGGCTGGACTGCCATCCTCTATTGGGTATGTACACTTGTTTCAAGTTATTTAATTATCACACTTCTTTGAGGTGTTTTAAGATTTGATACGTGTAGGCCATAATATTATTAGGGCCTATTATGGAACATATTATGTTCACTGCAATCTTATTTTATGCTTAGTGCAGTATATGTCGTATACATGTACTCGTACATTATTCTAGAAAATCAGGCAATTTATAGTAGATTAGTAGCCAAGGGCTGTAAGGCATCAATTACAGCCCGAGATATTTAGGCGCACGATATTTCTGCTTTACATCTCGATTGTGAGGTAAGTAGGTCCTTATTACCACCAAATTGTAGGTGACCAATTAGCGCTCTAGGGTAATAATGTAGCTAGAAAAGCCCTAGGGCGGTAAGTAATTAAAAAAAACACTTCACTCTTTCAAAACTCAATTACTTACCGCCCTAGGGCTTTTCTAGCTACATTATTACCCTAGAGCGCTAATTGATCACCTACAAGCCCCATTTGAGGGTAATAAGGACCTACTTACCGAATATGAGAGATGTAAAAGTTATTTTGTTTGCGACACAACTAATAGAATTTTATTGTTTCAGACAAATGACGCGTTAGGTAGTGCGTTCAACTGGGTTTACTTTGTGCCTCTCATAGTATTGGGTTCATTCTTTATGCTCAATTTAGTTCTCGGTGTCCTTAGCGGGTGAGTATCTACACTTATACATTTTTTTTTTCATATTACTAGTTAATTGTATTTTTCGGCTTTAGTGACTTGGCCATCTGCCTAAAGTTAATTTTATGTTTTATTTGGGTTTTCATAACATAGTCTATACTTTTGAAATTCTCTCTTACCACTTTTTTCATCATTTTAAGTTTTATCACAAGTTTATTGATTAAAATCCAGAGAGTTTTCCAACGAAAGAGGCCGCGTAGAGCGGCGAGAACAATTCCAAAAAGAAAGAGCTCGCCAAATGTTTAATCAAGACTTCGGTGCATATCTCAACTGGATCACAGAAGCAGGTCTGATGACCTTCAGTAGTGGGCCAAAATAATAGCATAACATTTTTAATGCTGTTAAAAATGTGATTCACTTGATTGCTAGTCTCAGTACACATATTTCAAAAAAAAAGAAAACTAATTTTAGTTTTGAATTTAACTTCAGTTGATTTCGGTTTGCTAGTGTTTTAGTTTACTATGTAATTTTTTTTTTTCGTAACTTATCCCTTGAACTAGGTATATTAATGCTAAATGTAACATAACTAGAGCTACAAGTAGACAATCCTATACGTAAACTGCTATGTTTCCAGTGAATTCGCTAAAGAAAGAGAGAAAGTAGAAAATAGACAAGAATTCCTTAAGTTAAGAAGACAGCAACAGTTAGAGAGAGAACTCAATGGTTATGTTGAGTGGATCTGTAAAGCAGGTAAGCTGGACTTAGCTAGAAAAACAACCAAAATTTTAGTATCAATAGCCGTAATATAGTGTAGGAAGATATTTCCTTCCATATTAAGTAACAATACAATGACATGGCTATTAATTTTACAGAGGAAGTAATTTTAGCAGAAGAACGAACGACAGAAGAAGAGAAAATGCACATAATGGAAGGTATGTAACAATTTTTTTTTACTGGTCACAGAAATATAGAATCTATGCCATATAAACTATTGTTAAATAACCATGCAACTATTCGGGACATTTCAAGCCAACACGAAACTAGGCAAAACCATTTATAATATTATTAAGTTAGGCTTAGGCTTTAGGGTGTCAGAGACTGATATGCATACAAAGTTAGCTAAACAACACCTGTAATCAATACAGAAGCCCATATTTGTATTTTTTTCTCTTTTCTCTTGAACTACCAATCGTACAATACAATGATTTATATATTTCTGTAGCTCGGAGAAGAGCCGCAGCCAAGAAGAAGTTAAAAAACCTCGGTAAAAGTAAAAGCACAGATACAGAAGAAGAGGAGCAAGACGAAGACTGCGGGGACGACGGTCAGTATAAGTTTAACAATTTCAACTTTAATGTTCATCCTTTGATAGTGATATTTACTTACGTACCCTAACCTATATAAATTACCGTATTTGTCCTTTTTAATTTTCAAATTATTTTAAATGCATGTTCTTTTTAGGAGCATGAAATATATTTTACATTTATTTCTTCTAATTATTATATTTATTTTATTTTAATTGTATTTGACCACTTTTGCACCGCCTTTGAGTGCAATGATATCCAGTAGTACACTTCAATATTTTCCGCTCAACTATTGAATGTTGCATGATAAGTGTTGTATTTTTCCTTTCGAAATTCTCATTCACTTCCATTATGTATTCGTACTGTATTTATATGTTGGTTGTTTACAGTTCCAAAGAAAAAGCAAGGTATGGGATCAAGCGTGAAGCTGGTAGAATATAACTTTTCATCTTCTATGTAGTCAAAATAGTCTAGTCTTAGATTTAGTAATAGCTACCCTTCTGTTGGATCCCTACTTTTGAGAACGTCTGCACGTTTGCACACTTCTGTCTTTATTTTTATCTCATTATAATAAGAATCTACTTTTGACAACAAAACGTGCAGTCGTATTCAAGTATTGTAAATAATCCATTGCTGTTATTTCCTTCTGAACCCAAAGACCGCTTTAGGATACCAGATACGAGATACTTTGTACGAGTGGTAAAAAGTTACCTTGGAACGTAACTAAAGATATCAATTTGTGTGTGAAAGGTACGATACTAACAAAGAGAGACTACAGCAATAAAAAAATCATGATACAACATTTTGAAACAGCTATTGAATTAAGTTTAGTGGCGATTATCAATGGAAACCAATAACATCGTCAACGCAAAATACGACAGAAGTATTGTTAAATGTTAGAAAGCTAGAAATAAACGCAAATACTAGGTTTAATATTTAGCTAACACTGGTAAACCCATTAGTGACTAGCTATAGTGATGCTGTTAATTGCAACAAAAGAAAAACAGACTTTAAGCCCCAATTTCACCATACTTCACATAACTATGTTTGTTAACTAATGGACCGTTAGCAAAGTCTTCTTACCGCGCCTAAATTGTTTTTATTAAAACAACAAAACGTTTTTCATTTCTTGTGGAGTTCATTAAATAACTTTCAGTGCATGGTGGGACACTCAATAAACTAAAAAGTCCGTGTCCGTTAGCTAACATGCCAATTAGTCAACAAGCAGAGTATTGCCGAAATCAGGGCTAAAGAAAACAAAAATATTTTATTCTGACATAGGTATAATTTCAATTTTAATATTGACAGCATTACAATGAAACAAAAGCTTTAAAAATTATACATATTTGAGATGGTGTAAATGTTGGCAGGTTTCCTGAAAAGCAAAGCGAGATCAGCGGGCAAATGCGCGGACTTCTGGCGCGCTGAGAAAAGGTTTCGCTTCTGGATCCGGCATACAGTCAAAACCCAGTGGTTCTACTGGTTTGTCATCGTCTTGGTGCTCTTCAACACAATATGCGTCGCTGTCGAGCATTATAAACAACCTCCATGGTTAACTCAATTTTTATGTAAGTTCATTCATGTTCTTTCTGCTGTTCCATGTATGACACTGATTTAATCATAAGTTTCAATGTAATTACCTTTGATAGTTAAACTGCCATTATTATTTTCAGACTACGCCGAATTTGTGTTCTTGGGTCTGTTTATGATGGAGATGTGGGTGAAGATGTATGCACTGGGTCCGCGTATTTACTTCGAGTCTTCGTTCAACCGGTTTGACTGCGTGGTCATTTCGGGCTCCATCTTCGAGGTCGTTTGGTCGGAAGTTAAGGGTGGCTCGTTCGGTCTGTCTGTTCTTAGAGCTTTAAGACTGTTGAGGATATTCAAGGTAAGCTACATCTCTTAATACACTAAAATAATGTGGTGTATGTAAGTTCAAGTTTATAATAAACTCGTTATTTCAGGTTACAAAATACTGGTCATCACTCCGCAACTTGGTGATATCTCTCCTTAACTCAATGAGATCTATCATCTCGCTGCTGTTCCTTCTGTTCTTGTTCATCCTTATCTTCGCTTTGCTGGGAATGCAGCTCTTCGGGGGGCAGTTCAACTTTGAAGGCGGTACTCCACCTACAAATTTTAACACCTTTCCGATCGCGCTGCTAACTGTCTTCCAGGTACTTAATCATTTGACCAATATTTTTTTATTCTCTGACATATTTAAGTAATCGAGTATATTATTCCTTATGTATTGGATTCCAGAATAATAATTCTAATTTAGTTTCATATGACCAAAATTTTTATTTTTCAGATTTTAACAGGTGAAGATTGGAACGAAGTGATGTACCACGGTATCCAGTCTCAGGGTGGCATCCAGCGAGGAATGATCTACTCGCTATATTTCGTCATCTTAGTGCTGTTTGGGAACTACACACTGCTAAACGTGTTCCTTGCTATCGCTGTCGACAACTTGGCAAATGCCCAGGTGAGTGTATTTTAGAAAGAGCTGAGGTAAAAACTAATAGAACTAATGTAATGTCTATTTCCTTGTTTCTGAAGTATTTCAAATATTCGTTTTTGTTCTATTGTGGACTTCAAACTCTGTAATAATTCTGCCAGTGTAGCCAATGAGTACAGTGCCAATGTGAATGCTGACGAAGTGGAAGTGCTGTGTGTACTGTCAATGTTGAATTGTAAATCTGATGCTGCTTCTCGTGTACATGTCGCTATGCTATATTTGCAGGAGTTGACAGCGGCTGAAGAGGAAGCAGTAGAGGAAGACAAAGAAAAGCAGCTACAAGTAAGTCATCAGCTTGTCTTTCACTCCACACCTAGATTGTTATTCCTCAAATGCTTTCAACTATAGATAGAATCACAATAACAATCATAGCATGCTCTACTTTTACACGATTTACCTTTCAAGAGGTTGTTGTATGGAAGATTTTGATTGATGATAATGATTTCTAAATTCAAGAGTTTTTCATACGACAACCTGTGTTTCGGCTAATTAGGAATTGGAGAAAGAGATGGGTGCATTACACGCGGTGGATGGGACGCCACCAAACTTAAGTCCATCATCACCTGCGAGTAGGAAGGTAAAACCGGTGCTGATTCTGAGCTCGGCTTGTGGTGTGCATTGATGTCGACTACTTAAAATATTGTTGATCAAACTTCTCCCCTCCCACCACATTATAATATCACATGCCTTATCCGACATTGCATGAATGCACGTTATTTTATGTAATTATTGTATATAATGTATATTATAAGCTGCTGTATTATTATATTTCTGATGTAACGTCTCTATTCCAAAATCAACAATATTTTAAGAATTGTCGCGGGTCGGTGTCGCTTATGTGAAGCAGTTTTGTGGTTATAACTACTTATAAGTGTTTAACAAGTTTTTTTAATAACGCATCTCATAGATGGCTACATACATGTTGTTATGTTATAGATTCAGTTACTCATGGTTAGACAAATTATAGATGTGATTAAACAAATGATTTTACCATGTCCTATCCACCATTAATTAGAACAATTCCTCCAAGCCTAGAAGCTTCAACCAAAAAAAAAAAACTTTACACCTGCCTATACCACTTTGCTTTTTATTTATTAATTATGAATTTAATTCGTACTTCATTTTTAACTATCTAAAGTTTTATTATCAAAAAAAAATATTTGTTTCCTATTTAATTTTCATAACCATGTGGTTGATTCGTTTTAAATTTATTCTTAAACTTATTAAATAAATATATTTAGACATGTAGTTTTAGTGTTCGCTAGTCTTTCAATATACCGTACTTTTATCTACATTAGACAGTTTAAATAGTACCTATTTGATGTTTTTCGTTGGTCGTTAATCCATATTTTTTCTTATTACCTAGAACGTTTATAAACCATAGTCTTTAGGATTAGTGCTAAAAACATAGACGTTAACCAATATAGAGCTTGTAAGATTTTTTAAATTTCTGCTAGACTTAAATGGTTGCAACAGTGAATAGATGTCATTACTTTCCTCCGTGTTTAGAAAACCCTAAGCTTATCAACTACTTCAAAAGCTTTTTGCAGTTATGTTAGCAAAAAGCTTATTGCATAGTTAAATTTTTAGCAAAGACTGACATTATTGATAAACTTACAGAACAAGAAGAAAGACGAGGCCAAAGAAGATGAGGAGATAACAGATGGACCAAAACCAATGCTGCCATATTCGTCCATGTTTATTTTATCACCCACTAATCCGTAAGTTGCGATTAAAAAAAATGGAATTGGACATCTAGCATATAGTACACATATAACATTCACACTTACACGGAGAAGTCTCGCGAGATCACGAGCACGTCTTCATGACTAGTGAGAACATATCCTATGTGAGTGTGAGAGATTATATAAATAAAAAGATACTACTGTAGAAAAAACAGAATATACATAAGAACGTATAGTGGGAATGAAGTATTTTAGATAACCCCTGGCACTACTAATTTTGCTTTTTATTGTTACAGAATTAGGCGAGGCGCACACTGGGTTGTAAATTTAAGATATTTTGATTTTTTTATCATGTTAGTTATATGTATGAGCTCTGCAGCTTTAGCAGCTGAAGACCCCGTAGTCGAAGAGAGTGATAGGTCAGTATTTTATATTTAAATATATTATGGTCTGGCATAGTTTTCTACAATTTATGGTTCATTTCGCACTTCGTAAATGTGGCTATCACTTGTAAATATTAAATATTTCACATATTGTTTCATAGCTACTTTCTCTAATCTTCTTTATGCTTTTTCAGTTTTACCATTCATGTTATTTTGAAATTATATCCCTTTGGTATCCTAGTAAATTTATTGATAGCATTCTTCTCAAATTTCAATACTTACTCATGATTGTCTTTTCATTTCATCAGGAATAAAGTCCTCAACTACTTCGACTACGCATTCACGGGTGTGTTCACTGTGGAAATGTTGCTAAAGATAGTCGATCTTGGCGTTCTGCTCCATCCGGGCGCGTACTTGCGCGACCTATGGAACATTATGGATGCCGCAGTCGTCATTTGCGCCCTAGTTAGCTTCGGATATGAAATCGGGTAGGTTGATACTCTTCACTTTACTTAAGGTGTAATGACCCTGAAAGATGCGAATTTGATGTAATTCTTGCATAAAACAGTGCATTTTGTTTCGGATAGCAATATGTTTACATTATTGTATCTTTAGAAAAAGTTGTTTAGTTTCACGGATAGATGTATTTTCAGGATTGTTTATCCTCTTTCGTTACTAGTATTATAAAAATATTTTGGATTTTAGGCTGTAAATTTCTTGAATTTTTCATGAAATATGTATAAGTATTTGTTTATGAAATGTATTTCAGTTTTATTAACATTTTAATTATAAAAATAGACGGTTATAACATTACTGCAATATGTTAATGATTTTGTAATGCGAGTGCAGAAATTAACTTTCTTTTCTTTTCTTTTTTCAGAGGCAATAAAAAAGGGGCCGGGCAAAACTTGTCCACAATTAAGTCGTTAAGAGTGTTAAGAGTGCTCAGACCATTAAAAACTATAAAACGTGTTCCAAAGTTAAAAGCAGTGTTTGACTGTGTTGTGAACTCTTTGAAAAATGTCATTAACATTCTCATTGTGTACATATTGTTTCAATTCATATTCGCTGTAATCGCAGTTCAACTTTTTAATGGTAAATTTTTTTACTGCAACGATATCAGTAAGAATAAATTTGAAGACTGCCAGTAAGTATTATTTTCTAATATAAACATATTAATTTGTGACCTTTTGTGTAACATGTTTAAAGTTATTATAAGTACAAACATATTTTTTACTGTATTTTATTACAATAAAACATATGCACAGAACGTCTCAAAACTTAGGATTAAGAAATATCTTTAACCTCTTATTTTTATACGTTCTTCAAAAATGTATTATTTCTTTATCCTATAATTCACAAGTGCCCATATTAAGTAAATTGTAAATTAGACAATTCCCCAATAATGCAACCCCATTTTTTCTCGCTAAAAGGCGACTTAGAAGTCTTGAACCTGAAGATGGGCGGCAGCAGCGTCCCTATGCATCGGGGCACCCCACGTCGCACTCATTACTGCAGTTGCCAGTTGCAATGCTTACAAGCGCAATGAATACGGAACATATTTATGTCCCAAAATGTAACTCACTTTTTATTGGGACAGCTCCTTGTCCAGCTAAGGACGTCTTATAGGATGAAAAACAAGAAATGTAAACAAAACCAAAGCCAAAAAGTAAACCTACTTATTTGATTTCTGCTCTTCTATTTTCTTTTAATGTTATAAACCAAATTTAAGATTCTAATGCTTTTAAGGTTCTCAAATTTGTCCTAGTCATTTACGATTACTTTAAATCCCCATTCAACCGTCTAATACATTGGACGATGTAATGAGTAATCTTAAACTTTTCCAGAGGGTCGTACTTCGTCTACGAGTCGAATAGTCTGTTGCCGAAGGTTGAGAAGCGGAAGTGGACGACGCAATCCTTCCATTACGACAACGTCGCCACCGCCATGCTTACACTCTTCGCCGTACAGACGGGGGAGGGGTGGCCACAGTGAGTCTCTCTTGCCTAAAGTACTAAATTATATGAGGGTCATAAACTTCGATGCCGTGTAATTCCGGATAAGAATAGTGTCCTGCACATACAGTCATAGTTCACCTCTATCGGGAATGTAGTAAAAATATATAGAAACTTTAACTAAAGGACGGGTAGCAGCATCTCGTACAACATCCCCTGAAATACTATAGATCAGCGTTTCTTAACCTTTTTAGTCCACGGACCCCTTGGAATTCAAACACAACTTTAGGGACCCCCTTGATAAAAAAAAACAATAAATTGGACCATTTATTTTAAAAACTACAAATGCAACAAAAAATACGTTAATGTGAAAGTTTGTGATGCTTTTATGCAGCCAAGTTTTTATGGATTGTTAAATGGGACTGCGGACCCCCACAGATATACACGCGGACCCCCAGGGGTCCGCGGACCACAGTTTAAGAAACAGTGCTATAGATCATACTATTATGTATATACATATTATTTCTTTCCTCTATCTATGATATTATGTATGTACATATTATGTACGAGTATGATTAAGCTAGCTAGTAGCAGTAGACTGTGTCATAATTAATTGTTAATTTTTAAATTACATTGTCAAAGATTCGGTGCATGTATTGACACAGCAACAAGACTCTATATCCATCCATACTATCCATACTATAATATTATAAATGCAAAAGTAACTCTGTCTGTCTGTCTGTCTGTTTGTTTGTTTGTTTGTTTGTTGCTCTTTCACGCCTAAACGGCTGAACGGATTTTGATGAAATTTGGTGATAGATGGTAACTTGGAGACGGACATAGGCTACTTTTTACCCCGGGAAAATATCTCATTCCCGTGGGAATCTACACATACAATAATACTCTAGCGGGGTTGTATCTGCTACAGCACACCGAAACTACTTAACCGATTTTGATGGGACTTTTTTTATTCAACTAAGTATCGCTGATTACGAAAACTACTACAATTTTGAAATCCAACGTGGTAGACGTAAACTACCATTATCCCCTGGGGATAAGGTTGAGGTGCGATAGGGTTGAAATGTCTAAAAATCAATATGGGTGTCGTTTGTAAGGTTTATCGAGCCGCTGATTACAAAAACTACAACAATTTTGAAATCCAACATGGTGGACGTGAAATGCTATCATCCCTTGGGGATGAGGTTGGGGTGCGATAGAGTTGATATGTCTAAAAATCAATATGGGTGTCGTTCGTATGGTTTATCGGGTCGCTGATTACGAAAACTACAAAGATTTTGAAATCCAACGTGGTGTACGTGAAATACCACCACCCCTGGGATGGGGTTGGGATTCGATAGGTTTGAAATGTCTAAAAATCAATATGAGTGTCAGTTGTATGTTTATATAAGGATAGGGATAGCGGTTAAGATGGCGTTAGGGGTAGAAGCAGGGATAGGGGTAGGGTCAGGGATAGGGAGAGGGAGAGGGGGAGGGATAGGGAGAGAGTGTAAGGGAGGGGAAAATGAGGGGAGAGAAAGGGGGAGGGAGGGGTAGAGGGCGTGGGAGGGGGTAGATGGAGGGAGAGGGGGAAGGGGAGGATGAGTGAGGGGAAGGGGGAAAGGGAGGGGAATGGGAGGAGGGCGAGGGGGGAAAGGGAGGGTGATAGGGAGAGGGGAAGGGGGGAAATGGAGGGGGAAGGAAGGGTGAGGGGGGGAAGAGGGAGGGGCGAGGGAGAGGAAGAGAGAGTGGGAGAGGGTGAGGGAGGGGGAGTGGGAATGTAGGGGGGGGGGATACAAAAGGATAGATAGGGAGGAATAGGGACCTTTTTTACTTTTATGAATACCTCCTCGCTACCCATTCACTTCACTCCCTTTATTGCCTTCTTTTTTAAGTTCGCCTGTAACGGTTGACAATGAAAACTCCGCACTACCTACCAGTTAAATAAAATCAAAAGATAATTAAGTTTGTAGTAAGATGCATTTATTCAACTTGGATAAGTACAAATGCATCTTTTACGTAGGGATCAAGAAGGATAAGCGCTCCGTAAAATATGTTTCAATTAAGTTCGAGTTCTGTTTTTTTATAAAATCTACGCGGACGAAGTCGCGGGTAACAGCTAGTAATTGATAAACTCGTGTGCTCACTCACTCATTCACTCTAAAGCATTGGCATTAATGTTTTCATTTCTTTTACAGAGTATTACAAAATTCAATGGCCGCCACGTACGAAGATATGGGACCCATACAAAATTTTCGAATAGAAATGTCCATATTTTATATAGTTTACTTTGTAGTGTTTCCATTCTTCTTTGTTAATATATTCGTAGCTCTGATAATTATCACATTTCAAGAGCAGGGTGAAGCTGAATTGCAAGATGGTGAAATTGATAAAAATCAGGTGAGTTGTTTAGTTTTCTTGCCATACATATATTATAATTTTCTTGAAATAATTTCTTTCTAAAAAGTGATATAAAGTAACAAAAATCTCAATTATTCCGTAGACAAAATCGATGAAAAATTACCGCCATCAAAATTAATTTTCTGTTTTCAGAAATCATGTATAGACTTCACGATAGAAGCACGACCTCTTGAGAGGTATATGCCAAGTAAAAGAACAAGTTTTAAGTACAAAGTGTGGAGAATAGTCGTCTCTACGCCCTTCGAGTACTTCATCATGACCCTCATTGTGCTAAACACACTGCTGCTTATGATGAAGGTATGTATTACCAGCTTTCAGTGTTAGAATAAACAGCCTACTTAAAGTTAAAATTAATCTTTTCAAAGAACATAACACTAGCAAAAGTGATCAAGCCAAATCATACAACAAATAGCACCATCAATCAATGTGAAAAGTAGCAAACGATCACTTTGAGTTAGATTTGAGAGAAATTAGCCTCCCACAAGGCACTACAAAATGACCTAGATATGTCCACTACTTGCACTGTGCCTCATTAGAGAGTAAATTGAATTAATAAATATATAATTTGAAACAGTAATAATATTTTGAACGACAGCTAGGAACTCTCTGATTGGGCAATCAATGAAAATAAAGCCTATGTCGTCAAAACGTCGTGTATGTCAAGCACTTAGATCCAACAATCCCAAAATAGCAAAAGCCTTAAATTTAGTTATCACTGTACTAACTTCTAAATCAATATAAGATGGTTAAGCGCCGAACCCGATGTGACTGATGATTGTATTCAATAGTATCAGTACTGCCTAGAGTAGGACAAAAAAGACTGAAACAACATGACACATACACACCAACAGACACAAATTATTTGGAAATCACAATATTCGGAGTCGGGTCACACTGCATCGGAATGCGCAAATATGTACTACCAAGCCTATCCTATCAAGTGTGTCCGTCAATATTTATTATTATTTATCGTTTCGATCCTATGTTCCGTTGAGTGATCCTTACGTGTCCTAGCTTGCTATTCATTTACTATGTATGTATTCAGTGTCTGCACGATATACCTCTCCTATCTGCACATTATGCGGCACAACATACACAAAATTTTATTCGGATTCGTGCTTGGAATGCACATCATCTCTGGAATAAGTTAGGACGTGGCATGGGCCAGTTTATGTTGTTCGTGTTGCATGTATTAATTAAGAAATTATTATGGTGTTCACCACCGCTCGCCTATAATAGGTCTTGGTGTCAGACCGTTTCCCTATGTATGCTTTAAGTAAGTTTAACACCATTACTGTTGGCGTTCCTAATTAATAAAATAAAATAAAATAAAACGTGAACAATTTGCATGCTTGGTGGAATGGCCTACTGCCAGGCGAAACTTGGTGGCTACAAGCTGCTTCATATTTTTAATTGGAATCTTTATCTATCATTCTGCTAACAAACATTCCAAATCTTAACTATATTATTTTGGGCTAAAAGGTGAAACGTTTTCATTGCTAAATATCATAATATCTCTTCCATTGTATTTTGTTTTAAAAAGAGCATTATAAAAACTGCTATTATAGCTTTCAATCCATTGTGACCCTGTCTGATTTTAAGTTACGTTTTGTTAACATTGGACGTGTTAAAATACTAAGCACATATCCTCACCATTTTAAATACATAATCCTTATTTTTTTCCTTTATTACAAATAAAATGTTTGTCAGGTACAACTACCTACTGTTCTACGAACTATACATTGTTTCTAACTCCAGTCTCTACATCATAAACCTTTTTCTTGTTTCCACTTATCGATGTAATAAGTAACAAATATCTATTTTCATTGCCATGGGTTTATCCAATACGCCTGTCTCGTCGTCTTGAAATGGCAGTACTATAATCAAAATGACTTCTACGCGGATATCCTCAAGTATTCGAATATGGGGTTTACTGGAATGTTTTCCGTGGAAACGGTGTTGAAAATCATCGCTTATGGTGTCAAAGTAAGTACACAAACACACGGTTTGGAACTGACACTCATGGAAATTTCAAACAAAGGAGCTAGGTACAAATGTACTCTTTCTGTTATTAACTTGACTATTTTATCTATTTACATGACTGTATGGGAATATTTCCAGCCGAATAATAACCGTTCTTTCCTCAGTACCCAATTCTAGTTTCTCTCTGGTAAAGGTGGAAGTAATATCTAAGTTAATTTGCGAATCATCTTTAAGCATGGCTTTTCTTCCTGCTGCATGAGCACTGTATGTACAGCACTGCGTCGCAACCAAGTGTTCTGTTAGGGTTGCTACGCACATGTTCGATTCGGCATAATATTCGATTCAGCTTTTGTTTGATTTGTCTATTGTATGAAAAGGCCGAAACAAACATGCCGAATCGAACAGGTGTGTAGCAACCCTTATAAAAACATTTAAACTAATGAAGGCGTTTTTGGCTAACTACTTTTCTGGCTAAGGTCAAGGCTTATGGTCAAGTGTCGGTGTTAAATAGGTAAGTATACACATTTTGGATATTAGATAAAACAGGTTTACTGAAGAAGCTGAAGAAGTTACGGGAACATTTTGTATGCCTTCAATGTATGCATGTGTGTGGATTTGCATGAAAGCACGCGCACTTAAGTCACACGGCTTACTTACAACATTTTATCACATTTGGAAAATTGGCTCCAAAAAAGAAACGAAAATTACAAAATACACATACACACAATCATTACACTCGCTGTAACAAAATACAAATTGAAGTTTATTTTGAATAACAATAGCAGTAGTCAACATTTTAGATAATCTAGGTCAAATGTTTAAGCCTGAAGTTTAAGAATTTCATTGTCTGATTTCCATGAATAGAGAACTAATCAATAGAAACTTCTTGAAGCTGAATCATTTGACTTAGACACAATTAAAAATACGTTTTGAGTTAAGGTTAAAGCTATTGGTATTTTGTGGTAGTTTCACGAGGCTCCACCAATACTCATGGACATCCTAACATTCATGAACCTCGTCTTTACGTTCTTCTTCCTTCTCGAGACCGTTTTGAAGCTGATTGCCTTCGGATGTACGGTAAGAATTTACAAAATTTATTTTTTTAGCATAATGTACATCAATATTATTAATTTAGAACACAGTCATTGTCAGTTTCATGGAAGACGTCCTGTGAAATTGATATTTTTCAAAGTGCACATAGTAAAATCACAGATTGTAATATCATACCATTGTTTTTAAATATTTATAATGTGATTTCAATATGTGCACCAAAGTGATTACACTTTCAGTTTTTAATACAATTATCTTAGTATAGAAATCAATATTCAACATTGACTTGAATATTTAACTAATTAAATTTAGATTATTTTTAGAAATTTTACAAAACGCTGCTTATTATGAATCATGTTATTACATTAGATTGATCACATAACTTAATGCTAGATTTATAGATAAAAAAATGAGAGATTTCCTTATCCTTTTCCCGATGTAAATTATCCTATTGTATACAGCCTTGAAAATGGAAAGTGTACATTTGTATGTATTAAAAATAAACTCAACATTTTATATTTTAATGATACATAATATTGATATAAATACATAATTTCTTTACTTATTGTGTCTTATGCTTGCAGAATTTTTTCAAAGATCCGTGGAATACATTTGATTTTATAACGGTCATTGGAAGTATTATTGACGCCCTCATTATGGAGTTTGGCGTAAGTGTTTATGTTTTCATTTTATTTTTTAAATTTGCATTGTATATTACTAATTTCATCTATGCCTTTCAAACCATTATTATATTATCAATATATCCAGCTACTAATACCTTAGTGGTCGTAATTACCTAATACTTATTGAGCTCACTGATACTGGATACATTGGTTTTATACAAAGCATTTTGCTGCCGGTGTTTTATCAACATTGTGAAAGATGGAAGTAAAGGATATAATATACTGATTGCAGACCGACCTTGGTGAAAACTGTGCTGACATATCCTGTCAGCAGGTAAAAGATAATACCATTTTTGATTACTAGGAAACTTAGATTTTTGTTAAATTGGCTAATGGTTTAGACGACACAATAATATGTAAATACGGAACTACTCCTTTTAGTGCTAGAAAATTTTAGAATGTATTAGGATATTTTAGATATTTAGTAGTATTCAAGCCAGTGTTTTCTTAGAAAATCTCGGTTTTGAGATGAGAGTAATGACAACATTGCAATTTGGTGGGTAATAAAATTGTGTTATCATAGTTAATTCTATAATAGTAGATTAGTAGCCAAGGGCTGTAAGGCATCAATTGCAGCCCGAGATATATAGGCGCACGAGCGCAGCGAGGGCGCCTATAGTTCGAGGGTGCAATTGATGCTTACACCCGAGCTAACTACTCTGCTTTACATCTCGATTGTGAGGTAAGTAGGTCCTTATTACCACCAAATTGTAGGTGACCAATTAGCGCTGTAGGGTAATAATGTAGCTAGAAAAGCCCTAGGGCGGTAAGTAATTTTTCATCTCATCTATTCGAAAATCGCTGAACGGTTCGTCAATAAAGGCGAACAAAATAGCTGTTTTCTCCATGAGACTTTCGTAGCGGGTAAAAATGGGATTTAAAATTCGAACATGAATTTAGGTCCACCATAGGGACATTTTAGGTCAACCATAGAGGTCGAACCAAAATATTGTATGAAAAATGATACTGGCCGGTTGTACTATTAAAATTATTATGAATATAAAAAAAGAAATATGCTCTAAATGTAAACAAGACTACCAACCAAAGAGGTTTTGTTCCTAATTGATACAAAAATGTCAATAACATTTTCAGTTGTTACAAATAATACTTAATATGATTTTTGTATTGTTTCATCAAGTAATAATATTGTAATGGTATTTTATATTTAAAATTAATGAAGAGTGTGTGTCTCAATGAGCCTCTTATTCTTTTCTCATAGAGGGAGATGAAAAGTAGAGTGTATTACGCGGCTTCAAAAATATTTTTACCTTGGGCGACCTATTGAATCCCTCGCTACATTCATGATTCTACTCTAGAATCCCTCGCCGTGCTCGGTATTCTACTCAAGAATCCTTCACTTCGCTCTGGATTCAAAATAGCGCCCTCGCCTTAAAAATATTATTTTACAGCCTTGTGTATCTACTATAACCGCCCGCCGCCCCGCTGCTGGAGGCGGCCATCAAGGCGGAGCCGCGCGTGGAGGTGGAGGTGTTGCCGGGCGGGGGCGTTACAATTACTTACCGCCCTAGGGCTTTTCTAGCTACATTATTACCCTAATTATCATCAGCGCTAATTGGTCACCTACAAGCCCCATTTGGGGGTAATAAGGACCTACTTACCGAATATGAGAGATGTAAAATATATTAGATTTGTCCGTAAAGATATTTCCTGTAATTATAAATCCAATCAAACGTTGGAAAAAAGAAATGTAGACAAGATTTATACTTTATTAGGTTATATACCGTCTTTAAGTGTTTGTGATTGGTTTAATTTGTTGTTGTGAATTAGTTTAAACTAGTTTTCAAATAATTACCATTTAGGTAGGTATTACATGAGATTTGCATCATCGTCGCCTGGTTATTAAAGCTTAAACCACGATTGTCAATTATATATACGTTACAGAAGGTTTTTAGTATTTTTATAGATTACCTACGTACGTGTGTGTTATATCAGTCGATTTTGTAGACCTTATTTTAGCTTGAGATCATATTTTGTTTGTGAGTGAAGTTTTAGTTTTGCTACTAATTAAATTATTTATCATCTTACAGTATCTCATAAAATTTTAATTTTTAGGGTATTATGGCTCCGAAAAATATGAGAAAAAGGAGCGCTGTTTGAGGAAACAATCTTCTGAAAAAACTATTTTTTCAGAAGATTTCATTAAAATGCAATATAATTGATGAATATTTCTCGCTCGCCGCGCCTGTTTCTTACATAGTTCTACTGCCAAGAAGCCATGCCTTTATTTTAAAATTTATACTCATATTAATGTAATGTTTTTCAGGAGAACACGTTCAATGTCGGTTTCCTTCGCCTGTTCAGAGCCGCGCGACTGATCAAGCTGCTCAGACAGGGCTACACTATTCGGATACTGCTCTGGACATTCGTGCAGAGTTTCAAAGCCTTACCCTATGTGTGCCTTCTCATTGCGATGCTTTTCTTCATCTATGCCATCATTGGGATGCAGGTCTGTATAAATTTCTCTCGTTTTCTTTGACTTCATAAGTCAAAAGTGAAATGATTAACTTTATTTTTCGTTTTGGGGTATTAAACACATTTTTTTAATGATGTTTTTTAAGTCCTAGATTGATAGATAGCATTGCAATAAGTACTGATGTATACACTAAATTGATATGGAATTTTAAAGTTATCGTACTTCTTTGTCTTTAGATACAGTATAATTATATAAACTTGTTTGCTATTTAGATATTAATATTATAAAAATCATAAACTTGATAACCAGAGTCTGTATCATACTCATAGATAAATATTTATTTTGTAGTTAGCAATTGCTCGTCAATTTTATCCTTTTAATATTTGACTCAAATAAAATAACTATAAGTACTTAAATGTAGTAAAATTATATTGGGTTGAAGCATTTCATTTAGCTAGCAACCTAATTTCACAAACATTCATATCCTTAACGAGATATTGCAGATAATATGCTACTGCCCTGCCCTATCCCAATTAGTTACTAACTCTTCTCAAAATCAAAATACGCACAAACCGCGAACGAGATCCAACGGAAATTAACCTAGCAACCATGAACTGCATTGACATTCTAATGACAGGTTTTCGGAAACCTGCTATACGATCCAGACAGTGCTATCAACCGGCATAACAACTTCCAATCTTTCGTGGGAGCACTCTTGCTGCTTTTTCGGTGAGAGTACAAACCACGTAGTGGTCCCTAACTGTTTCACGTGTCTGCATTGGCGGCGTAGACACCACGTGTCTAAGGCCAAGACTGACAACTCTTAGCAAGCATGGCACTTGAAACCTCGTCGGGTGTTGCATCTTGTTAATCATTAAGACGGTTGACAACAATACTCTCTCTGCTATCAGTGTCACTTGTGTATATCATCATCATTGGATATGCGGACGTTATCATCGTAAATATAGTACATGTAACTATATACCGTAGCTTTAGACAAACCTTAGCGATACCGTCCTTTGATTCGTTGTCCTTGACTACATTGCATCTATGTTTGTACCTACTTAGATATACTTCGTATACCTACATACCTTTGTTTTTGTATACCTAGTACTAGCTAGACACGTCATTTAGGTAGAATCTTAGTATGTTACATTATCATCGGGATGGCGCATAGGTTGTTTAGGTAACACTTAAAAATTGCACACGTCGCTGACCTTTGTGTTGTATCTGCTTGGACACAGGTGTTTGGCAATATAGACTTATCGGAAGAAACAGATATTAACAGACACAACAATTTTCGAAGCTTCATACAAGGACTTATGCTGCTCTTCAGGTAAGGAATGTTTACAGTTGTTCTGGGTTACATTCGAATTACAATTGGTTCAAATTTTCAATTAAGACTGATCGAGGATTTTCAAACGCGCATTCATTATTAGCTGCAATAATAGTAACAATTAGTGGATACCAATCTAGTTATGAAAACACGGGCTTTGGAATTCCATGGGACTACTACTTCAAGTAGTATGCTATCATTAAATGTATCAAATTGCATGACTAACGCATGTTGGGTCACAAAATTCACTTAGACGAATACAATTTATTGTTTCCATACATATTTTGTCTCTGATTATTCTGTGTTAAGTCGTGAAATGTCTATCGCTTACTTAGATGCCTATTAAATTAAAGTTTTTGTGTTTCTTCAACTTAAGCGTTAATATACCACAAGTTTACAGATAAAAAGAATATAAAATATTTTTGCTTCTTTGATTCATTTATTTATAGATCAAACTTTTTTTCAGTAATAATGCTGTATATCAGATTTTTCGATGTTATCTACTTTTTGCTTTCGAGTACAATTTGAACTTATTTGATTATGTTTCTGTGAGTAACTACTATGTGTAGATGCGCAACTGGTGAAGCTTGGCCGAACATCATGTTGGCATGTCTAAGGCCAGCCCGGTGCGCCCCAGAAGCCCGCAAGCCAGCCAACGAGATGTGCGGCAGCACCCTCGCATACGCCTACTTCGTCTCCTTCATTTTCTTCTGTTCCTTTCTTGTAAGTACCATTGATATCCTTAACGACTATCTCGGCAAAATTCAAACTTCAATAATAAAATTCTGGCTTATAACAATCTTCCAGATGTTGAATTTGTTCGTCGCTGTCATCATGGACAACTTCGACTACCTGACGAGGGACTCGTCCATTCTCGGCGCTCATCATTTGGATGAATTTGTTAGGATATGGGCTGAATATGACCCAAATGCCACGTAAGTGCTTCGGTCTTTTTCTATAAACATTATTTTGAAAATTACAAAATTATTTATTTAACAGTCCAAAATTACAAAAAATTGTTAAAACTATGATACCCACACTAGGCAAAGCCTGTTTTGTGGTTCCCGAATAGCTCATACACATAAAAAGACGTTTTAAATTCTTAATCACCTATTTTATTATATTTCAGGGGCAAAATCCATTATACGGAAATGTACGATATGTTGAAGAACATGGATCCGCCGTTGGGTTTTGGTAATAAATGTCCAAACAGACTAGCTTATAAGAAACTAATTAGAATGAACATGCCACTAGACGACGAGGGGAAAGTTAATTTTACAACTACACTATTTGCCTTAATTCGGGAAAATCTGAACATCAAGATGAGATCAGGTAAATAATATTATGCAAAAGAAAACAACATGAGTTCTCAATTTAATGTTATAATGTATTACAAATAATATTATTAATTCAGCCGAAGAAATGGACCAAGCAGATGCAGAACTGAGACAAACAATATCTCACATATGGCCACTTCAAGCAAAGAAGATGTTAGACTTGTTGGTGCCTCGAAACGACGTTCTCAATACAGGAAAATTGACGGTGGGCAAGATCTATGCGGGCCTCCTCATCTTGGAGAGTTGGAGATCGACTAGGTTTGGCCAGACTGAACCACAGGGCGTTCCGGTAAGTCAGCTTTTACCACATGTCCCGGCGCACAAATTATTTAAGTTTAATTTTCTGTTCAATGTACCTATTTATGTAATTGAATAAAACTTTTATTAAATGCTATAGGTTTTGTAGCTAACATGAAGCCAGAGTAAATACCTATGTGGCTAATTTTCAATGTATGTATTCGTGCAGTTTCTTGTAGGTATCTTTGAGCCAAATGTAAACATTATGTGGTTAGGTAATACTACACGTTTACGTAGTGGTTGTTATTGGCCCCTTTTAACTCCCCCACATTAGAGTACCTTCAATTTGAAACATTATAGTTAGTCTATAGTTGGATGTGTTGTCTACCTGTGGATGTATTGTTGTGTACTGATGATCCAAATGATATATTCGGATTCAAAGCTATCGTTCGTGATTTAAATAACTTCTACAATGAAAATTCTGATTGGCTACTCGTATACAAGACGAGACATGATGAACAAACAACAATACAGAGTCACTTTAGTAGAAATCGACTCTAATGAGTCGACTACATTGGTGGTTTACTTTTCAGGCATTCAGCGAGAATAGCCCTACGGCCAATCAGCCGGTAGTATTAAAAATTTTACGGAACGAAACTTTGACTACTTTTTTCTTGCACTGTTCTAGATATTTTTTGTTTTATCGTGAATTTCTTCTCGCATCCTCTTTGATTAATATTATAATGCAAGAATTACAGCTCATACATTGCGATGATAAAAAGAAGGACACGATGGTCAATTTAATTATTTTCTTAAATTGATCAAATTACTTAGTAGCTTAGTCAAAACACTCAATAAAATAGATTTAGTTCATGATGGATGACGCACTTGATGTAATAGTTTGGCAAACACGTGCGCGTGGCACGGTTTTGTCATCAAGTGTCCGTCAGGGCTTTGTAAACCACTTAGTGACCTGTCCTATAGTTGCAAAATTCATTGTAGACGAGTGTGTCTGTGTTCAAGAGTGGTTTGGAACTGTCTCGTAGCCTAGTGTTTTGTGTAGTATGTTTGACTTCCTCATTTGTGACGTCTCTATCCACCTTGCTCGCTACCAAGTAAATTATTTTTATAATTTACTTCTAACTTTAGATCATTATCTACTATACCCTTCATTTTTCGATGGGACTTCTGCATGAGTTTCTTTAAATATTGGTAATGCGTGGATTCGAATTTTCGTTTGATCTTTTGCTTTCTTGATTGTATTTTTTATAATTACATTTTGGCTCAATAAATAAACCATTTTAGAAGCCTGAAAAATATATCTATATAAAATAACAAATATGCTTTCTGCTACGCTCATGTTTGCCTCCTTGTAATTTTTTAACTATAGCATAATCAAAAACTATCATCTAAAACCTGCGCATGCTGGAGAACTAAATATTTACCACTTATTATAAATACAAATTTTGAGTGACTTGTAAAATGAACATGCTGATTTACAACATGCCTCTGGCTTCACTGAATTTGCACATTGTTTTATTTAAGCACTCTTAACAAAGCTTTAAAATTTATACAGCTCTCACAATACAATAATACAAGTTCTACCAACATGCATCTATACCTCTTAACAAACATAAACATGCTGCTACTACTAATGTGTACATAGTTATTTTCTCAGATATCCGTAGCTGCATTCATCTTCATTAACACTACATACAAAAACATTTTACTCTGTATATTAATGTCTGCGCATACTTCGGGAATTAATTTACACATTACAAACACACACACATAATAACTCCAGCATGGACTTATCATGTATGGGATTGCGCAAACTCATGTAGGCTTTAGCCGTTAGCTGGGTGGTCAGGTCCATGAGCATGCGCAAGTGTGCGTGTGTGGGGTGGGTGTGTGCGTTACGTTAGGAGTGCGTGGTGCAGAAGGCGTCCTTCTTTAACTGCCTGCTGGACGTGGCTGCGGGCATGAACACCGGGTCTCGCGCCGGCTCGCTCTCCCACGAACCGCCCGAGCACATGCCGACACATCCAGAGGAACACCATGAAGACCATACACTTGCCAACCTCGCCCGAAGGACGACCAGAAAGTCACTCAAGTGAGTAGAAATAACCTTTAGATTTTTCTATGTAAGCAACCAACAAAAGGACCAAATATTTTGAGTCTAAAGTAGAAAAATCCAAAAAGATACCAATACTGTAGTTGTTGTTAGTCTTACTATAAAGGGGAAATCCATAATTTTAACCAAAAGTAGAAAGATTATCCATTAATCGGGCACGAGGCTGTGTGAACATATCTAACAAAGCAAAAATGAATTCGTGTTCAGAATGATACCCAGAATTTATAAATCTGAACAAAAGGTAAAAAAGAAAATGCGAAGTGGTTTTTTTTAGGTGGGAAATTATTTCCCTATATCCGTTTAGGATTATTTATGTGGGAAATAATTACCCTATGCCCGTTTCCGCATAGTCTTTAATGAGACTAGTTATTACCCCAGACTTTCAAAGTGCAAGTTTTGATCAGACAAAATAATTAAATTTTTTGTTAATTTATTTTATATTTTTACATAGCTTTTAAGTTATTTCTTGTTAAAATTAAATGTGTTCAAAAGAACCAAAAGTATCATAATTGGTTTCAAAGAAAAATAAGTCAAAAAGTGTTCTTAGACATAACTTTGTTTTTATACCTACAGGGTGTAAAAAGGCATTAACCGGAAACTAAAACCATGTATTCAGACTATGAAACCAAACTTTCCGCAAGGATTATGGGTCCTAAAACAAAAAAAATAACACATATAGCCATGACAACAGATATATGTCGGACAAACAGACAGACGGAAGACGTTGACTTGGTGATAGAGTCCCGTTGGAATACTTTAGGTAAGGAATCCTTAAAACAAATTATAAAGATTTCCTCCAAACAGACTGACAACATTTTGTCTTAGTACTATATATTTAAAAAGACATTTTCAGTACGGTTATAAGCTAATAGTTTCCCACATAAACAATTTTTAAACGGGCATAGGTAAATAGTTTCCCACCATATTTGATCAGCTAAAATGAATACAAATCGTAAATGAAAACATAATTTGTTCATACCAGGACCTCGAGAATATGATCGAGTTAATGAAATAAGGAACAAAATGTACTGACAAGAATTTTTGTGATTAGGAGCAGTAAGAAACTTCAGAATTTACGGAAATCGCGGCAAAAATCGCACTCGCGATGACAATTTCAGCTTTGAAGTCAAATTGCCATTGACAGATATGACATTTGAAGAAAATGTTGCCATTTAAAAATAACCAATATATCTGTGTTTGGATTCACCAAGGTTATTTTGAGTTCATATATCTTTATGATATTTTTTTATGGCATGTATTTAACGCGGCGACTAATTTACACCATTCCAGGTCTAAAAAAAAATGAAAATGGATAGTAAATAAACTACTTTGGCGACTAATTTGAGGTAGCATCTTAACTAGAAAGCGGCGGCTTTTTAATGAGTTTTGAGGTTTTATTTAAATTTTATCTGGCAGTGATTTTCTTTTGTGGCAATTGAATTTCTTCTAAGGCGGCAAATTATTGGCGGATAAAAAAGTTAAAATAGGCTTTCATAAATTCTAAAATGGGGTTGTCTATAAACTTGACCAAGGTCTGAAATAAATACAAACAAGATCTTAAAAAAAAATACTTTTGGCTACATTTTTAGGGATCTAAATAAACCAAATTGTGACATGCTAAAAAACTATTCTTGGTCTATTTTACATTTTTAGGGATCTATATAAACCAAATTGTGACATGCTAAAAAACTATTCTTGGTCTATTTAATTTTTTCTTGACTATCTTAAGTGTAACAAAAGGGAGTGAAAAAATTATGTATCGAACGGAAAACTAACCTAACCTACCATCATCATAAGTACTAAAGCACTGCTCAGACACACGAGCGCATTTGCCGCCTTTTTCAAGAATTTATGAATCTGCAAACAATATTCTAATATCCAAACACATTATTATAATACCCATTTTCAGTTTTAAAGCTACCTAACAATCGCTGCCAAATGTGTATTTTTATAATGAAAGCCAATAGTTGCCAGTGAAGAATGTTTGATATCCCCTCTGAAAAATTTGTCGCCACATTAGGTTTTATAATACCTTAACCAGTTTTACACTGATCCCGCTTGATATATTTGATACCTTACGGTAGCAGCCGTTTTTTAGTTTTTTTGATCCTAGCCTTTTGTTGCTCGTATAGTTTAATAGTTGCTAAGATATTTAATCACTGCAAAGTTAGTTTTTTTGTGACTTGATAGAAAGTCGCCTAAAAAGGATTTCAGTTGCCGTGTTAAATATTTGCCTTTTTTATGTGAATCAATCGGATACAGTGTGGTGGGAAGCATTCTCCCTATGCCTTACGAGTATTAAGGGTTATTGTAGGTGGTAGTAAAAAATAAATAAATAATAACTTTGATAATATGATTCAGATATAATAAATAACAGGACGTTTCTTTTGTTACAGGAGCAGCAAAAAGGTGAATACCTTTCCTAAACTGGTCATAAGGTTCCAAGTATTGATGTTTAACCCGATCCGATCAGTCAGACGATCACGATAGTTAATGTCAAGTGCCATCGATGTTTCCCAAAATAAAACTAATTGGCGATTGATTAGATAAACTGCGTCAAAACCATTCGTGATGTCTTGGGATGAAAAGTTTTGTCTGTGAATGATCAGCCAACCCCTAATCCGACCACATCGATGCATTTCATAACAATAGATAGTTGATGTTGTATCTTTGTTGAGACTAGAGATTCGATGTTTCGGTGTTAACCTAACAATAGGTGATCATGGTTTTGTGTTTGTCGTCCGTATTTAGACAATTACTTCAATTACTAGGTCTAGACATTATAAATTGTATAAATTTAAAATCATAGGGGCTTAGGCCCGACATAGTATTTTAACAAATTTGATTGTGCTGTACCTGAAATAATTAATGGTACGTTTTGAAGTTTACAGATGGTTGTTGAAATTAGGTAATAATTTTGAGTAACTAGGATTGTTTTAATAAAATCGTAGAACTTTTAAATCTTTTATGATTTTGACAGATAAATAGTGAATGTTCTTTACGATGTCTTTAGAACTAGGGATAATCTATATTCTAATAATCTTAGACTTAATTTTAGCACTTTCACAACCAATACATAAACATACCTACATTACAGTCAAAATAAAAACATAACACCAGAACATTTCCAAAACTTTTGCATAGTGATTGCATGAACAAGAAATATGGCATGATAACTTCTTTCAACACAAATTCTAGCTTGCAATAGAACATAAAGTTAAACTAAAGGGTAAGTAAGCAAATTAGTATTAACGCACGAGCACGAATTGATGCATGGGTTGCAATTTGAATCGCACTTATTATGTGCATGCGTATTATTTGTCTACTGCAACATTTTGTAAATATGGGACAGTAAGTTCTTAACACGATCAAACTAGATACCAGTCTCCACAAGAATATTTTATGCTCTAGTAAGTATTGAGACTAACTGATTCCAATGTTTAGGTTCTGGAGCTACAAGATGTGGGGTCGCATCATGCCTCGATGGAGTCTTTGGACGAGGCAAGACTGCAAGCCCCACATGTGTACCAGAACGGTCACCACGGAAGGTCATCTAGTTTAAGGTAGGTACTTCAATTTCACCAAAACCTTCTATAATCTTTATTTAGTAGTTTAGTTGTTTTATTTTCTTTTTTCGTTTTGTTTTATAGTGTCATCGCAGAAGAGATTGATCTCAAAGTAATCGTAGTGAGAACTGGTATGTTTACCATGCACGTGAAATCATACTAACCAATTTTCTGATTAATCCTACGATTAACCTTCTAACCTACGAGGTTGTCATGTCTTGTAAATGTATTTGTTGCATGTGGTGTAAAATATGTATGAAAAAAAATCTAGCCATTCTGGCTTCTATATAAAAGGATTTTTTTTCTCAGTAGCTGATAATGACAACAAAATTACTTTAAACTGATTCAAAATGTGTCTTTTTAACAACTTATATGAAAACGTTTCTTTCTGAATGCCCAAAATTTAAAAAAGTTATTTTACTAAATATTATTCAAAATTTAAATTTCAGACGGACTCCAAGTCCAAGAAGAAGAGGTCACTACGGAGGGTACCACCACGACATCGGATTCTCAGACACAGTTAGCAACGTTGTCGAGATAGTGAAACATGAACACACGAGACACGGGCGAACCCACAGGGCGCCCCACCATTACCACCCACATGGTACGCTTATTTCCATCACTCATTAGTCGTATGCTAACGGATTTTAAATAATAAGATGGTTATTGAATTCAAAATTAAGATGTCAATTTGTCCATACTCATTTTTTGCATGTTTGCGGACAGATATTCATCCATCAATGAGATTAAATATGATTCACTTGACGTAAATATAATTCATTTGACATAAATATGAATATATCTCATTCATGGATATTTTATTGGTTGACATAAGCAGCCTAAGAAATGTATTATTTTAAATGGGATATTGGCAAGTTTTCATCGACTAGCTTGTTGATGCTAACGCAAATCCTCCTATACCATTTTAAAACTCAAATACATAACCACTTTCAAATTTATGTAGCTTGTAAAGAGCTAATATTATGCCTCTAACAATTATTATATTATTTTGTTCCTGTAGTATTTTTTCGTACCTATTTGAAACATTTATCATATTACCTAATAAGTTTTATTTAGCTTCTATTAATCGATTCAAAACAGTTTTGCAAACATTTTTCTTCTCATGAAGGTACTCTGAAAGTTTTGTGAGAAGATGGGACGTCTAGCTTAAAGTAGTTGTAGTAGATATTCATGTTTTGTAGATGTAGTTATAAGATAATCATTGAGCAAGCGCAGTTAAGTACGCTACAAATGACTAGGTTCATGAAATTAGAACATAGATTGTAAATCCTAGCCATATTGATCATTTTCACAAAGCTGTTTTTGTAACCTCTCTTCTATACCTAGTAGCAAAAATAGCTATATCTAATTACTCATCATACGCTCATAAATTGTTAGAACTAATAATTATTGATACCATCAGGCCACACAATTTTATCTACATTTTAGATGTAAGTTCAAGGATTGGCAATCTAAAAGCCAGTAATAGTAATATGTAAATTGAATTTGAGATTGGCCAATGTGTTAACATTGATTGAAAACAGAAACTTCGAAAATGGCCGAAAAATTATTTGCCTGCTGCATGCTATGAATTGGCGCCCATTGAGACGTTGATCTGCTCTTGTTTGCACTATAACTGCTTTGTAACGGGTTCCTCCAGAGACTAAAGGTGCCTACGCGCATGCATTTGAATAATCACACTCTGAATCATGCAGCATGCAAAAGCTTAACTGTTTTTGTATCTTAATTTTGTATTTTCTGCAGTAGACAACAGTAGCTAAAACAAAATACTCTTCTCTCTTGTCATTGTGATGGACTAGCTGCTGTTATTAATTGTATAAAATAATCACTAGATAATGTGCAAATTGTAGTCACTGGACACTAAATTGTTACCAAGCTATCCACTGCCACTGGTAATCTCCGTGTCCTTAACAACCCATACATTTGGAACCACCTTGAACAGACACCCAAAACTTTTAGAGTCACCTTTGTGAGTAAGGAAATGGTCGTTATTCCGGAGGGGTTAGGCTAAAGTGGTGGAAGGTACATGAAGGTATTCCTGACAGCAGGGAAGGAGTGGAGGGCGCCGCACCCCACGACCAGCCTGAGCCAGCCCTCCAGGTCGCCCAGCCCGCCTCACCACACCTACGGTGAGATCCCCTCGCCACACATACCGGACTCACACTCGGGAATCACACCACAGGGTATAAAGACAGGAATAGGCATCAGACAGACGAGACAACTCCTAACTGCCAACAGTCCTGCGACAACTATCAATTCCACCTACATACCTTGTAAGATTTGGTACAGTTGAACAGAAATTGCGTTAAAACATTGCTGTTGCAGGACTTGTGGAGCTGGGTAAAATGGCTTATAACTCAAAACTTGCTAAAAAAGACTTAGAAATAAAATCGCTGCTTTAACGCTTATGCAAACTAATGAAGAAATATTTTTTTATACATTTCTTCATTTTGTAAACCTCACAAATACCACCAATTGGTAAATGCAAAAATAGTATCTAAGAAAATTTATGAGCTGAATTAAGCAAAGCTGAGTCGGACAAATATAGGCGTTCAGTTAATTGTTAATAAGAATTGTAAAGTAAAGGGTCTAAAAAATTATTAAACAAATTAAATGTTTACAAAACTTTGGACCCTTTGCTGAAAATGAAGCTAATGTCAAAAGCATACTAGCTATCAAGGTGAGGACGTTCTGGCTTCGCATGTACGTAGACGAATGAGAGAAGATGGACGAAAAGGAAGTTTGTTGAAATATGCATAAGAAAATTGTTTGCACATCTGTTTATTGTGTATGTATGTATAGTATTGCGACCCTTGTTATTTTTCTTGCTTTACCGAATAATTATGAATTAATCCCGACCTAATGCTTATTGTTATTGTCTTCGCATAGTTTGTTAAGTGTTCTACCAAATCCACCGGCATTGTCATTGATGTTTTCATTCATTTCTTGCGGGGTTTACACGGGTTTATTTATTCCATGTGCAAAAACTGAGTTAATCGTTTGCTACGTATTCAAATGGTTTGTTGATGTAAAAATACACCGATAAATTGGAATTGAAACAGCCCAAAACGGCTGGTAAAAGATGGTCAAAGAAAGTCACGCATCGGTACTTCATGATGGGGTAAGGCCTGAATAAATCCACGAAGAGATGACGTGACGATCTTGATGCCTATTTTTAAGGGTTGAGAATAAATTGCAGACAATATGTGCAATGGAAAGGCGCGGAGGGCTTCCGAGTCAACTGAGCCCACGGCCCACTAAGCCCGCGGGCTCAGTTGACCACTTTCTGTTTTTTTTTCATGGTCAACTTGACCCACCAGGACTGTCACTCAGCCTGCAGGCTCAGTCGACCACTTTTAACCCTTAAAGGGACAACTTAGCTCACGATCAATCGAAAATTTTCAACCCCTTAAGGTTAAACTTACCCTGTAGGTTAAGTCTACCACTTTCTACTGAAGGAACGCTATTTTCATAGTCAACCCAGCTTACAATTCCGTTACCCAGCTTACAATTCCGTCACTCAGCTCGTGGGCAGTCTGGCTACGCACAGGAGTTTGTATGTACCGATCTATGAGTTTGATGACAAACGTATTATTTAGGGAATATACATTATTATAACAAGGTGACAGAAAATATTATTGCCGTTTTAAATTAAGATTAAGGTAAATAAAATATAACCCCCGTACATAGCTGAGCTGTGGCCACGGGCTGGGTGATGAAATTACAAGCTGGCTCGACCGCGAAAATGGTTGGAATTAGCCGCCGTAGCCCGTAGGCTGAGTTTACTCTCAAGGGCTACAAAGTGGTTGATTTTGCCTGCGGGCTAAGTTGTCCCTTCACGAGTTGGAAGTGGTCGACTGAGCCCGCGGTCTTAGTGACAGTTCTAGTGGGTTGAGTCGACCATGAAAGAAGGTGGGCTCAGTAGAAGGAGGCTAAGTAATAATCTCTAGTTTTTGCGGGCTGTCGAATCCCTAGTTGCATCAACGATCTCGCTTCACAACGAGCAAAAATCTACCCGTATAAATCCCGTTTTATATGTGGATGCGGTAGCACTGTAATTGTTGTTGGTGAGGTATAGAACGTCCAAATTATTCAAAGAGCAGTTTGGGCCCCGATAGGTGGTGATCGCGAAAGAGATCGGGACCGCGAGTGGCGGGAGTGGCGCGACCGGTCGTGGGAGCGAGACGGGGCGAGGCGCGGCCGCGGTCGCCAGCTTCCGCCCACGCCCACTAAACCGTCCACGCTGCAGGTCAAACAGCAACCACCATTTAACAGAATCAGCCACAGTCCCTCGCACGTGAGTATCGTGATGAAGACGTGAGTATCATAGAAATGGGCAAGTGGACGTATGTTCCATCTGGACCAAGACAACGTACCGTGTGGTAAAGTAACGTCAGGTGAAGCCTAACACTCGCAGTTCATCTAGCCCGCACGTCTATTGACTGTACACCGCATTACAGAAAATAAGCTCGTAGACTTTACCCAAAGAACATAAATGCATCAAAATATGAAAAGAAAATATTTAGACTGGTCTGGTTTTTGTATTTTATGGGCAGATGAACACTTTTTCAGTTTAACGGTTTTATTTTAAACAGCCCCGTCCCGTCCGAGCAAAAATAGCCTTGTTTTCAGCAATTTTGAACCTGTACAAAGGCAGTTTTGCTCCAACTACTCAAACCGGCCTGATTCAGAGTTGCGATTGAAAATTACCCGGATTGGTAGCTGAATTACACAAGATGTACCAAACTTCATATCAACTACTATATGTTGTAACAAGCCTTCTGCGCTGATAAAACAAGCCTTCAGTTTCCCAAGGCTTTATATTATGAAACCTTTGCATATCAGGAGACAAAGAGGCTCATAAATAAGTTCTTCTGGTCGTTTTAATGTTTAATATCGAAGTGTACTGTATAATAGTTGTATGCTTACAGTTATCGTTAAGGCATACGGTTCGAGAACCTGTAGAGCCTTTACACGACGAGTACGAGTATGGCCGAGAAGTTGAAAGACTGATACACCGAGACTATAGATCTAGAGAAAGGTTAGTATAAAACTAAAAGTTATTCATTTCAATAGTTATAATGCGTACGACTAAAGAGTGGAATTCTCTGCCTGCGTCTGTGTTCCCGAGTTCATATAACCCGAATCTATTCAAGGAGCGAGTAAATAAGCTTCTTCTGAGCAAGCTCGTTCCATCGTCGACCTCATCTCTGTCTTCAAGACTAGAACGAGGTCAAGAGTAAGCCCATTGATGATAAAAAAAGACAAGTTTCCTCGGATACACAGAGTTCACCATATGAATGAACTAAATGTATTGAATATTGAGTAATGATAACTTATTGTAGCAAAAGCGAACTTTTAAATTTCTGGTGCTGGCTTAGCTACCAACATACATCTTAAATGAGTGTCATCTTGGGCGGCTGTACGCTTTTGTCCATCAATCTTATCGGTTTCATCATCATCATTGGTCTAGCCTTATTTTGTTTACTAACACTGGTTTTTATTCAGAGCGAATGCCATCTAACCTCTGATAGATTAGGCTCTGTGTGCCCTGATTGGCAAAGTTTTCCTGACGCCAAACGGCATGTCCGTAAGGATTGAGGAGCCACTCTCGATTTCAAAAGGTAGTTTGTACCCTTATTTGGTAGCAAACCGGTTGATTTTGTAGGAAAAATTCTGTATATTGTAGTAAAATCTATAAAAAGTTACACTAATGTAAAGGTGGCTCCTCAATCTGAACGTCTTTTTGATTTGGGTCCAGTAGTGTCAAAGTTCAAGGAAATACAAAAGTTTTAGTGTGGCTCCTCAATCCATACACAAGAGCGTGAATTTCCTTGACTATTTTCAGTTAGTTAGTACATTCGGCACTGTGATCATTTAGTAGTAGGTGCGTTCGATTTTGTAGTATATTATCAAAACGGCAGGATAAAGTGAATTCGGTAAAGTAGTTTTTAGGTTCTGAACATGGCTCACGCTGCTTTAATTTTGCTTAGGGCTGTTTGATTAACATTACATAACTGAAAACCGACGGATGCTTAGATTATAGGTAGATGCATGATGATGCATTGACGATGTTGCTCAAAAAGGGCAGCGTTAAAAAAAGGCTTATGTCATCAGTGTTCTCCAAAAGTGCTCTCAGTCCTGGGAACTTACACTTTGAAATTAAAAACTTAGAACACATGTAAATGCGGACATTTTGTCGTTCAAATCTTGAATATACGACTGTGTAACTACCAAGACGTGTGATTGAATGTCTGATGACATGATGATGATGGTAACAGTAGGTATTTGTGGTGCAGACGTGGCAGAGGGTACGACTCGGAGCGCGGCGGGCGGTCGTACGAGGCGCCGCTGTCGTACGAGGCGGCGCTGGCGATGGGGCGAGGCGGCGGCGCGCGGGCGCTTCCCTCCCCGGTGCCGGGCGCGCCCCGCCTCCCCAACGGGTACAAGCCGCGCGCGCGCCACTCGGACTCGGACGAGGATGACTGGTGCTAGCGGCATCCCCGCGCGCGCTCCCATAGGGACGTGCGCGCGCCTGCCGCTTCCCGTCACCACGCGCACACCGTATGACGCGCCGCGCGCATACCCGCGACCCGAACTATCTCGTTTTTTACTCGGCGACTAATGTACATAGACGACTCTCGTTGCTCAGGATTTTGGACGTGCCTCCTGGACCGGGCGCGCCCCGACGGGCCTCCACGAGCTATATCCAAATTCTAGTATTTACAAAGTTTTGGAAAATTTAATTTTTAATTCGCTAAAATTTTACTCCTTAATTTATATTACGGTTAAGGTAATCGAAGTATGAAACAGTGCCAGACAACTCGTTTGCGCTAGGATTTTTACATAAAATGAAATTATTAGTCTGTATTGTAAAAGTAAACTTTCTATATTAAATTTGCACTACATAAAGTCTACGTTAAATCGCCTAGTGAAAGGGGAGGGCCGTGGCCCGCAACCAACGCGATGACGTCACGCGGCGGGCCACGCTCGATACCTTTTCCGATTCAAGTTAGACGTTGGGAGAAACACTAGTAATTCATCGTCAAACAAATTAATACTAGTATTGTGTAAAATATTTACATAGCAAATAATTTTTACTTAGTTAATATTGTACTAAATAAATAATTAAACATTTTTATTGAATTTGCTGTCCTTCCCCCAAGTGCTTTATACCTACGTTATTTAAATTTAAATACAATTAACTAAATAAATACGAATTGTATGTAAACTTTGAAGATATATTTCTGCATTAAATTATTACTTAAATTGTTAAATCATGTAATTGATATTGTTTAAAAAGATTTTGGTCGCCTGGATTGTACTACAATATATCTTATAGCTTAATTTAAATACAAAAGATCGATTCTTCATTAAATTTAATCTCAAATAAGTAATCGATTTTCAAAATTTTAGGGTAAACTATCTCAATTAGTCCCTCCGAATAATTAGTGATATAAATTTTGGATTATAATATAATCAGGGACTATTATTGGCACATAACCTTACGCTAACGTTAAAAATGTTCAATCAAGGTACAACCAGGCGCAGAATCGTTTTATGTTTTGTACATTTAAGGGCTCCCGCACACGACCGAGAATCGGTGGCCGATTTTTTGTCGGCATCCCGCTCTTACGTGTTATCACCTGGATCTTCCGTCCTTGTCCTGGGCGATAATCGGCCACCGATTCTCGGTCGTGTGCGGGAGCCCTAAAGCAGAATTGGTTCAATGGCGCCTTCCGCTTTGCATCTGTCATTGTAAGGGATTGTTTATACTCATTACGACCGCTGCTATAATGTATCGAAAAATGTTATTGTAAGGGTAATATTCGCCTTTCCAGAACCCATAAGCATTTATTTGCAATATTTAACAATATTTAAATTAGAGTTACAAATAGGCATGAACAGACACAATACTATAATACCCAAATTATTATAAAGTGCCTAAAAAAAAAAAAACCGGCCAAGTGCGAGTCGGACTCGCGCACTGAGGGTTCCGTACCACCACATAATCATAATTGTATTAGTTGAAATTTCAGTAAGTTAATGTGCTAGATTTTTTGAGCCCGACACGCGCTTGACCAAATTTTATTATTTGTTGTTATTTTATAGCTTATGCACTATAAACATACCAATTTTCAAGTTTGTAAGTGTTCCCGTTTTTAAATAGAACTAAAACTAAAATCGCCTCAACGACCATCCAACTTGACCCCTCTCTTATATGAATGTTCTTGAAACGAGAGCTCACCACAATTGGTTACCATTAGTTGTGAGAAAAGTTGTAATATTTAATGATTTCAGACTTTTCCCATTATTTGTACTGTGAGACCTAGCTTCTTGCCAAATTTCATAATTTTAGGTCAACGGGAAGTACCCTGTAGGTTTTGCATTTTTGAATAAATGTATGGAGATGAGGACATAAAATGCCATATCTTTTGATTGCGTCGTTGTAAAAATTGAAATTTTCAGATCTTGTGTGGTTTATGGATCCTAATATATGGTATTAATTTCAACCTGATACCTTTGCCCGTTCGTGAGATAAAGGGTCTTGACAGACAGACAGACAACAAAGTGATCCTATAGGGGTTCCGTTTTTTTCTTTTGAGGTACGGAACCCTAACAATGTTCATCACAACCAATGTCACGAAATCTAGATTATTTGCCATTTTATATGAGGGATTTCGGATATCTAAATGGAATTGCAAAATTCATAATATTTGAAATATTTTTGTTATAATTGTAATACTTATATCAGAACCATCGGCGAACGAGTCCGACTTACACTTTTAAAAGGTAATTGTTCGATTTCTAGCGATTAATAAAACTTTTTTTTATAAAAGTACGAAAAAGAGAACATTAATTCCAACAGAATACGATTTATCCATATGACGATCTTTCAAAGGATATACAGAAATATTGCAAATAACAGCTATAGATGCAGGAAATATCACCCTAAGGCCGCTTGTCCACCGCTACGATACCGATAATAAGAGAATGGCGCCTATATTGCGCCGATAAATTTCTATCGCCGCTGTTCTTTTGTTTCGGCTACGGCGCGATGGACATATAGAAAACGCCGAATTACAATCGGCCGGCTATTTTACGTAACGGCGGCGCCATTATAGAAAACGGCGCATAATTCGTTTTTGGCACTCTCCGGCCGCTACCGCGGCACGCTAGCTTCGCTCGCTCGGCTCGTGCGTGGTGGTCGCAAGATAACCTAATCCAACCTATCCGGTTAGGTTGGATTTACCTTAGCTAACGAACCTAAAATACAATCTATAATCCGTTTCACGAGTCAATGCCAAAGCTTACCAACACATTTTGCAGCCATAGAACCAGACAAACCACCACAAGCCAGACGAACCAGAGTATATTTGACGGAAAAAATTACATTGTTTAACAAACTCGTTTTTTCTGACAGCTGTAGCTGATAACTTTTGATCATGGAGCACAATAGCCTTGATATAGCTGCAAAATGTGTTGGTAAGCTTTGGCATTGACTCGTGAAACGGACTATAGCTACGCGAGTGATTGCAATCTGCCGACGCCGTTATACATAATGGCGCCCGTTTACATTTGGTCGGCTGATTGTAATCCAGCGTGTTCTGCGATTTGGCCGCGACAGACATACGGCGGTATCGTCCCCCTTAGTGAACCAATTCTGTTAAAATATTACATTTTAATGATAATTCTGGTAACGGTCGTCCTGTTCTCATTTGGTAATGTCATCGTCACCACATCACTTTTTATCAATTCTTGCATGGTTATTGTACTTGTATGTAAATGGATAACATTAAAAATTATACCAAAAATATTGATTATTTGTCACCTAATATTTTATATACTTGGCTGGCTTACTTGTTGGTAGAGTTGGTAATTTCCTTGCCTTCCTGTTTGATCCCAGCCCAGGGAAAATATGTGTGTCATGATCGTAGGTGTTTTTTCTGTGCCTGGGTGTTTTTATTCACTAAAAGCTCAGATTTTGCCTAGATTACGATCAGATGACCTCGTTTTTTTGGTGTAAAGGTTAATTTTTCCAGTTTCATAAGTGTCTCCCAAGTCTATAAATATATTTATACTTTAACTGCAGTGGAAAAAACCATTATAATGTACAAAATCAGCTGACGTAATCCAATTCAATGATAGGTTGAAAATTTGCCAAGTACATTTTGTTAAATGGTAACAAAAATAAACATTAGTATCTACAACAAGTACAATAACCAAGTGTAGAGGATAAAGCGTTCAACACCATCAACCATTTGTTGAAAGGCAGTAGGTTACTCGTACGACACTTTAGTACGACAAAATTTGTAAATACATGATTTTCTGTGATAACATGAGGAAAATGAGAATATTATTATTAGAACTGTGTGATTGCCTAGGAACGTTCTTCATTGTTTGTCTTTGAGACCTTTTTTCTTTGAAAATATTCTGGCAGGCTGAAATAGAAATCACATCTACGCTGTAGCAATTTGCTACGAAGAGCTACGGCTACGTAGCCATGTATAAGCAACCTGTGAATCACGAAAAAATTTTGTTTTTTCGTGCCTTGCCCCAAAAAGAAAAAGAAAATTGAAATAAAAATAAAAAAGATTTGACATGTCCTTATTCTGCCAGATTACTTTTAAAGATAGTTGGTCTCCAGTAGTTCCCTAGTCGAATGGAATATTCACACGTTTATGGTCGTTGTTGTTTATTGAGACGGGCAGAGGCGGATTGAATAGCTTTTAAGTACATTTTTTTCACAATTTTTACCTATGTTAATTCTATAGTCAATGTTTAGTACAAAGTTTATACAAAATAATGTTAGTTTATTTATGGCTTGGATGTATAAGATGGAAAAACAACAGTTTTCATATTTACGATGCTAGAACTGAACTGTTTTAAAGTAAGAGAGATAATTTGGAATTAATAAAAAAGTCTGGAGTTTTTATGCTGACATTACATTTTAGAATAGAATAAAAGAACTGAAAGAAAGCAGAACATTCTTGATTACACAGAAAATGTCCAAGCACTGACTTATCTTTTCGTATAGTCAATCTATACAGGGTGTTAATTTGATTGCGTGCCATAGCGCAGGGGCGGGATCAGTATCAGTAACTGAACAACTTTTCCTAAGGAACATAGGTCGAAATACGAAAAACCAAATTTGACCTCCCATACAAAATGCGCTATCAGCTGATGCAGTTTCTATGGGAGGTCAAAAATAGATTTCCGTATTTCGACCAATGTTCCTTGGGAAAAGTTGTTCAGTTCAAACAACTTTCAGAACAACTTTTCCCAAGGAACATAGGTTGAAATACGAAAAACCAAATTTGACCTCCCATACAAAATGCGCTATCAGCTGATGCAGTTTCTATGGGAGGTCAAAAATAGATTTCCGTATTTCGACCAATGTTCCTTGGGAAAAGTTGTTAAGTTACTGATACTGATCCCGCCCCTGCGCTATGGCACGCAATCAAATTAACACCCTGTATATCTAGTATATATAATCAATGATTTCTATTTCCACTGATTTTATGCAGATAATTTTTAAATTCATAGTTAAAGGAAAATATACTGTAAATAAAAGCACTTAAAATTGCCGCCATTGCAATGCGACCGCGCCAGCGCAGCGGTCACAGATTATCGTGCATTAATAGTGACCAACGGTATTCAAAATGAAAATGAAAAAGTTACTCTGAGATCTCCAGTCAATCTTTTAAAGTACAGTAGATCATAACAGACACACACACTAGCAGCAACACACACTTGCACGCACCACACACTAACCCACTCCCTCACACTTTTTTATCTGTACATTGGTAGTCTGGTACATATAATTTATTTTGACTTTTTGGCGGGGAACTTGGCGTGTTTGTTTTCCGGCTCGATTGAAGTTTTTGTTTTTTATTTATATAGTAGATGATGATGATAAAAAATAGTATATAATGAAGTAAATTTACTAAGGAGTGCACAGTTGATGAAGATTTAAGGCAATCTCGTATTTAATCCCCGTTTTTTTTTTTTTTAAAGTCACGATTATTTTCTTACGTAAAGTTCACTATCGCTTTACAAAGATACAAGTTTTTCTCGTACGTTTCGCCCGCACTCTCGACCTATCGCATAGGTGATAAAAGATAACCCAAGCATGATTATTCTACGAATAATTGAAAATTAATGATATTACTTATTATATTAACAGCTCTTCTTAAATGTAATTAAGTGTAATGTTGGCATAAAACTATAGAAAAAAAAAAGTTCTAAATATGGGCATTGTTGTAAAAAAGGTTTGTGGCGTGTTGACGATATATTTAGACGGTTGTTTATTTGTTAAAATTTTATTCTATCTCTCCGTTTATGTTTACAGAAATATTTGGACAAATAATTTGAAATACTTATTGATATTATTAATGTTACAACTGCATTGCTAACTAGTCGTAATTAAATATTCATTGTTTTGAACTTTACGAATGACGGGGAGAAAAGACACAAAAGTGCGTTTTAAGTGTAAACAAAATCCGCTTTATTGTAAAAAACATACTTTCAAATTTGTTATGGATGGGTAAAACGTAATTTCTCTTAATTTAAATTTTCCGATATATTTTGTATACCAGCATGCTACCCTTACTATTACTATAGTCTGATCGCAACCGCTGTACCGCGCCTTAGGTGCAAGCCAGACAGAACGGGCGCGGCGCGCTTCGAGCGCCCCAGTGGTACACTTTTCGGCTGGACGACGCAATCGATGGCAGCGGACTGTGCTGTGCGGCGGCATGCCGGCGGTCACGCCGGCGGTGCGCCGGTGGTGCACCGACAGTACGCCTTAGGCATGCCGTCTCGTCGCCTGTTCAAATCACATGCATACAAAATGTAGGAGAACGACGCGGTGCAAGCCAGACAGAAGAGGTGCGCTGAAGGCGTGCCGTGCGGCGCACCTCTTATGTCTGGCCTGCGCCTTAGGTATGCGCGGGGAGGTAGGAGAATGGGAAGGAAAGTGCAAGAACTAGTTGCCGCCTCGCCGTAAGCGATAACGAGCGATGGTCCCCCCGTCTCGCCGCTCGCATACCTAAGGCGCGGTACAGCGGTTGCGGTCAGACTATAGGTATTCTTAAATATTTAAAAAAAATATGAAACGATCTGTCAAAATAACAAAGCTATAATTGATATACCTATAAAGTAATTCCAATAGCATAACAAAATCTGCTTCGGTTTCTTAACCCCTTATATTAAAATAAATCTTCGAAATTGATAAATATAAAATATTGAAGAGAAATTGAATAAAAAAATTGAGATCTTATTTTGTTATTGAAATTTTTTACGTTTTATCTTTATTACTACTTATCAACGTCCTCTTCTGGACAAACGAAGTTTTACACTTAAAACGGCGAATACAGGGTATTACGAAACATTTTAGTTAGATTTTTAATCGCAATTAGTGTATTTATATAAAAGAGTTACAAACTTTCGCCTCGCCGGTGCGCTACGGCAGTACTGGTAAATATAGACTTAATCAAACATCTAAAAAAAAGCCCAGCAATACTGAAAGTGGTCTTATTTATGTCATAAATTAGTCTATAACACAGTGTGTATAAAAAGTCTCCTGAAATCAGAAACTGTAGATTCTAACCACGAAACTGAACAACTTTCCTCAAGGAGCTTTGTAGGTCGAAATACGAAAAAAAAAAAATTCGACTTCCCATGGACGGACCCATACACAATGCTATCACGTGATGCAGTTTCTATGGGAGCTTTTTTATGTTCAGTAAGAAAAATTGTTCAGGTTTGTTTCTGGGAAATATTTTTTTTACACCTGTATTTATGATTTCAAAGAGAATAAATATGAAATTATTGCACATTGGTATAAAGTAGTTGTTTCATCTCCGGCCATCTCCTATGTACACCTGCTGGAGAATAAGACAAAAATGTACTTTTTTTTTAATTTAAATTACATATTAAAACAATGACAACAACTTTTTAAAACAATGTAACAAAAACTAAGGCGTTTATCCGTACATTGCATAATTCATTACTTAGTTTAACCCAGCAAATAAAAAACTTAAACGGTTGTTTCGTTTTTTATAAAGTAGTTTAAAGCAGTTGTCGGTGTCTTGTCAAAAATACGCTCATTCGTACAATATGGCACGGCAATGTGTGTCTCAGTGGTCCAACTAACCCGAATATAAATAAAATTAAACATCTTGAAAATGTAATGTCGGCTGTTTTACACACAAACCTCATATCAAGTGACATTTTCCACCATGATGTGCATTGCCAGTATGGCCGATTGATAAAAATGTATCAGGATATTACAAGAAAAGCATAACATTATAGACGTTCTCGTAATGTACTTGGTTCAATTGACAGGTGTACAAAGATATGGCTGGGGTCCCATAATAATCTGAAATGACTCCTCTAAAACAAGTATCTACTCTTTGATTGTATTCGTAATACCCTGTCTGTGAACTTGTTACCCCCATTCTCAGAGATTTAGATTTGTTCCATGTAGATTATTAATTATTATTTATCGAGATTGACTCATGAAGAATATTTATATTGTTACTGTATAGATGTATGGCTAATTTCGTTCTGTCATTTGTAATTGGGGTATTAGGATGATAAAATAAGCCGATGGACTTTCAATGACTGAGTGGTCTAGCGTTACCGAGTGCGTCCCGCGTTAGTGATTGAGACCCTCTTGTTCATTAAATACAAATTTTCACTAAAATACGTGTTTAAGTCAATGTACATATTGTAAAATATAACTCGACCGTTGTGTAGAGGTCGCCTGTGAAAATGTTTAGTGATATATTACTAGTTAAACTTAATGTTAGCTAGGTAATCTCGTCCCCAACTGTCCTTGAATTTAAGTTGGGTGTTTCACTGCCTTAAAATAATAATGAAATATTCGATGTAATAGTTATCTTAACTACTACAGATAAGTGGCATTTCAATTATTCTTATACATTTTTTATCATTCGATTTTCACGTCACTTTCAACTACGTCAACGACACGGATAGTCGAGTTTGTTACTCGGCGTAACGAGTGATACCATAGTTCAAGTTATTTTCACTAGTGAGATGACAGCAGCAATGATATTCCATGTTATGAAATTGTTATTAATTAATAAATAATATACTTAATTCACTTTTGAATTAGCTCACTTCAGAATGCTGGGAAAGAACTACAAATAACAGTTTCTACTTACTCAAAATGAATAACAAAAATAAATAACAGCTATCAGATTACCTTAATAAAAAAAATCTTTCTGACAATGTTATACGTATAAGATGATAAAATGTTAAATATATAAAATTTTTTCAAAGAGAATAACACCCTAATATTGAAGTGAGCTGATGAGCCCAATTCACACCACTGGTTTGCAAACACGGATGCATCGTTTGAAAACCATGTTGTGAATCGGGATATAGGTGAGCCCAATATTGTCATGCCTGCCTTGTATCTGTGTAATCGCTTCAGATGATCATGTTTTATATTTAACGTTATATTACTATATATTTAGCATAGAAAGTTCATCGGCAGCGTCGCGAGTGCACCATAGTATGTTTTGGTACGTTCCAATAACTTACAGGATAGTGCAATCCTATTGATATTGTATTAATAAAGAACCAAACTTAAAATTAGTATTTAAGTAATTTATTATCCTAAAACTAAAACTATACGCATGTTTTCACTATACTGGTAAAAATGGTTATGTACAATACGAAAGAGCTACTGTTTTATATATGAATTCTCGCTCGCCTGTAAAATTTTGCAGAATGGATCATATTATAAGATTGTACAATATGAATAAATGCAAAAAAGACATTTCCTCGAAATTGTGTATTCATTTTCATTATCAGAAAATCCATCACGTACTTATATAAAAAACCTTTCCAGTAAACGTTTTTTCTTATTTTTCACTATCTGAAAACTAAACAACTTACAAAATAAGATTTTTCGTCAGTTGGTCATAAGGTATTCTTTGTCGTACAGATCCCACGAATCAACAGATTTTGCAGCCATGACACTAAAACCAGAGTATATTTGACGGGAAGAATAACATTGTTTTTCGAACTTGTTTTTTTCTGACATAACTGCAAAATGTGTTGACGTGTTGGTAAGCGTAGGAATAAACGAAAAAAAAATGGATCATATGACGTTTGTACATAGCCTTATTAAGTTGCCTGTACCTTGTTATGAGCCTAATATTTGAGTAGCAAACCTTGTTTTCGTATCCGGTGCGACGTTTCAGCCCCAACTTCACTACTAGTTGCATGTTTTCCGGCGTGAATCCAGCTGCAAGTGGTGGGAGGCAAGCGCTCGAGCGCCGCCGGGTCCACGTGCTTGCTCATTGGCGTTTTGTTTCCCGACCCGTGCGGACGTTTTTAGTGATCTTTTATCAGTTATTATATTTCTTATAATTTATTATAAAAGATGATCAAACGAACTCCAGGAGTGAAGTTCGATCGTTATTATATGAGTCGCTTCATTCGAAGATATAGTTTGTTTACAAGTAGTAGTCCTCAATACGCCAGGCAGACGATGCACACATTTAAGAGTAATTCATTTGATTCTCTTATTTAAAACGATTTCCGATTCCGTCCGTGTTCACTTCACCACTGTAGCTGACATTCGCTTCATTTTTAGGGTTCCGTACCTCAAAAGAAAAAAACGGAACCCTTATAGGATCACTTTGTTGTCCGTCTGTCTGTCTGTCTGTCTGTCTGTCCGTCTGTCTGTCTGTCTGTCAAGACCCTTTATCTCACGAACGGGTAAAGGTGTCAGGTTGAAATTAATACCATATATTAGGATCCATAAATCACACAAGTTCTGAAAATTTCAATTTTTTACAATGACGAAATCAAAAGATATGGCATTTTATGTCCTCATCTCCATACATTTATTCAAAAATTCGAAGCTCCTTTCTCAATTTTAGCCACTATATCATGTTTCGTTTCACTTCAGCTACTTTTTAAGGTAGGTTAGGTAGGTTTATTGTATTTAGTGTGCAATTTAAATATATTTGTGGGGAAAACGATTTAACACAAAAATCTCCGATTCGATATACCTACCGTTTTACAGCTTAAATCCAAAAAGTTATTATTTATTATGTTTTGATAGGCTTTTAATATCATTGACGTGACCTAGCCGTTTTCATAATAAGTAGTTCTAAACCTTTAGTTTGTAAACTTAATACGGAACTTAACTGTCTATTATTTACTTAAATACAATGTCTAATAATAAATGTGTTATTAGAAAGGAAAACAGTATTGTTTTTTATACATTAGACTGTTAAATGTAGCTTTAATTTCAGTCTGTATTATTATAACATTACTTGCTTCGTTCGCGTGATTTAATATTTCGCTTGTTATATGAGGTTTTATTAAAAAGGTTATGAAGTACTTCTAACTTCTAAATTGTTAAAAGATGAGCAGCTGTCTCAAACATGTAGATTGGTTTTGTTACATAAATACATAACATATCACCTCTTACCCGTCGGGGTACCACAGTCCTCCACTTGCTACGATCTTGACATACTTCCCTAACTTTCATCAACCCTTTCATACACGCTCGTTGGATTAGGGTACTTTTATTCTGGCCTTTATTTAGAACATTCTGAATCTGTAAATTTACAGTCAAGAGCACATCAAACTAATCAGTTCTTATCTAATAGGAGCTTTTAGTCGCCCTACGAGTGTCGAGATTGACCTGTTTGACTGTACCAATCAGTTGATATTTTTTTGCGTCTTCGAAATTTTATATTTTGAGCAGAGATCTTAGGGCTCGTATCAATAATATCAAGTGAGCGATGGCTGCCAAGATGTACTTAACACATACAATTTATACATGTGAGTGCAATCTCAGAGTTGAGAGGGATTTATCCAGTACCACCTTTAGTATCAATATTTGTAATACCTTTTATAAAATTTGGTTGTTAAAATAACATTAGTTTTGTAACATCGTTTCAAAATTAATTCAAGCGTTACACATGCCGTTAAAGTTACAATTACGCTATTATTATAATGCTGTATAAATTAAGTAGAATGGGCAACTACGTTGTTGCTACATCATTTAGTTACTTAATTTGGGTTTAAGGTTAAACTATAAGAACCTACTCCTATCTCTGATGCGAAGTGTTTGGTAAGGACATAATAGCCGACATGGTAAGACCTAAAATTATGAGATTTGGCAAGAAGCTTGGTCTCACAGTACAAATAATGGGAATGTCTGAAATCATTAAATATTACAACTTTTCTCACAACTAATGGTAACCAATTGTGGTGAGCTCCCGTTTCAAGAACTTTCATATAATAGACTTTCATATCGACTTTCAAGTTGGATGGTCGCTTAGGCGATTTTTGTTTTAGTTCTATTTAAAAACGGGAACACTAACAAACTTGAAAATTGGTATGTTTATAGTGCATAAGCTATAAAATAACAACAAATAATAAAATTTGGTCAAGCGCGTGTCGGACTCAAAAAATCTAGCACATTAACTTACTGAAATTTCAACGAATACAATAACGATCGAACTTCACTCCTGGAGTTCGTTTGATCTTCTATTATATTTCGTCGCTTCATTCTTCAGATATAGTTTGTTTACAAGTAGATGTTTAGAGAACAAAGTTTTGTTTGGTTACCGTGAAACAAATGTATAACTATACAAGATGTTCTAGTTTTACTATCTAAGCCAACGAATTACAAATAATAATTCGTTGTAAAAATCTGTAATTTGCTAATCCAAGCAGATAATAAATAACCTTTGATTTATCCCAAAAGCAAGTATGCAACAAAAATCAACTTCAACATTCAATACAACTGATATTACAAAATCATCTACTGGTCTAATATATCAAACTAATAGAAGTGCTAGACGTGCTGGTCCAGCCAGCTGATTTCACGAGTCGAGGCTGAGAGAGTTGCAAAGCGGGGAAGATGCATGTGTCTACAAGTCTTCTCTCAGATAGTATGTTTCTGGTAAATCAACCAGCTTATAAATCACAGCTGCTTAAGCTGATTAACGGGGATATGAATAGATATTTACAATTTTCATACATTGGTAGTTCTTGATTTCATTTTTGAACAAAAATATGGACATATGCATAATATAATAAATAATATTAGAACAATATTGGCTAATCTAAGCCCGCAGTGGAAGTTTGATTAAATACGTTATGGCTATCTCAACTCCATTATTTGCATATTAATATAAGTATTCACTTTTTTATTATTGAAAATGTTTGTGCCCCAGCATGTTTGTGTGTTATGAGCATATAGTAAAAGCGCTGATCTGCTCATTTAATTTTATATCATTAACTCTAAATTAAGGAAATATTTAGCACACTTATTAGTTGTTTTTCCCAAGTAACTATTATATATGTAGGCCGATTAGGCTTGTGATTGTAAGTAGAAGAAGGTTTTAAACCAATTATTGGTTCCAATTCTATCACAGATTACGCCAAACGATGATTGTCAAAAGAGCCGTTGTACAGCTCTTCATACGAACCGAACATCTCGTGACGTTGTTTTGTTAAAAAAAACAATAATTGTTGGTTGTAGGACTATCAAGCACGTTTGCGTTTTTTCTGGGGACAAGCTGTTACCCAAAGCGCATTTTGACATATATTGTTAAATAGGAGCCTCAGACAGCGAAGCTCAAGAGAACATCAGTGCAAGCAAGAGGATCAAGTGGCGCGTGAATGCTTCTCTCAGGACCTGTAAGATTAGTTAAAAAGGAACAGTATACTCTGATATGGATTATAAAAGTTTCAAGTGTTCAGGGACACTTATTTTATATGATATAAATAATTAAGATGGGCTTAAAGGCAGAGAAGGCCTTGTGAAAACACAAAATACTGGTGCCTTCGTCATCAGTAATTTTTTCCAAATATAAAAGGTAACAAAAAATGGCGGAACCGCGTAAAATGTCCAGGTCAAAGGATAAAGTATCCATAGCTACAGCGTCCAGATCTCGTTTTCATAAAAAAAACATAAATCGCTAAGGATTGTCGCTAAGAGCAAAACTAAGAGTACAGCGAACTTGAAAGCTGTGTCTTAAAAGTTTGCACACAGAGCCTGGGAGTGACTTTCACTGACTCAGCTGGCACCTGCGGCAATTTGTGTTTCGTAAAATTTAAATAAATAAATATTGAGCCAATCGTACCATTGCCAATTTTGACAGGTTATTTGTACAATATGGTATGGTACCTACATACTTTTTTTTTGTGACCTTAAAACAAATATTTTACTTCTTCGGCCTTCTTAGTAGCCTTTTTTTTGTTTACTGCTCCACACTAGGTACTAGTTAGGGAGGTGTCTGTATTTAATTTCTTTCTGTAAGACAAGTATTTGTGATAGGCAGGAATTTGTCGAAACATTACCATATCATCAGAAAAGATCTTCTAAAATATCATAATATTCATAAGGCACGGTTGTAAAATCGTAACGAATTATAAAGCGTGACTTCTTTCATATATTATGTTGAAAATTTAAATGTAGAAATTTTCGGGCATCTTAAAAACATAAATTAAGAGATGGGCTTTTCGTAGCAAGGAAGCCGTTTTTCAAAACATAATTTTTGAGGCGGTTGAATGACACGTTGCAATAGGTACATTTATTTCTTGGATTTAGAATAAATCGGTTACAGCTATTGCGTTCTGGTGCTTTAAAATTAGGTACCCAATATAAATTCCGATGGAATGTAACTAGTAACGGTTGTAACGCTGGAAATAGGAACTTATTCTCCAGTTAAAATCAATATAAACTTTGTATATTGGCTTTTCTTGAGGGTAAATTTGAAACGTGGATTTCACGTTACATTAGCACTACACGGAATACTATTTCCTCGTTTTTTCCCTGGTAACACTAGGATACTGTGGTGTTTAGGGTTCATGCTTATGCATGTATTATAACAACATTGTGGTTATGAAATATTGCGATTTTCTACTTCGTAGAATTATCCGGACACTTCGTGTTGTAATAAAAACATTTTTCATTATACAACAGATAATGAAATTGTATTATACCAGCATGTACTTGTGTTACGGTTCTGTGCTGGAGCATGAGTTTTGGATGGATTGTAACTTTGAGTCGATGCTGCTTAAGCTTGGGGATAAAGCCAGGGCTGCCTGTAACCTCGCTCCCACCCCATTTGTCGGGTAACGAGGACCCGACCAAGGCTTCTTCTGGTGGGTTAAACGAGCTCCCAACGTTTGAAAAGATGCATCTTTATCTCTCAATAGTTTTATTTGCTTTAACTTTTTTATAAAAACAAGTTTTGTCTTTTACAGATACTTGTACATGAAAGCGGAGATATTTTTATCTAAGCCTGGAATTCAATTAGCAATTTAGTATCGGTGTTTGTAATAATTTACAATAAACCGGTATTAGGTGATATTTGAGAAGTATGTACTTGTCTATAGGCATGCCTTTTTTCAATATACTTAGGCGTACAAAAGTTCGACAGTGTGTCGTGAATATGATAGAGAACAAGTTTGGCGTATCAGACTATCCTGTTTTTGGGATATTTGCAAAATTAAACACGCAGTTACACGATAACCTTTAATGCTCGGCCACAGACTGACATTTTCAAGTATGACATTTTTTATAAAAGAATCTTGAAATACCCACATATATTATACCCCTCCACCACTATTTTAAAACTAACAACTAAAATTTATAATTAACGTTCTTATTTCTAGTCTTCCGTACTGGTCTTTGATTTGTACTAGCTGGAGACTCATCCGCGCTGCCTAAATCGGCAAGTTGAGCCAGTCCTCCACGATCTGCAAAAGCGTCAACGTAAGCAGTCGGCTGGTTAGCAACGATTCCCATGGGAACCTCATCTCCCTCCAACCCTAGATCCTTAGTCGGGTCCGGTAAAGGCTCAGTAAACAACGCTGTCCAGTCGCTATCTTCTATTCTTTTCTCTGTTGGTGGTTCTTTGTCCGGTGTCTCAAACGACAAATCACTTTCACGCACATTCTCTGCTTCTTTTCCCTTCTCGTGTGACTGATCAACCGCATTGTGCTGCTGACTATTCTCTTGAACGTCCGTGTCTGTGTTTTGTACGTTCTCGCTTGTAATTTCCTTTGTGTCTAAGTCCCAGTAATCGTACGAAGTATCGTCTCCTCTATAAGCGACTAGTTGGTCTACATGTTTTATTAAATTACTACGTAGTTCTGGTATGTATACGGTGTACATCCTAGAACCGATTTTTCCTTTTATCTTTCTAACTTTCCAAGTATGTTTCGTACCGTTTTTGTAATAATGTTTTACTAAAACTTTATCTTCTTTTTTAAAATCAGTTCTGCGATGTCCTCCGTACTGCTTATGCTGTGAGATCTTTTTTTCACAAACATTTTCTTTAGCCGGGGTTGATGGCAACATTTCCGTTTGCTTTTCGATATTTTGGCTCTCGCCGCGCAACAGATCGAGTCTACAACGCAAAGTGCGACCAAACAATAACTGAGCTGGCGAAAAGCCGGTGGTACAATGTACACTATTTCTGTAATCAAACAGAAATTTATTTAGTTTGCTTTGAATTACTTTAGGTACTTTATTTTCCTGTATAATGATTTTTAACGCCTTCTTCACTGTCTTTACACTATTCTCTGCTTGCCCGTTAGATTGAGGGTGGTATGCTGCTATCGTCAAATGTTGGATACCGTTACTGCCGCAAAAATCTTTAAATTGGTTTGAGGTAAAATTTGAAGCGTTATCAGTAACAATTGTGCGCACTAAACCAAATCTACTAAACATTTCGCAAAGTTTTGATATAATTGATTCGCTGTCAGTGCTTGTCATAAGGAAACATTCCAACCACTTAGAATGTGCGTCAATGGCAACTAAAAACTGTTTTCCCTCTAGCGACAACATATCGAGATGAACCCGCTCCCACGGGCGCGCCGGGTAGGGCCATGAGGCTAGCGGCGCGCGCGGCGGGGCACAGCGTAGCATGCATGCACACACACTGCATGAACCTATCTTTTGTTCGATATGTTTGTCGATATTTGGCCACCACGTTTTTTTCGTGCTCTAGCTTCTGTTTTTGTTTTGACAACGCCAAAATGTGATTTATGTAATTCATCTAACAACCTTTCTCTAAATGTGGCTGGCACTACTACTCTATGGCTACGTAATACGCACCCGTTTTCTAATGATAATTCGTTTTTACAATCGAAATATGCTTTTAAATCTTTATCTGTAATTTTCTTTGGCCAACCGTTGATCAAAAATTCTACGACTTTTTTTAAGATGTGATCTTGCTTCGTCTCTTCTTTAATATCATTAACCGTTATTGGATTCAAAATCGTGTTTGTAATAAAATTTATGTACATAGACCTATCTTCGTTTACACCGTTTACATCCTCTGCATTCTCATTTAAAATCGTCGTTCTTGATAAAAAGTCTGCGACATTTAATTCGCTCTTAACATATTCAATATTAAAATTGTAAGCTGTTAAAAATAAGGCGTACCTTTGCAACCTATTAGCTGCCATTTCAGGTACTCCTCTCTTGCTACCGAATATAGCCAAAAGGGGTTTATGGTCCGTACGTAACGTAAATGGGACCGTGCGGCCGTACAAGTAGTGATTAAACTTTTTTAACGCAAAGACAATGGCAGCAGCTTCTTTCTGAATTTGTGCATAATTACGCTCAGCTTTAGACAGCGATCGCGAAGCGTAAGCCACGACCCGTTCGTTCCCGTCAGCTTGCCGCTGGGCGAGCACCCCGGCGAGTCCCAAGGGCCCCGCATCCGCCGTCACCACGGTCGGCAGCTCGGGGTCGTAGTGCGCCAGAACGCGCTCTGATGCCATCTCTTCTTTGATTTTCCTAAATGCGTTTTGTTGATCCTCTCCCCAGAACCATTTTTCACCCTTTTTTAACAATAAATGCAAAGGATTTAAAACACTTGATGTGTTCGGTACAAAACATCTATAATAGTTAATCATTCCCCAAAATTATTTTAACTCGCTTACATTCTTAGGTGGTTCACTCTTTAAAATAGCTTCCACTTATCCCATCCTCGTCGCCAAAAATATCCTGTTTTTGGGATATTTGCAAAATTAAACACGCAGTTACACGATAACCTTTAATGCTCGGCCACAGACTGACATTTTCAAGGATGACATTTTTTATAAAAGAATCTTGAAATACCCACATATATTATACAGACGTAGAGGCCTAAGGTGTCTAGAAGACTCCTCAGGTGTCCAGACCTTAGGTGTCGGTTGGTCCAGGGCTGGCATGATCTTTTGCCTCGTGGACGGTTTTGTTCTCTTTACTATTACTGGCACCCAAAAATAAAATTTTAGTAGGTGGGTATTTTACAATAAAAATATTCTGGTTATGGTTAACAAACAAAAAGGCTTGTTGTGAAAACTAAAGACAATGTATCGCAGACGACACACATAGATGAACTTGATATTATTGTTTTCATTGACGATAAATTTTGACGTTAAGTCACAGTTACCGCCGTCGCAATTGACTCTCATTCAATGCCGACCTTAACAATAAAAAGTTGATTCTCAGTCAATAGCAATTTTAATATCGCATATTGTAATTATTATTTGGCCTTAACTCGCAGTTAACGCCGTTAAGATTGACTCACAGTCGATTCCGACGTGAAAATAGATAACTTGTATTTTTATGCATGATTTATGCTGATATGGTTTGACTTAACTCGCAGTTAAGCCGTCGTTATTGACTCGCAGCCAATCCCGACGGACAATAGATAGTTGAATCGCAGTAAAACTATATTCAGATGTCGATTTTTGTCTATATTATTTGGCCATAACTCGCAGTTAAGGCCATCGCAATTGACTCGCGGTCAATCCCGACATAATAATAGATAGGCAACTTTATACATCACGTATTTTCGATAATATGTGGCGTTAACTCGCAGTTAACACCGACGCAATTGACTCGCAGTCAATCCCGACGAGCAATAGATACTTGGTAACCCACAGTTCCTATGTAGATATCGCGTATTGTCAATATTATTTGGCCTTAACTCCCAGTTAACGCCGTCGCAATTGACTTGCAGTCAATCCCGACATAATAATAGATAGACAATCGCATTCCATCATATCCATTCACGTAACACATCGTAAATAATATTAGGCCGTAACTCGAAGTTACTGTCGTCGCAATTGACTCGCAGTCTATTCCGACGTAAGTTGTTCTATGATTCACTTGGTAATAAATGTTTGAAACACAAAAAAATATTTAATTTTTTACTTATTCTCGTAACTTTCGCCATTAGACGAAAAAACATCTAACACACGTCATACACACGTATACTTAAAACGTCGGTAACGTTTAATTTTGTTACTTTCCTTTATTTTTACTTTGTTTGTCGGAAGGCAAGAAAAGATAAAATTGTATGACGTAAACGAAGGCAAAAAAATTTAAGCCTGTGTAGGTGTTAATGAACTTTTGTATTAATTACTACAAAAAAAATACTGAAAAGGTTTCAAAATCTCTCGATTAGTGTTCTAACATTTGTCGGAATTATCATAAACAAAATGTCATTATACGGTGAACAGATTTACGACTATCGTATTACATTTTCCATCATTTTGGTAAAAGTTCTGGGTGCGACCGATAGGTCATAATCATGGTCGTTACGTTATCATGTTACGTTTTTGTAAACAAAACAAGTAACTATAGGTATCGGGCCGCAAGATAGGCCGTAATAAACACGTCAATTTGTTTAGCAAATTAAAGAATAGAACATGTGGGTAATCTTGAAAATTTTTACTTTCTTAGAAAGAATTAATAATCAAAACAACACTTACTGAAATAGTAGATTTTACAACAAGTGCACAAAACGAACCATTTTTTCGAGACCTTTAGCAGCCCGAGCCGAAGGCGAGAGCTGATAGTAATGTCGAGGATAAAAGGGTTTTGTGGACGAGTTATAAACTCTGGTTTTCACTTTGATTGCGAGGAGATAAAACGTAAAAGTACTCCCTAAATGTAACTGAAGAATGAGTTGTTCTGCTTTAGTAAAGAAAATGTTTTGGCGCCCGCGGCGTGGGCGGTGTGCCGCAGGCCCGCGCGCAGGGCGTACACCACCGCGATTACTTTCTTGTCCTAGTGCACAAAATTCGACTTTGTGCAGCCTATATCCTGCACAAATAAGCACTTTCAGAGCATGAGAAGGGAAAAGTTTTGAATCCAGTTCGATTACACTAACACACGGTGCGAAAACTTATTTTATCGAAAATAATTTTAAATATTAGGTCTTTACCAATGAAATTGCCGTTTTGTATGGCGAATTTTAGGTAAACTCAATTTTCAGTACTAACATTTTTGCATTTTTCTCAGGAATTATAAAACCACTTTTTTTTTCTTTTTTTAAGCATTATTGGGAAGACATTAAGCTAACAGAAGCTTAAATTTGATTTTCAAAAAATATTATCTGTAAAAAAATATAACAAATCTAATGATGAAATCAGACGACAAATAAGACGAACAATTTTCGAACCTTAAATTTTATATATCAAACTAAAAATAAATACTTTATTTTATGCGTAAATTAATAACCTTGAAGTCAACTTTCAAATATAAGACAAATGAAAAAAATTGCATTAGTATTATAGGAATTATGATCTCATTAATCTGTAAGAAAATTTCGGCAATTTCATAGGTAAAGACCTATTATTTGTAATTTAACTTCAATATTACAACTTCAGGTATAATCTACCTACTCTTTTTTGAGTAAGGAATAATCTGAATTAATTACGGTTGACAGAGGTTTATGTAAACTTTACAGCAAAAATAAAACGATCTTTCGAAGTTGCACAGTTTTTCAGAAATCTGCAAAAAACCTTTACAAACAAATTTAGTTTTGCGGTCCTGAAAATGGACTTTATTGCTTCCAAAAATTCTATAGGTATATCGGAACCCTCGGCGCGCGAGCCCGACTCGCACTTGACCGGTTTTTTAGTTTGGCAACAGCACCCGAGGTCTTTGCCAGCCTAACTAAATGGATCACGCAGATCTTAATTAGTTATTCCAATCAAGATCACTGCTAGTGGAATACACAAACCTGCCTGGTAATAGCGACTGTTCAGAGTCTGGATTTGGTTGTAAGTTTCGATAGTGGTACCGCAGCGTCCAATGGAGTACCTTGGCATAGTATGGGCACCTTAGTCCAACAAAAAAGGACATCTTACCTTAAATAATAATACTCGTACATTGGACACGCGTCCCCCATTATACACTCAAGTCAGTACAGAATCTTTTGGGACCACTTCACAAGTTTAATCAAGAAGTTATCTGAATACCCGTGCTTCACTGAAACTCCACACCAGTCGTCTCAAGCCACATTACAATCAGCTCCTCCGCAGAGTGCTGTCACGAAACTACATTGGTCGAATCAAAACTTCTTTATACGGTCGCCCTTGCTTTTTGCGCCCGTTTTCTTTTGACAGGTGCCTCTAGCTCGGCTCAGAGTGGGGTAACGCAATACTCATACTGCCTGGTATGTGGGCACACCATAATATTACTCTCTTCTCGAAATGCTGGCAATCCTGAAGGTGGTGGAACAATGAGGGTATGTAAAGAAAAATACTAGCCAAATGATTCAAAGCGACCACCGAATGGTAGCGTACTTGCGAAGCGAGAGTGGAACCCGATCAGTGATTCTACAGATCCTGACGCACAAGGTCTTTGACTGTCCTTGGTAGATCCCTGCCGAATTACTCTTACAGTATTAACATTTCAGACCATTACCATTTTATTACGTAGATCGCTTGTCGCGAGCGAAAACCTCTACAAAGTGGCACCGATTCACTATGTTACAAAAGCCAAGGAATAGACCTCTACATCCAGAAAAGCCCGTTTAGTTGACCGGTACGGTATGTATATCTCTATGAACGACCACGACACGACGAATATTTTATTAGGTGCATTACAGGTTGGCGTTACTGTTCCCACCCCTTTGCTTAATTCCCAGACTTCTTACTCGCCTTACATCTGAGTCATGCCACGAGAATTTACATCATGGTCGTTCCGTTCTGAGAAAAAGGGTTTTGGCATCCAAACCTACAGGCCAGAGCCCAGGATCCCCCAATAGTAATCCAGAACCACGGCAGGTATTTCTGAATATACCAACCAGTCGCGCGCCACCACAGGTAAATCAGATTACTTTGAAAAATTGTACGATGAGGTGTCCTAAACCTCAACACAGCTAACAGTTTGCGAGTTGGACAAGTTGCGAATTGGACCAAATGCGCCTGAACGCTAGATTCATGGGGTAAATACCAAATTGACATTCTCAATAAGAGCTGTAGAAAATCTACTTTAGTCACCTGCTTGGGTAAGATGGCGCAAGTGGCCACATAAACATGTTCCGTCGCCGGCAGGCCTGGCACGTTTAATGGACTTACAACTGAATCATAATTTCTTTAATTATCTGACAACTCTATTTGTTTACAGTCTAAACTTAACACAAATCTGTAGTGTCAAGTCAACCTTTTGTCAGCCTACATTAGGTTCACATATTATAGATCGATAATCTTTAAAAGGGATTGCTTTGCAAAAGCCAGCTAAACTCTAAATTAAATTAGTTGTGTTTTACAAAATGTCTTAGCAGACCTATGTTTTCCTTTTGTTATGGTCTGGCCGCAGGGTACACACCGGCCGCACGTCAGTGGAAGCAAATGGCGTTGAGCGAGTCTCTGGTTTCGGGCATTTGTTGCGTGGCGTTGGTTCGACTTTTTCTGGTGGTGTTTCCACTTGCTGCTGCCGTACGTACATAACCTGACACTCTTGATAACTGATCAGTCTAATTGCATTTTGGAGGTAAATTCAAGACCTAATATTGGGGCCCAAATTGATTTAAAGACTGACACAGAGTCTTACAGGCAGTCTGGATGTCAATCTAACCAAAACATATTCAAGTCTTTTGTTTATTAGTACGTGTGATACGTGAAGCCAGCCCCGCTCCGCTATCGGCTGCTGGGTGCGGACCGCTTTGCGAGGTGCTGAGTCCATGCCAGTGCGTAGTCACAGCTTCCGTAAGCTGGCTAAACAACATTGTATGCACACTCCAGTCAATGAAATCTTCACCCGCGGTAACTGGAAATCGTCCATTACCTTCATAATTTCGATGGAAAGGTAGTTTCATTCAACGCTAGCCCAAAATTAATTACTGACACAATCTGTATATTTCTTTTGTCATTTATTACCAATTCATAATAATTTATTTTATTTTATTCGGTATTCTCATAGCAAATTGGCGTTCAATCCAGCAGCGATATCAAACACTTCTCAAATATTAGGCTCAAAACAAGGTACAGGCAACTTAATATAGCAATTTTACCTGAAAATAAAATTATTATTAAGTATACTTACCTTGTTATGAGCCTAAGTACATTTCTGCTGCTGTACCTACGTAAGTACAAGAGACAGGCAGCGACACAGGCGCAACGCGTTTTACAACAGCGTTGGCACCGTTATTTGAGTGCCAATGAGCAAGCACGTGGGCCCGGCGGCGCTCGAGCGCTCGCCTCCCACCACTTGCAGCTGGATTCACGCCGGAAAACATGCAACTAGTAGTAAAGTTGGGGCCGAAACGTCGCACCGGATACGGAAACAAGGTTTGCTACTCAAATATTAGGCTTATAACAAGGTAAGTATACTTAATAACAATTTTATTTTCAGGTAAAATTGCTATATTATCGATGTAAGGAGTACTAAAGTAAAAATAAGGATATTGCTAGGAGTGTCCTAGACAAGTTAGGGGCGATTCTTAAGTTTAGTGCAAACGGCCCTAGGTTTATCATAGCTAAAATATGGATATTCGACTAACTTTATCATAGCTATATGTCAAACGATAGTCAAAAGGTTTTATGTGCTTGTATTGTGGTTACTGGTTACAAACATAAGCCTCAAATGTGGTAGTGGAGCCGCCAAGGATTTTTACGTGATACTCAGGGCGACAGAGAGATATACCGGTTGCTCGGCGCAACGGTGGCCAAACTAAAACAGCGAATAAAACAGAGGAACATAGGGCTAAAACGAAAAAAAAATACACCCACTGCTGGTAGCACATTTTGTATGGAAAATAAAAAAAAGTCTATAAAAAATAAGCCTTTTGGAACCTCTAAATCTCTGCTGTAAATAACCTTCTTCTCGTTGAGATTGACGCAACGTCAAACTTATCATCGTCACCTCAGGATAAGAAACACTAGTCAACAAACCTATTGCAAACGCTAGTTTTAGTAAAATTACAAAGACGCAAAGAATTGAAAAACATTGATCCAACGTTTAAAAAGTACTATAATTTAATTTTTTATCAAAGTTATTTACAACAATCTTTAAAAGGCCAGATACATTTGACAATAAAAAAAAACTGAACGAGACCTAAAAGAAATTTTAAATAGAAACGTTAAAAAACTGTGAGTAGGTAATTAAAAAGATAAAAAACAACGCATGCAGCATGTTAACATTTTTTTACTTGAAATACGCGCCCAAAAGTAATAAAGATTGCAAAGAGTTTATAACATGCAAGGTAACTTGATATTGACGATGAAGACAAAAAAAATCACTATAATAAAAAGTAATCACACAACAAATTGCGATGATTTCAAATTTATACAACACCAAAGAAGTAATACAAAAGCAGTCTAATTAATAGAACTAACATATAAATACAGCTTGACCAAATTAATAAGATCGCATTTTGTCAACACATCAGATTTACACGCGGAATCCTCAATCGCTAATTGGCTGTTACAGACCCGTCAAAATGAACAGTATGAAACTTGTGTGTTTAGTTTTGTTATTCTAAAAGGTAAAAGTTTTTTGAATTGTTTTCAGTCGCAATAAGACTGCCCTTTCTGCAGTTACGAATTTTGTCGATGTAACTCATTAATGTGGCCAAGCGCTCCCGAGATAAACAAATATTTAAAAAAAATACACAAATGAATAAATTTAGATAACAAAAAATAAACACTTTTTTCATATATCAAGTTAACTGCGTTTGTTACAGAACAGATAGAAAAACAAACCTGAGTATTTACGAGGAGTCAGGGACGTCGGTGTCAGTAGAGCTTACGTCAGCTTCGCCGTCGCTCGCCTGCGGTGGATGTAGTTCCCTTATAGCCACGTTGCGACTTGTACTCACGACTGTTGCTTCGGTTCTTGCTGTAAATAAATAAAAAATATTGGGGGACAATTCACAGCAAAGTAATCTGGGCGCCTACTCAAAATTGTCGATACAACTTCTTCTTTAACGAATTCATAACTTCGATCAATGGCAATAGAGTAGAATATATTGGTTAGATGAATTGTCATATTGGCAATGATTAGCGTCCAAACAATATCCTACTATATTGTCAAGGGACGAAATTTTGTATTTGCATGTTTCGAATAGTATCGAATCGTTAAATCGAAAACTGAGAGTAGACAGACACCCTGATTCCAAACTAGGCAAAACCTGTACTATGGGAATCAGAGACTAATACATACATAAATAGATAAATAACACGGTTTGTTTGCCCTGGGCGGAAATCGAACTCACGAACCAAGGTAGGCTCTCTACCAACCACACCGACGGGCCATTTATAGTCAAGTCACGGTCACATCAGCGCAGTGTTCTGAAAAATTGCTTGCTTTTGACACTAGACGCTTCTGAAGCTACTCTATTAGGTACGAGCAATCACTTTTGTTCGCGTTAAATATCATACAAAAAAAAAGTCTACTTTCGAATTTTCAGGCTTGTCTAGTTTTGCTAAAGCCCCCGGTTTGCATGCCTGGTCAGTGTTTTTAGTATGTGTATAATCTACTCTTTCATGAGAAATCACTTTTGTACGCCCTGAATAACACGTAAAAAAATACCCTTTTAGATTTTCAGGCTTGTCTGGTTTGAGTTAAGCCCCCGGTTTTCATGTCTGGTCAAAGTTTTTAAATCATTAACCATCAGCCCCTATCTTTTGTTATGAGAATTGTTTTTGATGAAGATCACGTTTTTTTTTCTTTTTTTTTTTTTTTTCCCAACGGGAAAGAGGCGTGATGTTATGTATTATCACGTTTTTTTTGTGTCCTATTCGTTTCCAGACAATGCTACGCCACTAAGCCGTGCTTACACGATAACCTATTGAAAATCCATGTTTTTTGCTCTAGAATTCGTAAATTTCAATTCAATGCTGACGTGATGAAATGACGGTGTAAGGCAGGAGAAAATGGAGACACTTTGCTCCTCGGTCCTATGTACGGTCGGCAAAGAAAGTGGTCTTTAAATTTTGACAACCTTCCCGTGCAACCAAAAACAGCATAAGTAACTGTCAGAAGAGAAAATCAGCCTTGTTTTTTTATGACGTGCAAATGAGCTTCAACGTTAAGGTGGTAGCCCACATATTTGATCGACTGTACCAGCGAGTTATCAAAGGATAACATTTAAAAATATACTCGTACTACTCAAAACCAAATAAGGGCCAGCAGGTTTTTTTGATATATAATTAAAATGATAAGAGTAATGTATATTTTTATGTACGTTTCATTTAGCTTATTATATTGTTTACAATTTGAACTAATAAATGTTTCAAATAATGCTCAGCGGCAATTTTCATCGAACTTTAATTGAAAAATTACATTTAATGACATATCAGAAAAACCTGCTGGCCCTTATTTTGTTTTGAGTAGTAAATATACAGGGTGTAAGGGCAAGGTTTTTGACTTGACTAATACGGCATGATCAGTCAACGTAACTGAACAACTTCAGTGAACTTTCAAGAGATGAAAAAAAAAGTCTGTGTCCTCATACGAACTGTCCAATCAAATTTGCAATTTTCAGAAACCAGTAACCTTTTCCATTTCAGTTTTTGGGAATCTGTCACTTACACCCTGTATATAGAAAAATAATGTCTATTGAATTACCTTGCCGTATACTAAGTTCAGGCGACCCAATTGGTACGACTAGAGTGGTTACCGCCATTGAACTTCCAACCGGCTCGTGGAACACCTCGTATTGGGTCGTAAATGATGTTGGGTCGAGCAGTATTGCCTGCGAGAATGAGTAGCATTAGTAGCATGTAAAAAAACCGGCCAAGTGCGAGTCGGACTCGCGCACTGAGGGTTCCGTACCACCACATAAACATAATTGTATTAGTTGAAATTTCAGTAAGTTAATGTCACGGGTTAATGTGCTAGATTTTTTGAGTCCGACACGCGCTTGACAAAATTTTATTATTTGTTGTTATTTTATAGCTTATGCACTATAAACATACAAATTTTCAAGTTTGTAAGTGTTCCCGTTTTTAAATAGAACTAAAACAAAAATCGCCTCAGCGACCATCCAACTTGACCCCTCTCTTATATGAATGTTCTTGAAACGGGAGCTCACCACAATTGGTTACCATTAGTTGTGAGAAAAAATGTAATATATAATGATTTCAGACTTTTCCCTTTATTTGTACTGTGAGACCTAGCTTCTGGCCAAGTTTCATAATTTTAGGTCAACGGGAAGTACCCTGTAGGTTTTTCATTTTTGAATAAATGTATGGAGATGAGGAAATAAAATGCCATATCTTTTGATTGCGTCGTTGTAAAAAATTGAAATTTTCAGATCTTGTGTGGTTCATGGATTCTAATATATGGTATTAATTTCAACCTGATACCTATACCCGTTCGTGAGATAAAGGGTCTTGACAGACAGACAGACAGACGGACGGACAACAAAGTGATCCTATAAGGGTTCCGTTTTTTTCTTTTGAGGTACGGAACCCTAAAAACAATATAATGTGTAGCTTGCTTAGAATGAGAGCAGGACAGAGCTATGTGTGACAGCTGGTCGACGCGATAAGGGTCTCATCGCTGCATCCTGCCGTCACACTGCGCTATCATTATATTCAAACTACAATATTTCGACAAAAAAAAGTGATTGTGGAGTTGAAACTAGTCTGAACTACATAGACTAAGGGCTCCCGCACACGACCGAGAATCGGTGGGCGATTATCGGCCAGGACAAGGACAGAAGATCCAGGTGATAACACGTCAGAGCGAGATGCTGACAAAAAATCGGTCACAGATTCTCGGTCGTGTGCGGAATCCCTAATAATGTGATTTTACTGTAAAATACATAGTTAAGGTGCTGGCTGAAATTTGGGTATATGATTTGCTCATGATTCATATTAATAGGGATGATAGATCAGTTCAATACGAATCGATTTGGTCCTTACAAGTTTTTCTGTGCGTCACTGCGTTTTAGAGTTAAAGCAAAAAAAATGAAAATAAGATACTAAAGATTGTTTTTTTGTCTGCCTTTGTGGCTCTTGTTTAAAATACTTCTGAAGATGTAGAATAAATCGAAGAGGCAGACATGCAGGGCTCTGCATTATCACGGGACGAAGTAGTGAATTTATGCATTTTGAAGCGCTGTAACTTTACGACGCAGGGCTATTATGGTGGCAGACCATTTTTCTGGGGTTTTATACATTGTATTTAACCAGATAGTCATTGTCTGCCAGGTGTACGTTTCATTGTCAAATTTCAAAATAGTTAAAACTTAATTCCTCAAAAACGCAGGGGTGTGGATCTCCGCCAATATTTTTTGTGATGCTCCTTATCATCGATCAAAGTGTCAGACATGAGCAAATCATATAGAAATTTGTCCTTCATCACCCTTACTAACAATATCTTTGGATATAACGTAAATAAAACAAGCCAACATGCACAGTCCATCTGTGGAAGTACTACCCCCTTGCCTATTTCTGACGAAAAGCGGCTGAGTTCGCATAGCTGTTTCTGTTCGAATGGTAAGAGAGTCAGGGAAACTACCAACACGTATGAGATCGTGCTATTGCTGACTTTTTAATTATACCTTAATGCAAACCATAAAACAAAATTTTCTTTTTTGTAAATGTAAATTACTTGAACATTGAAAAGTACGTGCTACATAGGCGGTGGTACCTGTTGTTTGCTTACTTGAGACCTAAAAAAATATATGCCGGTGAAGATCAGTCGATCTTCCGGCCGGCAATACGCCTAAGGGTAGCCATACACTATTCCTCCTATCGCCCAATAGGCATGGCGTTGCAGGCTTGATTCATATACGTTCGTTCTTAAACACCACACACCTTCAATTTAAATTGTCCAATCAGCAGTGACGTTCAGTTAAAGCCACGGTGTCACCAGTGACAAACGACGATGCTTTAGCCATCTTGGGCATTTTGATCGTGCTAAAGGAACCATAAAAAATAATAGACCGTGCGGCGTAGTGCAAACGGCTATTGAAAAGGGATCAAATTTATTAAAAGAATTGAGGATTGTGCTACGAATGAATGAAGAAACTTACATAAAACTTCTTCTTCTTCTGAAATGAAGATCGCGACCACCATACACTGTCCAATCGGCATGATCCAATCAGTTTGGTCAAGCCTAATTGAATTCCAATTTTTTGTCAAGTATAACTGTCATTCCAATTGAAGCCCACACTCAGTTCTACTTGATCCAATCGGCATGGTCATGCCAATTGCCAATAAAAAAAATATTCAGAGATCAAACAGCCCTTTTATATAATTTATGCTTCTGCCAAACTGCAGGGCAGTTTGTTGGCAGAATTGGGCGATAGGAAGGATGGTGCATGGCTACCCTAACCCTAAACAATAGTACCTGGAAAACTCTGACCCGTAGCGCTACTTTTGGTGTTCACGACCCTTAGCCTTGAGAATACGATAGAGAAGAAGAAGAACTTTCAATTTCAACTGATTGCGAAAAATTCTGCAACACAAAAAGTTCGGACTTAACACGAAGTCAAATAAATTCTGTTTGAAATCATGATCATCATCTAACTAATCCTATAAAAGGTACATTGCTGGACAGGGGGCTCCACTAAGAATTTCACGTATTTGTGATGTGTACTATAGATACCACTCTATTAGCGTTGCGGCAGGTACAAAGGACCACGTGATTGCTGACCAGGGTGAACAAAAAATTATTGATCGTGATAGACAAGCGTAAACTGACTATAAAAAAACATTGATCGGACAAGAAATCGGCTTCAGCTATAATATAACAGACCGACCTCAAATCTCTAAAACCTCTAATAATCTTCTATTTACTCTGACATCTCTTTTTTTCCATATAATCACGTGTTTAAAATATTCAATAATTTGACTATAATAAGACCGCAAAGCGTTTCGCGCACACTGAGAACTAAGACCTCAGGGTGGGTGTCTCACGAGCCGATAACTTTACTTCACTTCTTACCTTTCAAACTGAAACACAGAAGTGCAAGCACTGCTGCTTCACGGCAGAAATAGGCAAGGAGGTGGTACTTCTCCAGATGGACTTTGCACAAAGGCCCTACAACTTTTTAGCTTCACCTTTTAGCTCCAATAATGAGTCTCTTAGCTGTACTGCCTCATACGGACATAAATAACATTAAAAGTGTGGGCAGCATTTTGTACAACAGTGATCGCTTTATCATATCGGAATATGACGTTAATTGCAACGAGCTTTAAGTAAGTATTTCTTAAATTTTTGACACTATCGTTGTCAAAGCAAATAAAACATACTCTACTTTGTAGGAAAAAATCACACTGCTTCACGAATGAACGAGTGGCGAGTGATGACCGAGTCTGTGTTCATGCATACCGAGCGGGAAAGCGAGATAGCAGAATGAAGCAGGAGGCTGGGTAAAAAATCATGATTCTAGTGACTGTCTTGACTCTGCTCGGCTGAGCACTCATATCACTCGGTCGAGGGCACTGTCTCGCTACTGTACTTGTTACGTGCAAGCGATCCTTTACTGATATCTTCAATCTGCTCAATTATTTCTTTATTTGGCTGTACAGTCAGTATCGAAAGTAGCTAAGCATTCCATATAAATTCACATTCAAAGTGATCATAATTTACCTATTTATACAGCACAACACTATATGTATAATATTAAAAGTATTACTCGCATCTTATAAAAGAAAAGGTGCTCACAACAATTTGAAAACTTTTGTTTTATGGTCACTTTCAAAGTATGGTTGTAAACAGGGTTAATTTTGGACCCCTGGCCAAATTTTTGTATGTTGTTCAGAACATTTATCTGAACAACTTTCTCAAAGGAATATGGATCGAATACCAAAGAATTTTTTTTTATCACTCCATACAAATTCCACTATTGCCGGCGCAAGATTTTTATTGGACCAATATTTTTTGTTTGTTTTTCAACCCATGTTCCTGGACCAATATTTTTTTTTTTGTTTTTTCGACCCATGTTCTTTTGGGAAAGTTGTTCAGATTCGTGTTCTGAGCCACATACTAAAACTCAAAATACAAATCAAAAATAGTTTATTCATTGTTGGATATTAATAGTAGATTAGTAGCCAAGGGCTGTAAGGCATCAATTGCAGCCTGAGATATTTAGGCGCACGAGCGCAGCGAGGGCGCCTATAGTTCGAGGGTGCAATTGATGCTTACACCCGAGCTAACTACTCTGCTTTACATCTCGATTGTGAGGTAAGTAGGTCCTTATTACCACCAAATTGTAGGTGACCAATTAGCCCTCTAGGGTAATAATGTAGCTAGAAAAGCCCTAGGGCGGTAAGTAATTGAAAAAAAAAACACTACTCTTTCAAAACTCAATTACTTACCGCCCTAGGGCTTTTATAGCTACATTATTACCCTAGAGCGCTAATTGGTCACCTACAAGCCCCATTTGGGGGTAATAAGGATCTACTTACCGAATATGAGAGATGTAAAATATCTTAATGACTTGGCTAGGGGTTCAACAGTAACCCTGTATAAGGACACCTGCAATGTTTATCTACTTTTGATGCTGACTGTACATTGAGTTGAAATACCACTCACTTCACTCTGCGGACCAGAAGACGCATCAGTAGAAGAGAGCGAGGATCCTCGTCCAGAGCTGTCCTGCGAGTGGTCGCTATGCATGCCTCTGCCGTCACCTGCTCCGGTCCCGAACCCTATCCCCGGTTCCAGAATATTCCCGTTCACGTCAAATACCGGCTCCACCATAGGCATTCGAAGTGGCACAAGTTCATGCTGGTCGTTGTCTTCTTCATCACCCTATGAATAAATAAATACAATAGGGATTTTAATCTTACGCCCTCATTAATACAGTGTTTTTTTGAAGATGCTTGTTGTCATTAGTTTTGACTTTTTGTGGAATTCTAAAAAGATGCTAAACAAAATTATTTGGCGCATTGACCCTCTAAAGTCATCGTTAACCCTTTATAGGGCAGACACCCAGGTAAAGAGTTTGGAAACTGAACTCTATTTACAATTTTGTTTTCGGTGTTTTTTTTTTTTTTTACAATAAAAGCTCAGTAGTGGTGAGTCAGTAGGTAAATTGTGAAATTAACAATTAAGTCCATTTTACAAACTTTTTAGTGGTCTCTTAAGCGACCACTGACCTATAAAGGGTGCCCTTTAAGAAACACAAAGTTCTTGAACCCCTTATTGTGTATATAATTTAAGCTTACACGTCGCCTTTCGTAGCCCAGCGCGGGGCTTCCGGTCTCAGAATCATAGGGAGCGATGTCATCCGGTATTTGATCAACCTGGAAATAAAGTTCAACATCAATCTACAGTCCGTTCCACGAGTCAATGCAAAAGCTTACCAACATATTTTGCAGCCGTAGAACCAGACAAAGTACGACGAACCAGACGAACCAGAGTATATTTGACGGAAAAAATAACATTGTCTTATAATATTGCTTTTTCTGACAGCTTTAGCTGATTACTATTGACCATGGAGCACAATAGCCCTGATATACTCGTAGCTGCAAAATGTGTTGGACGTTGGTAAGCTTTGGCATTGACTCGTGGAACGGACTATAGGAACTACGTCCGTCAGATCATAATTCATAAATTAGGACACTAAGTTTTTCTGATACATTAATTATAGTTTTCACACTGATGATGATGCCATGTAAAATTTGGCTTTGTAACTGTGTGTAGGTGTCTGTCCAACATATTTTTAAACTGGTTGAGATTAGACGCTGAAACTTTTTCTCCTGGAAGTTTGTTCACAACTCTGTTGGATAGATTATTGTTGAAGGATTGTGTTCTAAGCTTCAATTGGTGTCTTTTCAATTAGTGTTGGTCTTTTAAGCAGCTTGCATGGCTTGCAAATTATCATAATGACTGCTTAAAATATGACAGTTATGAAGTTTGACAACTGTTATATTGGATTTGAATATTTGATATTATTACTTAGCACAGCGCTGAACCAGCATTGCATATAAACAGAGGATATTAATACAAGTTGCGCATAAAATAACTGTGTTTTATTATAATAAATACAGCGGCAAATTTGATTCACGCAACCGTCAGCTTTGAAGTGTAGAGCAAACAAATGCCTGTGCAAATGCCTATTCAAACTTTACAAATAATTAGAAGTACGAACCGCCAAATGTGGATTCATAACGTGAAAGAGCCAATCTGGAACAGCAATTTCGTCTTCCACAACACAAGATTCGTAGGTATCGGACGACCTTCCCGAAATAAACATCTCTTCCGATGTCTGAAAACATATTGTGGTTTTTTCAGTTATGGTTTGACTAAGTTAATTTTTTGCATAATATTTCTCAATCTTGTGTGTTGATATTTTCAATCAGTCCACGTCTTTGCAGATATGGATCTGAATTGGTCATAAGAATTCTTACTATTTTTTAATCTTTATTTTTGGTTCAACCTGTGTTAAACCTATTGCTGTCACTTTTTTTTATGACTGAGAAAGAGACAAGAAATCACAGTCTTCATTTAAAATAATCTACCCCCTCCAATACGTAAACGCAGGTCCCCAATAACTATCAAAATAGTAACCAAACGAGATTTACTAGTAAAGCAAAAGGAGAAGTAAATGGCAATAACGAATTACCTGACTCTCAACCTAATTTATACCTTTTGAAACTAAGTAATAGCATTGTTTTTGAATATAATGTTGGCATTATTATATTATTATTACATCTGCCTTATAATTTTAAGAAAATTCTTATGTTAACTGTATTTTACCGAATAATTGTCTTTTATGTTTTATAATAATTTTAATTTTATTTTTTTTATGATTCTTATTCATTTGTTTGTCTGTGCCAGTTGTCTACAACTTACTCTATTTTGATAAGAAACTATAACGGGCAGGCTGAAAATCAGTGCTGCGTGGCTATATATTATGGACACAAAGCGTACGCTTAGCCTGAACCCCCCACATGCTGTGAATTTAGAAGTTCCCTCTATTTTGTACCTATTTTGTAAGTATGTGGAAATAAATGGTTTAAATGGTTTAAAAAGATTTGTGCAACTGATTGAATTTACAGGCGGTATATTTGTACAGTCAATCGTACGTCGTCAGTGGAAACATTTGCAACTATATTACCATGCCATTAAGTCCAAAATGTTTCTATTGACGTGCTTTTGGGTGTACTAACCACTTGTCTACCTAATTTATAACTCTCAACCTAATTTATACCTTTTGAAACTAAGTAATAGCATTGTTTTTGAATATAATGTTGGCATTATTATATTATTATTACATCTGCCTTATAATTTTAAGAAAATTCTTATGTTAACTGTATTTTACCGAATAATTGTCTTTTATGTTTTATAATAATTTTAATTTTATTTTTTTTATGATTCTTATTCATTTGTTTGTCTGTGCCAGTTGTCTACAACTTACTCTATTTTGATAAGAAACTATAACGGGCAGGCTGAAAATCAGTGCTGCGTGGCTATATATTATGGACACAAAGCGTACGCTGAGCCTGAACCCCCCACATGCTGTGAATTTAGAAGTTCCCTCTATTTTGTACCTATTTTGTAAGTATGTGGAAATAAATGGTTTAAATGGTTTAAAAAGATTTGTGCAACTGATTGAATTTACAGGCGGTATATTTGTACAGTCAATCGTACGTCGTCAGTGGAAACATTTGCAACTATATTACCATGCCATTAAGTCCAAAATGTTTCTATTGACGTGCTTTTGGGTGTACTAACCACTTGTCTGGTCACATCGATTGCAAAACTACCATGTTCAGAGTTAATAGCTGAAATATAATCCGGCTGGTCACCCATCACACGATCCACGTTCATAGAAAAACCACTGAAAGCTTGAACAGCTAGCGCTCCAGGTGGATTCTAAAATTAAATAATTCAAGGTAATTGTAGGTCTATACTAGACACATTATTCTAAGGTTCTAAGAATATTTGTATTGTATTGTTCCTTATATAAATTAACCCGGTCCTCTTGTATGGAAAAAGAAAAAAAAAATGCGAATTCACAGTCGTAAATCAAAAATAGTGTCATGTCATGAGTAGAAAAACCACCAGAGGTTTGCATATATATAACAAAACATTTGTTAAGCTGGAAGCTATCGTCATGCTGTTTCGATGAATAAGCTTACGCTTAAAATGAAATACTTATAAGACCGGAATAAAAAAAACAACTTCGGCGGTATTTTTCAAAAATATAACGAACCTGAACGAGAGGAACATTTTTTCTTTCAAATATATCGAGAACAGAACTTGCAGGTTTATTATCAGCACCACGGTTTGCAGGTCCACTAGTGTCGGTTTCAGCTACATAGGACTCAGGATATTTAGACGCAGAAAAATCAGACTTGTACGACATGAAATCTATATCAGTTCCACTTGCATTCTGGAGACTAAAGTAAGATTCATCACCTACGACAGCATCTAGACTATGATTTAATTCATTTTGCATTTCACTTGAATTAACTAAATTCGTATCGCCTGACGGTACTACAGTTTTATAACTTTTAAGGGACGAACTATCCTCAAGGTCGGTTGCAGATTCATTTAGCGAGTTTCCAATAAAATCAAGTCTTTCTTCGACTATTTGTCTCATAGATGCTAAGATAGCCTTTTCTGTATTTTCTCTATCCATTTCATTAAATCTACCTTGCTCAAGCCATTCTTTTAATAGATGACTGTCTACTGTTTTAAGGACTGGTTCTTCAACAACTGTATGTTGAGATATACTCGCACTATCTTGAACGTTATCATGATATGAGTCAATAAATAGGATCATATTTGAGGTGTCAGAATTCACGTTATCTCTATTTCTCATTTCTTCGAGGTAAGAAGAATTGTGCGATTGTAAAGACTTTTTATTTGATACGCTGGCAATTTTGGGTTTCTTTTTGTCTTCGGTACTTTCAACAGCTGGAATTTTTATATTTGATTTGGTAGAACTATGATGTTGACCGTTGAGTGTTAGACCACTATCTTTCATTTGTGCCATAAATACGTTCTTACTTCGACACAAAAATGAGTTCTTGACATTTTGCAAGCAATCTTTGTTGGAAGCACATATTTTAGAAGGTTCCGGTATGTTTTCTTTATTGCCATAGTCTTTACCATCTATTTTCTTATTTATTTTACCTTTTTTACTGAACTTTCTATTCCTATTAGTCGGAGATGCCTCAGAATCAGTGTTGCCAACACTGCTTCTATTAGATAAAGTTGATTGTCTTCTGTTAGTCCTTGTCCAGTTATAAATTGCTCTTACTGTCGCTATACTGTCAGAAGTAGAACAGGTAGAACTGTTTAGGGATATTGGGCTGGACGAACGCTGTTGTAAGCTTTTTTTTCTATTTATATTGTCATCATTGCTTTCAGTTGCTTGACTGCTATTAGCAGGTGAATTAGAATTATCAATTTCATTACGGAATACCATGTAACTTATATTTTGACGAGGCTCATTTTGAATTTCCAATAGGTCATTTTTAATTACATCATTATTTACGGGTTTCAAGTCTTCTATATAACTATTTTTTGTACCAACTTCGTTGACTATAGTTTTTTTTGTATCTATACCAGTGATCACTTCGCTTTCGAGCGTTTTATATTTTTTCCTCAAGTACGGTGGCAAGTACTTAATATCCAGATCTTTCCTTTTAGGTATGTCATATTTAATCTCACAATTATTTTTAACTAACTGCATCCCTAAATTTGAAGGTTTCTTGGCGTTACGCCAACTCTTAACGTTCTTGGAGGTAATAGAACTAGAAAAAAAAAATATGTAACTTATCATGATCTAACCAATATAAACAAACTTATTATGTGTATTACCTTGTGACTATTTTAGATGCTACCTGAAAATCATAAAATATTAATAATATACCTAGATAAATTTATCTCAATTTATTCCAAATACTCTCTACATTCTTACCTTTGTCTTACTATTTGGTTTTACAGTTTTGACCAGATTTGGAACCACAATTTTTTTTATTTGTTCAGTTGTAGTAATCATTGTATGTTTTTGTTTGGTAGGCTTTGTATTTCGAACTTGGAGTGGCTTAAGTGGTTGGATTTTTTTTTCAATAAATTTTTCTATTTTCATTTGTACATTTTCCTTAGGGGGCGACTTTCTGATTTTCGTCTTATAACTGGCTTCCGGTACTTTTTTCGCAAGGATAGTACTAGATTGATATTGCTTTTTTCGGCATTTAGTAGCACGACGTTCCCATTGACCTTGATAAACAATATCATGGGACATTTGCTTTTCTTTGAAGCTATGAATATGGACACCCCCACAACTTAGTTTACACCGTGGCTGATGTAAGACACCACTTTTTTCTTCGCCGTCTTTATGACTCGACTGCTTACTTTTGAAATCACTTGTATTCATAGATGAGATAGATGCATGCCACAAACTTTTATTAGGTGAATAACAACCATTACTTCTGCAATACTCTGACGTAGAGTCTACTATTTCTATTTTGCTGGATTGAGATTTTATCGTGTCTGTTTTAGTATGAGAATCTACTTGAGACGGAGGCCAGTAAGACAATGCCTCTGACATAAGTTCCACCCGAGTCGTAGAAAACTCAACCTTTTTTATCACATTTTCGTCTGAGTTCTTAATTCTAAATCCACAATTCTTTGTTGGTGATAGTGATCTATACGTGTCATCTGAAGCATCATTTTGAATACCGACTGTTTGTCGCGATGAGTCCATATAAGTAGATGACTTCTTTGTGCTACTTTCTTTCCTTGGAGATTCCAAACCTACAGTAGATTTTCTTGTCTTATCTGCAATTTCTTGATAATAATTGTCAACATACGAACCGAAATCTGGATATTTATTTGCTGGTTGAGGGGATGAAATCCTTGTTTTACATCTTGAATCAGCCGATTTTTGTCTAACATTTCTAGGTTGAACTAATTTACACGGTTTAGGTGCAGTAAATGGAGACGGCTCGATTGCTGTATCCTGTTCAATCGTAACATCATTAATTAAATCTATCATTTTTACCCTCGTATAAATTACTGGTGACTCTGGCCTACTACATAACTCATCTGTTGCCGATTTACCACAATCAGTATAAGTTTTGGGCATGGTTTCTGTTGAATAATTCATTATTTGTATGCCCATACGTAATGGCGAAAAACTTCTATCATGAGAGTTTTCAATCTTATAATCGACAGTTGTATTAAGATTCAGCAGTAAATTTGAAAGCGAATCATCGGCATGTGGACTTATAAAATTTACAGAAGACTTTGATCTTAGAGTACCTGATGTTAACTCTTCAGCTACATCATTCCCTGATCGCAACTCGGATTTCGAATCACCAATACTAATCGTTGCATTTTGTTTCGACCATACTCCTGGACTTCTGTTTCTTTTTGTTACTGGACTTTGTGTTCCAATGTTTTCAAAACCAGAACACTTTCTCGCTTGCATGTCAACGAACGTATCTTTTATTTTAACCTTAGATGTATTCGTTACGGGCCTACTTTCAATTATACGGTCAACAACGACGGTTGAAGTTTCAAAGTCAGACTTTTTGAGTTGCAAGTTTACTTGAGAATCTTTAATTTTTATTCCCTTTGAAAATGCGCTCGACGATCTTTGCCAGGTATAACCAGAGTCAAAGACCTGGATATTATCTGTGCAGGTTCCAGACTCCATGCTGTTCATTTCAGTTTCAGCGTTTACTGGAGATCGTATTCGTATTCCAGTAGAACGAGCTTTTGATATTCTCGTAGGGGAGGAACGGGGGGTAACCAATCTCGAAGGTGACATGACGGTATCCGTTCCGCATTGCACGTCCATACTTATATGCCGTACTCCTTTGGATGTACTCGGTTCATTAAGATCTGAAAATTAAATATTTGTAGTTATCGTAATAGCTTTTACTCTATAACTACTATTATAATTGGTTTTATTTAACTTACCATGTAAAAAAATTGTTTGCGATAGGACATTCTCTGCATGGGCTTGCAGTTTATTATCTACACTAGGATTTTTTATGACTATGTTTCCCAAAATCGGCTCCACTTGAAACGCGGCAGCATCCATATCAGCATCAGTCCCAATAGATCTTTTTAAAGCTATTGTCTCTTCCATGTCATCCATAATGATATCGATCAAAACACTTTCTTCCGTTGCAGCAACGTCTGCACAGCTTTGGTCTTTTACGGTTTCTCGTCTGTTATGTCTATGATTGTTTTCATTTGAAGTATACTGTAAGTTCTTCTGAAGCGTTGGTATATTCACTCCCGGGTCACACAGCTCAATCAAACTTCCTGGAATCTGAAATCACACAATCGGTCTTTTTTATTAGCAGATCTAAAATGCGAGTAAAATCTTTAGATTTCATAAACAACCACTTACTGGCTTGGAGGCAGTGGGTTGAATTTTTTTATGCTCTTTCACTCTCCTCGTCTTTCCAAATTCATTCATTACTTTTTTGCCGCCTACTTTAACGAAAGTGTTAGACGATTTCTTCAACTCCGTAGCAGTTCTTGCAATTTTATTTTTACTTTTTTTCTTACAAATTTTATCTTCAAGCTTAAAATGGTCTTCTGCCATTTTTTTATGGGTTCGTTTTCGAGATTTTTTAGGAACATCTTGACTGGTCTCATGTTTATTAGAAGAGTCAATATATTTATAACGATCACAGTTTGATGAATCTGGTGAACTGTTTCTCGTTTCCGAAATCATATCTGCGGTGTAATCTCTGCTGTCATTTATGGGCTTTTCATAGTCAACCATGTAAGATTTTGGCATTTCCATATTAGAATCTAGGAAATAATAAAGAAAATATACAAAAATGAAAAAAATCTGGGGATGAAGCTATTTTGTCAACATTTTTATCGATCATGTAACCTACACAATTATTTTTGAGTAATTTTTAGTAAAAATTGCTTATTTTCGGCTAAACAAATAGTCACACATACGGGGTGTCCAAAAAGTGATAGAAAACCCTTTAGTGAGTACTAGTGTTCTGTAAACCGAATGCAAAAACTTTTATATCAACAACTTCAAAAATTCCTGCAAAATGGGATTAAAATATATATTATACCTACACTTCGATGAGAAAAAATGTTTATCTCAGGTTCCACATGCGGTTCCCATCAACAGATTAGATTAGATTTATTTATTTCACATTATCAAATTCAGATTAACATAGATTGTTCAAATGTCAGAGTATAATATAATAATACATCATAACACATCCCGTGAAACGTCCACTGCAGGACAGGGAGCTCCCTGTAGAGTTACTGCAAAAACGCGTGGTACGTGGAAAGAGGAATTACCGTAGTCACCACGATTGTAAGCATTGCAGCTGACGACCGTTATTGTTAGTGACCACAGTAAGATGGTACCGTGCACATCCTCCGGTTCACAAACCCTTAGTCGCCTCTCATGACACCAACAGGTAGAGATTACACTAAAGTATTTATACCATTGTTCAAGCCAATCTATTATCTATCAAATTTCATTAAAAGCGGTTTAGTAGTTTTTGCGTGATGCTAGAACTAATAAACAAACAAACTCAGCATAATAGCATAATGTGATATTTTTAGGGTTCCGTACCCTAACAGAAAAAAAAGGAACCCTTATAGGATCACTTTGTTGTCCGTCTGTCTGTCTGTCTGTCAAGACCCTTTTTCTCAGGAACGCGTGGATGTATCAAGCTGAAATTCCCTTGGAGTTGTTCAAACTTCTAAGCCAACGCAATCAATACAGCCGTTTATGCCGCAAATTTTCGACACTCGCAAGGGAATCAAAACCTACAGGGCACTTCTCGTGAACTCAGAATCTTAAAATTTGGTACGAAAAAGCAACGTCATATTATAGCACATATATTATTAATACTCAATATATATATTTAATTATATTTCGTCGCTTCATTCTTCAGATATAGTTTGTTTACAAGTAGTAGTCCTCAATTCGCCAGGCAGACGATGCACGCATTTAAGAGTAATTAATTTGATTCTCTTATTTAAAACGATTTCCGTTTCCGTCCGTGTTCACTTCACCACTGTAGCTGACATTCGCTTCATTCATTTTTGCGTGCGGGGCAGTGAACGCACGCGTCCAATGCCGAAGCGCAATGTTCAATAAAAAGTAGGTAGACTATACCTGAAGTTGTAATATTAAACTTAAATTACAAATATTTAAAATTATTTTCGATAAAATAAGTTTTCGCTCCTTTTCAGTAAGTGTTGTTTTGATTATTAATTCTTTCTAAGAAAGAAAAATTTTCAAGATTACCCACATGTTCTATTCTTAAATTTGCTAAACAAATTGAAGTGTTTATTACGGCCTATCTTGCGGCCCGATACCTACAGTTACTTGTTTTGTATACAAAAACGTAACGTGATAACGTAACGACCATGATTATGACCTATCGGTCGCACCCAGAACTTTTACTAATATGATGGAAAATTTAATAAGATAGACGTAAACCTGTTCACCATATAATGACATTTTGTTTATGATAATTCCGACTAATGTCGAGAGATTTTGAAACCTTTTCAATATTTTATTGTAGTTAATTACTACAAAAGTTCATTAACACCTACACAGGCTTAAAAAATTTTGCCTTCGTTTACGTCATACAATTTTATATTTTCTTACCTTCCGACAAACAAAGTAAAAATAAAGGAAAGTAACAAAATTAAACGTTACCGACGTATTAAGTATACGTGTGTATGACGTGTGTAAGATGTTTTTTTGTTTTTTCGTCTAATGGCAAAAGTTACGAGGGTAAGTAAAAAATGAAATATTTTTTATTGTGTTTTAAACATTTATTACCAAGTGAATCATAGAACAACTTACGTCGGAATGGACTGCGAGTCAATTGCGACGGCAGTAACTTCGAGTTACCGCCTAATATTATTTACGATGTGTTACGTGAATGGATATGATGGAATGCGATTGTCTATCTATTATTATGTCGGGATTGACTGCGAGTCAATTGCAACGGCGTTAACTGCGAGTTAAGGCCAAATAATTTTGACAATACGCGATATCTACATAGATATGAACTGAAGGTTACCAATTATCTATTGCTTGTCGAGATTGACTGCGAGTCAATTGCTACGGTGTTAACTGCGAGTTATCCCACATATTATTGAAAATACGTGATGTTTTAAGTTGCCTATCTATTATTATGTCGGGATTGACTGCGAGTCAATTGCGACGGCCTTAACTGCGAGTTATGGCCAAATAATATAGACAAAAATCGACATCTGAATATAGTTTTACTGCGATTCAACTATCTATTGGCTGTCGGGATTGGCTGCGAGCCAATAAAGACGGCTTAACTGCGAGTTATGTCAAACCATATCAGCATAAAAATACAAGTTATCTATTTTCACGTCGGACTCGACTGTGAGTCAATCGTAACGGCGTTAACTGCGAGTAAAGGCCAAATAATGATTACAATATGCGATATTAAAATTGCAATTGACTGAGAGTCAACTTTTAATTGTCAAGGTCGGCATTGACTGAGAGTCAATTGCGACGGCGGTAATTGTGATTTAACGTCAAAATTTATCGTCAATGAAAACATTAATATCAAGTTCATCTATGTGTGTCGTCTGCGATTCATTGTCTTAATTTTCACAACAAGCCTTTTTGTTTGTTAACCATAACCAGAATATTTTTATTGTAAAATACCCACCTACTAAAATTTTATTTTTGGGTGCCAGTAATAGTAAAGAGAACAAAACCGTCCACGAGGCAAAAGATCATGCCAGCCCTGGACCAACCGATACCTAAGGTCTGGACACCTGAGAAGTCTTCTAGACACCTTAGGCCTCTACGTCTAATACGCCAAACTTGTTCTCTATCATATTCACGACACACTGTCGAACTTTTTTACGCCTAAGTATATTGAAAAAAGGCATGCCTATAGACAAGTACATACTTCACAAATATCACCTAATACCGGTTTATTGTAAATTATTACAAACACCGATACTAAATTTCAAATTGAATTCCAGGCTTCGATAAAAATATCTCCGCTTTCATGTACAAGTATCTGTAAAAGACAAAACTTGCTTTTATAAAAAACTTAAAGCAAATAAAACTATTGAGAGATAAAGATGCATCTTTTCAAACGTCGGGAGCTCGTTTAACCCACCAGAAGAAGCCTTGGTCGGGTCCTCGTTAACCGTCAAATGGGGGGGAGCGACGTTACAGGCAGGCCCTGGCCTTATCCCCAAGCTCAAGCAGCATCGACTAAAAGTTACAATCCATCCAAAACTCATGCTCCAGCACAGAACCGTAACACAAGTACATGCTGGTATAATACAATGTTTTTTTTCAACACTTCTTGTGTCCGGATAATTCTACGAAGTAGAAAATCGCAATATTTCATAACCACAATGTTGTTATAATACATGCATAAGCATAAACCCCAAACACCACAGTATCCTAGTGTTACCTGGGAAAAAACGAGGAAATAATATTCCGTGTAGTGCTAATGTAACGTGAAATCCACGTTTAAAAATTATCCTCAAGAAAAACCAATATACAAAGTTTATATTGATTTTAACTGGAGAATAAGTTCCTATTTCCAGCGTTACAACCGTTACGTGTTACATTCCATCGGAATTTATATTGGGTACTTAATTTTAAAGCACCGAAACGCAATAGCTGTAACCGATTTATTCTAAATCCAAGAAATAAATGTACCTATTGCAACGTGTCATTCAACCGCCTCAAAAATTATGTTTTGAAAAACGGCTTCCTTGCTACGAAAAGCCCATCTCTTAATTTATGTTTTTAAGATGCCCGAAAATTTCTACATTTAAATTTTCAACATAATATATGAAAGAAGTCACGCTATATAATTCGTTACGATTTCACAACCGTGCCTTATGAATATTATGATATTTTAGAAGATCTTTTCTGATGATATGGTAATGTTTCGACAAATTCCTGCCTATCACAAGATACTTGTCTTACAGAAAGAAATTAAATACAGACACCTCCCTAACTAGTACCTAGTGTGGAGCAGTAAACAAAAAAAAGGCTACTAAGAAGGCCGAAGAAGTAAAATATTTGTTTTAAGGTCACAAAAAAAAGTATGTAGGTACCATACCATATTGTACAAATAACCTGTCAAAATTGGCAATGGTACGATTGGCACAATATTTATTTATTTCAATTTTACGAAACACAAATTGCCGCAGGTGCCAGCTGAATCAATGAAAGTCACTCCCAGGCTCTGTGTGCAAACTTTTAAGACACAGCTTTCATATTCGCTGTACTCTTAAATTTGCTCTTAGCGACAATCCTTAGCGATATGTTTTTTTTTTATGTCAACGAGATCCGGACGCTGTAGCTATGGATACTTTATCCTTTGACCTGGAAATTTTACGCGGTTCCGCCTTTTTTTGTTTCCTTTTAAATTTGGAAAAAATTACTGATGACGAAGGCACCAGTATTTTGTGTTTTCACAAGGCCTTCTCTGCTTTTTAGCCCATCTTAATTATTTATCTAAATATTAGGTCTTTACCTATGAAATTGCCGTTTTGTATGGCGAATTTTAGGTAAACACAATTTTCAGTACTAACATTTTTGCATTTTTCTTAGGAATTATAAATCCAATGCTTTTTATTTTTTTAGAAATTATTAGGAAGACATTAAGCTAACAAAAGCTTAAATTTAATTTTCGAAAAATATTATCTGTAAAACAATATAACAAATCTAATGATGAAATCGGACGACAATTAAGACGAACAATTTTCGAACCTTTAATTTTATATATCAAACTAAAAATAAAAACTTTATTTTATGTGTAAATTAATAACCTTGATGTCAACTTTCAAATATAAGACAAATGAAAAACATTGCATTAGTATTATCGGAATTATGATCTCATTAATCTGTAAGAAAATTTCGGCAATTTCTAAAAGAGCATGTCCTGACTGACTGACTGATTCATCAACGCCGAGCCGTAATCGCTATAGATACAGATCTGAAATTTTGTACACAAGTTCTATGCACGTCAAAACCACCCACTAAGAAAGGATTTTGGAAAATTCATCTCCCAAGGGGGTGAAATAAGGGATGAAAGTTTGTATGAAAGTCCTTTGTTTCTTGAGCTAGATTCACACAAATTTGAATTTAAGCTTCCGGTAAAAAATAAAGAAACACATGTTTAAGCATTTCATAAAAATCACCCTTCAAGGTAGTGAAAAAGGGGATGATTTTTTTTCCGTATGTTGGTCTATAAGTCTTTCATTTTTAAAGGTAAAATTATAGAAATTAGGTTCCGAGCTCATGGTAAAAAACAAAATACGTGTTTAAGAATTTTTCAACATTAATCCCTTAAAGGGGTGAAATAAGGGATGAAAGTTTGTATGAAAGTCCTTTGTTTCTTGAGTTAGATTCACACAAATTTAACTTTAAGCTTTTGGTAGAAAATAAATAAACACATGTTAAAGCATTTCTTAAAAATCACACATAAAGAGGGTGAAAAACGGGATGATATTTTTTCCGTATGGTGGTCTATGTCTTTTATTTTTAAAGGTAGAATTATAGCAATTTGTTTCTGAGCTTTGGTAAAAAATAAAAATGAACATGTTTTAGAATTTTTCAAAATTCATCCCCTAAGGGAGTGAAATAAGGGATGAAAGTTTGTATGAAAGTCAGTCAGTTTTGAAGTTAGGTTCTTCAAATTTTTTTATTTAGACTGACAACTAAAAATTAAGTTTTACGTGTCTCAGGGTTTGTGAAAATTTTACACCCTAAGGGGTGAAAAGAGGGACCAAGCTGAAACTCCTTCATTTCAAAGTAATATCCACTTAATTTATTATTTAGGCATTAGGGTTGTAATTCTGTGGAACATACATCACTGTTATTGAAATTCAACCCCAAATTCAACCCCTTAAAGACGGAAATGGGGTGAAAAAGTCTAAAAACCTATATGGGTGTCGTTTGTATGGTTTATCGGATCGCTGATTACGAAAACTACAACAATTTTGAAATCTAAGTTGTTGGACGTGAAATAACATCATCCCCTAGGGATGGGGTTAGGGTACAATAGGGTTAAAATGTCTAAAAATCAATATTGGTGTCGTTCCTATGTTTATATAAGGGTAGGAATAGTGGTTAAGACGGCGTTAAGGATGATAGGGATAGGAGTAGGGGTAGGCTTAGGGGCAGGGATAGGGAGAGGGAGAAGGAGAGGGAGTGGGATGGAGGTAGAGTGAGAGGGAGTGGGAGAGGGTGAGGGATGGGGAGCGGGAGAGGGAGTGGGAGAGACTGCACATTGCCTGAATATCACGCGGGCGAAGCCGCGGGCACAGCTAGTATCATATAGAATAAGTGTCCTTCAACACTTGATTATAATCCATATCAGAGTATACTGTTCCTTTTTAACTAATCTTACAGGTCCTGCGAGAAGCATTCACGCGCCACTTGATCCTTTCGCTTGCACTGATGTTCTCTCGAGCTTCGCTGTCTGAGGCTCCTATTTAACAATATATGTCAAAATACACTTTGGATAACAGCTTGTCCCCAGAAAAAACGCAAACGTGTTTGATAGTCCTACAACCATCAACTATTGTTATTTTTAACAAAACAACGTGACGAGATGTTTGCTTCGTATGAAGAGCTGTACAACGGCTCTCTTGACAATCATCGTTTGGCGTAATCTTTGCTACTTACTTATTAGGTGATAGAATTGGAACCAATAATTGGTTCAAAACCTTCTTTTACTTACAATCACAAGCCTAATCGGCCTAGATATATAATAGTTACTTGGGACACACAACTAATAAGTAAATAAGTGTGTATCTAAATAGTGACTTAATTTAGAGTTAATGATATAAAATAAAATGAACAGATCAGCGATTTTACTATATGCTCATGGGGCACAAACATTTTCAATAATAAAAAGTGAATGCTCATATTATTTTGCAAATAATGGAGTTGAGATAGCCATAACGTATTAATTCAAACTTCCACTGCGGGCTAAGATTATCCAATATTGTTTTAATATTATTTAACTGAATATATTATGCACTCGTGTTCTGCCCATATTTTTGTTCAAAAAATAAAATCAAGAACTGCCAATGTAGGAAAATTGTAAATATCAATTAACATCCACGTTAATCAGCGTAAGAACTTGTGATATATAAGCTGGTTGATTTACCAGAAACATACCATATGAGAGAAGACTTGTCGATACATAAATATTCCCCGCTTTGCAACTCTCTCAGCCTCGACTCGTGAAAACAGCTGGCTGGACCAGCAAATATTAGACCAGTAGGTAGATGATTTTGTAATATCAGTTGTATTGAATGTGTAACTTATTATATAAGTTGATTTTTATTGCATGCTTGCTTTTGGGATAAATCAAAGGTTATTTATTATCTGGATTTTTTGCTTGGATCAGCAAGTTACAGATTTTTTCAACGAATTACTATTTGTAATTCGTTGGCTTAGATAGTTAAACTAAAACATCTTGTATAGTTATACATTTGTTTCACAGTCACCAAACAAAACTTTGTTCTCTAAACATCTACTTGTAAACAAACTATATCTGAAGAATGAAGCGACGAAATATAATAGATGATCAAACGAACTCCAGGAGTGAAGTTCGATCGTTATTATATGAGTCGCTTCATTCGAAGATATAATAATATAACAACCCTCCCTCCCAAAAAACCAAACACTGTGACACAAGTTGTGGTTTCCACCCAAATGCAAAGTTTTGTTTAAAGGTCCATAGGTACAGACTCTAAAAAATGAAGCGAATGTCAGCTACAGTGGTGAAGTGAACACGGACGGAAACGGAAATCGTTTTTAATAAGAGAATCAAATGAATTACTCTTAAATGCGTGCATCGTCTGCCTGGCGAATTGAGGACTACTACTTGTAAACAAACTATATCTTCGAATGAAGCGACTCATATAATAACGATCGAACTTCACTCCTGGAATTCGTTTGATCATCTATAATATATTTTTTAATATATTTAATTACATATTTTTTAATAAATATAATTACATATTTTTTAATAAATATAATAATACTAGCTTTCCGCCTGCGGTTTCACCCACATTTAATGCGTTTTTCCGTGGGAATGAAGTGAAAGTAGCCTATGTGCTATTCCAAGACTTAACCTATATGTGTGCCAAGTTTCTGCAAAATCCATTCAGTAGTTTTTGCGTGAAAGAGTAAAAAACATCCATCTATCCATACTTACAAACTTTCGCGTTTATAATATTATAGTAGGGTAGGATATTTTTATGCCCCTAAAACAAACTTAACAGATTTTCAGACTTTTTGTCTGTTTGTTTATTTTTTCGAGCATTACGCAAAAACTACCGAACCGATTTTAATGAAACTTTCTTTGTTTGACTTAAACACTGTTTTAGGGTTCCGATACCAAAATTGTAAAAAACCGGACCCTTATAATGCGACTTTGTCTGTCCGTCTGTCTGTCACACCTGTATATCTCAGCAACTACTCATGCTATCAACTTGAAATTTGGAATAGTTTCAGAATGTGGTTGCCCAACTTAATAGCACATGAAAGTTTAAAAATAAAAAACAAAACAAAAATCTGAATTAATTACAGTCGATAGAGGTTTAGGTAAATATTGGAGCAAAATAAAACGATCTTTCTAAATTGCACAGTTTTGTACAAATCTGCAAAAAACCTTGACAAACAAATTTAGTTTTACGGTCCTAAAAATGGACTTTATTGCCTCCAAAAATACTATAGGTGTATCGGAACCCTCGGCGCGCGAGTCCGACTCGCACTTGACCTGTTTTCAATAACTTAGTAGCGAGGCAAGGCGAAGCCAATCGGGTACTGGAGACGCATTTTTGAAGCGTTCGAAGTGAATCTTTAGTTCGCATACGAAAACAAATCGTGTACGAATTTAATTTCTAATGCAATCGATTTTACGCATTTTTGAATCATTCGAAAACAGTGTTGCCATTAAATTCAAATCCTTCAACAATTTTCTTTTCACGCAGAAAAAATAAAAACCGGAAAGCAATAACTCATTGATTTTAAAAACCGGTAATGAATTGCGAGGGAATGGAACGCAAATTAAAAAGTTTATATGTCAGTTTTATGTAATTTGCAAGGAGGTTTTAATCCACGCTACGCTCTAGGAAGGAGTGTTTAATGCAAAAATCTTGCTACACAAATTTAATCAATCGTATATTGTAATACGGTATAAATTCCTGTGATTTGCGAAGAAGAGAAATTGTGCCGACCGAGAGGTCAATTAGTCGCGGTTGTGTCACGCTCACACAGTTGCCATAGCAAAACGAAATTGCGGGTTGGTAGGAATTTTTTTTTTTTACATTATGCTTGGTTTTCATATAGAAAACCTTTTTAGAGCTAAATCTTAAAAATTTAACATTTTTCGGGTGCTTTTGGTACTGTGATTTATCTCGGAAACTCTATAAAATATTTTTGATCTAATTGTGTTGTTTAAGGTCAAGCAGGTTATGTACTTCTTCATTCGTCATCAACCTTTTTGGTAATAGTTTTTAATACATTACTGGTATCCCCGTCTCTGACACATTTTTATGTCATGCTAAATTTTGTTTAATATCGCGTATTTTTTCTGCAAAAACAGTGAAATATTGTAGAGTAAATGACTGCAAAATTGATAGTTATGCTATTTGCGGAATATTCTTCTATGGGTATCCATTATTCCTTTAATTTTTCTATGAAAAAGCCGAACTGTTTTACGTATGAAGTAGGGTGGCTGTAATGTACGATATTTGAACACAAAGGAAACTAAAAAGTTACAACCACATCAGTATTGTGGGATGAGAATCTGCAGAATCTGCCCATAAAACTGAACAACTTATCCCAAAGAACATTATGATGAAATAACATTATGATGAAGATATCTGAATCTAAACATTAAAGAGAAAAACAGCTTGCATTAGTTTTAAAAGAAAATCAAACAAAACAACGGAACCTGTACTGTTGTACAATAATAGGAAAATAGTACATCTGATGCTGCCGGTTATTTTCTGCGTTCTTATTGACGACATGCGGGAAGCCAATAATTCACGCGCCTGCCCTGCGCTCCCTCGCGATAGATATTTCGAGCCATTTACGGTCAGCATCAAAGTTTTGTTCCTGGCATTATTGAGAGAATTTATTTGATTCCCTTGGAATGGAATTTGTTTAAAAAAGTTTCAGATGTGCACAGATGTCACTTGGTAGGTAAGAATGATTCATTCATTTAAAATAATAATATTAAAAAAAATATGATCGAATAGAGAACCTCCGCCTTTTTGAAGTCGGTTAAAAAGTAGGTGGCTCGCAATTAGGCCCAAATGAAGTTGGTTGATAATGAGTTTTTAGAAGAATACCAACAAAAACCTGTATCGACCTGTTGTTCCCGGACAGCCAGACGGATCGCAAATATAGATGGACAGAGAGACAGCTGATGTTACGAGGGCTGTTCAATAAGTAGTGAGAATGAACAACATATTGGTTTTAAGTCTTTTAATGTTTGTGAGTATTGATAGTTTATTTCAGTAAAAAGATAGTGACAAAAACTTGGGCCATATTTAGAAACGTATAAATGAGGCAAAGTTCAACAGCCAGTCCATATTTTTAAATTATTGTTATTCCATGTGAGTGAAAAAAATGTAAAGTCAGAAGTGAATCAATGAAATAAGAAATAAAATCTTATATTTGTACGATTATTTTGTAACATGTCGTAACTATAATGAATTTTGTTTATCAATAAACAATAAATCATAAAATACACGTCAAATTTTATTAATTGCTTTGCTTCTTGATGATGAGGCATGCAACGTACCTGGAGAACAATTCTTGAATATCACCGTGTGATAAAATATCACTCCAAAAATTAAAAATCATAGATTTTTGTTTTCAAAAGTTGAAATTGATCTTCTTAAAATATAAAGGAGTCCTTTATTGTTAATTTTCATGTATTCTGATTTACCTTTCAACAGTTTATCAACGCAAATGTGATTTTTTTAAGTCTCAAAAGTGATATTTTACCACCCGGTGATTTTCAAGAATTCCCTGGGCTTTTCTGGAAAGCAAGAAGAAAGAAATGAAAAAAGGTTTATTTTGGAAACAAACAAAAAGAGTGCTGCTGCTGAAAAAACTCTGACCCAATTGTTGAATATTACCGAGTGATAAAATATAATTTTTGAGACATCAAATAAGAATGGGCGGTGGTGGTGACCACTTACCATCAGGTGGCCCACCTGCTCGTTTGCTCACTTTAAACATAAAAAAATATCAAATGTACCTTGATAATCTGTTAAAAATGTAAACCATAATACATGAAAAGTAACAATCAATCACTACTTTATATTTTACAATTATCATTCTGCACTTTTGTAAAGAAAATTTTTAATTTTTCGGGTGATAATTATTTATCATCCGGTGTTATTCAAGAATTGAGCCCAAGGTAATCATGACATGCTTGAATAATATTCATGACATGCACATACCATGCTTGAATAATATTCTCATGTTGTACATGACACGCCATGAAACGTACACTGTACGTACATTACGATACCCACGGGTGGAGATGGGTTGGTAGTTGGTACTATACTTTGCCGGCACCAAACGGACTTGACTTCATTTACCACTATGACTCTATAATTGAGCCACGAGCCAAGCGAGTGGTTCTAAAGAAGAATCCTCAGCGCTGCGAGGATTTTAAGACACGAAACACTTTGTTGCCGAGGGAAGCACAACTTATCAGGTAGAAACTAAAGGATAATATCCTGCCAAATAAAATATTAGAAATGAAGCTGCTGTTCCAGAGGGCTTTAATAATATTACATCCCCAAGCATAAAATAGTTAGGTCACCCTACTGTGTGAAAGAGATGCCACCGCGACTATTGGATATACTCGTCGTCACGCTCTTTTTGACCATTCATCTCTCCTTCCTAGAGCGTAGCGTGGATTAAAACCTCCTTGGTAATTTGTGAAGGAAACGTCAATGTCGTTCTCATCACAGATTATACATACTCAGTTGCAAAACGAGTGGGTCGGACCACTCGTTGTAGAATTCACAGGTATGAATATTCAAAAATTGGAATTTTACGGATTCGCAAACGAATCTTGCCAATTCGAATGCGAATTGAAGTTCGAACGCTTCAAAAATGCGTCTCCTGGGTGGTTAATGGACGTTGACTCTTTGATGATTTATTAATTAATTAAATACCTTTCATAAAGATGCTGTCAGCTCGCCCTTCCAAGTCACCCTCAAATTTAAAATGTTGCTCATGAAACATCTGTCGCTTTTCTAAAAATAAATCAAGATACGTTCTAATATTTTTATGATCCGCGATCCTTCTGCGGGGTGATAAACGTTGCTGGGTGAAGTTTTTTTAACACAAGTGGGCAAACGAGCAGGTGGGCCACCTGGTTAAGTGGTCACCACAGCCTATGACACCAACTGTCTTATTAGAGAAATAATTTGACACTAATGAGACAGCAAAGCGCGTTACCCAACCTGAGAACTAACATGGTATATCTTTCATGTGCCGGTAATGTCACTGGCTCCCTTACCCTTCAAACCGAAACATAGCAATGCAAACACTTCTGCTTTACGGCAGAAAAAGGCAAGGTTCTTATCTAAATATCGGACTAATCAGGGTGTCTACTCTCAAAGTCCGATATATCGAAACGATACATACGATACTTACATTGCTGTCATTCAAATCTGAATCTAATCTGAATCTGATACTATTCGAAACATACAAATTCAAAACTTCGTCCCTTGACAATATAGTAGAATATTGGTTGGATGCTAACTACTGGTAAGTAGTTTGAAAATTCATCCAACCAATATTCTACTGTATTGTCAAGAGACGAAGTTTTGCATTTGCATGTTTCGAATAGTATCGTGTCGATATATCGGACTTTGAGAGTAGACACCCAGATTCGTATTTTTATTCGATTTGGATAACATATTGACGATTACTTTGAGCTCATCATTGTATGGCAGAAAAACTACCGACCCGCTTTATTTGCTCTACAGTGTATTATACCTACCTTTATTCAAAGTTTAGAACTACTGTCGAAACAATGTAGTTTAATTAGAACGACAGCAGGAATAATGTGTGAAAACAGCTCTGTCTCTGTCGCTCCAATATATTACACATCGCTCCGTCCTGCTCTTACATTGCTGTCATTCTTATCAAGATACATTATTTCGACTGTACTTACCAGCATCTGGAAATATATTGTTGTGATTGTCCATTATTTTTCTCCTGAAAATACAACACCGTTTTTACGAAACCGCAAAAATACTTACCACATTTATTTATTTGTAAGTAGTCATATCACCTACTGGATTGAAAATATTATTAAGAATAAATAAATACTCACGCTGAGTGATTTCTCATTGTAGACTTTTTGCGTGGAGTGAGTTCCAAAGCTGCAACAATATCCAACAATGAATAAAAGATATTTGATTGAAATGAACCCAGCCTAGGTAGGGCGTATGACTCAAGATTGAGATCCAAGCCTCGCACGCAACTCAGTTCTTCTACCGTAAAAAGTTGTGAGATCCATGTAATACCAAGTCGCTTAATTTATTTAGTCCCTACTTAAGGGTCCTTTTGTTTTAAGTTATTACATAATTAGCTAATGGATGGCACATGGATCTCACAACTTTTTACGGTAGAAGAACTGAGTTGCGTGCGAGGCTTGATTTTTTACAAGTTATGTTTTTGATGGCATCTCATTTCTTTTTGTAGATAGTCCTACTATTTTCCATTCCGGCACCTTCTACTTCTTGAATACTAACAACGGTTTTTCATAAAGATCTCTGTCTTATGAGCTTTTCTTATTTTTGTAGTTAGTCTTCCGTTGACCATTTTACAAGTTACTTTTGAATATAATTATATCTAGCTACCTATCTACGAGTACACCTATTATTCCATTATTATCTAAATATATAAAAGAGCTTGTCCTGACTGACTGACTGACTGATTCATCAACACCGAGCCGTAACCGCTATAGATACAGATCTGAAATTTTGTACACAGGTTCTATGCACGTCGAAACCTCCCACTAAGTAAGGATTTTGGAAAATTCATCTAGAGAACATCTCGAGAACTAAAAATCTCCCTAAAAGGGGGTGAAAAAGGGGATGATATTTTTTCCGTATGTTGGTCTATGTCTTATTTTTAAAGGTAGAATTATAGAAATTTGTTCTTAAGCTTTTGGTAAAAAATAAAAAAGTGCGTTATAGAATTTTTCTAAATTTATCCCCTAAGGGGGTAAAATAAGGGATGAAAGTTAGTATGAAAGTCCGTCAAAATTTGTATTTAGACTGACGACTAAAAACTAAGTTTAACATGTCTCAGGGTTTTTGAAAATTTTTACACCCTATGGGGTGAAAAGGGGGATGAAGTTGAAACTCCATCATTTCATAGTAATATCCACTATTTTTGTTATTTAGGCTTTAGGGTTGTAATTTTGTGGAACATAGATCACTGTTATTGTAATTCCACCCCAAATTCAACCCCATAAAGAGGGAAATGGGGTGAAAAAGTCTAAAAACCAATATGGGTATCGTTTGTATGGTTTATCGGGTCGCTGATTAAGAAAACTAAAACAATTTTGAAATCTTATGTGGTGGACGTGAAATACCATCGTCCCTGGGGATGGGGTTGGGGTGCGATAGCGTTGATATGTCTAAAAATCAATATGAGTGTCGTTTGTATGGTTTATCGGATCGCTGATTACGAAAACTACAACAATTTTGAAATCTAAGGTAGTGGACGTGAAACACCATCATCCCCTGGGGATGGGGTTGGGGTGCGATAGGTTTGAAATGTCTAAAAATAAATATGGGTGTCGTTTTTATGTTAGGGATAGCGGTTAAATTGGCGTTAGGGGTACGGATAGGGGCAGGGAGAGATAGAGGTAGAGGTAGAGAGGTGGAGAGGTGGAGAGGTGGAGAGGTGGAGAGGTGGAGAGGTGGAGAGGTGGAGAGGTGGAGAGGTGGAGAGGTGGAGAGGTGGAGAGGTGGAGAGGTAAAGAGGTGGAGAGGTAAAGAGGTGGAGAGGTGGAGAGGTGGAGAGGTGGAGAGGTGGAGAGGTGGAGAGGTGGAGAGGTGGAGAGGTGGAGAGGTGGAGAGGTAGAGACGTAGAGAGGTAGAGACGTAGAGAGGTAGAGAGGTAGAGGTAGAGAGGTAGAGAGGTAGAGGGGTAGAGACATAGAGAGGTAGAGAGGTAGAGAGGTGGAGAGGGAGAGGGAGAAGGAGGTCAAGGGGGAGAGGGAGGGGGAGGGGGTGAGGGAGGCGGAGAGGGTGGGGAAGGGAGAGAGGAGAGGGAAGGGGAGAGACAGAGGGACGGGGAGGGGGAGAGGAAGGGGGGATTCGGAGAGAGAGGGAGAGGGTTTCAGTTTCTCTCATCTCTCTCTTCACATTGGTTAGGATACTGCTGCTAATTTCCTCTGTTCTAAGTAATTTATGAGTAACGTCTGAATATTATATAAAATTCAGCTGGATCTTGAATTATACTCATTGATTTGCGCAGGGTTAGTCCTGTTTTTCCTTAGTTTAAAATTACCCCGAAATGATGAGAAAATATCTCATTGCTTCGGAAAACCGGTAACAACATAAAAACTAAATCCACGTGGGCGAAGCCGCGGGCAACAGCTAGTATGTTTATATGGGAATACAAAGTAATTTATGTAGATGGTAAAACTAGAACACTACACCAACATTTCAAAATATTTTAGTTTTTCCTTGATTTATACAGTAAACAATAATTCCGTTCTAAATTTGAAGCTTCTATGTCTGCTAGAAGTGCCCTAGAGTTTTGATGATCGGTCAGTCAGTCAGTGACAAAATTGAGTAACTTGAACTTGCTATAATTCTTAAACTACTGGTTCAAATTGAATGAAATTTGAAATATACCGTGTTTATACAATGCCTACGTTTGGTAACTTAAAAAACAGGCTTCTAGTTTTATCTACAATGAGGTACACTACTTCATTCACTGCAAGTGTAACTTTGTAATCCTATATGTCTTTGGAGACGCATAGGTCTCCATACAAATGTAGCGTGCGGGAGATCGGTGAGGCAAGAAAACTTCATGAGTTGGTTATTTACAGGTGTGGTATTATTTACATAATATACAAGATAAATTACACCGTGAAACTTATAATTTACGTTGATTCGAGCATTGTTCAGGAGCTCCCAAGAAGTGAGAATCGTCGGAAGTTGACAGCTCTCCTTCAGAGCGCGGTGCTCACTGACCTCTATATTGTATATATAGAGGTCAGTGGCGGTGCTGCAATCAAAGTGGCCAGCACCACGCTGTTTCAATAAAGACGTGCGACATTGCGTCGCCACATGTTTATATGGGAATACAAAGTTATTTATGTAGATGGTAAAACTAGAAAACTACACCAAAATTTTAAAATATTATAGTTTTTCCTTGATTTATACAGTAAACAATAATTCCTTTCTAATTTTGAAGCTTCTATGTCTGCTGGAAGTGCCTTAGAGTTTTCATGATCGGTCAGTCAGTGACAAAATTGAGTAACTTTGACTTGATATAATTCTTAAACTACTGGTTCAAATTGAATGAAATTTGAAATATACCGTGTTTATACCATGTCTGTTTGGTTACTAAAAAAACAGGCATCTAGTTTTATCCACAATGAAGTTACAGGGGTGTCGAAAATGGCCTGAATTGCTTCGAGAAAAGCATGGTACGGCTGCACCACGTTATTTTTTTTTGCTCGAGTTGCGGGGGCACTGCCGGGCCCCCCGATCTAAGCTGTAAGCCGGGAAATTCAAACCAAGAACAATTCTGCATTAGGAAGGTGGACCAATCTTATTGGTCGGAATTTTCCCAGCTAATAACTTAGCTACCTCGCGCAGCGCTGGTCCGACCGACCGGTCGTCATTAAGATCTTTAGTGGAGGTCAATGTCCAGCAGTGCGTCTTTAGGTTGATATGATGATAATGTTGTATTCTATCCACATACCTACCTTGGTACTCATTTGGCTCCACCGGGAAGCTGTCAATTAAGAGCTTCTTTCTCCTCGAAATAGCCTTTTCGGTCAGCGTGAGCAAGTCCAACAGTTTGCATTGCATCCATTTAGCTGGAGGTGGTTCCTGTTTATTGATTTTATTTTATTTATAAGGTTTACCAACAACTGTTACACCATTACAATCAACTATGATACATGCAAATAGTTTTTTACATAAGTGCACAGTCAATTACAGGCAAACACCTCATGCAAAAGATTAATGACAGCTAAAACTTAAATAAAAATTTTACATAAAACAACTAAAACGAACTTAAAATAAAATCAATCTTGAATGGGTATAAAAAAGGAGAAAACAGCATTATGAAGTTACTAAGTTTTGAATTTGTGTCCGATATTTAATTTTACTAGTTCCAAATACATCGAGTAAACTGCTTAAACTATTGTATAACCTACATAGCCTGGGTATAGGGGCGTTGAATCCCATAACAGTGCTGCGGAAGGGAGGGTATAGTGGCTTAATCAAATGTCTTGGATATTTAGATGGCACTCTTATTCCTATTTTTCCTAACAAAGAAGGGGAGTCTATTTCATAATGAATTACTTTAAATAGAAACATAAAATCGAGAATGTCCCTTCTTTGTTCCAGTGTCGACATATCAAACCGTTTTAATCTTTCAGAATAAGAATGCCGCCTACCACCCATACCGACCGTGTAAGACAGGTGCCACAAGAACCTTTTTTGTACCCTCTCCAATCGCAACGTATGTGTAGCAAAATGAGGACGCCACACGACACTGCAATATTCTAATATACTACGCACTAAGCAATTATAGAGCAATTTCTTTGTTGAGCTCTTTCGAAAGATCTTACAATTCCTGATTACAAACCCCAATACTCTAGACGCGGTCTTGATAACCATATCGATATGATTCACAAATGTGAGTTTTTGATCCAAAATTACCCCTAAGTCACGAACAGAATCGATTTGTTTGATAAAAGGTGTAAAAGAAATTGTAAGCACTATTTTAGTTTGTTACTATTCCCGTGAGATGCCGGCAAAGAATAGGACCAACCCATCTTTACCCGTGGTTGTCGTAAGAGGCGACTAAGGGTTTATAGACCAGATGATGGGCAGCAGCGTCTTTTCGTGTATCGTACCATCTTACGAGTACATACTGCGGTCACCAACAATCGCGGTCCATGGTGCCAGCCGTAACACTGACAAGCGTGGTGACTAAGGTACTTCCCCTGACTGACTAACTAGGTATCTGAGCAAATGTGCTGTCAAGTGATGCCAGTTTGTATGGGAAGTATTTTTTTCGTATTTCGACTTATGTTTTTGGGGATTTCTTTTCGTTTCATTGGCAGAACCACCTCTTCACATATCCGGGGTGATAAAAAAAATACCCTGTATACAAGGTGTAACAAAAAGGGTACCTATACCAACCCTGCCCATGAAACCGAACAACTTTCCCTAAGGCACAAGGGTCGAAAAACGAAAAAAAAAATTTACCTCCCATACAAAATGCGCTATCAGCTGATTCAGTTTCTATGGAAGGTCAATTTTTTTTTGTAATTCGACCTACATTTCTTAGGGAAAGTTGTTCAGTTTTATGAGCAGTATCATATTCTTCAGGGTTGGTATACCCTTTTTATTACACCCTGTAAATAAGTGATATTATATTTAACTGCTAGGCTCAGCTAGGTTTCTACACATAGGTAATACCAGTAGTCGGCGAGACAAATCAACGAAACAAACAGAAGGTAACGGCTGACTCCGCAGCTTTTCAGCTTGCTTCATGCCCTCGAATGGGCGGAAATTTTCTCACCAGTGGCATATTGATCTGCCCTTGGCAATAATAGAATAGACAAGGATGCGTATGATTTATGTTTTTTTTTCTGACCTTTGGCGGCTCGACAACTCACACCAGGGCTAGTGAGGTTGGTCATCGACCATGCAACCCACACGTAACGATGATGATCTAGACTAAATAAACTAGTAAAGTACGAGTAACTGGGAAAATTACAACCATTAGGGTGAACTTCCGCCAGTGCTGTGCGATTAAGCGTGAGCTGGAAAATTCACACAGCGCATTTAACAAGCTAGGAAAATGGTGCAATCTTATTGGTTGGAATTTTTCAACTCACAGCTTAGCTCCCTCGCACAGCTCTGGTGGAAATCCACCCTTAGGCTAGTCGGCTAGAATAGCAAAGTTGGCTTAAGGGCAGTACTTACTCGTGGATTAAGCGTAAATACATAGATCAATAGATCATCATTGTCCCGTGTGGTGCCGGCAAAGAATAGTACCAACCCATACATACCCGTGGGTATCGTAAGAGGCGACTAAGGGTTAACAGGAGGATGGGCAGCAGCATCCTCCTTTGTATCTTACATCTTACTTACTGCGGTCACCTACAACCGCGGTCCATGGTGCCAGCCGTAACGCTAACAAGCGAGGTGACTATGGTACTTCCCCTCCACATTTTTTCAGCAAAAGCTAGAATTCTGGAGGGAGCTCCCTGTCCTTTAGTGGACGTTTCATGGGATGTTATGATGATGATGACGTAGATCAATAATTTCACAAAATAACAGGGCAACACCAGTGGCTTAGTTGGAATAGCTTGCGTTATACCATTTATACTAGTACCGCCTAAATGAGTCCTCGCCCGCGGGATACAAGGGCAGGTGCGGGGGGCAGATGCGCGTAGAGAACGAGAATGCCCCGCCGCCCGCACCTCTTTCGTTCCCCCTTTGTCGTCTTACCCCCGCGCCCCTGTACCCCGCGGGCGAGGACTCATTTAGGCGGTTTATCTTATAGCCGTTTGTTCCCCGTGGCACAACTGCGTGGCGATACCGGGAGTGTCATGGGGGATTTTCCTTTCAAAACGACACTACCGGTAGTACCTGTTTTCCCATACTACGACAGAGCTCTAACTTAAAAAAAAATGCAGATTGAAGTGTAGCAAGTGGTTTAGATAGCCTGCACCCCTTCGCTAAAACCACGGGCGACTCGCCTAATTGTACAGTCACCATCAAAACTAGCTAAGCATTTCTGGTGTCCATAAAAGGTCCTAACGAAATAGAGAACATAATTTTAACATGTTACTTATTTTAAAAAAAAGAAAGGTCGAGATACGATAAAAAAAAATTACCTCTCCTACACAAAATGCGCTATCAGGAAAGTTATGGAAAGTTGAAATTATTTTCTCTAATTTCGACCTAGGTTCCTTGGGAGAAGTTGTTCAGTTTCATCGTTTGAGTAACATGCTAAAATTATGTCCACTATTTCATAAGAACTTTATACAGGGTGTAAGGAAAAGGTTGGCAAAAACTGAAAGGGCATGAACAGACAACGTAACTGAACAACTTTTAGTGAATAAAACTTTCAGGAAATTAAAAAAAAATCGACCTCTCGATACAAAATTGCAAACTTGATTGGACAGTTTTATTCACTGAAAGTGTTCAGTGACGTTGGCTGATCATGCCCTTTCAGCTTTTGCGATCCTGTCCCTTACACTCTGTATATTAACCATAACAATCTATACAGAGTGAAACAAAATAAGGATGTGAATCCGCCCATGAAACTGAACAACTTTCCATAAGAAACATGGGTCGAAATATGAAAAAAAAGTATTAAGGTGTATTCGGCTAATTCCGAAAATCGGCTAATTCCAATAATGTCTATTTGCTTCCAAACGCGGCATTATTTTTTGTGCTGGTATACGTTCCTAGCGGCCAACTTAACCCGTTCCCCTGCTTTGGTTGATTCCGATCGCTAAAAGCGAGCGTACGTTGTGGAGGCGCCATTACTGTCATCGAAGCAATTTTCGCGCACTTTTTACGTTATCGGAATTACACCCCAGTCGACAATTAGTCGTAAGTGGTTTTGTGAGACCCTACGTAAATTCATGTTAAAAGTTCTAAAAATAAAGATTTTTATCTATCTATCAATTTCTTTGTTTGGTAAGTTTTTAAACTGCACGTTTCCACATTCGATAGATTGTCGTTTTTGTGCATTGTGAATTAGATTCAGAACGCTCTACCTAAAGATTTTTAGTTATATTCATCTTTAACCGACGAGGGTAGTTCCGAAATTTCATAGTTAATGCCTACAAAATTTCTGACGGTTAATTCCGAATTATATTATCTTATAAATGCTACTCAACGACCAGCTACGATAATTATTTTTTGGGAGTGTAAACCCGAATGAAAAAGCAATATGTTCCATACGGCACTATAAAATAAAGACTACTTTTGAGTGTCATTCGGAATTATCCGCGTGTCATTCGGAATTTAACTCATGCAATGAAATGAAAACGATATTTTAAAACATTTTGATCTACTTACTGGGTAAATTTTTGGAAACTATCTTCAAGTTGTGGTTTAGTTTACATATTCAAGAACCCATTTATTATGAGTTTGATACTAAAAACTCAACTACATTTTTATTAGTCAGTTATAATTTGTCACGCTGTCAATTTATCTAAAAAACTTTGGTAATTACCCGAATGCACCTTACCTCCCAAACTGAATCGGCTATATATATTTCGACCTATGTTCCGTATGTTCCGCAAGGAAAGTTGTTCAGTTTCATAGGTAGAATCACATCCTTCAGGGTTGATATACCAATTTTGTTACACCTTGTGCAACAAAAGTTTTCAAATTGAAGTGAGCACCCAGTTCTTTACAGGAAGTCAAAAATAATTTGAATATAAGTGTATTAAGACAATTATTATGATCATCTTCATTATGGTCATCTACGTTTGATGCTAACTGTACGATTATTATACTTATGTATTATTATTATATGTTTACCTGTTTCCCCTTGCTACTGCGAATAGCTAGCTTCATGAGTTTGCAGACCACGCGGTCCAGCTCGAATGTGATATCCGCATCAGCCGACAGCATCGCCCGAAGAGACTGCACCTTCTTATCAAGAGCGCGGCGAATGCAACGACCTGAAGATACTTCATGTTGTGATATTGACAACATATTTTTTTTATTATTACTACGTGAAATTATATCCGTTTCGAAACCCGGTACCTAAAGCGTATGTTTATTTTTTACGAAACAGGTGTTTTTAGGGTTCCGATACCAAAATGGTAAAAAAAGGAACCCTTATAGTGCGACTTTGTCTGTCTGTCACACCTCTATATCTCAGCAACCACTCATGCTATCGACCTGAAATTTGGAATAGTTTTAGAATATAGTTGCCCAACTTAATTACTCATGAAATAATTTTGAAAAAAATATGATTATTAATGTAAAGTGGGCCAAAATAGGGGGGGCCAAATTACAAATTGTCGCTACTAGGTCGAAAGGGATATCATATGAAAGGGCTTTACTTGTACATTCTAAAATATATTTTTGTATTTTTTTGCGTCTCTTAGTTTTCAAGTTATGATGAAAAATGTCAAAAAAAATACCATTCCCCCCGCCCCTTTTCTCTAAAGTTTGTGAAAGGAAAAATCTGAATTAATTACAGTTGACAGAAATTTATGTAAACATTACAGCAAAAATAAAACCATCTTTACAAACAAATTTAGTTTTGCGGTCCTAAAAATTGACTTTATTGCTTCCAAAAATACAAAAAGTATATCGGAACCCTCGGCGTTCGAGTCCGACTCGCACTTGACCGGTTTTTTTTTAAATCCCGTAACTTAAGGGTTAAGGGCATGATGTGGTTAAGAAAACTGAACAACTGAAAAACATTTTGGAAATTATTAAAATAATACTCATAGTAGAAGATCTAACAAGGCGAACCTTGCACCTAAACCTGCTGGGATGAACCGTATGGAACATCAGTAGTAACGAACAATCCTACCATGCAGCTCCAAGTTGAAGTATGTTCAGGTATTGTGTAATAAGATAATGTCCATCAAAAATACTTATAAATACTTATAAAAACCGGTCAAGTGCGAGTCGGACTCGCGCCCTACAGGTTCCGTACCTATCTACCATTATGCTGTACTAATATTTATTTGTTATGCAAGGCAGCAAAAGCGTTATTTGGCGTGAGTGCCTTGTATTGAAACCTGAGCAAGCGAAGGATTCTAGAATTGAACCACGAGCGAAGCGAGTGGTTCAAAAGAAGAATCCTGAGCATAGCGAAGGTTTCAAGGCACGAAATGCAAAATAACTTTGCTGCCGAGCGAAACACAAAATTTTTCACCTCACTAAAGCGAGGAAGCAGCCAGTACCGCAGCGTGGAGGTCTGCCATACTGCATCACGTTCGAATTTCAAAAACCTTTTGCCCGCTAGCGGCCGACAAAACAAATGTTTCCGAGCTTTGGAGGTGAAAAAGCTTTTGCTCTTTGAAACTCCGCGACTATCCAACTAGACCCCTCTTTTATAGAAAAGTTCTTGAAACGGGAGCTCACCTTAATTGGTTACTATTAGTTGTGAGAAAAAGTTTTCATAAATGTATGGAAATGAGGACATAAAAAGCCATATCTTTTGCTTCCGTGGTTGTAAAAATTGAAATTTTCAGATCTTGTGTGGTTTATGGACCTTCATATTCGTTATCAATTTCAACCTGATACCTCTACCCATTCGTGAGAAATGGGGTCTTGACAGACAGACAGACGGACAACAAAGTGATCCTATAAGGGTTCCGTTTTTTTATTTTGAGGTACGGAACCCTAAAAACTAGTAAATCGCACTTTTAAGTACTTAGATGTCTTTCATCAAACATTCTGTTTTTCAAAAAATTCCAAGATATTTTCCTTCAAAATAAATGTTTCAGCGTTCCACCCTTAGATATATCAACGGACGGCGCAAATTTATTTCTTCCCAAAACGTAACCCTGAATTGCCTTCGATGAAGTGCTCAGACCAGAATGATATAAATAATGCGTATTTCTTTGACCGAACCTTAAATCTTATATGGATGATACAATGATAAGAGAACAATTGCCGGAGCTAGCTGGCGGAGCGGAGTGTTTATGCAACCCTATTGGTAAATATTTCCTCGTTTCTCCGCTCCTGGCATCTCTCCGCATCAATGGACAGCTAGCCTAAGCCAAATATGTTATATAATTGTAATATCATTGGCCTAAGCAAGATATCTTAACAAAGCCACGACGGCCGAACGGCCAGTGCTGTTGGCGAACGCATATATATATGAACGCACTTGTAGGCCCTCTGTGACCCGCGGGCCTGGGATTGAGCGGTCTTGAGCTAAGCTATGATGTGATGGATGACAAAACATAGAAGTACCCTATATTTTCGCCAAACGAACAATTATAATGAAGTTTCGTACGTGTCGCGCAATACCTCTGACTTGCAACCACCTTAATGCATCACTCAATATTAGTTTAGTTCACTGTCATCTACGTAGTAAAGATAATTAGAAGAATAATGTTTCCATTTGCCATTGCACTCGGTGGCAAAATAAACGACTCTGAACCGTAAGTTTTAGTAACCTGGTACGTATATCGCCATTGAACCATTTTATTGCCGCCAAGTGTACTGTACGTACGTACGTGATAATAAAACATCTAGCTATATTTACTCGAGTATAGTACACACGGCCACAACTCGGAGGAAACACTTGACTCTGAGCGGGTCTCTGATTTCCGGGCGTTTTTAGCGTAGCACTGGTTCATAAACTGCGAGTTCAGCTTATAGTGGTTTTGTTTCTACATGCTTGCTGCCGAGCGTACTCAGGACATGAAACTGAACAACTTTCTCCGAGAAACGTAGGTCGAAACTGACAAAATTTTTGGTAGTCCCATGAAAATTCCAGTACAGACTGCGCAAGGTTTCTATGAGGAATCCCATATTATTTTTTCATCCTATGTTTCTTCGGGAAAGTTGTTCAGTTTAATGTGTAAAGCTAGGTAAAGCTAGATATTTTATTATTATAGTCTGACCGCAACCGCTGTATAGGCATGCTCACGTATACGCTGTATAACGCTCGTCACCATTATTATTTATTTATTATTTATTTTATCATCATTTATTACAAAATAAAGTTACAAAACACAATTAAAATGGGCCGTTAAACTTAACAAAGTTTGTCTCGGCACCATACCGCAACAAACATTATTACAATTTAATAAGTAGATAATCGCTCACATCGCTCACAGCGGCACTTAGTTCTTGTTCTTTCCTCCGCACTCTCCCGCCTCCCCGCGCATACCTTAAGCTGCATACTAGGCAAATGGAAACATTGGTCTACAAATCTAATAATTGTATAGAACTCCTAGAAAACTAGACAAGAAACCTATTACTTTGTAATACTTATACTTCTTTTAAACAGAAAAACAAGAAGCAAACCATGAAAGTCTCGTGGCACTAGAGCGCTTCCTTCAGAAATAGTAGTGGATTGCATATCGGTATCGAGCTGCAAAGATTAACAACATTTTAATTCCTTGATTTTCAAGTAAATTCGAAATAAAAAACCTGTACGTTTATAAAAAAACATGACACGTTTATTAGAATTATTAATCTTGAATAATCTGCTTTCAATAACAAAATAAATCCTTAAACTTTTAAGTACCTCTAACAAGTTAACATACAGGATGAAGGGACAGTGTACCGGAAACTGAAAGAGCGTGCTCAGTCAACGAAACTGAACAACTTTCACAAAGATACATTTTCGGGAAATGATCACTCGATCGAACCGTTTGTATCGAGAGGAAATAGTAGATTGTATCACAAGGCTGTAAAATAATATTTTTAAGGCAAGGGCGCTATTTTGAATCCAGAGCGAAGTGAAGGATTCTTGAGTAGAATCCCGAGCATGGCGAGGGATTCTAAAGTAGAATCCTGAACGTAGCGAGGGATTCAATAGGTCGCCCAAGGTAAAAATATTTTTGCTGCCGCGTAATACACTCTACTTTTCATCTCCCTCTAAGAGAAAAGAATAAGAGGCTCATTAAGTCACAGTCGTCATTAATTTTAAACAAAAAATACCATTACAATATTATTTCTTGATGGAACAATACTAAAAATCATATTAAGTATTATTTGTAACCACTGAAAATGTTATTGACATTTTTGTATCGACTAGGAACAGAACCTCTTTGGTTGGTAGTCTTGTTTACATTTCAAGTATATTTCTTTTTTTATATTCATAATAATTTTAATAGTGCAACCAGCCAGTATCATTTTTCATACAATATTTTGGTTCGAGTTCTATGGTTGACCTAAATTCAAATTCAAATTTTAAATCTTATTTTTACCCGCTACGAAAGTCTCTTGCAGAAAACAGCTATTTTGTTCGCCTTTATTGACGAACCGTTCAGCGATTTTCGAATAGATGGTATGAAAACATTTTCAAAATGTTTTATTTGGGAATGTCTGTTTCGTTGACTGAGCACGCCCTTTTACTTTTCAGTACATCGTCCCTAAGAGTGTTTACGCACTACGTCGGATCCGTATTCGATCCGAACTCGGTCCGAAGTAGACGTAGAACTATTTCTATGGTAGTCTACGCACTAGATCCGGCTTCCGTCATCCGATTTCACTATTGATTCTTATTTTCACGGGTTCGGATCGGATTCGGATCGGACGTAGTGCGAAAACACCCTTAGGCCGGTATTTCACTGGGACACCACGGTGGCGGTGCGACTGGTTGCGCCACTGGTGTCCGTAACTAGACACCAGTAAAGACACCAGAGTCGCTACACCCTGCGGCCACAGTATTAAGGGCTATATTTCACTGGGAGTGGTAGCGCGACCAGCATCCGAGCTGGTTGCGCCGCCGAATTGGTTGCGCAACCAAACGGACACCAGGTGAGTAACTCTCTATAGAGCTGTATACATTTTGTTGGTAGCGGCGACTGGTTGCGCTGCCATGGTGTCCCAGTGAAATGGCGGCCTTACAGCCTGTATAGGGTGACTACAGTGGAATAATTTGGCTTAGAATGACAACAGGACAGAGGTATGCGAGAAAGAAGGACGGAGCGATACGTGTCTCTGTCGCTCCAAAATTTTACGCATCGCTCCATCCTGCTGTTATCCTGATCAAGCTTCATTAATTCGATAGCAGTTCGTTTTCGATGGCAATGCATGCCTATTCGTAATAACAAACTACTTTCGAAACGAAAAACAAGAGAAATGTTTGGTCTTGCCATACAAATTTTACTATTGTTGGCTCAATGTTTGTACGGGAACGCAAAAAAAAATTGTTTTTCGACCCATGTTTCGTAAGGAAAGTTGTTTATTATCACGAGTACTTATGCACCCTTATTTTTTTATCACTCCGGATATTTTAAGAGATGGTTATGTCCATGAAACTGAACAACTTTTCCCTAGGAACATTGGTCGAAATAACAAAAATGTTCCTACGTCCCATACAAACTGCATCAACTGACAGCACATTTGAATGGGAGATCGAATTATTTTTTACGGTTTTCGACCTATGTTCCTTGGGAAAAGTTGTTCAGTTTCATGGATAAAAACGCCTCTTAAAATGTGATTAAAAAATCTGTATATTTTTTGCTATCTAGAACTACCTAATTAAAAGTCACCCTATACAATGTTTACACAAAGAACAAATTAAGCATTCTATGTGATGCTAACATGAATTAAAACAACAGTATTTTTTAATTATATTTAACTAAAATAAACATTGAACACAGAATAAAATAAAGCTGACGTGAATTTAAATAAAACGTCACATCTCATAACCACTGTTCACCTATAGTTAATAAAATCTTATGGCTTACGTTTAAATAGACCTACCCTATACTAATTCATATAAAATAGTATAAACTTTAGTAAAGGACTATGAGCGAAACCACGCTGTCCGATATTCACAGGCGCAGCGGGTGAATACCGAATGTAAGGCATAGAACAAGAATAGTCTAGGCAACGAAGCGGATCGTTGTATGAAGACCCCCGCATTAAATCCTCAGTCGATGTAACTTTGCTGGGGTATTACACTACATGAGACAAACCTACTATACAAAAAATAAAAAATCGGTAATTTTAATTTTTCCATACAAGTTACAAAAAATGTATGAAAATATTTTTAGGTAATTTTTTTTTTATATTTTGAATTTACATTTAATTCATGATTCTTTATCATCCTGTCAAATAAAATCTGCCTGAGAGAATTATGTTGGGGTCAACTGCTTCGTTGCTTATCGAGAGTGAATTTCCACTAGGGCTGTGCGAGGGACTTTAAAAAGTCCAAACAATAGGACTGCTCGATTCAAAAAGCTAAACAAAAATAGCGCAATAGGCTATTTGACAACTTTGAAAATATACAACAAATTTTGGTCATCTTGTCAGATAACAGCCAAAACAACACATATTTCACTTTAGTTTAACTAAATTAACAATATTTTTCGCAAATTACATGAAATAAAATTCAAAATTTTTGAATATTTTACGAGTGACGTGAACGCTCTGTGATTGGTGGCAACTGTGGTGACGTCACACGCAAGTAAACATGGATTTCTCAACTGATTTTTGTTCGTGTTTTATGTATCTTGGATGTTAAATTTGATCTGTAAGCTGTTTCTGAAAGATTTTTCTGTCAATTTATGTCAAATCTTATGAATAGTGGCTTAAATATTCGTTTTATTAGTAAATCACCCCTTTCTAACTTGCCTGTTCGCGCCTCTCGCGGTCGGCAACCTTCGCGATACATCGTCGACCCGAACGAACTAATCCGAACGCGCCGCCATACTTGTGGACAGTGTTGCCACTTCAGTGATTTTGTCACTAGATTTAGTGAATTTGTGGAGTCAGATAGTGATATTCTAAACAATAAATCACTAAAAAAATATTTGATGACTTTTAGTGATAATTATCAAATCTGGAAGAATTTTAAAAATACATTATGGCAACACTCTCTCTACCTGTCGGTAAATTCCCCATTTTACTGTCCTTTTCTCACATACCAAAAACGTAATTAGACGCTTGGTTTGATTATGTCAACCTACATTGGGGATTTCCCACTGGTAATGAGAACCTTCAAGCATGTAAAGTTTATTTGAGTGTGTCAGTCAAGTGTCTTTAGCTAGTTGCTAGATTTCGTTTGCGAAAGTAAGTGATAATCGAAATAATTCAAGCAAGTTTTTGTGGGGTATTTATTAGTTATTTCGCTCGCTAATATGGACGTGCCAGTGAAAAAAAAGACTGTGTATCAACAAAAATATCGAAAAGAATGGGAAACCCAAGAAGAATTCAAGAGTTGGTTACGGCCTGTAGCAAACGATACTACGAAAGCCTTTTGTACTTTTTGTCATAGCGAAATATTTGCAAGAATTGGCGACATTAAGAAACACCGAGAGACAAAAAAACATAAAGAGAAATCTGACTTAGTGTCTAAAAACCGACAAATTGAATTTCTGCCCGCATCTAAAAATAATACAGACACTTTAAAAGTTGAAGGTACGTTGTCCCTATTCATTGCAGAACACACTTCCATACAGCAAATTGACCACTTGACTGAAGCTTTAAAAAAATGTATTACTGATTCAAAGAGTGTTATGAATATAAAAATGCACAGAACGAAATGCACTTCTGTAATAAAGAATGTGTTAGCTCCACATTTCAGACAAATTCTATTGGATGATGTTGGATCACAAAAGTATAGTGCATTATTAGATGAATCCACTGACCTCAGTGTATCTAAATTATTGGGCATAGTAATTAGATACTTTAGTTGCACACGGAATACAGTTGTATCCGCATTTCTTGCATTAGAACCACTGAGGAGCGCAGATGCTCGTGGGATTGCTAGTGCCTTGGTAAACTGTTTACAGGCACATGGTCTTCTAATAAAAAACTTAATTGGAATTGGGGTGGATAATGCCTCTGTCATGACTGGTATCAATAATGGCGTACATAATATATTGAAAACAGAATATGGCTTACCTAATTTGATTCTCGTCAGATGTGTATGCCACTCGTTGCAATTGGCAGTTTCACATGCTTCGGAACAAACGTTGCCGCGAAATATTGAGTTCCTTATCAGAGAAACTTATAATTGGTTCTCACATTCACCGAAACGCTGTGATGAGTACAAAGATGTATATGAGACAATAAATTGTGGCGAGAAGCCTTTAAAACTATTGCGCTCTTGTGATACTCGTTGGCTGTCCGTTGAAGAAACCGTGACCAGAATATTGTCTCAATGGGAAGAACTGAAATTGCATTTCTCTTTGAGCAGAGATAATTGCTACACAGCAGAACTGCTTCATTCGATGTATGCCGATGAGGTGAATCGTCTTTATATATGCTTTTTAAGGAGCATCTTGAATGATGTACAAATTGGAGTTAAGAGCTTTGAAAGTGAAGACTCAAATCCAGTAGCTCTACTAAACACATTAATGACATTGCTTCGCTCTATTTGTAATAGAGTACTAATGCCGTCGGCTGCAACGACTGACAAAGATTATTTGTCCATTCAAATAGACGCTCACTTGAATCCGGTACCGTATTTAGGATATCTTTTCGAATCACAAGTACAAAAGACCTCTCTACCCAATAATGTCATTAGTGCAGTCCGAAAACGTTGTATTGATTTCACTGTGAAACTTGGAAAAGAGATACAGCAAAGACTTCCTTCTAACTACATTATTTTGGAGAAAATGTGTTTATTGAGTGTTGAAAATACTCTTCGCCAGGGAAAAGATAACAAAATAGTAGATCTTGCCACGGAACTCGGATTTGATGATGAAGCAATAGACAAAATGTTACAACAGTGGCATGGTATAAATTATGTGAAATGGAATGCTACGCATAATGTTATTAGTTTCTGGGCTGAAGTTCGAAAATATAAGAATGCTGCCGGAATAAATACCTTCAGTGAGTTATCTGAGCTAGCTATATCCGCCCTGTCACTTCCTCATTCAAATGCTGAAGTGGAAAGGGCATTTAGAGCGATGAATATCGTAAAAAACAAATTAAGAAACAAAATGGCTGTAAACACACTCAATAGCATTCTCTTTATAAGAAACCAGTTGAAGATAATGAAGAAAAACTGTTACAGTTATGAGTTACCAGCTGATGTAATTACTGCTATTGGAAGCAATTCAAAATACTCATTTAAATCAAAGAAGTCTGACGAAATTGAAGATTTATCTCAACCTTCTTCATCTGCAAGTAATGTGACGCCAAATCAAGATGATGAAGAAATACCAGTAGAAGTATATGAAGTTGATTTTTAGCTTTTTATATTTTAAGCTATGTTTATTTTTAATAATTACTATCACCATTACAGTATTATTTGTAGTACCCACCATGTGATTTTATTTTTAATTATGTAGTGAATTCTAGAGATTTTTTTAGTTTCAAATTTCCCGAAATCTAGGGACTTTTCTGTGCAAAGTTAGTGATAACTTTTTCTACGAGGTGGCAACACTGCTTGTGGAGATACGTCAGTATCTCCTAAGTAGTCTGTGTTGTGGAGTTAGAATTGGAGTTTTTGTGACAAGGCGCGCGTTTTCTTCTAAAATTATGTTTTACTCGCATCTTTTCTCTACAAAGTGAGTCTTTTCTATTAGACCCTGTGCTTCCTGCTCACCGAAAATGGAACCAAATTTTATGCGAGCCGATAACAGCAACTTACCTAAGATAGACGCGCTTATGGTTGCACTTTTACGATGATTATTACGCTGCGGAACTCAAAAACCTGAAAACAGCTGCGTAAGTACCATGTAGTAAAATTATTTAGCAGACCTTTATGTATGGTCTTTAATAAATTTTGGAAAATCAAGGACCCATACAAAGCCGGGCCCTGCTTGCAGTGTCCACTTCGAATCGTTATGTACCTACTTATGTATGCATGCAGGGCCATTAAAATCGCCGTTGTATATCGGCCTTGCATGCACACAATACCTACTGCAGGCAGGGCTTTGTATGGACCGTTTTGGGTTATGTTGATATAGGTACGAGAAACATGCCAATTCTCTTCGTCATAGTTACGAGTATGTGTTGGTGTCACAAATAAACGCTTTATCTATCTATCATAGTTTCTTGTTTTTGTTTTACAGGTCTGCAAGGGAATCTTATGGAGATGATGCGATAGGCTACGTCCAACTACACCGGGAGCGTGGGATTTGCACAGTTAAGTGTAAAATGTGCCCTGAACATAAAGTGAAAGCCAAAGCATATAATGTAACAATGGTTGTCAATGAAAATGATGGCGAAATTATGAGCCGCCAGTGTCATGATTGTGCTGCTTCAGCCGGAGGATGCAAGCACGCTGTGGCTTTTTTGATGTGGGTCCATCATCGTTCTGAAGAACCCGCATGTACTTCTGTTGATTGCTACTGGAAAAAGCCTACTTTATCCAGAGTGGGGACTACTCTGATGTACATCACTGTGCAGCAACTGTCTAAAAAGGAAGTACCTCACCAACCAAGTATATCAGCACTTTCTACTGAATTTATTACAGAAGCCAAAAAGAGACAAATTTGAATTGCTAAAATATCAGCATGATTTTAAACACAGGAATGTTATGCAGTATTCATTGCATTGTTTTATTATGGACCAATCTCCAGAAATTAGATCAGATGTGGATAAACTTGTAGACGTGATGAAAGCAACATTCAATAAAGCTGGGATGAGTGCCATAGAAGTAGCTACAAGGAAGTAAAAAATTATAATCGCGGTTACAAGGGCTCGATGCCACACTTTTTAAAATATTCAATGCCGAGAAGCGGCGTATGCTGGTAGATGACCAGAACGAAGAACCTATTGCCTTCCCGGTTGGCGTACAACTACTGAATAAAAAAAAAACCGGCCAAGTGCGAGTCGGACTCGCGCACTGAGGGTTCCGTACCACCACATAAACATAATTGTGTTAGTTGAAATTTCAGTAAGTTAATGTGCTAGATTTTTTGAGTCCGACACGCGCTTGACCAAATTTTATTATTTGTTATTATTTTATAGCCTATGCCCTATAAACATACCAATTTTCAAGTTTGTAAGTGTTCCCGTTTTTAAATAGAACTAAAACAAAAATCGCCTCAGCAACCATCCAACTTGACCCCTCTCTTATATGAATGTTCTTGAAACGGGAGCTCACCACAATTGGTTACCATTAGTTGTGAGAAAAGTTGTAATATTTAATGATTTCAGACTTTTCCCATTATTTGTACCGTGAGACCTAGCTTCTTGCCAAATTTCATATTTTTAGGTCACCGGGAAGTACCCTGTAGGTTTTTCATTGATAAAACCTATACCTATAATTGAAGATAACATGTTCATCTTACGTTTTGTTACAGTTGATTGCTGACGTAGGTACATCTCAAAAGGTGTACAATAAAACCATAGTATAAAACTAAATTACCTGCTTAGCACATCAAGCTTGACAGTTTAAGCCACGATCACACCTACCTAAATTCCAAGACTTAATTCGGCATACATTGCTGGGAGGCTTGGTTATGTTAATTGCAATATCCTTACTTCAACGAGCAATGTACGCTGAATTAGTCTTTGAATACAGCTAGGTGTGATCAAGGCTACGTACGGTCGGTCAACGTACGGTCAACCGCTTGTCGGTAGAAACTTTTTCAACTCTATTACCACGCCATAAGGTCCAAAAGTGTTTCTACCGATGTGCGGCCGTGTGTACGTACGGTCAACCGCACGTCGGTAGAAACTTTTTCAACTCTATTACCATGCCATAAGGTGCAAAAGTGTTTCTCCTGATGTGCTGTTAAGTGTACCTAAGACCAACCTCAGCTCACGCTATAGGTTGGAATAGGTACAGCGCGTTCAGAACAAGTCTTTATTTTCCGCGCATGGGTGACAGGCGGAGAGCCAATGAGCGATTCGCTCGCCCCCTGGGGGGAGCCGTGCTCACCCCCGCGACTAATTTTTTGACTTCTGCGCATTAACGGTCACAGACAAAGTTATTTTGCACGCAGTATACCTACCTACCAGCTATATTAAACGGTACCTATAGATGGCGTATCCTACCTCCATCCTAACCCAATTTACGCTTATGTTGCATATTTCTAATTTTCAAAGCAATCCGTGATATAATTTATTTATTATAAGCAGGAAAATTTTTTTGAGTACCTATAGCATACAATCAAACGGTTCTAATTATTTTTTACCTGTGTCGTCCTAGTGGCAATCCTAGCGGCCATAATTGGTATTATCTTGAGCTTTGGATGTCTCAGAGGAAGTTAGGTTAAAAAGTCTGTACCGTGTACCTAAAGATGGCGCTGATATCAGATTATGGTTCCACACTTTGTCACGTAAAACTTTGTTTAGTAAGTATAATTATATTATAAAAGTAAAAAAAAACATTAACTATTTTCTTATCTTTATTTTATTTAAATATTGACGGCGAAACCTGTAAGGTAAGCGTCTAAAAATATCAAAAACATTTCAAAAGTAAAAAAGCAAAAATTTTTAAAAATTTAATAAGCAATACCACAACCGTCCAGGCACAGTATGACCCATACTACCCAGTACTACCTACCATACTTATTATATACTAAAAGTTTTTGCTCTTTGACTTTAAAAACTCAGTGACCATCCAACTTGACCCCTCTCTTATATGAATGTTCTTGAAACGGGAGCTCACCACAATTGGTTACCATTAGTTGTGAGAAAAGTTGTAATATTTAATGATTTCAGACTTTTCCCATTATTTGTACTGTAAGACCTAGCTTCTTGCCAAATTTCATAATTTTAGGTCAACGGGAACTACCCTGTAGGTTTTGCATTTTTGAATAAATGTATGGAGATGAGAACATAAAATGCCATATCTTTTTATTGCGTCGTTGTAAAAAATTGAAATTTTCAGACCTTGTGTGGTCCATGGATCCTAATATATGGTATTAATTTCAACCTGATACCTTTACCCGTTCGTGAGATAAAGGGTCTTGACAGACAGACAGACGGACAACAAAGTGATCCTATAAGGGTTCCGTTTTTTTCTTTTGAGGTACGGAACCCTAAAAAAGAGCAGCCTGTGGTATGACATGCATTATGGCTGTATCACAGCTTCAAGAGCGCATGAAGTAAGTGTTTGTCATACACCAGATGGTTCATTAGTTGCTACTATAATGGGTGCAAAAATACCTGATACGGGTGCAATGAAAAGAGGCAGAAATTTGGAACTATCCGTCCGAAAGAGAGTTGGTGATATATTGAGAAAAAAAACTACTTCATGTGGGATTTATGTATGCCAACAGAATCCCATGATTGCGGCATCCCCTGACGGGTTAATGAAAGATGCTATCATTGAAATTAAATGCCCTACTAAGGCAAAAGCTAAAGACAACTATTTAAAAAATGGAGTTATATCAGAGAAGTAAGTATAAGGCACATGTGCAATTGCAAATGTATGCAACAACTGTAGAAAAATGCTATTTTTGTGTTGCTGATAGCAACTTTGAAGAAACAAAGAATGTGGACATTATTTTAGTGAGATATGATAGCGTTAACTATTTTTTGGAAAATAAATATACATATCCTATTTTATATGCTAACACCAGTCTGTGATAGATAATGATTAAATAAAAAACTGTTTTGTATATATTATTTTATTCTTTTTATTTAACATTGGCCCCTATGTAATGTGTGCACAGTGACAGACAATGGGATTATAAATGATGAATACTCAGATTCAGAATCATCATCATATTATATATTATTATATATTCTTTTTATTTTGTTACTTGAAGAGATTTGTCTGTAGTTATAATAGAGGATCGGTGATGGTTTCTTTGTCCTGAGAAAAGACAAATATTCAAATTTACTTACATTATATGAAGTTTATCAATACAATTGTATTATGATTATTTGTCATATAATATAACATAGGTACCTTCAATGAGTTTTTGTGTCACATTGTCATCTTTTTTAGGCTATCAGCTCCGTAATCAGCATTAGGTGTCAGTAGCACTTTGACCTTGCAAGCATTCCGAGACAAGATCAGTCCTTTGCCTTTTAAGAAACACTTTCTGAGAAAATCCAGCTTCAGGCAGCCGTCTCTTGACACTGAAATTTAGTTGGCACAGCTTTTTCTTCTAAAAGTATCTTCTGACTGAAGCCCATTTTGTACATCATGTAATTCTTCGTGTCTTTTTCCATCTGCAATTGCATAATTCATTTTTAAATATAGAATAGGAAAGAGAGTTCATGAAAGAGTGACACATTATGTCAACAAACATGTTTTTAATTACCAAGTGAATCCCATTACGTCCCATATGCCTATACACCATTTTGGTGCATAATGGGATTTGAATATTTTATTTTATTTTTAGTCCTGATACATCCCACTTCGTTATTTATAGGTACCTAATGTCTTATGAGTGAATAATGTTGGCAACAAAAGTATTTTCAAAATAATTTTGTATTAAGAAGTCTTGATGTTTGCAAGATTACAAAGCACAGAATATACAAATATTGTTTATTAGTTCTCCTATTATTGTACTAAACAACTAACTAACATTATAACTAAGAAGAAAAAACTAGAAAAAATATCAGGTTTTCAGAGTAAACTGTATAGTTTATTTTATGGTTACAATATTTTGTAAAATTCTATAACAATAAGACCAATTCTGATTATTTTGTATTATTGATTTTAAAACAATTAAATAGTCAATGTATATTTCTTAAGAACAGTAAACATAGGTAACAAATGTGATTATTATGACTAGGTACATTTAATAAAGACTGATGATGTCATGATTTAACTTCAAAGTATATACAAAAACATAGATACCATCAGACTTATGATTTCTAAATAATTAATTCAAAAATTTGTAAAGGTTTTATTTCCGAATGTACTAAAATCTATAGGACGTATCGGGAATACCTACAACATTTAAATGTCCCATTACGCACCAACTTGGTACGTAGGTACTGGGACTTATTGGGATTCACTCAAATAAATAAGGTAGGTACACGTTTGTAATCACAATGCATACATTGTATAACAGGCTATCGATTTACATAGGTAAACGACGCACAAAATAACTGTGGCCCTGTCATTGATGCGCAGAAGTCAAAAATGTGCGAAATGGGCCATTTTTTTCTTCTGCGCATCAATGACAGGGCCACAGTTATTTTGTGCGACTACTACCTACATCTAGTCCGAAATATTCACATTTTCACTTATATATAACAGAGGCTGAGAACAGACGTTATAATTTCGTTCATAAAACGTGAGGCTCTTTCTAGAACAGTGGTATAGGATAGGTACAAGGACCTATCGGCAAATTTGAAAGTCAACATCAACAAAGCGCGTAGTAGTGCTGCAATATAATGTAGAGTTAAAAGGGATTCATCTATGAGCTTTTAGGTTAGGTTATTTCGTTTTAAAAATCCGGTACTTTTTGCTATCATCTACCTAGTAGGTTTAGGTATTTAAATATTACTTACATCAAAGTGATCTTCACACGTAAAAACATTCGAATGTAACAAAATGCTCTTAGGGTGTCTTCGAGCCAACTTCAGCCACATCTTTCTTCTTTTTGGATGCGTTGGAACGCTTACAAACACTTTGTTAGGATTATTTACAGTCGTATTGGTGCACTGAGGCACTATGCACCATTTATAAACCATTATTTTTGAAGGAAAACTATAAAATTTGTAATTCACTTCAGTCGCGCCGTATATTGTCGAACTAGTTTACTTGCGTGTGACGTCACACGGGTCACGTGACCTGCGCCATCAGAGAAACATCGTTTTTGGCGCGGTTTTGAAAAATGTAACTTTAAAATTGATTTTAAATAAAAATACAGTAGATCTCGCGGAAATATCAAGGTATAGTGCTTATTAAGTAATAAATAATCATTCAAAACGATTTCCAAAATTAGTCAAATAGCCTATTCTATTGGTTGAAACTTTCCCAGCTCATAGCTTAGCTCCATCGCACTGCACTGGGAGAAAAAGTGTAGGCAACGAAGCAGTTGACCCCAACATAATTCTCTCAGGCAGATTTTATTTGACAGGATGATAAAGTATCATGAATTGAATGTAAATTCAAAATATTCGAAAAAAAAAAATTTTTTTTTCATACATTTTTGTAATTTTTGTATGGAAAAATTAAAAGAACCGATTTTTTTTTATAGAAGGTTTGTCTCATATAGTGTAAAAATACCCCAGCAAAGTTTCATCGACTGAGGATTTAATGCGGGGGTCTTCATACAACGATCCGCTTGGTTTCCTAGACTAAAAAGCAAGTTGGTATGGATTAGAGGTAGCCTCGGTTAAGGCAACAGGGCGAACCAGTTTCCAACCTTACTATGAAAGTAAACAGCAGCAAATGCAGTTAAAAAACAGTAGAAAACATTAAAATGGTAATTTCAGATCAATTTTACTGTTTAACATAAATATTCAAACTGCAAATATAACTAACGTACTGTAAATACAACTACTTACTACATTTAACGAATTTCCAGGAATTATGAGGGTAGTAAGGTCATAAATGAAATAAATGAGTAATTAAATAACATTAAATATTTTTAACCCATCTTTTTCATTAAAATAATATTGTAACTGATTGCGTTTTTAAATCAGGTATTTTTCGACGTTGTTGTTCAAAATTCTAGTAAATAAAGCACAGATGGGTCACCAAAAAACAGTAGGGATATGAACTAAAATATTAGGGTTAGCAGCACCGCGTGCGTACATCAACCGAGGCTGCCTCTAATGAATAGAGTTAAATCCGTACACACACACCCTAAAGATATTTTGGTCAATATTTAGAATGGGAGGGCATAGGTCCCAGCAGTGCCTTCTTTCAAGCAATGTTGAGAAAGTTCTGAATTCTAGGTAAAAATTCGTACCTAAATGGCTACGCCACCGCTTAACAAATCTGAACTGGCTCTTTACCATGATAGAAAAATATTAAAAGAGAACTGAAAATCACCTACTAGAAATCGTAACTCGGAAATTCCCAACCATATGGCGCTAAATCATAGCCTGGAAAAATTAAAGAGCATCACGTCTCAATAAACATACTAGCATTCTAGTACTACTAATACTTTCGTAGTTGTTTTTCTTTTGTTGAAATATATGGCATTTCAACATGGATATGTTCTTCCCGTATTTTTTTAAGCCTTATAGTTTTTTTTTGTATACTTGGTTTAGGTCCACCCACACCATGTATCAAGCGCTTCACATGAAGCGAATTATGGCACAGGCATATGATAACATCAGTTAAATTATCAAATTTAAATGAAGAGATTTTATTTTATCGTAAAAAAATCCATATTTTTTCTAAATACTCTTAGATTTTTTAAGAAAAATGCTCGAGATGAAATTCAAGCCTCCATTTTATAAATTTCAGGAATTTTCTGCGATTCTGCGATAATTATAGTATCCTGGGACACAATTTGTATTTTCTTTATTTTCCATAACTCAAGGAGCGTGCTCATGCTATATGAACAAAACTGAACAACTTTCCAAAAGAATAAATATTAGCAACTAAAAACTAAAAATATCCAACTAACATATTACAGTTCAAGCGGTTAGGTTGTATGGTGTCAAATTAATTTTTCACTACCAGAATGTGTTCTATTACCTTTTTTATGACCTCGTAAATAATATTTACGCAAAAAATTTCAATTTACAGAATCGAGGAGTTTACGATTTTATTATAAAGGGTGATAGGGACGGTGTACCGAAAACTGAAAGGGCGTGCTCAGTCAACGAAACTGAACAACTTCCCCAAAGAAACATATGTTGGGAAATGAAAAAGAATTTTGACCTCTCCATACAAAATGTTCAACCAGAGTTAGCAATTTGTATGGAGGTCAAAATTTTTTTTTCATTTCCCAACATATGTTTCTCTGGAAAAGTTGTTCAATTTCGTTGACTAAGCACGCCCTTTCAGTTTTCGGTACACCGTCCCTTACACCCTGTATGTATAGATATCAACACTTGTTTTTTTTTTAAGTTGTTCAGTTTCGATGACTGACCATGCACCGTAAGTTATAGGAATAAAAAACACCTTGTATATAATTTTTGAGTCACCAGCGCCATCTAGTTTCAAATGCGTTTTTCGTGTCGCACTTCCTTGTAAGCGATTGTCAGTCCTCCTTTATTATTAGCCAATGTTCTGGCTGTAGGAAGGAATTAGGCAACAAAATGAGTGTTTACTTCTGAAAGGGTGTCTTCCGGCCAGTCCACCTCCCAAGAGCCGTCAGACGTGGCGTCCACTACCAGGCGAGAGTGAATCAAGAAGTTGCCCTCCAATTCGTAGCCATTCCATTCTAGTAGGTCTCTGTGGATGTAAAATAAACAGTTATTTTCTGATCAGTTCAAAAAACTATATATAGACTAGACCAGATCGTCGGTCCACTTTGTGGGGCCTGCCTACACTTCGTCTTCCGGTACGTGGTCGCCACTCTAGAACCATTACGCCCCATCGGCCATCGGTTCGTCTTGCGATGGATCATGGATTGATGGAAGGTGGACCGACAATCTGGTCAAGGTCGCGGGAAGCCGCTGGATGCGAGCAGCGCAGGACCGGTCGTCATGGAGATCTTTAGGGGAGGCCTATGTCCACCCGTTCAGCTGTGGACGTCTTTCCGCTGATATGATGATATTAAGTGAAAGAAGTGAATAGACATGACGGTCGATAAAAAGAAATAGACTAAATATCTAAAACATATCGCGCCGACCCCTAATAAATTGGAATAAAGGCAGGCGAATGTTGATGAAAACTGAACAACATTTTCAAAGAAACAAGGTAAAGTTGTTGGTCATCAAACATTCACAGCGCAAGGTTTGTATGAAAAAGCCAAAAATATTCCCGTTTTTCTGTTCTTCTCTTCTAGTCGATTCTGGCGTAATTTATACTGCATTGGACCAATACTCCGCCACAGACAGCGCTAAGTAAAAAAATAATACCCACAATAACATTCGTTAACGCCACGAGACAAGCAGGTATACTGGCTCAGAATAGTAATTGCATCTCTTCTCACGGGGTCGTAAAATGAGATTACGGGATACTGGAACTGGAGAATGCCCAAAAGCGTCCTTTACGTCACTCTACCACACTGTGATCTTCAATAATCACCACCACGGTTGGTGCCAGCCGCAACGATAACCAGCGTGACAAATCTGATACACCCTCCTCAAAATGTAACAAGCATTTAATTTTATGGTGTGAAAATCGGAGGGAGATTGGACTATTTATGGCATATCTGCACTTACTTGACCCTATCAACATCTGTTGTGATATGAGCAACGACCTCCATAAGGTGTTCTATTGGTATCTCCAGTTTGCTGGCCATCGGCGAATCCATATCTTCGTAGAAGTGCGAGTCCAGTAAACGATTTATTTCCTCCGATATCAGGTCTATGATACGGCATTCTTCCGATTTTTGCTGTAACGTGGTAAATACTATCTAAATATACATAAGGGCAAAAAATTTGACTTAATGTGAGACCTTATGTCTTACTAAATTAAAACCCGTGAGTACTTTGTGATTTTCAATTGGTTCATAAAGATCTAAGTTCGTAGCTTTACTATGAAATAACTTCCGTAATTGTACTGGGAAAGTTAAGACATAAGCACCATACCCACCTTGAATCTGACGTTTCTTTTGACCTTTTCCATCGTTAATAACGTCTTATAGAGCAACTAGCAGAAGAAACGGCCCTAAAAAACGCATTTTTTCTGTAATTGCTCCGGTCTACTACACTGCAGGGGGCGCCACTTATGCAATACATTTCAAATAAAGAGTATGGATGTGGATAACTTTCGTGCAAAACGGCATTACGGAAACATCAGATGCAAGGTGCTTTCGGAAGTTAACTTTGGGGCAGTAGAAGGACTAACTATAGCGACAAGAAGCTGGCGACAGATGAAACTGTCGACCAACCGCAGATTTGTAGTGCCGCCGAGCTGCTGTTGCGGCCTGCAGTGACATGACGCGGCGACAGGTCGTCGTGTGCTGCTGCCGTCTGCAGTCGGCTTCCAACTTATACCTTAATAGTACTAAGATTGGAAGGTGACTGGCCTTATCGTTGGATAGCGTTAACTTAGAACCTTGAATTTTTCACACCTAGGGATCATGACATGAAGCTACTATTTATCATTTATTTGAAGTTAAAAACGGGTAATGGTTAACCCGATTCTGAGTAAAGGAGTGTTGACAGACGACAGAAAAGTCCATAATATGAGATTTCCGTATTTTTTTTTTATTTCAAGCTACGGAACCCGAACGAAACTTATGATTTAGGTCATCCGTCGCACTATTTATCTCAGTACAATATAATAATCATCGTAATGCAATCTTCCTTGGTAGTTAGGATAGGACAGGTACTACTACCTAAGACACGTACAAAATAATTCACATAATTTGGGTTTAAATTTACTTATGAAAAACAGTTAAAAACATAACAAACTACTTACCTCAAACGGATATTTATAATCCCTTACAACTTCAAAGTACTGGTTCCAGTATGGAGCATTATCCCCCCAATTTATATTGTGCCAAATCTGCCCATCAGCGTTTTGTGCTATCGCGTCTCTTTTATAATTCAGCATTTTAGTCAAATGCTGGATTTCGTCGACCACTTCCCGTGTGTGAGATAAGGCCTCTATTCTGTTCTTTGCCATCAAATTTTGAGTTATTTTTGAGAATTTACGGACTTGGAAATTTGTGCAGTTCAGCCTGTAATAGAATAACGATTATTATTAGTCTCACAACACAACAAACAGCGTCAGCATTTGCAACTTATGAGAGATTTTGTTGTAGTGTTCGCACAACTTTTTTTTTTATGTGGACAACAATAGGGTGTTACAAAGCTTTGGTAGGACTTATTTGCAAGTGTGATTATGAAAACTAAACAGCTAAGTGTTTTTTTTATGTATTTCCCTAGAGAATAATGAAACAACACATCACACTGTCAAATCAGCTTTGCCGACATCCAGACCCATCTTTATCAATGGGCACATGTCCCCGGGTCCCGCGACAAACCACCAACATACCTATAACTTTTAGTTTTAAGCTCGTGCTTCTGTCTAAATATGGTAGGAAATTTACGAACGAAATTTAATATCATTATCGTTTATATATTATATTTAGACAGGAGCACGAGCTTAAAACTAAAAGTTACTGAAGTAATCAACTCGAAAGAACTTTCTTTTTAAGGACTGAAAATCAAATTGTTTACTCAGCATTGACTAATAGTGAGTTTCGTTCGCGAGTTATTCCAATTCAGTTCCGTCTTTACCGTAATAACTATCCCCCCCTATTTTACAATACTCAAACTCAAAATAGTTTATTCATTGTTGGATTGTTGGATATTAAAATCTCTTAATGACGTCAGCTAAACTACATGGCTTCACAAACAAATTGACGCCTGAACTGAACTGACTGAACTCTAGAGCCCAAATTTTTAACCAATACAGATTTTTAAATGGACCTTAAACGCAGTCTCCAGAGCCCAGCTTGGTTAAAAACGGCCCTATCAACAGCTACCTGTAATGATTTCAAATCAAACCAAAATACATTTTTTTAAGTGAAAGTACAAGGATATGGTAGTATGTAATGTAACCTGCTATTAATATCCTCAATCTCGTAGACACGGTGATCAACCTTCCTCCTTGGAAAGAGTATGGTGAAATACATGTCTTCGTCGTTGAACATAACGAAATTTTGTCCCACCTCCAATTCTAAATTACATTGTGACGTCTTATCATGGTATTCCAGGGAAGTCATGGTAAAAGCAGGGCTGGATAGGATCAAGGTCAGGCAGGATTGTTTATTGGAGTATATGACGTTAGTGAGGGACGCCATGCTGGAATGGATAGGAATAGGTAGCCTACATTTTCAATCAGAAACAGTTTATATCAACAGAAACATGTTGGATGAGAATGAAGACAATGCCAGGCGATTTGCAAAGAAAGTTAATTTACAATTCCCTATCTCAATTTGATATGGACTTCATGTGTGGAAGGCAACCTTTGAACCTACTTATGTTTTTTATATTATCAAAAAGTGAAAGCACAATGACACAATCTTTGTCATGATTTCAACTGAAAGACATCCACTGCTGGAAAAGTGGACTAAAATCTTCATGGCGAACGATCCACGATGTGGAAGTATGAGAACATTTTTGGTGACTTCAAGTTGGCATTTAGAGCGTTTAACGGAAAGGTGTTATTATACTAAAATGTGTGAATCTATGAAACTGAACAACTTTTCCCAAGGAACATAGGTCATAGAACAAAATTAATTTTTTACTTCCAATAGAAACTGCATCAGCTGATAGCGCATTTTGTATGGGAGGTCAAATTTGGTTTTTCGTATTTCGACCTATGTTCCTTAGGAAAAGTTGTTCAGTTTAGTGGGCAAATTCAAACCCTTCAGTATTATTACAGCTTTTCTTTACACGTATAGAGAGCTGAAGACTGACTTTTAATCGCCCTCAGAAGACAATATAGTACTCACTTTTCTTTCGACAAATTTTTCTCATCACAATTCACAGGGCTCTCCCATCCCTCCACTAATTCCAAGATATTTTGTGGAGATGGAACATCTGTGAAATGAGCAAATAAATCTTGGAATACGCTGCTACAGTCGAAATTATGAAGCTTGATTAGAATGACAGGAGAGCAGAGATGTGCGTGAAAGAAGGATGGAAAGATACGTGGCTTTGTAGCCCCAATATTGCAGCATCGCTGTCCTGCTGACACACTGTTATTCTAATTAAGCTACCTTATTTCAACTGTAATCAGGTACTTTTTAGAATTCCGAATCAAAATGGTAAAAACGGAACCTCTCACGCTACCACTCACGCTATCGTCTTGAAATTTGGAATAGTTTTAGAATATGCTTACCCAACTTTATTGGAAACAAAAGAATCTTTATAGTGAATGGGGCCTAAATAGGGGGGCAACATTTTTTGTTATCGTTACTAGGTCAAGTGCACCGAAAGGGCTTTACTTGTGCATTTCAAAATAGATTTATATATTTATTTACAACTCTTACTGAGACAAACCGTTTAAAAAGAAGCTGCTTTAACTGCCTACCACGGATACGTGTCGTCTGTTCTTAGCTATGGTCTGATACTCTGGGGTAACTCAGTAGATGTGGATAGAGTCTTCAAACTACAAAAAAAGTGTATACGTGCAATATGCAACGCAAAATTTGATGATAGCTGTAAACCGCTGTTTAAAAAACTCAACATACTGCCACTACCTTGTATGTACATAAGGGAAGTTTGTGTTTTTGTTGCATCTAATCCACACTACTGGAGAACCCGAGGCGAGGTCAGTCAAAGGCCAACAAGAGAAAAGTTAAAGAATTTACTATGTCAGCGTCCTGCCCAAAGACGTACGTTTATTTATGAAAATAACATATTTAACATGTGCATTTTATTATATAACAAACTTCCAGACAATTTTAAATTAATGAATAAAGTTTCACTGAAATTAAACTTGACAAAGTGGCTGCTAGAGCACTGTTTTTATAGTAATAAGGAATTTCTAGACCGACTGATAAGTTCTAACATTCTATTTATATTTTGCTTTAATTTTTGCTTTAATTTCATATTGATATATTTTTCATTTGACATTCAATATTATTAATCTTAACATATTTAATTCTTTGACATTTAATTGTATAAAATCTTGAAAATTTGCATGCTAGTATTCTAGCTGAAAACATTGTACTTATTTCATTAATTATTAAGACCTTTACTGTTTTCTGGCAAATAAACTAATTTGATTTGATTTAGTTTTTAAGTTAAGATGAAAAATGTCTAAAAAATACCAGTCCCGTAGTACCTATCTCCGAATTTTGACAAACAAAAAATATGTATTAATTATGGTCGACAAATACCACATTTATATCGGAACCCTCCTCGGCGCCCGAGTCCATTCACCGTTGTACATTCCTATAACTGAATCTGTGACTGTACTTGCATGTCACATTGGTTTGAAGCTTTGAAATGAGCATGTATTTTATTATTTTAAATACATTTAATTAAATACAACGCGCTTGTGGATTATTTTACTACTAAACATCACTTACTTGGCACAAGTGCGAAACTTTCAGGGTCCAAGTCCTGTTGCTTAACGTAGTTCTTGTTAACGAAGAGGGCTAGTTGGCTGCAGCAGCCCAGATGCTCGGTGCCCACTGGGCCGGGGCCAATGCCCTGACATGTTACTTCGAATTGTGGGTAACGATTTATTATGTTGCTGCACCTGATGCCAAATATAGAGACAAATCACAATAATACAGATCCAAAATGATTTTATTTTAACACTTCCAGTGTTCGGATAAATCTAGAAAGTAGAAAATCGCAAAATTTCACAACCACAGGCAGGATTCGAACCTGCGTCTTCTCCGTCAGTACCGGAGACGCTTTACCAACTAATGCTTACTAGGTGGCAGCACTAACGCAACGATGGAATGCGTATAGAGATCGCAGATTTCACAACATCAGGCAGGACCACAGTAGCCTAGTTGGTAAAGGGTCTCCGGTACTGACGGAGAAGACGCAGGTTCGAATCCTGCCTGTGATTGTGAAATTTTGCGATTTTCTAGGTACTTTGTAAATACAGATCCAGTGCTGTATCTTATCAGGTTTCTACGGCAGCGGAGTAGTGCAAGAGGAGTGGTGGTGCCTTTAGAGCGACAGAGACGATACATACATCTCCACTTCTTACTCCAATAAATTCACCACCCATCCCGCACCGCTGCGCTGCCGCAGGTGCTAAGATTCCTGCTAACAATGTACATTGTTGTAGTGTTTTACATAACTGTCGTGTAGTTCAATTGAGAACCGGAACGAGGTTATTGAACGCCTCCTTTTTTGAAACTATAGAGCACTGTTTACGAGGAAATAGGAGAAAAGAATAGTACAAAGCCATCTCTACCAGTGGGTGTCGTAAGAGGCGACTAAGAGCTTATGAACCGGAGGATGGGCAGCAGCATCTTTCTGTGTATCACACCATCTTATATACCGCGGTCACCAACAACAGCGGTCGCCAGCCGCAACGCTTACAAGCGTGGTGACTATGGTAAATCCCCTTCTAAGTACCACGCCAAATTTTGGAGGGAGCTCCCTGTCCTGTAGTGGACGTTTCATGGGATGTTATGATGATGTCCCTCAACACAGAATCCTCAGAGATAGCATACATTTAACTAGAGAAGTTAACATAAATTTTTAACATACTTCTACTAGGTAAACTAGACCGAAGTTATTATGGTTTGAGACGACTATTTGTTGACTATTTTTTTACATCAGAATCAAACAGAAAAACCTAAACGTTCTGCAGGAATCTGCGTCCGTGAAATACTATGCACAGAATCCTCAGCAAGCTACCCCTGTAACTCTGAAATCCTTGAACGACTATTTTCGAGAATTTGAAGTCAAGACGACTATTTTTTAAAATAAAAACCAAGTCGATAGTCCCCACGGTTTGCTTGCATCAAAGCTGGGGATTCTGTGTATAGCCTATGCCCATAATCCTCAGCAAACCATAGCTATAACTCTAGAATTGTAACGCGACTATTTTTTTCCTTATGGTGACTATTTATGACTATTTCATGACTATTTTTTGGAATCGTCAAAATAAATTTTTATGCAGTTTTTTTCTCTGAGGATTCTGTGCTGAGGGACATTTATGACGAGGTCTATGTAGGTTTGAGTGGCAAAAAATTATGTATTTGAAGGACGATAATAAAACACGTAGGACTGTCATTCGCCAATATTGTATTAAAAGTAGATGGCGCTTATCAACGAGCAGGCTATAGGTTGCGCAACCTATTTCGCTAGGGGTGCTGGCATCAAATGGTGCTGAAATATTTTTCAGTTCTCAGTCATACTTAACAGAATGTATAGATGGCGCAATCCTAAGTTTTGTTTGTTAATCAAGGTTTTTGACCCCGACATTATCGTCCTTGCCCCGACCGATCTCACTTCGTTGGAGTCGAAGATGTATAATATATTCAACATGCTCTGAACACGAATGTTGAGGAGTTCTGGGGCTTCACATTTTAAAAAGGTCATGATTGATTTCAGGAGACGAGATTTGAAATTATTCTGATGAACATTATGAAAATGAAAATGAAAACCATCAAGAGCCAAACTCACAAATTTATATAAAACATCACTAGGCATTTTAAGTTTGATGGACTTATTAAAACTATAGGATTTATTCAAAATCAATAGTTGTTTGTCATCATACAAATCAATTTCATGTTTGACCAAGTTATTCGCACAGATTTCACAATCATTGAACTTATTCAGACATGACTTTGCAAGATACCCAGCAAAGTATGCAACGGAACACTCTTCCAATGTGGGCAATGATTCACTGGAACTTGAACCAATAGGGACTGGTATAGAGTCAATGGAAGTAGATGGGCCCATGCTTTCTAGTGATAAAGAGGCATTTCCCGTATCGTGCGTGGGTACTTGCGCTTGTACAACCTCATCAAGCATATCCTCAGATAAGAGTGATGGACCCATTTCAATTTCAGTCGCATCAATGAATTCTTCATCATCATCTTCACAATTTTTTTCAGTAGGCAATTTTATAAAGGAATTAATAACGTTGCTCCTAAAAATTGTGCGAAGCAGTTTTGCAGTAGGATTTCGATCAATTCTAAGGCTTTCAGCTGAGGAACCCCCGAAAATCATGGGTAACCATGACTTCCTTCCTGGACACCCTATATATGTGATTTACCTTCGAGCGGAGCTAAAGAGGTATTGTATTGACGAAAAATAAAGATTTTACTATTTGCAGACTCCGTGGTCTGATAGTTAGAGCGTTCGGGATCTGGGCTTGACATCCGGTAAAGACACTGTCACACAAATATCACTTTGTGTTAATTTGCCAGTTTGTTTAGGACGTTTTGGCATGAATCATTTGATTGTCTGAAAAGTAAGATTATTATGGAGGCACGTTAAGACATTGGTTCCGGCTATGGTAGTAGTCATTAGATGAGCCATGTCAGAGGGCTTGGGCGGCTCAACAACTCTGACACCAGGGTTTGTAAGATCAGTCATCGATCTTATAATTGCTTCCTGACAAATAGCTGATTCATATTAATAGGATTCCATTTGGAACCTTATTTCTTCTAGAAAAATAATGATGTAATCAATCAATTTTTGTTGAGTGGCTTTTGTCTTCACAATTCAGTATTTTGTTTGAAACATAATATTACCTGCAGTACCTGCTTCAACACCATGCAATTGAAAAGGTTCTGGAACTGCTGGTCCGAGTAAACGACTTCTCATCTTCCTATGATGGATGTTGTTTGGGGGAAAATGTGCAGCACAAATGTATCGACGATTTAGTTCATCACATGTTAATGCATCTAAGTAAATGTTGCCAGAAATAGACAAGAGATTTTAGTAATTTTTATTACAAAATAGTAGTATGAAATTGGTAACTTATTTTTTAAATTAGACTAGCTGACTCGGCGAACTTTGTTCCGCCTTACAGGCAATAAATAAGCAGATTTTATTTTTTAGCTGACCCGGCGAACTTTTTCATAAAGTACAATTTTTTTTCTACCCTAACCTAACCCTCCCCCTACCCCTACCTAAGAACCTTCTCCTGACAATAACAAACACAAAAAAAAGAATTAGTGAAATCGGTCCAGCCGTTCACGCGTGATGCCGTGACCAAGGGAAATAATAGATATAACCCGAATTCATATAACCCGAATCACTTCAAGTCGCGAGTGAATAGGCTTCTTCTGGGCAAGCTCGTTCCATCGTCGACCTCATCTCTGTTTTCATGACTAGATCGAGATCAAGAGTAAGCCCATTTTCAATTTAAAAAAAAAGATTTTATGACTAACAATGCATAATAAGATGACGGGGTACCTATACTTTGTAAAATATTACTGTATGGTGAAAATAAGTTAGTAAACAGGTGTAGGTAGGTAAATAAATGTTTCACGGCATAAGTTATGCAAGAATAGGTAACTATAACGAACGTACCTGAATGTCGAATCCATAAAATTAAACGGTCTGGATCATGTACAGGAAAGCGAAACATAGATGTGTCTTGACTTGTCCTGTTGCAGTTATATAATAGGCGCACTTGGTCCATGGCATTTTTGAAGTCAATTAAACACAGGGAAGGGAGTTAAAAAAAAACCGTAAGGCTCACGTAAATATTAGTTGGCCGTAATCAAGGACGATATAATCGAAGTTTTTTATGAAAGCGGAGATTACAGTCACAGTACAAGCGTTATCGAAGTCAAATATAACAATAGATCAAACCGACCGAAGCCAAGATTGTACTATTTGTACTTTATTGTTGTGTTTTCGAATTTTGACAAAACAAACACGACAGCGTTTCGTTTCAGATTTTCTTCATGGGGTGATTTTTTGGGTTTTTTTTTTCCAGCGAAGCAAGGAGGTCTTTGTTCTGAGGGTTTTAGGAATACAGGTCTCATTTTGAGATTAAAATAAAAAGTATAAAATTCAAGTATAATGCTTGTTATGGAACGTAGAATTCAACTATTACATACAACGCCATCTTACGTTTTTATATAGTATTACTGCATCGCGAAGTACTCTTTAGGAACCATAAGCTTAAACGAGTTTGTGGTTTCTTATCAAATTATCAATTTAACACTACTAGAGGCATCTAGTTTTGTTTTTTTTTTACTAATTTCGAAGCGAAGCTTTGGACTATGGCGAATGACAGTCCTACCTGTTTTATTATCGTCCTTGGTATTTGTAATAACTTCTTTAACGTGGTAGCTTCACTCATGGCTAACTATTGGCTAATTATTATTATACCTAACCTGTATCATCCCACTGCTGGGCAAAGGCCTCCCGTCCTTCTCCCAAGTTTTGATCGTCACTTCATCGCTTACGCAGGCGTCCCCTAAGACGATATCCACTCTGGGGTAACCACTGGGTGACGATCTTCGTCCATCGTTCAGGGTGCATTCGGCTTACGTGGCCTGCCCAGTCTCACTTTAATTTGGCTGTCTTTCTATTAACACAAGCTACCCCTGTGTTGGAACGGTTATTCTTTATGTGGTCAGTTCACTTAATGCACACTATGCTCAATATTCTGCTTGCTTGACCTACAACCAAAAAAAAACATTTAACTCACCAATCATGGAACTGCTCCCTGCTCCACTCAAAGAAATGATCCATTCTCCTCAGTCCATTCTTTTCCAACGACTTGAAGAGCTCATTGAAGTCTCCATTGGGAGTGGTGATGACGACTACCCAGGGCTTGATGAAGCCGAAGATGGTATGCACAAGACGATCCAGGTCATGAGGAAGCATGTGCTCAATCATCTCTATGGCAACTACTGCGTCGGTACCGATCAGGCGAAAATCCGGATCAGCTGCATTGCCTTGGAAAAGCTTGGAAAAACAAAAAAAACAAATCAATAGTAGATTTTACAACAAGTGCACAAAACGAACCATTTTTCCGAGACTTTTAGCAGCCTGAGCCGAAGGCGAGCGCTGATAGTAATGTCGAGGATAAAATGGTTTTGTGGTCGAGTTATAAACTCTGCTTTTCACTTTGATTGCGAGGAAATAAAACGTAAAAGTACTCTCTTAATGTAACTGAAGAATGAGTTGTTCTGCTTTAGTGAAGAATATCCTGGAGCGCAATACCGTCGTCAAAGATTTGGGTATAAACTTCGATGAAAAACTTACATTCAAGCCTCATTATGACTACTGTACTAAAATACACCATGGTCTTATAGTATTGTGTAAGGTCTCGCTGCTATTCGGGCTTTCACAGTGATATTATTTCTAGCTTATATAATTCTTATAGATTAAGACTATTAACACTAAACTAACCCTCTCCTTAACTTAAATTCTAACTGTCTGTGCACACATACTAAGAGTTATTGTCTAGTTTTTAAGAATTATCTTGTTACTTTGTCTTTTCATGACTTTAACTTGTTTTGTGAGCCTAATAAATTAAATAAAAAATAAATAAAATATGTTGACGCATGGGGGGGGGGTTGCAGCAAGCCCGCGCGCAGGGCGAACATCACCGCTACAAAAATTCGACTTTGTGCAGCCTATATCCTGCGCAAAGAAGCACTTTCAGAGCATGAGAAGTGAAAAATAGTTTAATGTTAAAGTAAGGTAAAAGAGAACTTGTGGCGTAATTTGCCTTTGACTATTATTTTTACAACTCTTTATCCGTATGGTGCTGGCTAAGAACAGCTCTCCATGGGTGTCGTTAAAGGCGACTAAGGGATTTGACCCGGAGTATGGGCAGCAGTCAACTTTGGCGTATCGTACAATCTTAGGGTCTTTACGGATTAGAGGCAGCCTAAATCGAAGCAGCCTCACCGAAAGCTCGGCTCGCAGCGTGACTGCCTCATTACAACTTAAGCAACATGAGGCAATCGTTTCGATGATGGCTCGATCTTGGGGTGAAACACGTTTCTGTGCTGTGTACGGTGGCAACTGGTCGAGCCTCAACGAAGGCTGCCTCTAATCCATACACACCTTCGCATACTGTGAACTCCAACAACTGCTGTCCTTTGTGCCAGCCGCAACACCAACAAGAGGGTGACTGTAGTACTTTCCCTCCAAAATATACAAAAATAGCTAGTAAACTCTAAATCTTCCATATACAACGTTTTAATAGAATAAGCGAAACCCTCATACACCCCAAATTATTTTTATTAAAATAAATCCAGTCCCGTGAAAAAACCTTGAAAAGAAAAATAACTAAATATTGTTATTTTAAAGTTTTATCGTTGTTCTAGTCGATTTTTAAGCATGTCACGCCCACTTCCCTCCCCTCCACACCGCTCATGCAACGCGCGCCACGCCGCTTCATCGTGACGTAATGACTAATATGTAGGTTGTGTATGTACCGTGTAGCCACAGAAATATTTAGAAGGAGCAAAAATTTTAATAATACAAATAAGAAAAAGATACCTCTATCAAAAACCAGTGAAATTGATTATACACTCGATTCTGAACTAACTATTTCTCAGATTCGCTTATTCCGTTAACACGGTGTATAAAACTACACACCAAATGTAATCCATACTAATATTATAAATGCGAAAGTAACTCTGTCTGTCTGTCTGTCTGTCTGTTTGTTTGTTGCTCTTTCACGCCTAAACGGCTGAACGGATTTTGATGAAATTTGGTATGGTGATAGATGGTAACTTGGAGACGGACATAGGCTACTTTTTACTCCGGGAAAATATCTCATTCCCGTGGGAATCTACACATACAATAATACTCTAGCGGGGTTGTATCTGCTACAGCACACCGAAACTACTTAACCGATTTTGATGGGACTTTTTTTATTCAACTAAGTATCGCTGATTACGAAAACTACTACAATTTTGAAATCCAACGTGGTAGACGTAAACTACCATTATCCCCTGGGGATAAGGTTGAGGTGCGATAGGGTTGAAATGTCTAAAAATCAATATGGGTGTCGTTTGTAAGGTTTATCGAGCCGCTGATTACAAAAACTATAACAATTTTGAAATCCAACATGGTGGACGTGAAATGCTATCATCCCTTGGGGATGAGGTTGGGGTGCGATAGAGTTGATATGTCTAAAAATCAATATGGGTGTCGTTCGTATGGTTTATCGGGTCGCTGATTACGAAAACTACAATGATTTTGAAATCCAACGTGGTGGACGTGAAATACCACCACCCCTGGGATGGGGTTGGGATTCGATAGGTTTGAAATGTCTAAAAATCAATATGAGTGTCAGTTGTATGTTTATATAAGGATAGGGATAGCGGTTAAGATGGCGTTAGGGGTAGAAGCAGGGATAGGGGTAGGGTCAGGGATAGGGAGAGGGAGAGGGGGAGGGATAGGGAGAGAGTGTAAGGGAGGGGAAAATGAGGGGAGAGAAAGGGGGAGGGAGGGGTAGAGGGCGTGGGAGGGGGTAGAGGGAGGGAGAGGGGGAAGGGGAGGATGAGTGAGGGGAAGGGGGAAAGGGAGGGGAATGGGAGGAGGGCGAGGGGGGAAAGGGAGGGTGATGGGGAGAGGGGAAGGGGGAAATGGAGGGGGAAGGAAGGGTGAGGGGGGGAAGAGGGAGGGGCGAGGGAGAGGAAGAGAGAGTGGGAGAGGGTGAGGGAGGGGGAGTGGGAATGTAGGGGGGGGGGATACAAAAGGATAGATAGGGAGGAATAGGGACCTTTTTTACTTTTATGAATACCTCCTCGCTACCCATTCACTTCACTCCCTTTATTGCCTTCTTTTTTAAGTTCGCCTGTAACGGTTGACAATGAAAATTCCGCACTACCTACCAGTTAAATAAAATCAAAAGATAATTAAGTTTGTAGTAAGATGCATTTATTCAACTTGGATAAGTACAAATGCATCTTTTACGTAGGGATCAAGAAGGATAAGCGCTCCGTAAAATATGTTTCAATTAAGTTCGAGTTCTGTTTTTTTATAAAATCTACGCGGACGAAGTCGCGGGTAACAGCTAGTTTATCATAATTTTACACAATCTTTTTGTTAATGACACTGTGTTTGCTTATATTTTTGACATAGGAAACGTCCCGGTTGCATAGCTCAGCACTCATGAAGTCAGATTCTCTAGTATAAACTCTTCCTCTCTCTCTCTTTTATTTAGTTGCTAAACGAGCAGGTGGGCCACCTGATGGTAAGTGGTCACCACCGCCCATGACACCCACTGTCTCATTAGAAATAATTTGGCACTAATAAGACAGCAAAGCGCGTTACCCACCTTGAGAACTAAGATGGTATGTCTCATGTGCACGTAATTTCCCTGGCTCCCTTGCCCTTCAAACCGAAATACAGCAGTGCAAACACTGCTGCTTCACGGCAGAAAAAAGCAAGAGGGTGGTATTTCCCCAGACGGACTTTTCACAAAAGCCCAACCACCTCTTGAAATAGTATGTCTTGCAACAGTCTTCTATCTACTGCTTTAGTTATTAAAATATTTATGAATAAATAAACAATTGGTATAAGCAAACAAAAACAAACTTACAGTCACATGCAATGGCCTCTCTCTTTTAGGCGCATAGTCAGCGCACTCGAAGAGATCAGATGAACAGCGAAGAGGGATGCTCTCGATGTCCACTCCTAAGATGCACTCAACACCAGGCAGGTCTTTGAGGTATTTTATGAAGCTCATGTCATGGTAGCCCAAGTCTACAACCTAAGAATGAACGAGAATAATGGATGAGTATTTAAATTATCATCATCATAAAATAGGGCGTCAAAAGAAGAATAGGGTGTCTTAGAAGTAAGGGTAAATATGTTTAATTTAGTTAACTTTCAATTTATTTACGTTAAATTAAAAATTACAAGTTCTCTTATTATGTGTTTATTTAAGTGATATTGAACTTGCTATTCCCGACGTTTAGGCTGAGTTGCATCAGCCATGGTCACGGGTAGACAGGTAACAAGTATCGCGCTAAGACCAGGAATGAAATAAATAAGTTACAGTTGAGTTAGTTAAAAGTTACCAAAATAATATGTGCTCTGGTTTTATAGAATAGTACACCTAAAATTATTGTCAATTTATTGTGTAATGGTATGGATTTTTTTTGTTATGTTACAATGTAAGTAATGATTAAATTTACTCATTTTTATTCACACTTTACTTTGCAAGTAACGTCAGCAACTAAGTAAACCAGTATTTTCTGTATTTAAATAAAAGGCGATCTTCATAATCATTTTATTATTGTTTTTATTATATTATTGTCAAGGCAATCAAAGCCAAATGACTACTCTCTACTACAGTTGAAATAATTTAGCTTGATTAGAGTGGCACCAGTGTGAGAGAGGGACAGATTGATGTGCAAGATATTGGTGCAAGAGAGACATGTATAGCTCCATCCTGCTCAACAACAACACTGTCCTGCAGTTATTCTAATTCGCTACATAATACTGTTAATAACATAATAGATGCACCACCAGTTAGATAAAGGTTTTATAAAGTTCTTTCAAATCAATTTTTGACTCTATTTAGTTGACCAGTCAAGTAATGACTGAAAAGGTTCAGCAAGGTTTTTTCATTGTCAACCTCATTTCAAAACTAGATCGAGGTCAAGAGTCAGCCCATTGACAATAAAAAAAACCGGCCAAGTGCGAGTCGGACTCGCGCCCTAAGGGTTCCGTACCTATCTACCATATGATATTCTAAAATCTTTTGCTCATTGATTTTCAAAACTCGGCGACCATCCAACTTGACCCCTCTTTTATAGAAAACTTTTTGAAACGGGAGCTCACCTTAATTGGTTACTATTAGTTGTGAGAAAAATTTAAATATTTAATGATTTTAGACTTTTCCCTTTATTTGTACAGTGAGACCTAGCTTCTTGCCAAATTTCATAATTCTAGGTCAATGGGATGTACCCTGTAGGTTTTGCTTTTTTGCACAAATGTATGGAGATGAGGACATAAAAAGCCATATCTTTTGATTGCGTCATTGTAAAAAATTGAAATTTTCAGATTGTGTGTGGTCCACGGAGCTTAACATTCATTATCAATTTCAACCTGATAACTCTACCCGTTCATGAGAAAAAGGGTCTTGACAGACAGACAGATGGACAACAAAGTGATCCTATGAGGGTTCCGTTTTTTTTATTTTGAGGTACGGAACCCTAAAAAGAAAAACCGGCCAAGTGCGAGTCGGACTCGCGCACTGAGGGTTCCGTACCACCACATAAACATAATTGTATTAGTTTAAATACCAATTTTTCAAGTTTGTAAGTGTTCCCGTTTTTAAATAGAACTAAAACAAAAATCGCCTCAGCGACCATCCAACTTGACCCCCCTCTTATATGAATGTTCTTGAAACGGGAGCTCACCACAATTGGTTACCATTAGTTGTGAGAAAAGTTGTAATATTTACTTTTCCCATTATTTGTACTGTGAGACCTAGCTTCTTGCCAAATTTCATAATTTTAGGTCAACGGGAAGTACCCTGTAGGTTTTTCATTTTTGAATAAATGTATGGAGATGAGGACATAAAATGCCATATCTTTTGATTGCGTCGTTGTAAAAAATTTAAATTTTCAGATCTTGTGTGGTTCATGGATCCTAATATATGGTATTAATTTCAACCTGATACCTTTACCCGTTCGTAAGATAAAGGGTCTTGACAGACAGACAGACAGACGGACAACAAAGTGATCCTATAAGGGTTCCGTTTTTTTCTTTTGAGGTACGGAACCCTAAAAACCAAGAATCTTTCAGTATTCATTTGAGGAGTTTTAACTTCAGCAACTGGCTGATAATCAAGAACACAACTCTTTACTTCATAATTTTACCTTCACAAGCTTGCCACTCCACCGCTCATCCATAAGGCAGTCGCTGACGGCTGCATACCTTTGAGCATACATCGGGGGGTAGAACACCACTCCCTTCTGATCATCATACTCAGCAAACACCTCCTCATCTTCCTCTTCATCCTCCTCATCATATCCACTGAGATTGAAGGTACCTTTAAGACGCCTGTAAATAATGAACAAGTAAGGTTAAAGTGCTGCGTGCTAAGTGCTTATTGTACTGTGCTTCTTATGAACAATAACAATAATGAAATAATAATAGTCAATATCAATATTTAAAAACTAAATTTTAATAATAAAAAAAAAACAACACTGAAGAACTCATCAGCAAAATTGCTGCCTGTCCTATATCTAATAATAATAATAAGTTTGAGTGAGATGCATGCATGTTCTATCTGATTCTTCCAGTCAAATCACGCTTCTCTAGGTCTGCTGGAAGAAATTTCATAATGAACAAAAGCATAAAAACATTTTTCTTCATAGGATCCGGTTCCGGTCCGGTTGTAAATTTCATAGGATCCAGCAGTGGTGATGAAGGTTTTAAAAGAAAATTTTTACACCTATGTATAGGTACAAGTACAACTCACTCTCATGCAAACGAGACATGAAACAGACATTTGCCTTGCCAAATAAAGACTTGGAGACTACAAATAAATAATAAGTATTTATTCGTAGCTTGGAGACCTTTTCGTAATAATTACCCTTTGACAGCAGTCTGTCTCGACCACACATATGGACTTCATATAAAGCTATCCTGCTGTCAGGAAAATATCAACCAAATTCAAAACGCGCCCTTGGTGACTTCACATATTAACTCGAGGAGAAAAAGATCACAGGAAGAGTAGTAAGAACGCCAGAAAATAGTGTTAACAGTAAGCCAACATTTTTGTCTTTCGTTTTGCAATGGTTTTGACACTTACTTGTAGTAAGGGCTGAGAAGCCGGTTCACAGCAGTCAATAAGGACTCGCGGAAAAACACCAAGGTCTGCAAAGCTATAATCATCGTTCATGGAACTGTAGATTTACGGGGTTTTTTCACTATCATAATACTACTCTATTCTATTTTTACGTTCACATCATTTCGGGGAACTATTATAAAGAAAAAGCCGATGACAATGGCATGCCTTGATGCTCACATGTTTATTGTTTTTGTTTTCGGACAGTGTTCCCAAACCAGAAAAAAAATATCGTGAGAAAATTAGGTAAAAAACGGGAGAAATTGGGAGACGATAAAGAGCCCCTAAAAAATCACATGTACCTATTTTTTTTTTTTGACTGGGAGAATGAAGAACCCAAATTTTCACTCTTTATTCAGGCCCGTAGAAATCGACATTAGAAAGGCTAAAATTGCAAAGCATGATGTAATTCTGTTTTTTATCATGTCATGTAGACCAGTTAGGGTTAATCCAACTTGAAACTTTGAAAAAGTTGTGCTCGCTGCGCACCTAAAAAGTATTAACTCTGTTTTCGACAAAATTCGATATTTTTATAAAGTTAATATTTGCAATAAATAACACCAACGGTAGCTTAGCCTAACCTACCCTATGTTATGTTACATATGTTAAAAGTGGTATAACATAACATGGGGTAGGTTAGGCTAACCTACCCTATGTTATTGTTATACCACTTTTTTTTCTTTCACGCTGCTGCATCCCTGTCCGTAGGTCGTGCAAAACGATGGTGCGTATAGCGCATTCAGGATAAGTTTTGGCTACGACAGTTATTTTCTACGCATGGGTGACAGGCAGAGAGCCAATGAACGATTTGCTCGCCTGCCCCCGCATGCCGCGCTCATTCTGCGACTCATTTTTTTACTTCTGCGCATTACCGGTCACAGCCAGAGTTATTTTGTACGCCCTTTAGCACTGTGCTATAGCAGACGTAACATTAAAATATCATCGAGTGAGCAAGGTATGCTACCCGCCAACAAATGGCGCTGTAGATTTCTGTCTAAAACACTGTGGCTGACGTACCATCGCGCGCATGCGCTTCCTTGTTTGTTCTGAGTTCTGTCATTATAAAATAATCAACATTTTATCAGTTTATTTATTTGTAACATTGGTGACCCCGACCTTAGTACGGACATGCCTGATACCGAGGAGCAAAAAGTGGAATCGATCGGCGTCAAAGCACGTATCAGCCAGTTTTGGCGCGACGACCGTCCAAAGCTCTGGTTCGCGCACTTCGAGACCGTCATTGCTCCGCAGAAAATCAGCGACACAGCGAAATTTAGCCTAGCAGTTGCTCAACTAGAGAAATGCGACGTGGAACAGGTCAGCGATATTATTATGACGCCACCAGCAACCGGAAGCTACGAGGCCCTTTAGCAGCGTTTGTTATCGGTATACGAAGTCCGAAACTAGACAGCTACAACTAGGCGTTGAAAAAACCAGAACTACAGCTTATCATCTGCAGGCAAATGGCATCATTGAGAGGTGGCACAGAACGCTTAAAACAGCTATCTTTGCACGACTTAAAAACAACTCATGGACTGACGAACTGCCAACGGTTTTAGTTGGTTTACGCGCTGTTCTCAAGTCTGATTATAATTTATCTCCTGCTCAAGCACTATATGGAACGGCTATACGTTTGCCCGGCGAGATGTACGGCGAGAATAGCCATGTGATAAACATCACGCATTTCGAAGACAATCTATCAGAAACGCTGAGAAAGATACAACAACCACGGCGTAACTACGATCGCAAGGTAACATTCGTACACGACGAGCTTGATAAGTGTACGCACGTTTTTGTTAGAAATGACTACTGCCTACCGCAAACCACTTACGCCGGTTTATAGTGGACCATATCAAGTGTTACGAAGAAGCGGCAAGATTTACTCTTTACTAGTAAGCAACCGTCCAGTCAACGTTTTTATAGACAGACTAAAACCGGCATTCCTACTTAGCGAAGATCAAGAGTCACTAACTCCACCTGCTGATAAAAACGGATGCATTGACTCTCCGCCGCTGGTCTCATGTTAACCACAGCCGATGACTGTAAAACAACGCATGACGACGCGGAGTGGTCGTGTTTTGCGGCAACCGGTGCGCTTCGCTGGGGGGGATCTCTGTGGCTGACGTACCATCGCGCGCATGCGCTTCCATGTTTGTTCTGAGTTCTGTCATTATAAAATATTCAACATTTTATCAGTTTATTTATTTGTAACAACACAATATTTAAAAAATATGCTTAAAATCACGGAGAAAACGAATTTTATCAGACATGAGACCTAGCTGGATAAATTTTTCGCCCCTGAAAACCCCAGTACGGTAAATTTTATCGAAATTGCAAGGGCTGTTTTCGAGAAACCCATTACAATATACAAATATTGCTCGTTTAATAGTAAAGGATACCTACTCGTCCCTCTTCACTTCACTTTTTTTTATTGTCAATGGGCTTACTCCTGACCTGGATCTAGTTTGAAGACAGACATGAGGTCGACAATGGCAATCGGCCGTTATAAGGGACAGTTACCGCCATAATTTAAATGTATAAATTTTATCAAATTTCAAAAACGTAAAATTATTATCTTCCTCTTAAATATGTAACATAGAACTAATAAATGTTATTACTACAATTTTTCAAGTAAAAGTACGAACAATTTGAGAAAACAGTGGCACATGATATAGCTATTACGAATCATTTACGTTTCCTTTCTTGTAATGATCCATACAAAGATAACAATGTTATATTTTCACTTTCATTAATAAAGTATGGATGAAACGATTTTTTAAATTCTTTTTTTTTTGTAAAACTTTCAGAGTATTTTGACCGACTAGTCATAGTCGACTAGGAGACGTTTTATATTTATTTCACTACCTCATACAGACTATGTATATGACGGACTCTATACAATTTTTACTCTGTGGATTGACCAGTTAAAATAAAATAATCTGGGGCTTTTTGGCGGGAACTCGACATGGGCGTTTGCCTGCTTAATTGAAATTTAGTTTTTTTGTGCATTTAGTGATTTAGTGGATAATAAAGATAGTGTGTTATGCAGTAAATTTACTACGGAGTGCGCAGCTGATGAAGATTTCAAGTGATCTCGTGTTTAAGCCCCGTTTTTGTTGTCCCAAAAAGTCACGAACATTTTCCTTCGTAAAGTTCACTATCATCGCTTTACGAGGGGAGCAAAAAGAAAGACACATTAAAGACATCAGACATGGCTGTATGGGCTTTGTACTCTTTGCCTTTCCGAAAGGAAGAATGAAACCAAAAAAAAAAAATAAAATAAAATAATCTGTAAAGATTTGATTGATTTGGCATGGTGATGATTCTTACGGGAAAGAAGCTTGATGTTATGTTTGTATGTTCTGTAATTTTATACTTACAATAAATATTTTAAAATAAATAAAAATCGGGAGATTTAGTTATCAACGCGAAAGATCAGAAGATGACGTTCAAAATTGGGAGATCTCCCGTAAAATCAAAAGGTTTGGAAACACTGTTTTCGGATTTTTTGACGTATGGGTATACAGATTATAAAAGTAAATAAAAGTTTCAAGGTAGTATCAATTCAACAAATTATTTTTGCTCTTGCTCTCTGGCAGTGATACTCTTTCAGAGTAATTGCCATAAAAAAAATAAAAAAAAAACTGCACCTCGTCGTCACAGTAAATATTGTACTTTAGCTTATATATTTACTGTGTCGTCGTTTAGAACCAAGTTTAGAACACTAGATAGCGCCTGATAGTTAATGCGCAGAGCAGAACCCAAAAAATCTTGTAAAGATGTGGCACGACCAAAGATTTCGGACCTCCTTGCTTCGCTCGGAATAGATACCTGGCTAATTTATTTTACTATGGGATGACATCTGCCAACATGTCCCAATTTTTTATGTCAAATTATCAATGATCACTAGGAAATATTCAAAATAACCCGTCAAATCCATAGAACGACGCCTTCACTACTTTGTGACGAATTATTTCTTTAATCCTCCTTCTAAGTACCCTTATTTTTCTGTGGGCACGACCAAAGATTTCGGACCTCTAGTCTAGGCAGTGAATTTTGCAGTTGTATGAGATTTTCACAATAAATCCTACAACAGGGATTTTTTGTAGTTTCTTAGAATATGTCATTCCAGCTTTAAATTTCTGGTTTTCTCCCGATAAAAGATTGAGATTTTTTTTAAAATTATTTAAATAGTCTTACTTTGGTATATCTTCCGAAGAATAATTTCTACACAGGGGATTTTTCCTGACAAGACTTTTTACTAATAAATGAAGCTAAGCTTAGAATATCTCCTCTCAATAAAAAGAGATAAAAAAAAGGAAAACAAAATGTTACGAAAAATTACTATTATGTATATACGAAATTCTACACTAGTGATCTTTTTGTAATAGTATTATAATATTGTAAAGATCAATGTCACAAGTTTTCCCTTCAGTGACTTGAGAGGTTTTTTTAAAAGTACATTTAATGCCTTTTCATGCCTACGCATTAATTCTACAGTCGGAATTTGTTTAAAACCTTACAGAGTGTTATTTTTTTAACCGAATTATAAAAATTTCTCCTATGGCGAACACGAGGAATTCCTGTAATAAAAAATAAAAACAATAGTATTAACGAGTGCATGGAGCGGGGTGCGGGCGGGGTGGGGCGGTCGGCGTCCGTCGGTGAGGCGGTGATGGCGCGCTCGCTGTCTGTGTGAGCGACGCGACGCGGGACGTGGACGAGATAGTTTGTGGCGAATTTCCTTTTCTTACTATAGTAGAAATTACATTTAGGTAAATGGCTGAAGTAGGTACACAATGGTAAACTTTTTTTAAAACCTGTGTTACGAGTGGAGCTACGAGCGGAACCTGTAGTGCTAACAAAAATTATATTTTAGTTGCCTAAATATTGAATATACCTACCTATACTTAGGTACTTAATTTGGTAAAAACAGTTTAAATAATAGAATAGCCTCAGGTTTGGGGGGGAAACGGGAAATACGAAACCAAGCTCAAAGACGATTAGCGCGCAAGAAAGCTCATATATATTTTGTTGACCTATTTGGCTTGGGTTTTTCGATTTTCGTGTAGCCCAGCAATTATGTTCTTAAGGTGACACCCACGCCAAAACTACCGCGCAAGTGCTCGGAATTTTCAACTTAATTAATTGAAATCTACAAAAAATGGAGACGTAATTTTTTTTATTATTACTTCAATATATTTGCTAGAAGAACATGGGGCCCAAAACACGATTTGGTAAAATTTTCTCGATAGAAAAAAAACGCAAAGTAAGCTCTAATTTCGCTTTTTTAGACATGTTTCTCAGACTAAAACCCTGAACGATTTAATTATTGTAAAATAATGAGTAATTTATTTTATGTCTACTTCTTACTCATTATATGCATAATGTACGCTTGGGATTAGTTTTTCAATATTTACATAATATCATTTAATAAAAACACTTAAACACAAAATTTGCGCACCCGCGACGCGCGGCAAAAGACGTAAGTACCTACCCATAACCACCAGGCTGCAGCACGCGCTAATATAAACATTATTTCAATGGCATGACGTGCGATATTTGTGTATCTCGAAATGTACTTGCTTATTTGTGAATAGACTTCACCTTAAGTGTGTCTAGACTCCTGGCCATAATACCTACCTACCTACCTACCTACCTACCTAATAAATACGTTGAAACTGTGAAAGTGTTGCGTTTGCGTACGAGTAGGTAGGTAGGTATAGCTACCTACCTACCTAATACGCAGGCTAGAAATTTGTAGGTAGGTATACCTACCTACCTACTCGTACGCAAACGCAACACTTTCACAGTCACAACGTTTCATTATCATAATTTAGGTAGGTAATCAATGTAATTTTATGTACACGTATAGGTGAGTAGGTAAATGTAACGCTTGAAGACATATCTTTAACTCATAGATTACAAAAAAACATTAATCACAAAATTTGCCAAAACACCGGCTATCGGCCATTTGATTTGGTTATCGACCACCCGTGTACCGGTTATCGGCCTCGTAATTCACTGTAGAAAAATGAGTCTTATTAAAGAGCTCAAAAGGTTGGTAGTAGTTTGAAAGTAAAACAATTAATTAAACCACAATTATCAATTTATTTGCTCCAAAATCAAATCGATAATAAAGGTTCAAACTAAGGTAATTTTGAATTTATCATCATCATCATATCAGCCGAAAGACGTCCACTGCTGGACATAGTCCTCCCCTTCAGATCTCCATGAGGACCGGTCCTGCGCTACTCGCATCCAGCGGCTTACCACGATCTTGACCAGATGGTTGGTCCATCTTGTGGGGGGCCTGCCTACGCTTCGTCTTCCGGTACGTGGTCGCCACTCTTTACGCCCCATCGGCCATCGGTTCGTCTTGCGATGAGCCCGCCCTGCCCACTGCCACTTTGGATTGGCAATTCTCGGGCTGTGTCAGTTGCTTGGTTTTTCTGCGGATCTCGTCATTTCTGTTACCTCCCGCGGAGAGATTCCGAGCATGGCTCTTTCCATGGCCCTTTGGGTGACTTTGAGCTTCCTGATGGCGTCCGTCGTGGGCGGCCGCGTCAGGATGTCATATTTCATCAGTAGGCACTGGTCGGAGACTTTCGTCTTGGGACGCTGCGGTGTTTTGGGCGTGAGGATGTTGCGGAGCTTCCCGAGCGCTGCCCGTCCGAGTCGGGTTCGACGAGTGGCCTCTTTCTCTAAGTTGGATTTGCGCAGCTGGACTGTTTGTCCCAGGTATGCGTATTAATCGACGGTTTCGGGCGTGGAGTCTCCAACTATGGTTGGAGTGGGTGCGGCAAGGGCGTTGGATATAGTTTTCGTCTTATCCATGTTTATTTGGAACCCATTTGTTTTGAAGCTCTACTGATGTTGTTGAGAGTCGTGCCGAGATCTTCCAGGGTCTCAGCCATTGCGACTGTGTCGTCGGCAAATCGAAGGTGTTTCATGTACTTGCCATTGATGTTGTGTTGATGCCAAGTCCTTTCCAGTCCAGGAGTTTTGGAGCGTCTTCCAGTGCAGCGGTGAACAGTTTTGGAGATGTGACATATCCCTGTCTCACTACTCGCGGCGACTGGATGGGTTTGGAGTCCTGGTCCTGGGGACGAGCTGGTATGGTGGCGTTCTTGTACGGATCCTTCATCATTTCAATGTACCGATGGTCGACTTGTCTCGTCTGGAGGGGTCATGGCGCGGCCTACATCTCGATCGAATTGAAGGCTTTCTCGTAGTCCACAAAGCCTTCGATTCGATCGAGATGTGGGCTGTGCTGTGGTCTCTCCTGGGGTGCCAAGTCGACTATCTGTACGGGAATGCCGCTGTGTCGGTTCGTCTTCGGGCGTTTGGGAGGTTTCGCAGTATCTTTGCGTCCAGAGTGCCGCGGGGTCTCAAGACGAGGGTCTTTGACCAGTGTGTGTTGCAAGTGGTGACATCCATATGTCACCACTTGCAACACACCGGGGCGTGGCCGCTCGCGGTGGGCCTTGACTGGGGTATCAAGGTCACCCAAAGGGCTATGCTCGGAGTCTCACTGCGGGATCGATTGAGGGGGTCCGCAGAAGAACAAGAGTGGCTGACGTAGCCCTGAGAGTCGCTAGACTGGGGTGGCGGTGGGCAGGGCATCTCGCAAGAGTAATTTACGCCTGCCTTGAAACTCGTGCTCTCCAATTTCAATTAAAAAAAAAACAAATATATGAAAATTATGAATGCCATTTATCGAACACTTATTAATTTCCACAGCCAGAAACAGGTCAATTTTTTACCAGTTTCTAATCGGTTGTGTTGTGTTAATTTCCTATGGTCGCAAATAGGTTTATTTTTTACTATTAATCGGCATATTGTATTTCCTACAGCCGGAAACAGGTGTAATGTTGACTAGTTATCGGCCGTTATTTACATGCTACGGCCGAAAACAGGTTAAATGTTGACTAGTTACCGGCCGTCTTATATTTCATACGGCCAGAAACAGGTTTGATTGTGACTAGCTATCGGCCGCCTAACATTCGGAACTTTAGAACGTCATATCTTCGAAAATAGAAGCCATATTAGTGGCCGGAATCTAGTTGTGAATACACAAAAATCTAGTTGTTTATAAATTTAATGGGATCTGAGTCAGCAACTTTAAGGTTTCCACAATAAACATAAAGAAAAAAGTCCTAAATAAAACCGGTCTCCAACCTCCCTGTCGATAACTGAATTTTGAAGAAAATGGTGAACGAGTTTACCGGCCTCCATAAATATCATAAATGATGAAAGTTTGATGAGTTTTGGGGCTTTAATATTAAAATTTAATATGTTAGGATCACACAAACCACGCCATACACCAATAGACAAACAGTCACACTTTAAAACTTACCTTGAAATTCAATCCACTTGCTATTTTTTTTGCTAAATTTTGTACAGGTCTACTCAGCAAATTTTAAAATGGCAACTGAGAGCATGGTTTTAGATTTTGGAAGCTAACTGTCGTATAATCTATAGTGAAGTTAGTCCGGATTGAATGGCGCGCAAATTAGAGAAAGATGGCCTATGAAACTTCTATTATTCAAAATATTGTACTAAAAGGCCGATAAGGGGTAGAGGCCGGTAAACCGGTACGCTTACCCTACTTGTTTTTTTTCTTCCGATCCGAGGCGCGTCATACATAACTCCGAAACAAATGAAATGAGAAAGAATCCTGCGGGCGGGGCGGGCGGCATGTGTAGCTATAATGCTATCATTTTCGCAAACGGGAAGCGAGCAGTGCAATCAAGGTCACGCGCATTAGGAATATTGTTAGAAAAGTGCGTTTTTATGTAAATAATGGAATAAAAATAATTCTCTTGTAATTGACGAGCGATATTTTGTTTTTAGTAAGATTAACTGTAACTGTTTACAGATTTAAAAAAAGTTTAGGTGTAGAATTAATGTACGAGGTAAAATAATATAAAAAAGACAAAAAAAATAATAATAAATAAGTTCTACGTATGTCACCGTGGACAAAATTTACAGGCTTACTCGAAATTACTTTTTTTAAGCTTTTCCAAAAAATCCCCACCTGTAAGAATTTGTAAGTATTATTTATTAATGATTACGTTTAAATTTATTTTATCTCTGAAAATACTTGAAAAAAACTGGAGAATTTATATTTATAGGATAAATGTTAAAGCAATTAATAAAATTATACAACATCCCTACTGTAGGATTTATTGTTTACGAGCAAAACAATATAGTTTATTTTCCCCCCTTTTTCGTTTTTGGTATGGAGGGGGGTGAAATTATTTTGCAAAGTTTTCTAACTACATCAAAATATTTTTTAGAAAAAGAAATCAGGAATGTAGGAATTAATGTGGATTTTTTATTAGAATGACCGTACTACTCCTTGCTTCCGACGATCTTGAATTCAGAGCAGTGCAGTCCAAAGAAATTGAAGCAAGGAGGTTTTTGTTCTGAGGTGCAGTCCGATCCGATCTCAGAACAAAAACCTCCTTGCTTCGCTCGGATCCGATCGTCTGTTATTTGGCTTTGGACACAAGGATTTTGTCTATGTGACCACGGATGTATGTTCGATCGAACTAAAAACTTTAAGGCATGTATTTAACGCGGCGACAAATTAAACTGAATTAGGTTTTCAAAAAATATAAAGCAGGTAACAAAAATAATAGGTTGGCAGCAATCATTTTAAGTATAAAATAGCAGCTTTATAATCAGTTGTAAGCTTTGTTTTAATTTAAACTGGCATCGATTTATTGTTTTGGTAACTGAATTTATTTTTAAGCGAACACTTAACGGCGGCTAAAAACTAGAAATAGGCTTTCTTAAATAATAAAATGAGGTTGTATATACAGTTAACTAAGGTGAGAAAAAATAATAAATCAAATATTGGTATTTTCCTGTACAAATTACAAAAATTACTGGATAAATTAACTTTGAAATACAAACGCAAAAAAAATATTCTATGTGGAGATTGGAATATTGATTTACTAAAACAGGACAATTATTCCAAAGACTTAATTAGCATTCTCTCTAATTATAACTTTCAGCCACATATTTTAAACCCCAACAAGGAAAAATTCATGTATTGACCAAATAGCGAGCAATATAAAATCTGCACAGTCAGAGGTATTATACCTGGGTCTCTCTGACCACGAGACGGCGCAGACTTTGACTATTAACGTAAACAAGCAAAAAGCTATAAGCACCTGGTTTGAATACAAAAAACATTACAGCAATCATAATATTAATAAGTTTTGTGAGTGTATTTCAGCTCTCTCTTTTTCTGATATAACAGGGTGCAACAATGCTACGCAAGCTTTTGATCTCTTCTATGACTTGTTATGTTTATTTTATAACCTATGTTTCCCGACAATCCCAAGAATGATGTTGTAGCTAAATTTAACTTTAAGTCCATTAAAAATCGAGATTGGATTGAATGGGACTGTATATATACTGATGCTTCAAAGCATTCTCGCTCGGGTAACCTGGGAGTGGGTGTTTATCATGAAAGGTTTAAGATAGTTCAAAAAATAAAATTACCCCCGGAAACGTCAGTTTTCACTGGAGAATGCTATGGTATTTTAAAAGCTATTGAATACGCATCCATTTGTAATCTCAGAAAACAATTATCTTTACGGACTCAAATAGTGCTTTGCAGGCTCTAGCTAGGTTTCCTTTTAGCAGAGGTAATGCATTTCCAGTTGTTTTGAAGATTAGGGAACTATTGGTCAAATGCTGCCACCAAGGCTTACAGGTGTGTCTTGCTTGGATACCAGGTCATTCTGACATACCAGGAAATGAATTTGCGGATCAACTAGCGAACGATGCTATACAATGTGGAGATTTATACCCGTACACTAATTACTGTCATGATTTGGTAGCGCTGCCCGCAGTCCATCTTCAGGATTCCTGGAATGGATTGTGGTCGGAAAGTGGTAGAACCAAGGGCGAATTTTACTTTCAAATCCAACCTCAGATTCCTTCAAAACCGTGGTTTTTTAAAATAAAATTTGATAAACGCGTAACAAGCACTCTTATTCGAATGAGATTGGGTCACGTTTGTTCACCTGCCCATCTCGCTCGTATTGGCATCATAGAAAGTGGGACTTGCGAATATGGCCTGGATATTGCTGATGTAAATCATCTGTTTCTTTCCTGTCTATTAAATGATAATTCTTGTCTATATGATTCCCTTTTGTCCCTACATGTTCCTATGCCGACTTCTATTCCTGTTCTCCTTTCCTATAACAATCCTGATGTATATAAGTATTTATCAATATTTATATATCATAATAATATAAAGCTGTAAAGCTGTAACACTGACCCGATCCTTTCCCTCCGAAATATTCCAAATTCGTCCCAAATTATTTTATTTTCTTGATTTTCCATTTCCCCGTTTTTACATCATCCAAATAAATGTATAAAATAAAATGTATATGTTTGTGGCAAATACGCTTGTCGCGTGGGCCCAAAAAAAAAAAAAAAAAAAAAAAAAGTGAAAATTAAAAATCGTGCTCTGAAACAAACATGGATAACTAAAGGTTTAAAAAAGTCATGTAAACAAAACGTATCTTATATCTACATTACAGAAAAACAAAAATAAGTAAAAAGATAAATAAATCCAGATTTAAGACATATGATAGTATTTTAAAACAATGTATAAATAATGCTCAGAAAATTAAAAATGTTTAATATATACAAAATCATAAAAATAAATGTAAGGCGACATGGAATACGATTTCTTCGACAATTTCAAATGACTTGTATAATTCTAGTACCATTGACAAAATAAAATTTAATAATATTGAATATTCTGATCCCTATGACATATGTACTATTTTTAATAATTATTTTATAGACTTGACATATTCTTCAAATAATGCCCACTTAAATTTAAATTCACAACCTGTGATAGCTCATACAATTTTCCTTAGACCTGTCACGGAATCCGAGGTATATAATATCATTATGTCTCTGAAGAACAGTAGCGCGAGTGGTTTCGATACCATGATTACAAGGATCCTAAAGGCATGTGCCACTCTTATTTGCAATCCTTTAACACATTTAATAAACCTTTCCTTATCAGAAGGCATATTTCCTGATAGCCTCAAAATTAGTGTCATCAAACCCTTATTTAAAAAAGGTGACAATTTGGATCCGGACAATTATAGGCCTATTTCATTAGTCCCCATACTATCTAAAGTTTTCGAAAGAGCGATGCAGACTAGATTAAAGGACTTTCTAGTCAAGCATAACATACTTCAGCCAGAACAATATGGCTTTCGTCAAGGCTTATCGACCGTACATGCATGTTTTGATCTAGTGCGTATCATTACTCAAAATCTTAATAGGGGTATACAGTGGCCTTGTTTCTTGACATGACCAAAGCATTCGATTTAGTGAACCACGTATTGCTTTTACAAAAGTTAAAACTATATGGGATTCGTGGTCCAGCATTTGATTGGCTAGAAAGCTTTCTTAAAAATAGGCAACAATGTACTGAGATATGTAATGTTAATGAATCGAATGGCATTATCACGAAGCAAAGCTATCTTTCCAATTTTAGAGTCACTAATAAAGGTGTGCCGCAAGGTAGTGTTCTTGGGTCGTTACTGTTTCTTTTGTACGTAAACGATTTTCCTAAGGCTACTTGTCATAGTTGTGTTCAATTCGCAGATGACACAACACTCATAATAGAATGTAAAAATAAAGATGGACCTACGTTTGAAAACGACATAAATAATGCTCTTAGTGAATTGGTTAAATGGCTAAATAATATTGACTTACTTATAAATGTTAGTAAAACTAAGTTCATGCAATTTATCTCGTATAATGCTAACCCATACCCTATCAAAGTGAGTGATAACAACGATGGTTGATGTAACTGACACTTTCAAATTTCTTGGTATCACGATAGACAGGCATTTGAACTGGAAATGTCATATTGAGCTGGTTTGTAACAGATTAAGTCGCTTTGTTTATGCACTCAAAAGGTTGAGACAAACTATATCAGTTGAAGCAGCTTTGATGGCCTATCATGGCTATGTCTCCTCTATCCTTGGCTATGGCTTGATACTGTGGGGCAATTCTGTTGATATTGATAGGGCCTTTAAACTCCAGAAAAAGTGCATCCGCGCAATATGCAACGCTAAATTCGATGACAGCTGTAGACCTCTTTTTAAACAACTTAATATACTACCCCTTCCTTATATGTATATGAAAGACGTGTGTATTTTTGTTGCCTCAAACCCAAATTATTGGAAAACTCGTGGAGAAGTTACGTTACGACAAACAAGATCAAAGATTATGAATTTAATGTATCAACCTCTTGCCAGGAAAGACATTTACAAGAGGAACATATTTAATATGAGCATTGTGTTATTTAATAAGCTACCTGACAATTTTAAAATTATGACTAAAGATGCACTGAAAAATTGTTTGACAAAATGGCTATTAAAACATTGCTTGTACAGTGTGAAAGAATTTCTAGACTTTAAAGTTAATGGATAGTTTAATTTTGACATATTTAATATTGACAAATTGTATATAATTTAAATTCACATTAGTTATATTTGCATGCTTACGTGTAAGCTGAAAACACTGTACTCTTCTAACTTAAGATCATCAATACTGTTTTCTTGCGAATAAAGATATTTGTATTTGTAAAAAATATGAACATGGTCATAAAAAACATACTTAGTGCGACATTTTAAGAGCTCTAAATAAAGCAAATAAGGACATGCAAAAAAAATGTTTTACTTAGGATTTTTATTATATGACTTAAAATGTTCCTACAATGGCGAAAGAGTAAAAGGTATAAAGGTACAATAATTGTCTTTATTTATTCAACCCGCAATATTTATTTATTTATGCCGAGCTGAGTGTTCCTCTTAGTTCATTGTTTGTAATTAAAGCTCCATTAAAATCCTCCTGACTGCAGGTTAGTTCGACGGGGACCCATTGTGCGGATCCCCCATATTTCTGTCTGCGAGGAGTCACAAGGGAACCAAACATAACCAACCGTGCATGTGTCGTCCTGTCTGGAGTTAATTTTTTATGGCGCGAAACCCTAATTCAGATTAATTTGTCGCCGCGTTAAATACATGCCTTGTAAAAAGGTTCGGAAGCACGCGGAAGTATGATTAATTGATTACTAAGAAAAGATTTATAATTAAAGCTCCAAAGTCATGTTCCAAGGTCAGGTTCCAAATAGGAGTGAAGATCCTCACAGCACAGAAAAAAATATAAAATCTTTAAATATATTCGACCCGCACTCTGTTTCTATGCAATGAGTACGCTTGTCGCCGTTTTTATTAAATTGTGATTCTACAAACAAAAATACTGAAATCCAAATACTTAATTATAGTACACACGGCCGCACATCGGTAGAAACACTTTTGGACCTTATGGCGTGGTAATACAGTTGAAAATTTTCTACCGACAAGCGGTTGACCGTACCTGTTTTAATTTTTACAGCTACCTACAAATCGCAGCCCCAAAGTGTATTTTTATATGGGAGCCTATTGTTGCCAATAATACAATCTTTGTTATCCCACTGTTAATATTAGTCGCCAAGTCATTATTTATAGTACCTCGCCTATGATTTCATTGCCCCTGTTTAATATATTTGCTACCTTAAAGAATCAGCCATTATTTTGTTTTTATAAATCCTTGCATTTTGAAGCTCATCTAATATAACTGTTGCTAAAATATTTAATCGCTGCCAGATTAATTTATTAGATGCAAACTGTTAGTAGCCGTTTCATTTGTTAGTTGCCTCGAAAATAATAAGCCAATTTTTAATATTTCAGTAGGTAATGTACCAACTTAGATCATATAAATACCTACCTACCTAGAGCTCAGACAATATAAATACCTACTGACCCAAATACTTTCGAGTGCTTGCATGTATGTACAAATTGAAAGCAACTAGATATGTACCTATTTCTATCTGCATAGTAAATATATTCAAGAGGACAAAAGGTGAAAGTAACAATTCGTAATGGTGTGTAGGCGATGATGTACCTAGTTATTGTTCGTTCAAACAACTAACCAAACTTTATAACAAGCACTGTCTATCAGTATAGGTAACTTGAGTTAGTCATAATTTTGCCTAGCCTAGGTAGGTAATTAGCAAAGAGCACCTAAGTAGAGTACCGCGGCTCGCACCAGATCATCTCATGCTCATTATTACGTAAAATAGAGAAGCACTCTCCAGTCCCACTTAAGGTGATCCGTTTTCCGTACAAAAATTCAAATTACTTGCATTCTTACGCGGGGCATAAAATTCTGTTAGAAAAACGAACGAATACTGCAATTTTTTTTTGTACAATTTTTCGCTGATTAATATAAAAATACAGCTAATGTACTGAAAGTACTAGTTTTTGCTAGCAATTTTTGGTAGTTAATAGAATCAGGCGTTACTTTGCGGAAGTCCATCTCAAAGAAATGAAACAAATATATAGCCACCTTCCGCAACAATGATGGATGCTATGTACTCACTGTGCACCGCCCGCCCGCCCGCAAATAAATGCGCATGCGCAGGCAACTGCAACACAGCAACCACCCAAAAACACTCTACACGTGTTTCGCCTCTACACGAGGCATCCTCAGGAGATGTAGCAATTTTTGGTTCAATATTAAGATTGTGGGCGTGCGGTCAAAACTGTATGGTTGTGCTTTGTGTGCATGTGTGAGTGATCGTACTCATGTAAATCACGGACTGACGAGAGTAATTGACTTTACTGGACATATGGAGATATTTTTTTATCGTAATTGTTGTTAGGCGTTGAAGTTGCACCATGAAATTTACGCTAATCAACTTTTTACACATATATAGTTGGTACTTACTGCATTAAAAAACTACAACCTTATATTTGCAGCAGTGGCTCCATCTAGTTGCGTTCGGGTCTAAGCTGGCTGTCACAGATCACCTTAAGTGGTTGACCTTGAATTCACCCGTAAAATCACTGGTAAAATTTACAAGAAGGAAGGGAAAATGGAGAGTAGTAGAGTAGAGTAGTAGAGTAAAATGGAGAGTACCAGGAGAACATAAGTCGTCAAGAGGCTGACAGTACCCATGGTTGGTTCCTTTACCAAGTGTATTACTTGTTTTTTCACAAATGTATTGAAAAACGTCGTAAGATACACGTCCGTAAGGGTTATGACAAACTCGTGCCGATGGTAAATCCTCGACTTCGTCTCGGGCTTACAAAACGTCAACTCGTTTGTAATAACCCTACTTATGGAACTTGTATCTTAAACTACTATTAAAGATTTACGACTTCGACTTGAGGCTACCTAACCTAGGGAATCTGACAAAGGCACTGGTTCTTACAGAGAGCGACTGCCATCTAACCTCCGCAACCCAGAGGGTAAACCCTTATCTTAGCTTATAAGCTTTGCCAGGTTAGTGGCCAACCTAGCAGAGGTTTATAGTCAAATACTCGTAGCAGTTGATAAGAGCTGAATTACCTCCCTTTCTAACAAAGGGCAGAATGAGCGTGCTAGAACGGAGCGGAATCGCGCTGTTTTACGTTTTTCGCTCATTTTTGCATTTTACTCAAAATCTATACCCATAATATTAGTTATAAAACAGCTACATTATTATGCATATAGGTAATATATTGAATAATGTGTAAAAGTTTTGGCATATAGATTAAAGGGTACTTAAGACAAACGGTTTAAAAGCAAAAAGCCGAGGTAACTTTTGATTTTTTTTATGGATAAAATATATTTAATCGTGTTTCAGAGTCGGCCATATTATTGTGAAGATGTTTAATTATCACATAATTTTTTTTCACGCAGCGTATTTAACTCCCCTATTTTATATATCTGCCCCTTAACTTCAATCAGTGACAAATCAGGTAGCCGGAAAAACACTCTATTGTTGTACCGCTAACGGTCACCCATCTACGTTCTGATACCTTCCGTAATCGGGAAGATAGAGCCACTTCTACTTGCTTGTTATATCAAATTGTAAAGAGTAGTATTGTCACGAGGGAAGATTGCTCGGAGGTTACACTCCATAGAAGAGGTCCCAGAGGGAAGAAACAAGGTCGTAACAGTATGTTAATAGTGACATTGCTTTTTGATTTTCAAAGTCTAGCTTATATCAAAATATGGACAGTAAACTTTTATTTTTTATTTTATGCGGCAAAAAAGAATTGAGTATATTAATATGCTTCTTTGTGCAGTCAGTCGCTATAAAGTTAATTTGAAATTACAAAAGAACACATTAAAATGGGGACAGTTCTCGAATGAACTGAAAATATATGGCACCCTATTAGTGACTTCAGAAGCCCGTATAAAGAATATTGGGGACAAGCGTCATACTCGTACAAGTAAGCCAACGACTACATGATGTAACAATTTTTGATAATGTTAAGCAAATCTTTTTATTGTTCAGTTCCGGTTGCAATAACACAAAGGTCAATTTTGTAATATTGTATTATACTTCTAGACTTTGCAGCAGGTAATAAATGATAGGAATAGAGCTACACAGTGTTTCCACTATTAACATGGAAATTTTATTACGTTGGTGATACATAAAGTGAATAAAAATACATAGGTACATAGAGAAGAAGAAAGTTTCATGTAAAATCGCGGTCACTCGCGCCTGATCAATCGCCTTTATTTTCATTTTCGCTTGCACCCGAAATACACCCTTATTTTTGATCACTCCGGATATTTTCAAAAGCTAGTGTCTGCCCATGAAACTGAACAACTTTTCCCAAGGAACATAGGTCAAAATACGAAAAAAAGTTCGATTTCCTATACAAACTAAATCAGCTGACAGCACAGAGGTTGATTTTTTTTTCGGTTTTCGACCTATGTTCCTTGAGAAAAGTTAAAATAATATCCGGAATGATAAGAAAATAATGCTGTATAGCACAAGAAGGAGTACACTTGAATGCGTCACTAAACTGCAAAGTGCATTTGTAACTAATTGCTTCTTACAGGCGAAAGATTCGAAGTGGCATGGCTCTGTGCTTCCGCAGAAGTCTAAAATAAATAAATCAAGCTCGAAAGACTGTGATAGTACCTATATAATAGATAGGCAGTAAAACAATGCTGCATATTGCCTGTGGGGTATCGGATGAAAGGTCATACAAAATCATTGCAGGGCAATCAATCAATCAATCATTGGTCTCTGCTTACCCCGACGGGAAAAGGTATGATTACATTGTATGTATGTAATGTAATGTAATGTAGTGTAATGTATGTTGATTGTTGGATCAAACATGTTCAGTTTCGTGGGTCATCTCACCTTTAAATTTTACTGAGTAAGTAAATTACCCCGTACAGTTGTTTTTTTTAAATATTAAATTGGTTCACGTCATCAACCTAATTTGAAATAAAGGTTCGCACTGTCATTGTTCTACATTTGGATACTACCTTTCCCATCATCGTAGTTTTTGGTGATGGTACAGTTATAATTTTAATCAATGCAATGCAAATGGTGTCATACTTAAGTGGTGATCGTAGTTGCCACGCGATTTCTTGCTTCTATACAAAAATTGTTCAAAGATCCACCGTAACCTACTTCTCTCTATTTTCACTAGATTGGTGTTTCCTTATTATCATAGCATCCCATGAAAACGTCCTCTACATGTCAGGGAGCTCCGTCCAGAAGCTAAGTAAAAACGCGTGATACTTAGGAGGGGATTTTCCATAGTCACCACGCTTGTAAGCGTTACGGCTGGCAACCGCTGTTGGTGGTGACCACAGTATGTAAGATGATGCGATATTCAGAAAGATGCTGCTGCTCATCCTCCGGTTCATGGGCCCTTTGTCGCCTCTTACGACACCCTCGGTTGGTCGTAGTCACTCGCTACTATACAAAAATCGTTCAAAGATCCACCGAAACCTACTTCTCTCTATTTTCATTAGATTGGTATTTCCTAATTAACGGTGAATATTTTTGTATGTTACTGGGACCGAATGGAAACTACCTAATAGCTTTTTAGTCGCAGTGCGAGGTTTGTATGGAAAAAAACTTTTATATCGACCTATGTTCTTTAGGGGAAGGTGTTCAGTTTCTGGGTCTGAGTAACGTAAGTATTTTTTTTTTAATATTTAATTAAGAAGTACTCTATATAAAAAGATAATTGTAAATAATTTTAAGCATTGACTTGTACTCTTAAACACGTTTTATAATTTGGATTCATAAAACAAAGAACTCGACGCCAAAATCCCTTCATATTTCATCACATGATACTTCACGAAAGGTAAAGGTAAAATTTCTTACACCCTGAAAACAAACGATTCATAGTAGGTTATGCCATATTTACAAGAACGAGAAAGGAATGCGCCTGCGACCTAAATTGTTCCTCGTTTTAGCAAATGGCATTTTAAAACAGCGTCTAATTTGCAAACCACAAACCTTTGCTACTTCATCAAATAAATTTACTTAAAATTGGATAGTTTTAATAGAATTTGTGCAAGTGACGTTTGTCTTGGTACCGGTTTGTGCTCATGCGCAGGTCAGGCGAAGAAAAGGCGCGCGCGGAGTCTAAAATAGCCAGTCGTACCAGGGTCGCTTAAGGGGTCGGACCACAATCTAGTCATTTAGATTCATAATTCTGCATTCAAATTCGCACAAAGGTCACCATGAAAGTGTTCATCGTTTTAACGACCCTCACTGCGCTTGCGTGTAAGTATTGTTTAATTAAGTATCTAGTTACCTAATTAGTTAAATTTTATTGGATAGCTATAACAACATTTTGGTCTACATTTAAAAATAACAACTTAATAAAGTTTGCTAAACAACGAAGTGAAAATCCTGATAATAAAAAATGGCTACCTCCACCATCTTGACTCTACCACAATACTAGAGTCGTAGTGCAGTACGAAAGAGTTCAACGCGAGCTCATTGAATTATTTTGCTCATTTTCATTAGAAACATTTGTTTTAAATGAGTTAAAAATATCTGAACATATTAGAAAGTCTTTTTAGATATTTTCTTAATAGTAATAATCCATATTTCAGTACATGTAATGTTCTTGATATTCTCAAAACATACAGTTGGTATTAAGTACTTCTTAAATAACGTATTTAATGACCTTATAAGATTTCGTGTCTGACAAAAATGAAATCGAGTTAAAACTTAATTCTTATTGATATGCACAAAGTGATTCCGACGACTTCTAAAATTTTCCGTTAGGTCCTCATTTTTCATCAAACTTAGAATTACTATTTACATACAAGAGAGTTCTTTACTTACCATTTATTGTATCAGATGTGATTTTTGTATTGAGCACATAAAGTTCATTCAACTGCAAAGTGCGTTGTGCATTTCTTATTTTCCTTGCATGATGTAAGCTTCTGCCTTATTTTTTTGTTTAGCTCGTATAAGTATATTGTTACAAACTTCTTACACATATAACTCTATTGAATTCTGTATTTTTAGCACAACAGACAAAATATTTGTCTGTTGTGCTATACAGTTTTATGTATTTGCACAAGTTTTTAATGGCGAACTTACTCGTATACAAAAATTTTGGATTTTTGTAAACAGTAAGTTGGATATCATTATTCAATTTTGTGTTATCATAAGTTGAGACTTTACGTTATTAATCATATAGGATAAGTCTAAAGAAGACGGACTAGCACCGGGATAGAATGAACTTGTAAAAGTCTAGACAAAGCTTAATATACTCGTAGGTAATTTAAATAAGAGGATAGGTTGATGTCATGTAGGCCTCGATAGAAGCCTTTGTCAGAGCTTACAAGTCACTAAACAACCTCTGATATGGCTAAAACGCTTAGCCTGCTTTCCAAACCACCGTATCGTCACATATCCAATAATATAAACGGTCACCCGTCTTATCTATGATTGTTGCTCAACTTTTTACATGGTAGCAAGGAATCACCACTTATTGACCACGAGGACTTCAAAAATATTAGTTTATGTAACACGTGATCAAACGATCGGGTGAGCCGCTTGAGAGTAAGTGATGACCAACGGCCATGGCGCACATTATCTTGTTAATAGCATTGTTTGACACCAATAAAACAGCAAAGCGCGTTGTTCTGCCTCTGAACTAAGATGGTGTGTCTAATGTGCCGGTAATTTTACTGGCTCCGTTATATTAGAAAACACAGCAGTGCAAACGGTAGAAATAGGCAAGGGTTAGGTACTTCCCCAGACGGACTTAACATAAAAGTCCTACCACCTTAACGATGCAGCGTCATTTTTGCATTTACGATACAGATTTATAGTCGGTCGTGTGCGATACGGATGTAAAAAAAATCTCCAAGAAACCTTCTAAAAATAAGCAATGACCACGTCACGCTTTCAAGTTTACATGGCTTCACCCTTCGCTGGTTTTTATGAAAACTGACATTGGCATTCACTATTATACTACCAGTTACGAGATTTGATGATCACAATAAACCATTTCATTTCGCAAAATTATAATAATACAGCACTTTTGAAATTCGTTTTATTAGTTATGAACTTTTTGTTCAGATTTCACAAACTAAAACTTTAAAGCCATTTTGTTGCATACTTGGAGGAGTTACGTTGCATATGACAAAAACATTTTGTGTTTTTCGACAGTGCAGCCTTACTTTTGGTAGAGAATTTCTTAGACGATAGTTATTTACCAAGTTCTTCTTTAACGAAGGTGTCCTTCCCCTTCCTCCACTCTTCTCTAATTTTCACCCTCGTTTGCGAGTCTTTTGAAAATGAGTCTATAATTCGATAGGCCATCTCTTTCTAAGTAGGTTGCCCTCTTGGTCTTTTGACGCCCTCGGGTATCCAGTTGTTAGTTTTTATAAGGCATTCTACTATACATATCTTCTGCTGTTAAAAGGCCTACTTCAAAGACTTTACCAAAAAAAGAGTAAGTAGTTTACTTCGGATAAACTGAACTACCATACGAGTACTTGCCATACTTGTTTATATCGTGGCTGGCACCGCTGTGCAGAATTACGGTGCTGTTCATCCTTTGTTTGATATCACGAGTCGACTAAACCATTTAAAAAAATAGTACTACTCTGTCTCATCAAGTTATATTCTGCATGACAACAAATTAACTAAAACATCATAAAACTGGCTCTGCTTAAAACCATAAGTAGCTTGCTTAATTTATTTATAGGCGGTCATATAAATAATTTATTTCCACTTTAGGCAAATTCGCTCATAAAACACATGTATCTTCTATCATGAGAATTAAGAAGTTACAACTTATTTTTGTGGACAGTGAGATTCATGCATGTGTGCATTTTAAAGTGCTTGCCTTAGATATTTCTGTCTCATACATATAGTGTAGGCAACGAAGCAGTTGACCCCAACATAATTCTCTCAGGCAGATTTTATTTGACAGGATGATAAAAAAAAGTATCATGAATTAAATGTTAATTCAAAATATCCAAAACCAAATTAACAAAAAAACTTTTTCTTACATTTTTTGTAATTTTTGAATGGAAAAATTAAAAGAACCGATTTTTTTTGGATTTTTTTATAGAAAGTTTGTCTTATATAGCGTAATACCCCAGCAAAGTTTCATCGACTGAGGATTTAATGCGGGGTCTTCATACAACGATCCGTTTCGTTGCCTAAACTAATACACATAACGCCTCTATCCCGTCGGGGTAGAAGGACACCACAGCCCTCTACCTGATACGATCTTGACACACCTACTTCCCTCACTTCTTCTACTTTCATCGCCCCTTTTATACATGCTTGCTCGTCATATCAGTTTAGAGTACAATCCCTGTCTAATCTGTTGACTTAACATATGAGGGACTGACCAAACCTTACAAGTATAGAATAACCAATGCCTTAAACAGTAGTCCATCAAGCCGTATCGCTGGTTAGAGCTACTTTTTATTTAACTCAAAATTAAACTTAAATTGTATGCCTGATGAACATTTGTATTCTGTTTGGGTATCCAGTCTCCTGTTATGAGGCCAAGTCGGTTAAACAATTACGCGCTGAGCTTACAAAACAGCTGGGCGTACAGTGCTATTGATTCAAAGCTGAACACAGCTTTTGCTATGTAAGGCTAGATGAGTCATTTGTATACGTGTCATTTAAACTTTCTACATATCTACTACACTAGTCTTTTTCATTAACTAAGTAATTTTTGTTGTAATATAGGAGTAAAAAAATTAAATTCCGCATTGCACATTATACAAGACTATTATTGCATATTTTGCGTAAAATATTTAGAGAAATGTTAAAAAAAAGATTAACAGCGTGCCGACTGTTGTAGGTGGTAATGTTTAGATACTACAACGGCGTAGTCGCCCTGTAATCCTTAGAGTCACAATCGTATACAGGGTCTCTATAACCTCTCAAGTGGTTGCTCTACAAAGGAATATATTTAAATTTCAACGTCCCACATCAGCTGATAAAACATTTTGTACGGGAGGTCAAAATTTTTCTCGTATTTCTTAAGGATAAGTTATTCAGTTTTATAGACAGGGCAACCGCCTGAGAGGTTGACAGAGGTATACTCAAGACCCAAATGTAAGCCGCACTCCGACCCTTGATGCACCACGAGCGATGCACCATGTCGCAAGTCTTCACTTTCACTTCTCGCTCCATTGCGTCACTATTATTGCGAGACACGAACTCCGAGGCTCAAGCTGCTCTATCCCACGTGGAACCAGATTGAACAGCAACTAGACCGATCAGTCAACATCGTTACGATACGAACACGTTACCGATCGTGAAAGACGTAATTACAGACGGCTTTTGTGAAATGTAATTTGACAAGTTTTCTCCTAAATTAGTCATGGTATTGATATTAAGAGTCAGCCGTCTATAAATTTTAAATATCTCATTCCAGCTGAAGTAAATTCTTAACCAAACTACTCAGTATTCCTATTTCTGTTACAGAATCCACAACTATCTAGTTGGTTTCTTGTGATGAAAAACGAAACACAATAGTGCCGTTTAACTTCCTGTTTGTTTTTAGATTTGCCCTAAAATTGGTTATGCCAGTTTTATCCATCACAAAAATTTGATTTTTCTCAAAATTATCAAATCGTATCAAAATTTCATAAAATACGAATAAATGATTTTTTTTTGCAGTATTGTTGAAATTTCTTTTAAGTTTTAACTTCAAAGATTAAAAAAAAATAGCTTCAGTGAGGGAAAGCCAGAACTGAAATAACACTATCTAGCGTAGGACATGCATAACTTCAAACTCTGAACGTGATAATTTCGCGATGATGAATTTCTATAACCAACCTTTCAAACCTTAGTCATTTCATCAGATGACCGTAAAATTTAAAATTTAAAATTTAAATCTCAACCTTGACACTTAAGGATCATAATGTTAATTTTAAACGAAAGATGAAAAAGCAAATGCCATGTCAGCTATCTTGTTAAACTAGTATTTCAATCCTACTAATGCAATCATAAAACTTGCATTAGTAGGATTGAAATACTAGTTTGGTCATAAAACTTACAAAGGTTTTTACTGTACATTCAAACATATTTAAAAGAGCACGTGGGTTTTTACTGTCGCTTCTTTTTTTCCCACCATGGCGCCCCTTTGTTTTTGTCATTCAAAGATTTTAATAATAATAATTCTTTATTTTAGGAGTACAACCCATAGTTCAAATCAAATAAAATGTAACATCAAGTAAAATAACATTCCAAACATATAAAATTATAATAACGTTGACAATTTTGAATTTTAAAGCTAAAACCTAAACTAAAACTTCCCATTCTCACACCGGTGAATCGTTAACCAATACTTCGCTTAATATCCAACAATGAATAAACTATACATAATACTTACTATGCTGACTCAGCGACCCCAAGAGGATCTTGGCCTCCGACACGAGAGTTCTCCATTCTTTCCTGTTCTGTGCCGCTTCTTGCCAATCGGCTCTTTGGAGGGCATCCAGGGTGTCTACTCTCAAAGTCCGATATATCGAAACGATACTACTCGAAACATGCAAATGCAAAACTTCGTCCCTTGACCCACCCTGGTCTTTACGCACTTCGTCACCCCATCTGTTTACCTGGGATGACTGACTGGTCGTTTTCCACTAGGTCGTCCTACGTAAGCTCTTTTGGCGGCCCGATCCTCCCCCATTCTCTCCATGTGGCTGAGCCAGCGAACCTTGCAGCCTTGGTCTTGCCCATGATGTTGGGTTTGAACACTAGGTCTTCGATCTCCCTATTCAATTCAATTCTATTCAATTCAATTCTTTATTTGCCAGCTACACGGTAATATACATACAGGTGGACTATATTCTAACACAGAACAGCATGTAGCACCCCGTAAGGGCACTGCAAATACGAGTATACAGAGGGCGTTTTAACAATTTAAAATTAATAAATTAAATATATCCGAAACAAAATTAATAAAACTATACAATTAAACATAATAACTCAACATTAATTAATTAAAGTTAAAATTAATTTACTTAAAGTTAAAATTAATTAAATTAAAATTAATTAACTTATAGAATTCAATATTATTATCTAACAGAAATTCTTTGATAGAATAGAAAGCTTTCTCTTGGAGGTATATTTTTTATATTATATATAAAAAATATATTTTTTCCTTCGCCTCGAGCTGCCATCCGCCTCCTTGACTGGTCCCAGAATTTGAAATAAACTATATTTGATTTGATTATGGAATGGAGCTGCTACTTTCAAACTATGCAGTAGGAAATTGCAAAATATCATAATTAAGAGCGCGATTAGAACCCACTAGAAAAAGAATAAGCAAAGAAAGCAAAACTCAGGAAGTGTTAGAAGTAAACGAAGAAATATTTTTTCTTCATGCAACTTCTAACTTTACTTACTTAATAATATAATAACTTATGTTCAATTACGATATTTATAGAATCGATTAATAAATAATTTTCTTTTTTTTTAGTTTACTTTAATTTTTTCACTTACATCGAGAGTAAGAGAGTTCGTGAGATATGAAGAAAGAGTGACAAGAAAAATTAAAATTTGGTGGTCCAGGTGGCTGTTTTAAGTTATTGCGCGTCTGTAACTGGCATCTGCTTACTTTTAAGGACTTAAATCAGTAAAAGAGTATTTATTTGGGTATGACCCCTGTTGTGTAACCATCAAACTGTAGCATCTTTTACACATCTATAAATTAAAGGTCGATCGTGCATGTGAACGTTGTTTTGAACCAGAGTGTAACTTAGTAGAATCATGCCTACCTCACGTGTCGATTAACTATTGCCAAAGAATAAACGCAAGAATGGACACTGCCAATAATGCTTTCAATGCTTGTTATGTAACAATGTGAGATTATATAAGCCGATCCGACCCGCTTGTCAGCAAAGACTGTTACGGAGAGAAAAATCGTCTCGTTATACCGGCTTTCACAAAATATATTGTTTTTGATGAAAATGAGTTCCAATCACTTGCAAATTCCAACAATAATTATGTCCAGTTGTGACCGCTTAGCAACGTGCCTAAGAATGCACTGATATGACATTTAAATAAAAGTTGGATTTTTAGATGAACTTTGGTAAAGTTAACCAAAAAATTTAAATAAATTATTGAACGAGTATTGCTGAATACATAAAAAGCCAGGGAGCCAATTCTTGAATGTCACAGGTAATAAAATATCACACAAAGAATTTAGAACAATGTGTTTTTATTTCAAAAAGGAAGATTGATATTAGTTAAATATAAAGTAGTGTTTATTATGTACATCATTGTTAATTTTCATATTTTTTATTTATTTTTTACAGTTTATCAGGATGAATTTGAATTTTTAATGTCTCGAAAGTATTATATTATCACCCGGTGATACGAGTATTCAAGATTTCGCTCCCTGATAACAGTCAGGAAAAATTCGTTACATGTAAATCAGGGTCAACCAATATAAAGAACAGGTAAATCGGTCATTGCGCAGTGGTGGAGGAGCAAACTTTATTGAAGTCCAGGCCTGAACACTTTACAAGTCGGTGCGAGCCATACAGGCTACCTGTCTTTTAATGTGCGAGTGTATAAGATAAAAGAAAAATAAAAAGCATAACATAACATCCCACGAAACTTCCACTGCAAGACAATGAACTCTCTCTAGAATTCCAGCAAAAATGCATGTTACTATGGAGGGGGATTTGCATAGTCACCACGCTTGTAAGCGTTGCGGCTGGCGACCGTTGTTGTAGGTGATCACAGTATGTAAGATGGAACGATACACAGACAGATACTGCTGCGTATCCTTCGGTTCATAAACCCGTTGTCGCCTCCTACAACACCCACGAGGGTTAGTATTATTATTTGCCGGCACCACTCGGACGGACATAAAAACTGTAATCTGACCGAATTTTCTCGATCTTACTGCCTCATTTTTTTATGTTTGCACCCAAGGAATGAGCCGGCTTATTCTTCTGAAAACTTAGTAATAAAAGTCATCTGCATATTTTTCTTACAAGTAACTTTTAGTATTATTATTTATTTATTGATACATATAAATCCAGATATAACCTGAAAACTATAAACTATGAAGCCTCTAATGTGTCCCACTGCTGGGCAAAGGCCTTCCCTTTTTTTCGCCAGTTATCGCGGTCTTGAGTCCCTAAGTTGTACAGTACAGTACAGTTGTAACAAGTAACTAAGTTTTCTTTATTTTTTCTCTCCACAGATGCGCAACAGTTCAAATGCCCAGCAAAAGATGGACAGTACGAAGACTCAAGACAGTGTGACAAATTTTACGAGTGCAGAGATGGCGTAGCCACTGAGAAACTGTGCCCAGATGGGTTAGTGTTCGACCCTACCATCAGGAAGATCAACAAGTGTGACCAGCCTTTCAACGTCGACTGCGGAGACAGGGTCGAACTTCGTGAGTGGTTTCTAATACTAAAAAAATAGAGTAAAAACACCCTACTGACTTTTACCGGTACTGATATTAAAAGTTTACCGTTAGATAAATTCAAAACTGTTATGAAGCAAAAATTAAATAATTAATTAAAATTAATTAATTATTGCTTTTATAAAATATCAGATTACTTAGTAGAGAAAAATCCATGGGATTAGACTACGGTTCTAATGGGCTAATTCAAATTGACTTATGTTTATTGTATCAAACCTGCACATTAAAGATATTTAAAAGAGCGCCACTTTGTTAGTGAAGCGACGAAAATATAACTGACGTCATTACGAGATTTTTAATATCCTACAATGAATAAAGAACATTTTGATTTTTTTTTTATATTTCTAGAACTTATTGTGTAGACTTTGTTCTACTACGTACATTTGTAATTCGATAAATTAAACGCTTATCAGTCCAATTAGAGTTGGGAAGTTAGATTTTGTTTGCGAATTTTTTTAAGAGACCTTGATAGAAATTAGCCTGCAAAATAAGAACTTAAAAGATTCTTCTCGTATTAATTCATAAAAACTATTTATATTGAAGCATTCAAACATTCATTCATTAGCAGGTATTCAAAAATTTTTTCGTATTTAGACAGTTTCCAAAATTTTAATTTCATCTTAAAGAAGGATCTCATTACAATGCTCTACTCGTATGGTACTGCAATTGAGTTTCCTATGTATCGGCTATCATACGTTACATTGCTTCTTTCGCCATCAGCAACTATTTGTGACTTACATAACCATTGCATGTGGCGGTGTAATCACTTAGCAACAACAAGCTGATTGTAAGTTTGATTGTACGCCACGCCTTGTGGTTCTAGTATTTGATTCCAGAATACTAGACTCAACACACAACTATTCCTCGTAAAAATAATGTTAATTTGGTTAGTTATAACCTGGAAGAAAGCTTTATAACTCAATGGCAATCACGACTTTTTTATCCACCTTGGTATAGGAAGAAGATTTTTGGGTAAAGCCTGCCACGTCTTCGCAAGTAATTGTATTTCTTGATGCTAAAGGAAGTGTAGCAAAAAGGTAGCCAAGCTAGTATTTGAACTCATCTGTTTTTTTATTTAGTAAATATCAGTAATGTGATCGTATAAACTTTACCCACTTCAAAACCTGCCCTAACCTATCATCGATCGTCCGCATGCTGTTAATGTCAAATAAATAAGCATACGCTACGCATGGGGTACGCTTACGTCCATGGGGTCGAAGATGTAGCGTGCTTACTAAGAATTCACTCGGGCCGCGAAAAGATCTAGATTATATTAAACGTGGAAAAGATTGGCAGGGATTCCTTTGCTCTATGCATTTGAAATGAAAAAATAAAGTGACTAAAATTTTTACTAATAGCCTACATAGTTAACTTGTTGAAATATTTCTACATTTACACTGTCTTATAATGAAATTATGTCAAGTAATTAGAGTTTATTAACTGGTCATTAAAACAGCTAATTAAAACAAAAATGATGCATTTGCAGAGGTCAAGTATACTGATTCTAAAGTGAAGGTATCCTGTCTACCTTTGACCGCCTAGGTCATACGCTACTGGCTTTCTAGGTCAACTAGTTCCACGCATATGTCCATAAAAAAAATCTTTTTATCACAGTCTAGGTATTTACGGATTGTTCCTTGTTGGCACCCGGAAATCATATTATTGTGAACTTTACAGTTAAATGACGATGAAACAAAGTTTTAACTCTGAAATCTTGTATGCAATTATGCAATAGTTGGGGGACTATAGAGTATGATAGAGCTCAATGGTTGGGTTAGTTTACCAGGTATTAAATATTCGAGGGTTTCTTTATTTTTTAAATTTTAAATTTAAAACAATGGATCCTACAACAAAGCTTTTTAAAGACCTAATGAATAGTGTGTTTTTATAAAGAGCCTCTTGCTAATTCAAGGCGATTCAGATGGCGAAGGAAAAGCTAAAATTAGCTTCACTTTCGATTCATTCTTATCGAGAACCAGAACTAATTGACTTCCTGCTTCGGGTATCTAGCGGAAATGTTACAACTTTGTCTTTACTACGATTGTCACCTCTTGGGCCATCGTTTTTTCAATGAATATCGAATTGAAAGCATATAATAGATGAAACAATGTTTCGCCCTTGATATTGATTTTATTGACGATGCGTTTTTAGACTATAACATAAAGCTGCTGAGAAATATGCAAAAACCTTGTAGCAAATGGATCTATTTTATTAAAAACCCTCTCAAGTAATAATGATACAAACTGGATAAAAATGGACCCGTTTTATTAGTAACAAATTTTCACTTCTGAAAAGTTACTAGCTCTTATCAATCACCGTTTGAGATTCAAATTCGTAGATTTCTTTCTGCAATAATCAAAAGTTACAACTACATCTACGCAGTTGCACAATACCTTACCTTGGCTAGTTTTGAAATGTATACAAATTAGTCAAAATAGTTTCGTAGAATGAGGAAAGAAGGTAGTGATATCAAGGTTAACTAGTGGTCAACCGCTGGTTCACTTGAAACAGGAAAACTGAACGCATGAATGCGAAATGAGAAACTGAAAGTGTCTGGGAATACGAAATATCTTACGGAACGATAAATTCTTGCAGTACATTGACCGCCGCATAAATCACGCTCTATTTGCATTTAACTTACAGATAATAATTTATTTGATGGTGGATACTGATATGATATTAACGTTCAGTCACCAATGTGATGAGATTTGATACTGGTTTTTTGGTACAGTTAGATATTTTCTATTCAGAAGAAGGTGATCTGCTCAAACTAAGCAACTTTTTTCCAAGGTGAAGACATAAGATATTAAACTTATTTTTTCGTATTTTAACCTACAAGAATCTGCTGAATTCTATGTAGAAATGTGTTTGTAAATTATATTTTTTTACCTGTAGAGCCCGCTAAGTCCAGTCACCTCTGCCCGCGCCGCAACGGTTTCTTCGCTCACCCGGACGCTACGGTCTGCAACGTCTTCTACAACTGTATCGAGGGCGAAGCCACCGAGACCAAGTGCACAGCTGGTCTCCACTTCGACGAGTACTCTGGCACTTGCGTGTGGCCTGACGCGGCTGGCAGGCAGGGCTGCGATGTCCAAGAAAGTGAGTACTTCCTTCTTCGTCGATGCCTTATGACTTGAAGGCTATTACCATCTCTAGGATAGGTACTTTTGCATAAGAGTTCTCTAGAGCCTCAGCTTAGGCTGGCCAATTTTGGCCCTTAATGTTCTGAATAAAAGAACAGATATAAAAAAACGTGATGTTTTCGTAAAATTGTAGATATAATATTTATTTCTACATCATCTGTCCACGAACCGTTTTTTGGAGGTTTCAAGCCACCATTTATATTTATAGCAAGATTTATAGGTACAAACGAATAACGCGCATAGAGCTTACACATCAAGATTTCTATAAATGCAACCAAATCCAAAAAAAATATAATGTCCATGTAAATTGAGGCTCCGCACTAGAGAACTATGGCCATAAACGTAAAAATCTAGCTATGAACATTAAATTTAGTTTACAGAAATGTCAGATAAATGTCACAATTCTCTATCTACTTTTTAAAATTTCCAGAGAAGCTTAAGGATGGTTTTGAGTGCCCCAAGGAGGCATTGACTGATGCCCAGGGTCAGATCGTCGCCCACCCCAAGTTCCCCCACCCAACTGACTGCCAAAGGTTCTACGTGTGCCTCAACGGAGTTGAACCCAGAGACCTGGGTTGCTCGCCTGGAGAGGCCTACAATGAAGAGACACAGAAGTGTGATGCTCCTGAGAATGTGAAAGGATGGTTAGTATAAAAATTTGTAGCAAACATTATTTATTTCCTCTCGATCTTTGTTCCTACAAGTACTAATTAATAGGGGAGGAACTGTGAATGAGGCATGAGCGGGTGCTATAGTTGTTGATGACCAGATACCTTTTGTAGAAAAAATCTCTGTAATTTAGGCATTTTTTCAATTCCTAATGCAACTCTTGACGAAAAAGCCAAGATAAAAATAGAATAGAATACCAAAGAATCATAGAAATGCCAAGGATTAACCAAGTGTGTGAATTCTTAATCTATTGTTACACTACTAATGTTGTAAAGTATAAAAAGAATTCGGTAGATATGCGTATGCCATTGACTAAGGTCAGAAAACATACCAGTCAGCATAATAATTTCATTGAACTGACAGTCCTACGAAGGAAATTGGCTCTAAAAATTAAAGCTGTTTATTTACTGCCTATTTATAACTTGACTATGATAAGAATAAGACAGAAAGAGCACGTTACCCACCCTGAGAACTGAAATGGAACTTTTCTTAGCAGCAGAGTTATGAATAGAATACAATAATGCTTCAAACATTGGTAGTGAAGTAGGAAAATACAATGCAATATACATTTAACGCAATTTCTTTTTTTTTTCAGTGAGAACTGGTACAAAGATTCAGACGAAGAGGAGCCGAAAGCACCTAGACCAAGGAACTAAGCTTCTAGTGATATCACAATTACTGTTAAGACTTGATTAGTTAATATAAATTAATACAAACAATGACGAAGTACGCTTTATTTATACAAACATTTCATAACTAATCTCATTTTACACCCTGTAAACAAATAATATAAAGTACGCAACCGCTGGCAAAATATACTTATTATGGCGTGCCAAAAGTAGGTTACTCGTACAATTTCACGCAAAATATCAATCGAGATAAAAAAAATTAACATCTACAGAGCCCAAATCTGAGATATTTCTTCTAGTTTTTGTTTTATTTAATTTTTTTCTTAGTTTTTTTCATTTTTTAGTTAAACAGACTTTCAAGAGCGAATATCTCGAAAACTATACAAGATATCGAAAACTTTTTGCAAAATTATTAAAGCTGATTAAATTTACTACAAGTTTTACTCGTATTCAGTTAAATTTTGATATCCTGTATAGTTTTTGAGATATCCGCTCTTGAAAGTCTATTTTTGTGTCGTTAAAATGAGCAGCAAGTGTTTTGTTCTTGATGAAGAAGTGATTGCATCGTCCTGATGTTTCTAAAGTTGGTGAAAAAGGGATAAATTCCCTTAAAAAAAGCCAGTAAAGAGAGGGGTGACGGCAAAATCAGTCAACTAGCCAATGTGACTTCACTGCGAATATCTCGAAAACTATACAAGATATCGAAAAACTTAACAGAGTAAAACTTGCAGTAAATTTAATAAGCTTTCATTTTGCAAAAATTTTATGTTGCTAGGACGTATAGTTCCCGAGATAAATGCGAAAAACAGAAAAATGGGACCTTCAAACCCCCTCTCCCGCTCGGCGTTAGGGGTACGGGCGGTGACTTTTGATATGTTTACCTCCTGACTAGTCCAAACAAAGTTACGAAGTCAGAAATTGTGTTCCAAGCATTTCCCTCCATACCTTTTTTTTAAGAATTCGTTGACTGAAAGAATAATAAAATGTTATTACTAAAAAAAAGATGGTATCGACATGTCTGCTACAAATAGCCTCTGCCACATTAGCAGTGGAAAGTCAGCAAAACATAATACAAACAAATTACAAACAAAAAAACCTGAGATGTTTTTTTACGCATACGTAAGGTTTGGTTAAATTAGGTATAGTCAAGAGCGCGTCAAGCTTGACACATTGGACTTTGTACCGTTCTTATTTCAATCACCGTTGGAGCTAATGTTGCACTGCAAGTGTCAAACTTGAACTGTTCTTGACTTTACACACTTAATCAACAACAGAAAACAGCGCCTCTAGTGTGGATTAGAAAATCTACAGTATCATACAAAAGTCATTGTTGCATCTTGCACGGGAAATTAAGTCATTGCAGTATATTATGTAAAAACTTAAGAGAAATTTCAGCATAGCTAAACAAAAATATTATTAGCTAAATACGTCCAATACAAGACAGGGAGCTCCCACCAGAAATCCATCTGTTGCTGGAACAATATGGAGGGGAAGTACCTTAGTCACCACGCTTGTCAGAGTTACGGCTGGCACCATGGACCGCGGTTGTTGGTGACCGCAGTTTGTAAGATAGTACGATACACGGAAGGACGCTGCTGCCCATCCTCCTGTTTATAAACCCTTAGTCGCCTCTTACGACACCCACGGGTAGAGATGGGTTAATACTATTCTTTGCCGGCACCACACGGGATCAATTAATGGTTCGTCTGAAATATCTCCTTCAAAACTTATCATAAACACATCAGCCAAAAAACGTCCAGGCTTCCCCTAAAGATCTCCACGACGACTCGGTTCGTTGACTGGATCGTTGGTCCACTTTGTGGGGGGCTATTATAATTTAAGAGGAATACTTGGACGTCTTTCGGCTGATATGAAGATGATGACTTGCTACGAGACAATAAAATAAGATGTTGCTTATCCGGCTCACATTTCATCAGGGAGTTGACAGTCAACAGTCTAAACACTTAGTTGGTACCTAAATATTTGCACTAAAATTGGCTCTCGAAATTGTACGAAAAATGTCTAGAGCTTGTAATTTAATTAAATTGCGCTTCAAATAATACAGCGATTCAAAATTGAAAACCCTGTTGTTATTGCAAGGACTTACGAAGTTCCGATCCCAAAAGGTTGACAATCCTATGGATTACGGATCCCACTAAGTGTTTGTCTGTCTATCCTAAATAGTAGGAGATCCTACGCCGATATCGTATGGGGAGCCCTGCTCTTAACCCGCTCTGGAATGACACTTTGTACCATTGAAGTATAGTTAACAGTACGTCCGTGGAAACGTTTGTATCACTATAACCATGTCATAAGGTTCAAAGTGTTCCTACTTACGTGTTGTTGGGTGTACATACAACAGGCAGGACATCAAATCATCAATTCAATTTAACGAATGAAGTTTAACTTGTCCATGATCATTTGTTTCTTTTTTCTGATTGTCATCTGTTTCTTTTTTCTCTTTTTCATTTGCAAGACACACTGACCAAGCGGTGCATGTGTAAAAGTTTATAGATTCAAGAACATACCTACAAGTAATGTATAATAAGTGGTGCTATCCGGCAGGAAACGCTAGAGACATACAATGGCAGAGTGACAAGAATATGTCATTTGTTACTAGGTTGAACGTTATATCTTTTGAACGGACCCAACATAAGTAGCTCTTGAAAAGTTCACAAAATATGTATTGTAAACTGAAATACAAGAAATATATACTCGTACTATAAAAATACACTACATCTAGATTATCGTGGCATAGTGATTTTGTGATTCTGAATTTGATCATTATGTACTTTTGATGCTGATTGTACTAGTCTTAGACCTTGCCTTTGACTTTTGTCAAACCCACCTAAGAGGAAGTAATGTAGGCAGACAAGGTGGCAGTAATAATCACTAGGGAAACTAAAAGAGCATTGATATTATTAAAAAATAAATATGTACAGTCAAGAGCACATCAAGCTTGACACAATGCCCTTATACGTTCTTATTGCTGTGTGCTATCACCTACGCTGTTTCTTCTGCATATACTAACTAGTGGCATTCATTGCTATGCAGACGACAGTACGGTGGATGAGTCATACCACGGCCACGCTAACCTTTCTCAGGCATTTGTCAGCGAGTGTCGGAACAAACTTGTGTCTGAAATCGAAACTAAATTAGACCTTGTTTCGAATTGGGGTCTTTGCAACTTGGTACAATTCAACCCCAAAAAGACGCAAGTTTGCGCGTTTTCCGCAAAGAAAAACCCCTTTGTTGCATCTCCTCTGTTTCAGGGCACTTCCCTTGTTGCAAAGCCGAGTATTGAGATTCTCGGCGTCGATATATCGAGCTCCGTCCAATTTCGCGGTCAAAATGGCCTCTAAAAAACTGGGTGTCCTTGGTAGAGCAAGACGGTACTTCACACCGGCACATCGCCTTCAACTTTATAAGGCTCAAGTTAGGCCACATATGGAGTACTGTTGCCACCTTTGGGCCGGGGCGCCTCAGTATCAGCTCTTTCCTCTTGACCGCGTTCAACGTCGAGCGATCCGAATCATTGGCGACGATGTCCTCACCGGCCGTCTTGACCATCTAGCACTGCGGAGAGATGTTGCATCTCTATGCATCCTGTTGCCTTTTTCTAAACTTAAAGTAAATATGTGTGGTTAAATATAGTTGTTTATAATACTAGTTAAGTACTTGGATATGTTGGCAGTCAATAGTATGGTTACTTAAGTTGTTTTTGTGGATAATATTACATTCCCCTTTCTCATTGGCTCGTAGCGCAGCATCCAAGTCCAGCCAATCGGATGTCAGCGAGCGCGATGCGAAGTTAGCTACATGTGAAGTTGGCTACATGTCGATGGTAGGGAGAGATAATGATTGCAAAGTGAAAGGCAAGGCAGTCGGTCGATAGCTCTTAGCGTGTAAGGTTGTGCTTTAATGTAATACTGTGTCTGGGTAAATAATAAATCTATTTAAGGAAGGTGATATGAGTTTCACTTCTCGAACTTGCCAATAGTTCAGAAGTGGGATATTCGAGAATTATACCGATTCTCATACCACGCCAACAAAAGTGGAAATTCACGTAAGTCAATTTTTGGTAACCGGAGAAAGCTAAAAAAAAATAGGATTTGAATTTTCCGGAGGTATTTCACTCTTTGATTTTTTTTTTCTCAAACTGCCACTATTCATTTGAAGGGTTGATAAACTACCGACCCTACTAACACAAGTCCGAACAACGATTTATTTTTCCATTTCTATATTTACATAGACCTTCCTTAAAACTGTTTCATAATATTGCGTTGAAAACAAATCACACGCTTTTTTTACTTACAACGGATTTTACCCGTCCCCACAGATTAGATAATAAGTAGCAATAAAACTCAATGAAATGGCAATAAAACAATAGTTGAGTTGGTACTCAAAACAGGTTAAAAAAAAAAAAGTAGCAACGTGTCTTCCAAAACAAAGTCCGAATTCCTTAGTGTCTTCATTGTGCGTGCTATAAAGAGTCTGAGAGCAAAAAGAGGCTTGAGTTCTTTTATGGTGCCATTTTTTTAGGCAGCTATCGAGCATCATTCAATGTAAGTACAAATCAAATATTTGTAAGTACAAATTAAGATAATATAAAGAAAAGGTGTAAATGGATAGGCCAGATAAAGCTAAATAATTACGTGTAACACTCACGAGTCGTTTAGTAATAAAATGCACATTAGTTCAGACACGAAATGACTTTAAACCTAAAGTAATATACACTAAAATAAGTAGATATTCTGGCACCTACCCGACCGATACAAAGATTTTTCGGAGGCTTACTTCAGAACTCATTTTAGATTCATAATTTAATTTATTTCTTAGATATTTGTTGTTCGCTACCTACAAAAAGCACGTGGAAAATTGTGAATAATACACAGGACTAATCTTCGATCAACTTTAATAAAAGTAGCTTACCTACCTACTTTTATCTTTACTTATCTATTATTATGTTCCTTCGTATAAAGTTGAAATAGTTCTGTTTTCGATATAATGTCAAACTTCTTACATGACGAAAGTTGGGTAAATCATCCTAGTTCGGTAAGTAGCCTGCAAATTATGTATATGGCTTTGCCACGCATAAGCGGTAACAATACCAAAGAAATGAAACAAATATATAGCCACCTTCCGCAACAATGATGGATGCTATTTACTCACTGTGCACCGCCCGCCCGCCCGCAAATAAATGCGCATGCGCAGGCAACTGCAACACAGCAACCACCCAAAAACACTCTACACGTGTTTCGCCTCTACACGAGGCATCCTCAGGAGATGTTAGACCGACCAGTGCCAAACACCGAGTGAGCATCGTCGCCCCATCGATATTTGCGGGCGGGCGGGCGGTGCACAGTGAGTAAATAGCATCCATCATTGTTGCGGAAGGTGGCTATATATTTGTTTCATTTCTTTGAGATGGACTTCCGCAAAGTAACGCCTGATTCTATTAACTACTGGTAACAATACCAGTATAAAATACACAGAACTAGCCCTACGCTACAACAAACTGTAGAATACAGACTCGCTCGAGGTAAGAGTGTTGTCTTTGACGTGCGGCTAACTGTATTTTTTTCAAGCAACTGTACTTTAGAGAAAATATCAATTACAAAAAAATATTCCATTCCGGGAGTCTAGACTCTGAAATTCTGATTATTCTGGAAGATGTAACTGGTTTACTTATTGTTTTTATCTCAACAATAATTTTTACAACATACCTAATTTAGTAGGTGTGATACCTATATTTTAAACGTATTTCTTGTGTGTAATGTAACTATGTTTCCTCTTCACCCTGCTTTACTCTTGAATGATTGGAAACTTACTACAACTTTCACTTTTTTTTCGCACTTCCTAACAAATCTGTTAAATATGCCAGTCCATTTAATTAAATACAGAATAACATAATTTCTATAAATACCTACATGAATTCAATAAATAATGAAATATTTTGTACAAGATTATAAATATTTTTACTACCTACCTGCCTACTTGCTTTGTTCAGCGGTCTGCCACTTTCAGTTTTCATACATTCATATACTTACCTGTCCGTAGCAAAATGGTGGGTATCTCTAACTGATAATGAAAAATAATAATAAAGCTAAGTCTTGCGTAGCAAGAGCCTGGATGAGCGACTACAAGTGGCAATACAAAAGGTACAACTAGAGCGTTTTCTATGCTTCGGAAGATAATTCAAGCCCTTTGGTCTCGGCTACTATCATAAAAATATGGCCGTGAAGTTATTTCAGATACCAAATCAGAACGTTTATTGCCTACCTACCTCTTTATAATATTTGTATATTATTTGTTTTCACAAGTGCTTCTTCGCCAAAAACTGACTTATCACACCATCGAGCTGAATTTACTGGGTAATATCAATTCAACTTAGGAGCGAAAACTAATCTTCTTTTTTGGTTTTCAAATCAAGATTAACCTAAGAAAGCATAAATTAAGATGAATTAAATGTTTTCGTGGGAAATAACGAAAACTTTACCATATAAATAGCTTAGTTAACACTGCAGCTTATGAAAGTTGTGCCAAGTAGTGATGATCCTTGATATCATAAAGTCACTTCACATGAAAGGTTCATGTGAAGTGACTTCAACTTAAGGGAATATGGAGGATGGTAAGCCAGGGAATTCCCAGCTCTAAGGACTGCGGTTCTTCATCATACTTATTCAACCCAGGAGCGCCCAGGTCACAGGGCCGGGGTTCATCGTAGTTATTCAACCCAGGAGCGCCCAGGTCACAGGGCCGGGGTTCATGGTAGTTATTCAACCCAGGAGCGCCCAGGTCACAGGGCCGGGGTTCATCGGTCTTATTCAACCCAGGAGCGCCCAGGTCACAGGGCCGGGGTTCATCGTAGTTATTCAACCCAGGAGCGCCTAGGTCACAGGGCCGGGGTTCATCGGTCTTATTCAACCCAGGAGCGCCTAGGTCACAGGGCCGGGGTTCATCGTTCTTATTCAAACCAGGAGCACCCAGGTCACCGGGCCGGGGTTCATCGTATTTATTCAAACCCAGGAATGCCCAGGTCACCGGGCCGGGGTTCATCGTATTTATCCAAACCCAGGAATGCCCAGGTCACAGGGCCGGGGAACCCGGAGATCTTCGTACAAATTTAAACCTGAGGAGTACTTAGTCCACGGGGCCAGAGGTTTTCTTATCTATACTAAAGAGTGTCCGGGTAGATAACATGGAACACGAGGTAAACCATTCACAACATTTCTTGTTTATTTTTCAATGTGCACAATGTTATTTGTACACTGCTATTAAACTTTTTCTAAATATGTACATTGATTTTAGAATCTTCACTAATAAAATTAATAATTTAACTTTGAAAATTATTCAAATTCTAAATTAAAAGCACTACAATATACACCTGAATGCTGGAATTTCCCTTAGCCACATAGACTACATTTATTTAAAACTAAACCGTGTAAATAAATAGATTCCATGTACCTAAAAGCGCGTTCACCTTACTACCAAGGTGATGAATAATCTATTAATTTTATTCATTAGAAAATAAAATACAAAATTTTAAAATAACATGAAATTTTGTGAATTGATATAGATACATGTACTTGCACATAAGAACTGACCTATCATCACGTCACACCACGTGTTATCACGTTTTAGGTTCAGAACTGAAGTCTTCAGCCCAATTTTCAACGATACGGACCCTTAGTAAATAAAAAAAAAAGTCCTTGTATTATCATAACTTCGGCCTATATGGTAAATAAATAATCAAGAAATTGATTTCTTTGTATTGTTGTTTTCTGTGTTGATGTATTGTGCGCCGTACTATATAATCTTTCACGAACTACCGTCCATGTTTCATACAATACAAAATTAGAGTTATAAGTTCTTGTTATTATTTTGGTATCAGAATTACCAAGCATGTTTGTAAATATGGAGGGTACAATCATTGCAGTTTTTCATGTCTCCTTATTGTGTTTTAATTATTATCTCTACTACTACTTGAACAATAATTACTATTGAGTGTTATTACTATTTACTATTGTCGTTATTTTTATCATTACAATAAAACAATTGGCTGTAACTATGCTTAGGAACTCGCGATACATTTTCATTTGATATTATGATTTAAGAAACAGTTTTTTTTACATGTAATATTAAATCTGTTCATTCTTTGCAACTTTAGAGAACTATTTACATTTCTAAGACATTTCTTGTTCTGTTTCTGTTTTGTACATTTTAATTATTGTTTTAGAATATTTGGCTCAAATAATTTCTATTGTTGTTTTTGATATTTTTTTTTGTGTTTGTATTTATTGTTTTATGATATCGTTTCCTTATACTATCACAAGATGTAAAAAAAGAATAATGTATCAAGTAATTTACTGTAACCACGCGAAGGGACTCGCGCTTATCAGGACGGCCGAACTGTTGGCTTTTTCTAAACTTAAAGTAAATATGTGTGGTTAAATATAGTTGTTTATAATACTAGTTAAGTACTTGGATATGTTGGCAGTCAATAGTATGTGTTATAATTTTGGTTAGTACGAAGTCAAAAACCGACATTTTCCGTAGAAACAAAAGTTTATTTATTTGCAGTTGCCTAGCTACATTACGTACGGTTATTACGTGACACTCCCAGGGAGGGAAAACCGGCAGGTTAACATGGCAAATGTATAAAAATGTACATAACTATTTGATACAATTATTTATCTAAGACATAGTCAAATAAATAGCTAGGTAGCCTGCTAGGACGACCTGACCGTGTTTTAATACTGTCGTCTTTATTGTCATTAATTTTATCAGTCTGAGTCAAATCTAACTTTGTTTGTCTCAGGTCAGTCGAGTCCATCTCTGAACTGTCTTGTCTGATTTCCAAAGGAAATAAGCGCTGAATTGGCCTGACCTTAGTCCCTCCAGAAGTCCGTAGTTGTACCACTCGGTTTATACCATCTGCACCTTTGTGAAAACCTTCTACGATGCCTAATGGCCAGGTGACACGTTTATTTTCAGTCTCCACAAGAACGATGTCACCAACCTCAAGCGGCACCTTATTCTCCCGCTTACGGTTTAGCTGAATCAGAGAACCAATGTATTCATCATGAAAACGTTTCCGTAGGTCCTCACGTAATCGTTGACAATATCGTTGTTGCATATTTAAAGTCTTTGAATCGACCTCATCAAAGTCATTTACACCACATGAAGTCATGGGCTGAATAAATGCAGACGGAGTCAACGGCTTCAGTTCATCTTGACCACTTATGTAGGTCAATGGGCGGCTATTGATGACTGCCTCACAGTCGCATAAAATTGTTTGCAACTCTACTAGCGTAAGAGCGGCTTTTCCTAGAACTCTTCGTAAAATTTGCTTCAAAAAACCGATCAATCTCTCATAGAACCCTCCCCACCAAGGAGCTGCTGGTGGCAGGAATTGCCATTTGATCCTCGTTATAGTGGAAAAACGGTATATTTCGTTCCAGTCCAAGGAACTAAAAGCATTATTAAGACCGTGAAAGTTTGTCGCATTGTCACTAAATAAACACTGGACTCGGCCACGTCGCGCGACAAATCGTCTTAGAGCCATCAAGAACTCGCGAGTGGAGAGTGCTTCTACTACCTCTAGATGTACGGCACGATAAGTAGCGCACGTAAAAAGCACGATCCATGCTTTGGATCCCGAGCGCAACAATAAAGGACCAGCTAAATCAACGCCCGAAAACTGGAAAGGCGTGCTACCCTCCATACGTTCTCTAGGAAGAACTCCTACGGGTGCTTGACAACGTTTTGCTTTAAAACGTTTGCATTTTATGCATTTATCGACGACGCTGCGCACGAGTTTCCTTTGACCTATGATCCAAAAGGTTTGACGCAGGTTACACATCAATGTTTGAACCCCAGCGTGCTGCAGTTCGACGTGTCGACGCTCTATAAGACGTCTTACTAACGTCTCTACTCCTGGTAAAACTATCGGAAACTTAAAATCACGTTCGTCTGATCCTAAGGACAGTTTTGTATTTAGACGTATTATACCATTTTCGTCAACAAAAGTTTGTAACTTTTTATCGTTGAGTAAAGAGTTCCTATAATTTTGCTGAATTAACTTAATAAGTGAACTCTCAGCGTATTCGTATTCGTCGTAAGACAACTCTTTGGACGTTGGTTTATTCTTCATGCGTAATATCCAACACAACATTCTTACAACTTTTACATAGTTTGAAAAGTAAGTTAATCGCGTCAAAAAAGATTCTTGCAGAAGATTGCAGGTTCGAGTCCTGTCACGGTCGCCAAAAATGTTATAATTTTGGTTAGTACGAAGTCAAAAACCGACATTTTCCGTAGAAACAAAAGTTTATTTATTTGCAGTTGCCTAGCTACATTACGTACGGTTATTACGTGACAGTATGGTTACTTAAGTTGTTTTTGTGGATAATATTACATTCCCCTTTCTCATTGGCTCGTAGCGCAGCATCCAAGTCCAGCCAATCGGATGTCAGCGAGCGCGATGCGAAGTTAGCTACATGTGAAGTTGGCTACATGTCGATGGTAGGGAGAGATAATGATTGTAAAGTGAAAGGCAAGGCAGTCGGTCGATAGCTCTTAGCGTGTAAGGTTGTGCTTTAATGTAATACTGTGTCTGGGTAAATAATAAATCTATTTAAGGAAGGTGATATGAGTTTCACTTCTCGAACTTGCCAATAATCCTTTACCGCGTGTATCATGGGGAGTGCTCTGAAGAATTGTTCGAGCTAATACCTGCTGCAGAATTTCACCACCGCACCACTCGCCAGAAGTTAACATTTCATCCTTACCACTTAGATAACTGGCAATCTTCCACCGTACGTTTTACAAGAAACTTCTTACCACGTACGACCGCACTGTGGAATCAGCTTCCTGCGCAGGTATTTCCGGGCGGGTACAACAAAGCAGCCTTCAAGAAACGAGCCTACAAATATCTTAAAGGCCGGCAGCGCACCTGTGATCCCCCTGGTGTTGCAGGTGTCTATGGGCGTCGGTGATCACTTACCATCAGGTGACCCGCCTGCTCGTCTGCCTCCCTCTTCTATAAAAAAATAAAATAAAATTTTAATCAGCGTAAGGAGTAGGGTCGCTCGACAAGTGTAACGGTTGACTTTTTTTATCACAAGTGGGAAAACGAGCAGGTGCATGTCTTATTAGTGAAATAATTTGACACTAATAAGAAGGAAAAGCGCGTTACCCACCCTGAGAACTAATATGGTATGTCTCATGTGCCAGTAATTTCACTGGATCCCTTACTGTTCAAACCGAAACACAGCAGTGCAAACACTGTTGCTTTACGGCAGAAAAAGACAAGGGGGTGGTACTTCCCCAGACGGACTTTGCACAAAAGCCCTACCACTACCAAAACTACTTGCTCTTGACTGTGCTTACTGTCACCTTTCTAATACGGGGTTATTCTCCGACATCCTAACTGACACGCTCATGCCTGCCACAGCTTGGTTTAGTAATAAGTAAACGTAGAAATTTTCAATATTTCTTAATTTATTAAGACAAAAAGCCCGAGTTTTAAATAAGGTTCCAGGAAATATTAGTGCGTAACTGTTTATGAAAGTAGTTATCGATATCTTACCTAAAATGGATATGAACGTAATAACTTGCCTGTTTCCAAAAATGCTGCCCCAGTTGATTGCGTGAGAAGAATTTGGATATTTGGATCAAGTTTGTAAAAAAATACGAGTAGTATAAAAAGTCGGCCGCCCCCGGGGATATTTTTAATATCAAAGCTCAAAGTTTGTGTAACTTGAAAAAACATTTAGTGGATCTAAAAAGTTGACATGTAGCGCCTTTGATTTTTCAAACGCCAGCTTTCGAAGGCAACTAGTTGTCAACAATCGGGGTCATAGGCACTCATAGGTATATCCAGAGAGACGGTAAGGAATATCCGACTTTATTTCATATTCATAATGGATAGGGAGCGGTTATTCTTTTTTTTTTTCATTAATAATGTTAACACAATTATGTCTAATACGTTGACAAAGAGTGAATTTGAAGAATTCTACTGAATCTTCAAAAATAGTTATTTGTTATGCAAGGCAGCAAAAGCGTTATTTGGCGTGAGTGCCTTGTATTGAAACCTGAGCAAGCGAAGGATTCTAGAATTGAACCACGAGCGAAGCGAGTGGTTCAAAAGAAGAATCCTGAGCGTAGCGAAGGTTTCAAGGCACGAAACGCAAAATAACTTTGCTGCCGAGCGAAACACAAAATTTTTCACCTCACTAAAGCGAGGAAGCAGCCAGTACCGCAGCGTGGAGGTCTGCCATACTGCATCACGTTCGAATTTCAAAAACCTTTTGCCCGCTAGCGGCCAAAAATCGCTTTTGGCCGCAGAAAAACCTTTTGCCCGCTAGGGGCCAAAAATCGCTTTTGGCCGCAGAATTTAACCGACAAAACAAATGTTTCCGAGCTTTGGAGGTGAAAATTGTATTTAATCGGTTTTTCGACAACGGCTCTCACGATTTCAATGAAATTGACGGCGGTTTTGGGGGCGAAAAATCGATTTAGCTCTGTCTCATGTCTGGAAAGTCCGTTTTCTTCAAGCCATTGCTTGAAAATAGCGCGTTTCAGAGATCCTACAGCGCCATCTGTTGGTGGACTTTGGTTAAGATTAAAGCTCGGTCACCAGGTACTTCAGGTCTTAAAAACTAAAGTTGCTGTTGCATTTTATAATATCGTCCTTTTTTAGTCGGGGGTTAAAACTACCAGTCTCTTACGTCAAAGGGTCGTGTCGTGAGTGAGTGTGTTAAATTACATTATTGATCGTGCAAGTCTAGTCAACAATATCTTGATATGGGCTGTTGAAATCAAATTGGTCACGATTATGACTAATAGTCGCTTATCAGCCAAAAGGTGTTAAACTGCAGCACTTTATTGCTCCAAAAGTTTAATCTCGCTTAAAGTGGTAGGGCTTTTGTGCAAAGTCCGTCTGGGGAAGTACCACCCCCTTACCTTTTTCTGCCGTAAAGCAGCAGTGTTTACACTGCTGTGTTTCGGTTTGAAGGGTAAGAGAGCCAGTGAAATTACCGGCACATGAGACATACCATTTTACGAGTAGTTCTCAGGGTAAGTGACGCGCTTTGCTGCCTTATTAGTGTCAAATTAGTTCACTAATAACACAGTGGGTTTCATGGGCAGTGGTGACCACTTACCATCAGGTAGCCCACCTGCTCGTTTAGCCACTTGTGACATAAAGTTGTAATTTGAAAAGAATATACATACCAGCATTACAAAATGGAAATTTAAACAATTTTAAAAACTACCTGTATTTCTAACCAAAAACTTGTTATTATTGTACCATTAGTACCGTTGTCTCTCTAACGGCAAATTAAATCACATGGATAGGTCACCCCACATAATAAGTCACTTGACTCGAGTAGACTTGAGCCGAGTGCAATGTAGACATTTCCGGTTACCCCGAGACAAATATCAACTTGTACTACATTTTATTAGTAGGTTATTTCCAAGATTTTTGAATATAGAATGGAAGTAAATTTGTCACGTTTGAATCCTTTTTAAAATAATAATAGTTACAAAATCGTGAGTAAACGCCACGTGAGCCCGATATAGTCACATACCAGTTTGAAGGCATGCCGTTACCCAACCTGAATTGTTTAATGTTGCTGTATTCTTATGATATAGTTTAGATACTGTGCATACACCTATTGTTATATTAGAAACCTTTAAACATCTATAATATTGTAGTTATCTAGGGCAAATTTTCAAGAAATCACTGTGTACAGTGATTTATCAATCACTTGCGATTGCGCACGTGTGTACTGTAAGTGAGTGCAATCTTTAAAAATATGCATAATTTCTAAAATTTGGACGGGAAGTACACATTGCGTGTTATCGTTACGGCTGGCACCATTGTCCGCGGTTGTTGGTGACCGCATTATGTTAGATGGTCGTTACGCAGAAAGACAGTGTTGCCAATCGTCTGCTTTGTTTATAATATAATAGTTTATAATAGTCCCCCAGTCCCTTTTTACGATACAGATGGGTAGAGATCTTTGCCGGTATCACACGGACTACTTGTTCGCAAGCCTTGAAATATAAAATTTTATGACTACTCGTGTAGCTCACGTACTTTCCATTTAACCTACCTATACCAAAGAAAAAAAATTCAATGACTGTCAAAATTGATCATAGGCTCTTCGTCATCACTCATTCAATTTTTTTTTATTTCTACCCATAAAATACTGCCATATCGTAAAATTTCATTACAACCACTTACCGACTTCCATTTTTGTGAGAAATTAATCTCTTCGAACATTACACTGTAGAAGCTAGTCAATACGTTATAATAATTTCCATTAAAAATTTTCGAGACATCCCGACGCGGATGTTCTCTGTATACTTAAAATAAATGTTCATAAATTGATGAATATTGGTTATAAAATTTATGATCGCTTAAAATGTTACTTGGACGTTGAAATGCGTCTAGACTAGGTACGTCTATATATAATTTGTATATCTAATAAAGACAATGTGATCTACAAACTTGTATACTAAATTACACGTTCATATTTATATGAACAGACTCTGTTTCTAAAACAATAAATAAATCTCAATTATCACCATCATCACAGCCCAAAGACACACACTGCTGTACATAAGCCTCAAAGATTTCTATGATGACCGGTCCTGCGCTGCTCGCATCCAGCGGCTTCCCGCGACCTTGACAAAATCGACGGTCCACCTTGTGAAGGGCTTGCGTACGCTTTGTCTTCCGCCACTTACAGCCCTTACGCCCCATCGGCGGTGCAATAAAATGAAAAAAAAAAAATCTGAATCGGAAATATGCTTTAAGTTTAAAATTTATTTTTTGATGTTTTTTTGCTGTTACTAATAAAATTTAATATGACATTTGAGTACATTTAATATGAAAATTAAGTTTGTGTCTACGTGCACTTCTTCTTCAAGACTCATTCAATAGCTGTTTATAAAAAAAAAGAATAGTTTGCTTAATAATTAATGGTACATGAGCCTATAACAGGTTTCCCTAAGTTAAGAGCTAGCCTCAAAAATACAATTAAGTAAAGAACTTTATTAATTCATATGTGGGTGGGTGTAAGAAACGGGAGAAAATATGTATGACCTGTAATTGTACATTGCTAAAACATTGTCATTTTTAATTTCTACTTGAATGCATGAAGGTAGATACTCGTAATAGATATAAATAGATGTGTGTAATATGTGCAATTTTGCTGAGAGATTGACCCTGGGGTCGACATAAGGTCATCGAGTTTGGACCTCGCCTTACAGGGTGCTAAATATAAGTTTCATTTAATATGGTGAAGAATGATTTTTTTTATTCTGACGATTGGTAAATTAACTTAGAAAAAAAATCTCGTTTAATCATCATCATCATAACATCCCATAAAACGTCCACTACAGGACAGGGAGCTCCCTCTAGAATTCTAGCTTTTGCTTTTGAATATGATTAAATTCATATCATCGCTGTTAACTTAAAATTATTTTTATTTTAATTTTTTTTATTGATGATTTATTGTTTTCATATTACTAACAAGTCCTACAAAACTTTTTTTAGTGCATAATGTTGCGTTATCTTGCACTTTTTACATGTGAAATTTTAATTAAGACAATAGAATCAAATTCATTAGCTGTCGTTTTCAAAATATGCAGGTAATGATTGGTTACAAATATATATAAAATTGAGCTTGACAAAACACGCGTTTCATAAGTATTATTTGCGAAGAGTGAAAGCGTAAAAGATAAAGAAAAATATATTTTTTTCATTTCCGATTCGAAATATACATGCTTGTTTTGTTTTATTTCCGAGTAAATATACTAGGACGCTGAGCTATGGACGTTTTGCTCTGCTGCATGCACATACATAATCATTGTTTATTTGTATTTACTGGATTTTTTTACTATATCTATCTTTTTAGGGATGCGAACCAAAATGGTAAAAATGGAACCCTTATGGTGCGACTACCTCTGTTCGTCTGTCTGTCTGTCACACATTTTTATTTCTGCTATTGACATGAATAGTGAATATGATTGCCCAATTTTATTGCATACAAAAGAATAAAACAATATTATTCTTAATATTATCGTTAATGGGACCCAAATTGGGGGTCAAAATTTGAAATTGTCGTTACTAGGTCGAGTGGGGGGGAATTATATGAAAGAGCTTCACTACATTCCAAAATAGATTTTATCCCCCCTTATCTCCGAAGTTTGCTAAAAGTAAAATTTGAATTAATTACAGTTAATAGAGGTTGCAAAAGACCTTTACGAACAAAATTAGTTATGCGGTTCTTGAAATGGACTATATTGCTTATAATAGTTACTAAAGATGTATCGGAAACCTGGGGGGTGATCGTGGTAATTTCAACGACACTACTGAAACAAAAACGTTTGCCTCAAAAGTTATGATAAGTATGAACTAAGTGTTTTAGTCAAACATTTTTGTTTTGGTAATATTGTTGAAATTACCACGATCACCCCCCCCAATTGAAGATAAGCAGATCAAGTAAAGAAAACTATTTATATGTATTTTTGCTATATATAAAAAAAATAGAAAATTTGATCGCGTTGATGTCTTTTGTATGACTTGTATGTCAGTAGTTCGGTTCGGACAAAACAACTGAACTACGGAGACTAAAATTAGTGTAGGCACGAAGTAGATAACCCCAACATAATTCTCTCAGGCAGATTTTATTTGACAGGATGATAAGGTATTGTGAATTAAATGTAAGCAAGTGTGTGTATGTTCATCAAGTCGCGAGTGAGTAGGCTTCTTCTAGGCAAGCTCGCTCCATCGTGGACCTCATCTCTGTCTTCAAGACTAGATCGAGGTCAAGAGTAAGCCCATTTACAATAAAAAAGAAAAAACAAAAAAATTTTTTTCTTAAATTTTTTGTAATTTTTACATACATACATACATAACATCACGCCTCTTTCCCGTCGGGGTAGGCAGAGACCACAGTAATTTTTTTTGTAATTTTTGAATGGAAAAATTAAAAGTACCGTTCTTTTTTTTTGGATTTTTTTATAGAAGGTTTGTCTCATATAGTGTAATACCCCAGCAAAGTTCCATCGACTCAGGATTTAATGCGGGGGTCTTCATACAACGATCTACTTCGTTGCCTAGACTAAATACATTTTTTTCGTTTATTCCAACGCTTACCAATCTATTTTGCAGCCATGACACTAAAACCAGAGTATATTTGACGGGAAGAATAACATTGTTGTACAAACTGGTTTTCCTGACAGCTTTAGCCGATTGCTTTTGACATAGCTGCAAAATGTGTTGGTAAGCGTTGGAATAAACAAAAAAACCGGTCACGTGCGAGTCGGACTCGCGCACCGAGGGTTCCGATATACCTATAGTATTTTTGGAACCAATAAAGTCCATTTTTAGGAACGCAAAACTAAATTTGTTGGTAAGGTTTTTTGCAGATTTCTAAAAACTATCAAAGTTAGAAAGATCGTTTTATTTTTGCTGTAATATTTATATAAACTTCTATCGACTGTAATTAATTCAGATATTTCCTTCCACTTCGGAGATAAGGGGGGGAGGGGGGGTGAATGGTATTTTTTTGGACATTTTTCATCATAACTTGAAAACTAAGAGCCGTAAAAAAATAAAAAAAGAATTTTAAAATTTACAAGTAAAGCCCTTTTATATAATACCCCATTCGACCTAGTAACGACTATTTGTAATTTAACCCTCCCTATTTGGGCCCCCTTTACATTAATAGTCATAATATTTTTTAAATTCTTTTGTGTGTAATTTAGTTGGGCAACCATATTCTAAAACTCTTCCAAATTTCAAGTCGATAGCATGAGTGGTTGCTGAGATATACAGGTGTGACAGACAGACAGAGAAAGTCGCGCCATAAGGGTTCCTTCTTTTACCATTTCGGTATCGGAACCCTAAAAATGGACCATACAATGAGTCGGAAGTCTTTATATTTCCAACAAATTTTACATTGAAAATTGTGGTTAGTTTGATTGGACAATTTGTTATTTTATTGAATGAATTTAAACATAAATTAATATTATTATTCATTTCTTAAACTAATACAATTTTCTAAAGTAATAAGTTTGTAATTCATCCCATACCGCTCGCCAACCATCCGGGTATTTCCATCGATATTATAAGGATTACACTTTTTGCGAACGTGGCATTATGCGTCGGGAGGTATTCGATGTGAAGAAATCTCTAAATGGAATTTATTCGACATCAAATAGTCTTATCTCATAAAGTCACAGCCTGTAGTTTGACTGCCTGCAGTCTGACCCGGTGGTCCTGATACTTTTTCTCACTCAACTTTACACTAACTATTTACATACAACTACTTCGGTAAATTACTGTGTAATAACTTCAGTGAAAATTACTATTCAGATTTTGATTGTACTTTAGTTTTTTTAAATTTTATAAAGAACACAGCTTTATACTATGAAGGTTTTTTACTCTTTGCTACCACAAGGAGTAATTGAGAAGTAGGGCTAGGTATAATAAATATAAATGATTGGATCACATTACTCTAAGGGGTGTAAGGGACAGCTTTCCGAAAAGTGAAAGGGCATGATCAGTCAACGAAACTGAACATTTTTCAGTAAATGAAACTCTTAGGAAATGAAATAATCTGCATCTTCGTTGGCATCTTAATACAAAATTGTTAACTTGATTGGACAGTTTTATTATACGGAGAGGCCGATGTTTATTTTTCATTTCCTGAAAGTTTCATTCATTTAAAGCTGTACAGTTTCGTTGACTACTAATCATGCCCATTCTGTTATTGAATAGTTGTGCCATACACTCAGCATAACTTCAGCAACTTTTAGATTGCATTCAATAATTTTTATTTTAGTTTAATTTTCTTGTGATATATGATTAAAATTTAAAAATTTCACCGTATTTCATAGAGTGGGCTATAGTTTACTACAACGCTTGCGCCGACGGTCACAATACGGCGCTCGCGCAATATCAAGCAACCTTTTGAAGGAGCTGCACGTGCCGACATTACACAGCTTGTTATAGCTTTTATATACATAATAATTCTATAAAATATTATAATTTAACCACATAATGAAGACCTTGGTGATCATTGCCGCTTTGGCCTGCTGTGGAATCGGTAAGTAGTTATGAAATTTTTGTCTTTTGTTTAGAAATATATTTGATTTAAAAGAAGCTTTTCAAAAACACTATGCAAAATAAAGGAGACCGTAGTTGAAACTTAATGAGAACTTAATTTTAAGAGATTCTTAGTGTAAAATAGTAGCTTTTTATTCAGCCAAGTTATTTAATGGTAGATTAAATATCACAACTCCTTCATTAACAGGAAGCATTTTCAGTTAATGAAAAGTCCTATTTTATACGAAATCAATATTTTAAGGTCCTATTTATTTAGCAATTAATATGTTAGGGCTATTTTCTTACCAGTTTCTTATATAACCTAACAAAAATTTAAATCGAATAAGAACGGGCTCTAATAACTTTAGCAACGCGTAATTTAATTTCGACTAACAAATATCACAATAATCTGTGAATATACAATTAAAAAAAAATCCTGTTGTGGTTTACCAATCACTTGTTTGATTTATTCTTAAAAGGTCATGTTTCTCATGCCATGAACTTACCTCTATAACTACTTATCTATAGATATAGTCAAGGTCAAGATACCATTCGTCGAAGTAGAGCAATGGCCGGCACGATAGTTCACGATATTGAAACGCATAGTTGGAGTTATTGCTATTTGTGGCTGTTGCGACAACTGTCATATCTATACAAGGTGTTTTCACAGAAAAGTGGCAAAAAATAATTATTTTGTTTAATCGACCTTAAAGATAGTAGAATAATTTATATTATTAAGACCAAAGCGTACAGTCAAGAGCACATCAACCTTAACACATTGGACTTTGCACCCTCATTATTACAATGAACGTACCGGCTGGAGTCGCACTGCGGGTGTCAAGCTTGACCTGTCGTTGACTGTACCTGCTATCATTGTGTTAAGTAATTTAATTAGGGTATCTATTGTCTTTTTGGGCTGCGTGGAAGCCTTCTTGGCCGAGTGGTAGTTAGTTGCTCTTTCTTTTCAATGACAAAAGTTAAGGAACGTTGGCCTTGGTCACAACTCGGATGGTTTACCGCTAGTGGAACAAGAACCAGAGCAATTCCGTGTTTTGGAAGGCACGTTCACGCACGCACGTCCCGGCTATTGTCAATGATGGACGTCGTTAAGCTAAGTCGGGGGTCACTTGGTGTCTGGAAAACTGTGGCAACCAGGTTGGCCATTAATTTGGCAAAGCCTAATAAATAAATATAAATAAAGTTTGGTCATTAATTTTGTCGGATTTGCCTCTAGGAAGCATAGACTTAAGATTTTTGAACTTTAAACCTATATTTAACAATAAAAGGTAACGTAACACAAACCTCAGCAAGTGTTAAATTTTTTAAAATTATTTTGTGGTTGTTATCTAAAAATATGCTTTCAAAAGACTCAGTTTACACCGCAAAACTCTGCGGCTGTTAATTTCGCAGTAGCTGAACATACCTTTAAACGTAAAGTATCTTATGCAATGGAGTAAGCAGATATTCAAATTATGCGGCAAAGGGTGAGGTTTCTAGAACTTAAGAGAACTTTAATAGTATAGTCAAGAGCACGTCTAGCTTAACAAATTTAACTGGTTACCGTTCTTATTTAAATATATTTCAATAATGGAGTGTCAAGCTTGACGTGTTCTTGTCTGTGCAGTCAGCTCAACCAGTAGGATAAAGACAACAACGTACACACGGCCGCTCGTCAGTGGAAACACTTTGACCTATGAGCGGGTCTCTGGTGTCAGGCGTTTGTAGCGTAGCGCTGGGTCAGCTTACACTGGTTTTGTTTCTAGTAAATGTCAGAAAATTTGATTCGCTTAACAAATATGACATAGCTATGGACACTAAACCTCGAAATAAAAAAATCAAAGTTATTTAAAGGGTCATACACTTGCAATTGCAAAATAAAAAATCCATCCATGTCAAAAAAATTGAATTTATAGCCGAAAAAAATCAGAGGCCATAAGTCCGCACATGTCCGGATAAAATCTTGATGATTGTTACCCTGATTAAGTATTGGTAAATTGTAAATTACGTGAAATTAGGTTCGAGGATGCAGTGACACCTCATTCATGGTCATGCTTTTACAAACCCACTATCGGTTTACAATCGTTACATTCTTGAGAGCACCATCGCTTCTTAGCTTTTATTTTATGATTATACTCGTAGCACCATTTAACTCTGCAGAGACTTTTAAACAATCACAGAACACGGTTTCTATAAAACACTAACAATTTGCCTGTTCGTCCTCCTTTCACTACAGTTTTATGAGACAATACACTCCTTGCAATCATCTTCTATTCGCTCTTTTATTCTTTAGGAATTCCAATCTTCTTCAAATCATGTGGATACTAGGCTCAAAAATGGTTTGGCCCACATTGGATTTTTGATCTCTTTTTTTAACAAACTGACCCGTAGCAGAAATAATGTTATAAGTGCCTAAGGAAAGGACATAGCGCTTACGAGAGCTTATCCGAAAAAGCTAAAAAAAATCAGCATAACCATCTACGTCAGCTCCTAATTTGTAGGTACTGTATTTTACCGTCCTGTACAGACGTCCCTACATGAGATCTTCTTGCCCCTTTTTGACTTTTCTATTCTGGATATTATCTGTCCGCCTATAAAATCGACAGAAATCTTCAAAAGAAATCTTCAACTTTTTTATTTTTGTTTGTGCGTTTGTTTGTTCTTTGTCTGAGTGTCATTTATCTATTTATGTATGTATATCAGTCTCTGGTACTTATAGGCTTCGCCTAGTTTGGGATCAGATGACTTTGTGAATTTTCCCCCTGTATTCATTTATTTATTATTTATTTTAGATACTTGGGAACCATTACTTTTATTAAAACAGTAATCTCTGTCACATGAACCAACTACATCAACGGTTCGTCCTCCTTTCACCTGTCATCATACCAATAAGACAAGAATACAGTGCTCCAGTCAATTTCTTAATGTATGTGTTGCAAGGCCAATTTGACTGTTAAAGTTAAACCAAACGGTGAACGATTGGCACGCCACGACAAACTATTGGTTTGCAACACTACGCACGTCATATTGTATAGAAAACCAGTTTGAATTCAATTTGTAGTTTTGCTAATTGATCAGCGAAGAATTTTCATTTTTGTGAATGCAAAATGGCATTAAACGAATTGCTACACATGCAATGTGACTAGGGTACCGATTCAGAAAACGAATTGGGTTGAATAAATCTATAGTATTTTTTTTTATGTAGTATACTTTTACTCATAAAACTTATAAACCTTTTCCAAACAAGAAAATTTTCCCATTTTTAAGTTACATTACGCTTTTCAGGAAACCTTAATAATAATAAGTAATGACGCTGTATAATGAATAATAGTCACAGTTACTAAACTCGACTATTATTTAAGTCATTCAAAAAGTGATTTATAGTTTTATTCAAAGTGTCCCCCAAAATTAAACGCAATTTTTTTGTACTCTTCCATCATTCTTTGTTTTGTTTTTACTTTTTCCAGTTGTGAAATAATAGTTATAATGATAGTGATATGTAGTTTTAAGAAATAAACTCTTTTGTAGAAAAAACATTCCACTTAAGAGTTTATTTCTTTTAGGTGGTCGTTACTCTGAAATAATTAACAACATTGCGTATAAACAATTTACATTAGAATTTTTGAAGTAGTTTAAAGTTGCTCCAATTTTATTATTTAGTTCAAAGGCGTTCCAGCCTTGGTTTTAGTGTTCTGTTTCTCATAATCGTAAACCAATTTTAACAAGATACACTATAAAATTTCATATAAAAAGTAAAACGAACATTTTTATAACTAGGTAAGTATATGACGGTTGTTAGTTGTAGTATCTTATCGTTACAATCTCTATTTACTAATTAGGATACGTACGCAGTCACAAAAATTCATTAAATTCTTTAATTGTTTTAGAAAATAATAAAAATATAAACATAATCGTCATTAGAAGATTTTAAAACCATAAGCAGATTGTCAGCCCTGCTGGCTGCCGTGACTTGGTGAGCGGGTCAGGTCGTTCTTTTTACCCGACTGCCCCAAAACAGGAGGGTTTTGTTTTTCGAATGTAAGTATGTATGTTGATTTCTTTGTCGCGCTCTGCAGCCTAAAAGCTTCGGACGATTTCAATATGTGAAGTCTCGTTAAATTTGTTTTTATTGTGGGAGTGTCGTAGGGTACGAGTATAAAAAATAAAAGAAATAAAAAAATATTTCATTAATAAAACTAAAAACTACTAAATAAATAAAATTATTTCAAAAAACAAAATAGTCGATTGTGTAGTAAAATATGAACTGAAAAGAGAAAAACCAAGTTAATGAGGTATTGCAGGCGGGGACAAACCGGGGCGGACTTTTTTCAACATCAAACATATTTTGTAGTTTTGCCTGCAATACCTACCTCATGAAATTTTTAGAAGTTAGTCTTTCTCTCTTCAGTTCTTATTTTTTTACATACTCCGTTATTTTGTTTTTTTGAAATATTTATTCTTGAGTAGGAGGTCGATCGTGGTAATTGCAAACAGTTTTAACGTTAAAGAGGAAGATATTTGGTTTCAGAAATGTTTTGGTTTTGCTTTGGCTTCACGGATGCAATTTTTGGTATCGTGGTAGGAACAAAACTGTTTACGTTACGCATACGTTACGTTAAGTGAAACCAAACTGAAGCCGTTTAGATCTTTTGTCTATGGACTAGATCTTGCAACGAGTATTACAAAATACTATGGTTACTTTCATATCGACAAACGTATCGCGAATAGAGCAGCACTATCCAGCGTTGCCGCTATAGATTTTTTATTCCAATTTCGGATTTTTTTGGTATGTAGCGGAACTTAGTGGTCCTTAGACACAACAGACAGATGGACCAAAAAAAATATCCGAAAAGGGTTAATATTTTCCACTAAGACATAGAACCCTATAAAACTTATTTCAACTAGTGGATATTTGCAGATTGCAGACCCATAATAACAAACAGATAAATTTTATTTGAGTATCTTCTATTCTATTTTTATATCTAAGCATCGAGTCTATTTTCCCGCGTAAAACCAGTGTTGTTCAAGACTCGATTCGCTAGACAAGCTCTACAACTTTTTTTACATTTAAAAAAATCGGATCAATCTGGAATGAGTAACTGGCAGCACCGTAAATGACAAGAGAAAACATAATTATAACCTCGAAAACACAGATTAGTATCTCGAAAAGCTACAACAAAAATTGAATTGAAATTCAATCAACGCACAGACTACTAATGTTTCAGGATAATTGAAGACTCGTCAATAAACATTTTTCGTTGCCAAGGATTCAGTCGCCTCCTGAAGCATTGTCACCAGTTCTAGTGGATGTGCGATCCCAGCATTTATTGATTATAAACGAGGACACCAAATAGAATCAAAGAACATGGGTTCGCGCTCGCCTTCTCCATCCACACCGCGTAGCCAGAGGCCACATGAGAGTCAGGGAAGAAGCCAACGTGTCCGCAACTGGGAAAGAGTGCATCGGCCGAGGCTACAGGATAGGAACCCTCCTATCCTGGAAGCAAGGAAGACAAATACTTAATTTACCTGTTATAAGTATTTTAACCTAAGGGTTAACTGGAGGATGGGCAGCAGCATCCTCCTTTGTATCTTACATCTTACCTACTTACTGCGGTCACCTACAACCGCGGTCCATGGTGCCAGCCGTAACGCTAACAAGCGAGGTGACTGTGGTACTTCCCCTCCACATTTTTTCCAGCAAAAGCTAGAATTCTGGAGGGAGCTCCCTGTCCTGTAGTGGACGTTTCATGGGATGTTATGATGAAGTATTTTATATGGGTATAAGATTTTATTACTTACATAAAACAATATTAGAAAGAAAAAACAAATGCACTTCTTGCAAAATTATTCTCAATAGTCTTAAGTAAGATGATAAGCATATTTTCAGTGAAACCACTGGTTTTGGTGATCCATTAACTTGATAATGATAGTTTATATTCATAATAATTTATTGTAATCTTGTTTATTTTGTAAACAGGAAACCGTACTGCCCTCGAAATGCCAAATTTTAGTGGCCAAAATAGAAGAGCTACATGCCCGAAGACACAATACGCTGGCTCAGGCTACGCTGATGCAAGCAGAGTCAGCAAAAGTGCGGGCTCAGGCTGGTTAGATTCAGGCACAGGCCTTCGCAACATTCAGCCAAACGTTGCGGCTATGGTTCCTGTGATGAGTGCGTATGTCAGAAGGACTAGGATACAAAGGGTAAGATTGGAATATCTGTTGGTTTTTCTCATTTCTTTTTATTTTATTTATTTGTGTTTGGGACAACAACAGCATAAAATTACACTGTTTTTCTTAACTTTTCTAAGTAACAAAAGCCAATAACTTCTATCCACAGTCTTTTTCTTCTTTGTGAAGCAATTTAACTGGTGGTCCAGTTGATGAGGTCTTCGTACCTATGGAAAGACACCACTTTGATATTCACACCATGGAGCAATGGCTACCTTGGTTATTAGTAAATTTTTTTTAACAATTTTAATACCTATATAAATTCTTTCAGATGCAGATGGTTTCATCATCCAATGAAGAATGATCGTACAAAAAAAAACAGGCCTAAATAGTAACCTTGATCGGACAGTTTGTATGGAGAGGCCTTTTTTCATTTCTTGAAAGTTTTACTTGCAAAAAATTTTTAATTACATCGACTGATCGTGCACTTTCAGATTTGAAAGGCTATTCTTCACACCCTGTGAAAAAGTGTTTTATTTTTGGGTGTTGTTAAGCCCATATTACATTTTCCTAGAACTTGTAGATTACAGATTAAAGTGTGGCAGAAATCTCTTTAAATTTCTAGCAATACAATTTATCATCCAAGTTCTCGGGTAATGTAACAACTTTTCTAATTTTCTAGGCTGTGATTTAAATAAATAAATAAAAATATTAGGTAAAAAATGTTTAATTATAATTATGTTACTTACATTAAATATTATATAATTACTATGAATTTGCTTTGTTTTGACATACTTTTATTTTGTTTGAATTATTTTTATTTTATTTCCAATATTATTGACGATCATATTATTCATTGACATCTGAACAATCTATGTAATTTTGAATGTGATAATATGAAATAAAGAAATCTAATCTTAGTTTAAGCTTAAATTAAAGTAAGTACTAGTTTACAAGCATCTTAATGTTTAAAAAAATCTGATATTATGTAATTCTAAATAAAAGTGTTAATTAAATATTTTAATATGTGTTTTTATTAGCCTATTTCCATTACTTTAGGAAGGAATAATGTTCCTCTGGCGCCATAGTGTGCGCACGAGGGCAGGAATGGTATTCTTTTCTGTTAATATTTGCTCCTCATGAATCGCCGGCTTCAAAATGGCTATATGGGTGCATCTATAGAGCCCAGAACACCTGGTATCCTTGTAGCTTGATAGAAACTGAAAAAAAAGTACATTACAATTAGATATTTAAGAGAGGCAGCAAATATAAGTGGGTAATTTTTACGAATCTTTTTTCATGTTCTGCATGAATAGTAATTAAGAACATAGTTTTGAACTATTTATTTGTTGATGTTATCCTACACCTTGTAGTAAGTACCTACTAGGTGTATTTACATTGGTCAAACATGAACTAAACTTATTTGCTTACTGTCTTTTGATTTTTTCCCTGTCACTTAGAGTGAACGGGAATGCTACATGTTTATTTAATATCTCTGGATTATTAAGTGCCTCCGTCACTTCTTTTATAGCTTAACTAACACTAGCTTGGGCAACTGAGTGGTATTTATTGGGTGGATTGAAATAGTATATAGGTACCTAGGTTATAGATTCTGAATACCTGGCACCACAAAGCACTGACTAGTTATAGGTACCTATGTCTATGTGGTGCCTTTGTCATTCGGTAGGTAATTATCTTACATATGACTTACTTTTGTCTCCACGTCTAGACCATCAGAGCCCACAGGGGCGGCCATAAATGGAGATCCTTCAGACACTCAGTTTTGAAAACACAGGTGGATAGACGATATTTCTTGCGAAATTGTCTTTCGGTTACTTAAAGAAATGTCTTGTTGCCTCAGGGCTATATTCCTGTTCCGAGAATTAATTCTTTTTCCCTCGGTGACCACTGCATTTGCTTGGTGCATCATCTGTGTGTACAGAGACATAATTGTAGACACTAGAACTTCAGCAAAAATTCAAAATAATACACTTTTTTCTCTCCGAACAAAGTCGAAATACCTCCATAATTCAATATGAATGATCCAAAATGCCTTAAAAAGTTCGTCGCAACTAACTTTTTCAAAAACGTTCGCAAAGGCGTTCCCAACGTAAGGCAATTGGTAGGAAACGCTGTCAAAAATTGACAAAAAATTACCACGATACCAATAAACTCCTTAAGTTACGTTCGTTTGTTACCACAGATTATTAAACCTTTTCTTCAACGAATCTGCAGAGAAAAAACCAAATGGTTTTCGTTTGAATAATTACCACGATACGAAATGTGCTGTTCGGTGGCTCAACGTAACGTATTAAGTAAAAGGTTTTGCTTTGGTTTCATCGTATAAATTACCACGATCGGACTCCAGGTAGCTACTCACGTACTCACAAACATTTTCTAGAATGACACATTCTAGAAGATTTTTCTAACAGAAGATTTTTCCGTAGACCACGCAGAGGTAAAAAATGTCTATTTTCAAGAACAGTCTTTTGTAACATTCTTGATTTATATTAAAAGACACTCAATTTATGTACATTTTCTTAGAATTTTCAAATTGCTTTAATTTTTCAGTTTCAGGCCAAGAGTTCCAATGCCCCGACAAGACTGGCTTCTTCGCGGATCCATACCAGTGTGACCTTTATTACAAATGCTCAAAAGGTCAGTATCGTGCGATAACAATAAGAGGTAGATATGAAAGACTAGACATTCAGGATATGCATAGCTATTGTCATAAGTACCTAATTTGCATATCAAATGTCTTGATATTTTAAAACTTTATATTATGAAACATGTATGAATTTAATAAACTGGAGGAGGGTCGGCAGCATCCTCCTGTGTATCATACCATTTTACTTACTGTAACGCTGACAAGCCAGGTGACTATGGTACTTCCCCTCCACATTTTTCCAGCAAAAGCTAGAATTCTGGAGGGAGCTAACTGTCTTGTAGTGGCCATTTCATGGGATGTCATGATGATGAATTTAATTCAGTTCAAAACTATACCTCATATAAACAGATATTGATTCTGTTTTTATATAATTTTTTTTGTCCAAACCTTGTATATGCAAATCTAAAATCCAAACCTTCTATATTAATCGGTCTCAGCGGCAGTAATTCCAAACATTGGGTAACTTCATGGGATTTAAACAGAACTTGCTTCTTTTGTAAACATATAATCGTATTCTTCTCTTCTTCATTTAATTTTTTTGTTATAATTTATTTTTATAAATATAACTTACTTTATTCTTCAAAACCACGTCCTTCAATGCACTTGCATCCGTCTTAATGTAATTGTTTCAAGAAAAAATAAAGTTTTATGAAGGAAATGCAAGCGGCTCTAGTGGTCCGTAATAATCAAGGAAGGCGGATGTCCTTAATGGGTTCCTTATAAAATCAACTTACAATAGGCTATTTGGTACAGTTAACGACCGGTAAAGCTTGACACTTGCAGTGCAACTCTAGCCCGTACGTCTATTGAAACAAGATCAGTACAAAGTCCAACGTGTCAAGCTTGATGTGCTCTTGACTGTACCTGGTTGAGAACGAGACCTTACCGTGCAATAGTTATATTTGGCCTACCTTAAAACAATTAGTTTAAATAAATAGTTATTTACTACTTAGGACGTTTCTTATACCTAACGAAAGATGGCATGATGTGGCGACATGAATTTTAGTGAATTTTATAAAACACACGTTTTTGTGCTAGATTAATAAAACAGGACAAATCACATTGTTAGTAGAGTAGAGACCCTTTCTTTAACGCCGAAAGAAAGCTATTTTAGTCTCCTTCCATATTTGCGTGATGAACATGATATAAGTGAATATAAGTGTTTGTTTTGTGTCTTTTACTATGGATATCGATTTCTGATCGCTTTTAAATGTAGTCCGTGTAGTTCCGGCAAAGAATATCACCAACCCCTCTACCCGTGGATGTGGTAAGAGGCGACTAAGGCTTACGAAACAGAGCATGGGCAGCAGAATCTTTCTGTGTTTCGTACTATTATACGCAGTCACAAACAGCAGCGGTCGCCAGCCGCAATGCTTACAAGCGTGGTGACTATGGTAAATGCCCTCCAAAATACCACGTCTTTTTGCTAGAGTTCAATATATAAGATGGCACGATGCTCACAAAGATGCTGCTGCCCATCCTCTAGTTTATAATGCCTTAGTCGCATCTTACGACACCTATAGGTAGAAAGACGGGTTGGTGCTAATTTCGGTTGGCACCAAACGGGTCACATAGCATCACTTAATTTTTAAAACTATGTAATTTAACTGACTTTATAAAGATACATGACAATTCTAATAATAATAAAGTTTTAAATTTTTATTTCTGTTTAACAAAAAAAAAATACACGTATACCAAACGTAACGTGATACCAAACAATATAAATAATCCTACAATAATAAGCAGGAATTTTTCTCCTTGAAACTTTTATTGCTAATTATATTTTCCTTTTGTAAATTAAGTTGCAAAAATCATGTCGTTAGTCACAGCCCTTGTGCATTGCCGTGCTTCTAGGAAATTGCTTCATCGAGAACATTACTAAAGCAAATAGAGTGAGAACTGCTTTTCCAACCTAACTTGGTACGGTCGGCAACGAAACGACATACACTAGTATATCCACATCCACATATCCACATTTTTACGGGATATAACTTTTGTCCCACCCCGTACACTAAATGAGCGTGAATTTGAAATTTGAAATTGGAACGTCGCGTAGGATTGCAGATTCAGTATAAAAGACCCAAAGGGCCCTGAGTCAAGTGGCTTTCTACAATCGCAAACGCCAGTAGAATAGAATAAAACTCTATGGATTTGACATAAGCTGTCACGTGACATTTCGTTAGCTTATGTCAATCCCATACATTTTCATTCTATTCTACTGGCGTTTGCGATTGTAGAAAGCAACTTGACTCAGGGCCCAGGAGGACCACGCGAATCGCACGGGCGGGTGTGCGTGGGGTGCAGGGTGGATTGCAAGGGGGGCGGAGAGAGTCCGTTCTGTATGTTAGTACTACATATTACTTTATTCTGTGCTTTTGTGCTAAGTCCGTCCTTTGCATCTTTTTTCCGAAAAGCAGCAGTGCTTGCATTGCTGTGCTATGGTTCAGCTATACGAGAGGCAGTGAAGTTACCGGAACATAAGATATGTCTTATTCTTCCTCAGGGTATAAAACGCGCTTTGCAGTGTTATAAGTGCCAGTCGACAATTGCTGTTATAAATCGGTGGTTATCACTTACCATTAGGTTACCTATATGCTTGTTTACAATTTTGCGACCTTAAAAAAATAAAAAGGAAACATATTTATTTACCTTATAAAATGTTTATTTTCTTACACCTATGGGCAAAAGCCTGCTCTTCTTTAACTAAATGGGCACTATGTAAGAACTGAACTTTACCAAACCAAGTTTTACATAAGTAAATACCTAATTAAGGTTTAGTTAAAGCATCTAAATTTGTCACGTCTCAGCTTATTATTAAAAAGTGTAACCTAAATTGTTGCTTAACGTACAGCTAAGAGCACGTCGAAGTTGGCGTGACACTCTTATGTTAATAGCAGTAGGCGCTAAACTCACGCTGCGAGTGCCAAGCTCGACCTGCTGTTGACTGTACCTACGTTTTGCGACATTGGGCAAAGAATTTTTATAACGCGTGAAAGCGTTAACTAGCCTTTGTACTTTACCAACCATGACACGAGGCCTCAAAAGTGGCTGAAGTGTTCTTGTATTGTTTTAAAAGAAATTTTGTTAATTAGCGATAATGTTAACTGTGAGAATTAGATGAGAAAGCTAAGAACTATTTGGTCGTGTTAATTCATTTAAGTAATCTAGATTTTTTTACAACCGTACTATTAAAAAACTCAATTAACCTCTATTTTAGTTTCAAAACTGTTTGAAGTTGTTATGCAGCGTTAAGTTAACAGCGAAAAACGCTAGATTGCTCTTCTATGAAAGAAGAGCAATCTAGCGTTTTTCGAGTTGTAGAACTCCATAAATTATTTTTCTTTTAACTTTTCAAAATTATAAAATTTTTCTTTCAAGCCTGATAAATTTTATGCTTTTTCTTAATGAGAAACTTATGATTACAGGTCAAGCAGAAACAAAACTATGTCCTGACGGTCTGGTCTTCAATGATGAGAATCCCAACAAGGAGAGATGTGACATCCCTTCCAATGTCGATTGTGGTGACAGAAAAGAACTTCGTAAGTTATTCTTAATTATTCTTAATTATTCTTACTTTTCTATTTTCAACTTGCGCAATCGAGTGACGGTGCTCTTGAGCTGCTGTAACTAGATGTTTTTAGTTTCTTTGGTTTTGATAATTTTGAAAGTAACAAACAGTTGTATTCAATGAAAAAAGAACTAGGTACGTGTGTTTTTTAAAACACACTTGGTGTTTAGAGCCAATTTGGGTCTATTCATGTAGGTAGAAAATAAAGTCGGTGTTTATTTTCTGTATAAGAAATATTAGCGCAGACGTGGGTATTCAAATAAAAATGTACAACGCGACTCGCGCGTCACCCGAGGTTTTGGCGCGTCGGTGCGATAAGGAAAGCGGGCCGGCGATATAGTTGTTAGCAGTCGCAGTCGCAATACGGGAGATCTGGCGAACGGTCGCTTGGGTGCGCGTATCGGATAAGCCACAGCGGTGGTCGCGCTTGGGGTTGTTTATTTCCCGAATCGGGATTCGGCGGAATATCATATTGAGGTTGCGCGGGGCAATCAAGTAATTTAGTGGTGAACTATCAATTCGGAGGCGTAAAGGGACTCGTGTCAGTGTAAACGAGACGCCATTTTGGGTTAGCGCAAGCGGCGCGTATGGACTCATAGTAATTATGTTATCGGAATAAGTGTGTAGTGATTATACCGTTCGGGACAGTTTCCTGGATCGCAGGGAGGACAGGAACTGCGGTTGATGGACAATTGTGTATAAGTAACTCGTTTTAATAAGTACCACGCTAGACGGGGCGTGGCCGGTGATAATTTGACTATATCTTGGCAATCCGCGTGGTGTGTGGGACGATTGAGAGCAATCGCCGCGTAGTTGCTATGGACTTGTGATTGGAAGGCAGATTTCCGGAATTGTCTGCTGTAGCGGGTGTCGACCTGCGCATTCGGTGACCGCGGCGTGCTTGAGGCATGAGGCTGGGGTTTGACCTGGATGCCTGCTGCGGGAGCGGCCAGCACTAAAATCGGCGCGGATCATCGCATCGACACCACCGTACACATTATAATTTATTCTATGTAATTGTATTTATTGGACATTACTACTTGCACACAAATAGTAGGTACACTTCCAAATGTACATTTCGACTCGTCGCGACCACGGGAATACGATCGGTAAGTCACTTTGCCTACTTGTGAAAAGGGTTGCAATTTCGGTCAAGCGCGAGTCATCCGGGGCACCAAAATTATATTAGTGGGTGCGTAATTTATTCGGAGCATATTTGACGGTCCGACGGGTTAGAGGCCACCGGGCGGTCATCTAGGGACGTAGTTCGGGTTGGTGCTCTTAACGGAATTTTGGTGTTCTCGAAATAAACATTATAATTGTTTCGGTCATCGACCCTGGATACTCCAGCCGGTTGGAGAGGGTTTATTGTGGGATGATAGTTTCCTTAAGTGGTCGTCCTTAGGGTGCGGGCATACTAGCGGCAACGGGTGCCTCCGCAGTGGGACGACGTGGGGTTATTCTGCACGTAACGGGTGTGACACCGGTCACGAGCGTACCATCTTCGGTACGATACGTGTAATATAGTTAAGGTAGGCAGTTATAAGTTTAGCGCTGTGTATCGCAGCCCAATTTTTTACGCTCTCGCTCGGGTCTACGAGTGCACAGTTGCACTCCTGGGTACGTTTAACTCATAGGGCCCAGCGGACGTATCGGACCCGGGACGCGGAGCGGACAAAACACTTGGTTAATGTTAGAAGGAAGTTGCTGAATGCGAGAAATACGGAGTGGTAATTTTTTTTGGTTTAAAAGGTTCTTATGATGGTCCTTGATGGAGGCTTGAGTTTTGGGTTACGCTCTAATAAAAACGGATAGAGTAAGTTTGGTCAATATGGAGGTCCTTAAAAGCAGCCTTTGCCCAACTGCGGATGCCATTTAGCTGATGATGTTGATTGTCAACAGATATCAAAATCCTGTTCTCCTTTTTGTTACATGTAATACGAGTTGATAATATCTTTTTGTTTTGATTGCAGAGGAACCTAAACCAACCAAGGACTGCCCACGTCAAAACGGCTATTTTAGACATCCAGACCCTAAGGTACCGTAGATTTTCACAGGGTGTTTGGTATATGTCTGAAAACCTATCAGATGGTTGCTTTACCCATAAAACTGCACAACTTTCCCTGAGGAACATAAGTCACAATACGAAAAAACCCGTTTCAACGTCCCATAGAAACTGTATAAGCTGGAAGAATATTTTGTATGGAAGGTAAAAACAAAATTTCATACATCGACCTATGTTTCTTAATGAAAGTTGTTCAGTTTCATAGGTAGAGTAACCCGAGAGGATTGCAAACCCGCCCTGACCACCCTGTATAACGTGTCTTAATTAAATATGCAAAAATTTTAATTTAATTCACACTAGGGATAAAAATTCTCGACCGCATCTGCAATACTAAAATCTGTTGCCAGGGTAGGCAGATTAGTAAGTTAAAGTTTGGCAAGTTGGAATTACGAAAGATAGGCTAAGGCAGTGACAGAATAACAACCAAGCAATGTCTGTGTAAATCCCCTCCAAGGTACCACGCGTTTTCGCTGGAGTTCCGGAGATAGCTCCAGAACGTTTTATGGAATGTTATGCCAGAATATGTTATGCCAGAATAGAGCTCTTTAACTAGAAAAACCAGCATCATCCTAACAAAGCTAACTTTTAAAAGCATATCATTTTACAAAACACTTAAGACCATCAAGCAATATAAATAAAGGCCAGATTAAAAGTACCCTAAACCTACGAGCATGTATGAAAGGTTTGATGAGAATACGGGAAGCGAGGGAAGTATGTCATGATCGTAGCAGGTGGACTGTGGTATTTGTCTACCCCGATGGGAAAGAGGCGTGAATTTGGAGGCGTGAGGCATTTGTATGTTAAATCCATATTTTTTAAATTCAAACGTCATGTTTTAACATTATCAGTTTGAACTTTCAGGCTTGTGACAAGTTTGTGTACTGCTCTGACGGATTACCCAACGAACATCCCTGCCCTCCTGGTCTGATCTTCGACGAGGAATCCTCCAACTGTGACTGGAAGGAAGCTGTTGACCGCGACTGCGAGCATCCTACTAAGGGTAAGTCATTTTGAATAATGACGTATTTGTGCCACTTAACGTATACGAGTATGTCGCAACCAACTGGTTTAATCAGGCAGTTAATAAATGCTTAGGCGGTTGATTGACTGCCGGCATTCAATTGAATGGCTAGAGAACACGTAGCCCAAACGTTGAAAACAACGTTGCTAAACGTCCTATAGCCATCTCGTTGAACTTGCTCATAGGTTGTAAGTCAAACACAACCTAACCGACTATGTTAGGTTGACTTATGACCACAACGCAAGAGCCGAGCGAGCAAAGCGAGCGTGCGCGGTAGCAGCCGGCGAGTGCCAGAAGAGAATTAAAACTTACTTGTACTGCTGCACAAATAACTATTTTTCTGCAAAAATAATTATTCTGCGATCAAATAATATATTCTGCTGGACAAATAATTATTTTGCAGGAGAAATAAATTTAGAGCTGAAGAATTTTTGCTGAAACTAAACCTTGTTACATTTAAAAACCCTAATATCAAATAAGTTAATCCATCCTGATTTCTTTTACAGACGTTCTAGACGACGGCTTTTCCTGCCCGGACGGTGAAGTAATGGGCCCCAACGGACGCGCACTCCCCCACCCCACCTTCCCCCATCCTGAGGACTGTCAGAAGTTCTACATCTGTCGCAACGGCGTGCAGCCGCAGAAAGGAAGCTGTCCCTCTGGCAAGGTTTACAATGAAGATACCTTCATGTGTGATGACCCGGAGAAGGTTCCTGGATGGTGAGTTGGTGTTACTGTTCAAGTAGTATATCAAACTCTCAAATCCTTAACTTATTGAGATGAGCGTGCAGTACAATATGTGCATTGTGCATGTTAGAGGTTAGAAGAGACGTGTCAAAAAACTAGAAAATATGTTATTCCTCCCACAAAAATTTACTGTTGCCAAAAAAATCTTTAAAAAATCTCGTTTTTTGGCCTTTTTTGGAAAAGTGGTTTGGTTTGTGTTTGGAACCTACTAAAATTTTGCTATAGGTCTGAAAAAAGGAACAACAAGCAACATAAAGGCTTCTGTCTCGTTTTTATTGATTTTTCCACTCCTCAGTATTGAGGTCTTTAATTGATTACAAAATGTTTGTTTTATTTTTCAGTGAAAACTTCTACGAGGGCCAGCCGTTGGAGAAGAACAAACTGCCCAAAAAGGCGTGATCTAAAATAATATTCTAGCTAGTTTGTAACAATTATACAGTAATATTAATTACAAATTGAGTTTAATTTAGTGACGATGTTTTAACAGTTTCAATAGTAATGAGCGGCGGAAAATCCTGGCTAATTTACTGTCATATCGTCTGGGTTGTAAGATCGATGACCTACCTCACAAACCCTGCGGTTAGAGTGGTTGAGCCGCCCCCAAAAGACCTGAATCATTGATACTGTTCTAAATTAATAGATAAGCCATTTTTGTTTATTTTATTCTCAAATATTAGACAAGTCCGTCGTATTTACAAAATGAAAGTCTTGCTTCCTACATAGAATACGTGTACAACCCAAAGACTGCACTCTAAATACGTCTGTGTGTGAGAGAGAAATAAAACCAAAAGCTCTTAGCAATTTGACCCGTGTAATAATCAAAATTCCTTTAATACGGAGGACTGAGTACAAGGCAAAAAGTGCTTAAAACTACTAGTATTTTCGTAGATGAAACATCGTAACCATGTTTTAGCTAACTGGCAAAATTGAACAACGCCATCTACATTTATCTTAAGAACTTAACTTACAAAATTATTGAAAATAATTGCAAAACATAACTTTAGGTGATACTTAAACAGTAAGTGTAGCGACACACATCTTTCCGACCCGGAATTCGGGATTCCGGGTTTTGATTTATGTATATAGGCTTACTTCAGTCCAACATATAAAATTAGTTAAATTTCAATCGGTTTACTCGTACAGATGTGAGTACAAAGTTTATAGCCGCGAAGTACGATTATCAAAAACCCCGTTTGAATCGGTACAGTCATTTGCGTTATCAGTAAAAGCTCAAACTCCACGCAAACGAAGTCGTTGGCACAGATCATATAGATGACCTACACCGAGGTTTTTTCACCACTCTGATTACAATGACTCAAATTTAGCTTGCCAGAGGGGCAAGAACCGAACTTAATCGTTATCGATTCTCTCTTTTTTTCTGTACAAGAAGAAAAGAGAGATTCGATAACGATTGAGTTCGGTGCTAGCTACAAACAGGCAAGTTTTGAATTAACGGCGGCATCTCTACTAAATAGCGCCTGACATTAAAAGAACTACAAAAGTAAAAAACTGTTGCATTGATTTTTATTGAATACTGGTTTTTATCAAGTATAAATCTCGTTCGTATTCTTTTTCAAGCTAATTTGAATTTAAAAAATTATTCTATGAAAACTTGCACCTTTTCAATTGACCTTGAAAACGTCCTAGTGCGTTTTTCTTGGAGGAATTTGGTAGTTCTAGTTCTTAGCCCCGCCCGTGTGGTACCAGCGAAGAATAGTACCAACCCATCTCTATCCGTTGGTATCGTATGAGGCGACTATGGTGTTATGAACAAGAGGATGTGTCTGTACCATGTAACATACTGCGGTCACCATACTAATTATGAAAGGAGATCCTTTTCCTGCACTAGACGTTTCATGGGATGTTATGATGAGTTTTCAGCTCGAAAATTCAAGAATACAAAAATTTCATAATTGGATTACAATTGTTAATTACTTAACTCAGCATACTCTAGTAGATTGTAATAAAGTGCATTTTTACTGATCATTAATTGAACACAACTTTTAGTAAGTAATTAATAAAAAAAACTCGCAATAGGTCAACGCGAGCGGATTGTGGAGCAATTAGTAATTACAGAGGATAATTGTTATTGGTTGCGCAAACACAGGCGATGAAGGAGTTGGCTAACCTGTCCCTACATATTATACAACGCATAACTGGTTAATATAGGGTGACTTTTAATTAGTTCTTGATAGAAAAAGGTATGAATGTACTCATGATACTGAACAACTTTGCCCAAGGGACATAGGTCGAAATACGAAAATCTAGTTTTGACCTCCCACAAAAACTGCTAAAATAAATACAATTTTAAATATGCAATGAAAGAAAACCACGACTGCTTATGTCTCGTGTCAATCGCTGAACGTTTATTTTTTATATATTCTCCAAGGAGATTCGCAACATCCTCCAAAGGCGGAAAATTACAAAAATTACTAAATAAACATAAACTTGTACAAAAACAATTCTTGTGATACCAACTTCAATTAGGTATAAATTCTGACAGACAAGGATAATAAGACTTTAACAAAAAAAAATTAAATCTGTACAAGGATTAAACGCTTAGACTGTACCTGCTAGGCAACTGGACTTTTCTACCACTACGCGTCGTATATACCGGAGAATTTTCCTCGGTGTTTGGAGGAACAATTAGTGCTCTCTCCGCATTTTCAGGAATCAAAAATGAATTATTGTTACCTGAGACTTCTAATCTGTACAATCGCTGTACAGGACGCACTCTGTCACCCGTAGTAGTATGGATGCGGGCGGTCCTCGCAATACCATCTCTGCCTACAAACATCTCCTTTATAACCCCTAGAGGCCATTTTATCCTCTTCTCGTCTGTCTCCACAAGAACAATATCGCCAACTCCTAATACATCTAGCCTTTCATTTCCCTTTTGTACCAGAAAGGCTAAATACTCTGACTTGAACCTTTCTCGAAATTAGGCAACAAATCGTCAAAATTAGTCCTAAAAGGTAAATTGACTTCATACCTGCCATCGTCAAGCGACTTTACATTTTCTTTAAAAGTATTTAACATGTCAGTCACCACCTCTGACTTTGAATTCATTTCCACGGGATCCTTGATACCGAGAGTCTCCAGCGACCAATAATCTGTCAAATTATTCTCACATGAGCAGTGTAAAATAGTCGAAATATTATTACATGCATCAATACCCACCTGTCTTCCTTGCAAAGTCCAGCCTAGCTTGGTTTTGATAGCAACAAGACCGTTCTCCAACTGTACCACTGTGCCTGACAGCAAAAAACCTAAATAATCAGCCCCAATAAGTAAACCTATATCGGAAATATTACCCGTGTCTGTCAAAATTATATTTTTCCTAACAAGTATATCCTTAAGAAGCTTATCAGTAAAATTAACTTTAGGAATATTTCCACAAATGGTTTCCTGGCTGATGGCCGACAAATTGAAGCTAAAAGAATGGTCGGCTGAGTTTAACTTCAAGTCATACACTTTACATTCTTTTGCTTTTGTTTGTAAGCCTCCAAAAAGACAATGTGTCATCTTTTCTTGTCCAGCTGATGGTATTTGCAGGGTCTTGACAACGTCTTCACGTACATAAGTGCATTGAGAACCCGAATCGAACAAAGCACGCACTGGCAACTTCTTTTCTTTGTATTCTACTTCAATCACAACAGTTTGCAATAAAGTCTGCCCTTTCGGTAAAACAGATGATAAAGAAGAAGCTTGTTCTGACTTTTCGCCTTCCGGGGCTTTTGCATCAACTTTCAGGTTTGGGCACATTACAGTAGAGTGTCGCTTTGAACATATCAAGCATTTTACTAACGCTTTACAAGTTTTTGGATGGTGTCCTTTCCTAAGACAAATAGCGCAAGCCTTCTTTTCTTTCAAAACTTGTTTTCTTTTGTCATGAGACATTTTATGGAGCTTATAACACTCAAAACTAACATGAGTATCCTTATCGCACCAAATACAAGTCATTGTTTTAGGCTTGGTACTCGTAAAGAGACATTCTGCAGTAAGTAGGGCATCTTCCGAGTGTAAATTCTTCTGCTCATTGCTTGTGAATGTGTTTCTTGACATAACAATCCTCTGTTCGCTCTCAACTTCCTTTCTGAGAAACTCTAATAAATGGGTAAGCTCAGCCGCCACATCCTTCGCTTTCGGTTTACAGCGCTCCCATGCACGAAGCAAATCTTGTGGCAAAGCGGACTCTACCATCGGTAATAAAAACGCTGCATACTTATCAGTTGTAACGTTCAGAGTTTCCAGAGCGCGGAGCTGCGCGCTTAATTTATCATATAAATACGTCACAGATTCTTTCTTCTCCACTAATATGAGTGCCAGTATTTCTCTTATATAAATCTGTATCAAGAGATCGTCTCTGGCATATCTCGCCTTTAATTGCTTAATGCATTCATCGTAAGCGGCTGGAGGAAAACTTTCGACTAACTTCCGAACTTCAGAGTCTTCTTTCATCGACTGTACTAAGTACTGAAACTTGTCGATGTTATCGATCGATTGGTCACTATTTATTTTAGTGAACTGACCCCAGAACGGTAGCCAATTTTTCAATTCACCGTCGAAAATCTGTAACTGTAGTCGTGGAAGTTTTAGATTTTTATTTTGGCTGATCTGGCCCTGACTTTTGTCATCTTTAACATCTTCTGTCATTTTTTTTATCCACCAGATTTCATCCAATTTCAGCCATTTTGTTCTGTACACCATAGCCCCTACCAATTCTTGTTCCAACACGGACTCTTCGAAATCTTCGCTAATAATTATGTCCTTTATCGATTTATCCAATCTTAGAAGGCTCTCAGCATATTCACAAAGTTTCTTGTAGGTAACTACGGTATCAACTGACGTTGTTGCTTGGTTCAGCTCACTTTCGAAACTTTGAGCTGTCGTTGTAAACAAACGTCGCAAAACTGATCTTTCTTTCTTTTTAGATTGCAGGTCCGACATTTTTATACAATAAAATCCGTACACGGTCGCCACATAAAATAAATACAATTTTAAATATGCAATGAAAGAAAACCACGACTGCTTATGTCTCGTGTCAATCGCTGAACGTTTATTTTTTATATATTCTCCAAGGAGATTCGCAACAACTGCATCAGCTGATAGCGCATTTTGTATGGGAGGTCAAATTTGGTTTTTCGTATATTTCGACCTATGTTCCTTGGAAAAAATTGTTCAGTATCATGAGTACATGCATATCTTTTGCTATCAAGAACTAATTAAAAGTCACCCTATATAAAGGTACAGTGGAAAACTTAAAAAAAAAATAGAATATACAACAAGGCGAATACTTATTATTATTGTTGTTATTTACACAATACGAGTACCTCTGCCTAAATGCATAGGCAGGCAAGGCCGTACGAGGCCTTAATTTTTAATAGGTTTTCTAGCGTGAAAACAAAGTTAAATGGTTTCATCCTATTAGTTTGAAATATAAAACAACAAATAATTAGTTGTATTTGTTGTTGCTGTAGTTACTTTGGTAATTCACCCCTCCAAATTATACCAGGCGTTTTTACTTTGAAAATTTGCGTACCCCGTATCAAAATACGCCCGTACTTTCAATGAAATGCTATAAAAATATGAAGTCAGAAATCCCTGAATCTAAAGTACCTATACTTTTAAAATTTTAACTTAAGATCTACCATCTGACCAATCCTAATAAGTTAGTGACCAACTTGGTCGTTAATTTTTTTAGAAATTATCATTATTCAAGTACAGTTAAAATCAGGTCAAGCTTGACACTCGCAGTACGACTTGCGTCTCTATGCTGACTAAAATAAGAGCGGTACACAGTCCAATATATCAAGAACATCGTGCTCTTGACTGTACAACTTTTGACAAACCATCCAAGTTGAGTTGACACGACATTCAACCTGGGGCGCTATTACGGAGGCCGGAACGTGTCTGCCTTATGCAAAACATTTCCTTCGCATCTATTAAGAACAACATGTATAAAATGTGAAACAGTGGCATGTATGAGCTAGTAGTCGTGTTAGCAGTGATTTCTCTCCATAGATGTCGCTGTTACGTCAGGGCTGTATGGACCGAGGTCCCTTTGCTTCCTATAGATATAAAAAGTCGAGCAGGTGCCAATCGTGACCTTATTTCTATACATTAAACACGCAAAACAAAGAACTTCCACTTTTCCTTCCTCCAAGCACGACGCAGAAGCCCTTACTATAGCATCAGAAATTTCCGGCCAAAGCCCGAAAGAGAGTAGCCCTACGCAGCATTCCTCTCCGCCAAAGTAAAAAAACTCTGGACTATTTGCGTACTCCTGGGCTTTGCGAGGGAAATCGTGTTGCAAAGAAAATGGTTCGCATGTGGTAGACACGTTCCGGCCGTGATAGACCCGCAGTATACAACCATGGTCATTAGTCAATGTCGTTTACTAAACAAGTTGGCTTTGTGCAATTTATTGTAAAATTGTGATTGACATGGCGGTCAAGTTCAAAATAACAACTTATCAATTCTTATGAATCAATAACTGGATTTTAATTATAATTGTTGATTATTTCAACAAACTAACAGCAATTTTACTATTCTCTCAGTCCCCATTGTCGTAGCCCTTAGAGTACCTTTCTGACGCGAAGAGTTCCAATCATTACGCTCACAACGCTTTTTATGTGATATGGTTCAGTCCAACCCTACCCCCAGGGGTATGGTGGGTATGGTGGGTCCGGAGGGATTGTATAATACTTGACAGATTTTTCACTCGCGTTGGAATTTCCGTAGCCTAGCCTTATGTTTATTTGGAGTCAGCTATCTAATGTATATCAGATGTAAGAGACAGCTTGCCAAAAACTGAAACGGCATGATCAGTCAACGAAACTGAACAATTTTCCCAAAGACACATAGGTATGTTGTTATTGTGGGCAATTTGTATGGAGAGTTAATTTCTTTTTCATTCCCCAACATATGTTTCTTTGGGAAAGTTGTTCACCTTCGTTGACTAAGCACGCCCTTTCAGTTTTCGGTACATGGTATCAATTATTGTCAACGTCAAGCTGCATTACCAACCCAAGAGTTTTCAAGCAGCTAAATGGCCATTATCCTATCTCGAAAACAGCTCTAATGATTTTCATTTTCACAATATGTGTAGGGGTTTTTGGGGAAGAAAAGTCGATTTACGTTGGCCAAATTAATTTCCTCCCTTTTTTGAGCATTACTTCGGAAAAAAAGAAAATGGCGCAAATCAGGAAAACTTACAGCACCATCTGGCTCACTTAGATGTAAAAAAAATCGAGAAGAGCATCCCTTGATTGCCCAGGAACTATAAATTGAACTAGGATTAGATAAAAATTGTCTATAATGAAATGTAAAGATAAATTACGCTATCGGTCAATCAGAGAGTATTGCACGCGCACGCTAATTTTCCGTAACGTGTAGCGTGCGGCGTGCATTCAGTATAATATTGTCACACCGCGCACGCCGCAGGGTGCTTGGACGTTTTCGTAACACTGACTTGAACTCAATACCTACTTCGTTAGGAAGCGTTCACGTTGAAGTTGATTTCCCTGTGTTTTCAGATTGAGACGCTTGGAAGAAGAGAGAAGGAACTTTTGCTCAGTATTGCGACAACTGTGGTTAACAAAAAGTCTACTTAGAGTGTAAAACTATTTATTTCCTAAAATTTCATTGTTTGTTAAATAAAAGCTATTGACTGTTTTATCCGAGGCAATAACTTTCGTCAACGACTTTTTTTAAATTCACAAGTAAAATTAACTTTTCAAAGACAGTACCTGTTGAACTGATCAGATGCTGATTGATTTTTGAAATTTTCAAACAAAATTTGTTACATTTAGCCCCTTTACGCATGTTTTCATGCAAGGCAATGCTGATTAAATTATCGTCAGAAGACTTTATTTGAAAATTTGAAATGTTTAGAATAGGTAAAAAGAAGATTTTTTTTTATAAAGAGTCCTTAACGCAAAAGACGAATCTAAAATACACCTCCAGTATAACCACAGGCTAACTTGTGCGCAGTGCTGGGTCGGTGCGCGCGCGCCAGTGTTACTAGCCCGAGTTACACGCGCGGACGTCGCGACATCATGAGTGCACGATACGTTATCCTATCCGCCTGCCTGGCTTTAGGTAAGACACTTCTATTCCTTATCCTTCGTCTGTGGAAACGTGGAACCTACTACAACTCCTTATACTTTTGGACAGAAGGGTATATTTTAAGTTTGATTCCATTAGTTTGAGCTTTTTTTATATGTTTACATTCTTCGTTCTTAGAATAGACTATTGAAATAAAACAATCAGGTTTTATAAGATCGGAAATTATTAAATGGCATTGTTGATAATATTACCCATTCTGTACCCACAAATATTACGGCAGAAGGTCTCATCTCAGAGCAACATATTTGTATTTCTTACACTTTTTTACGTTTTGTTATATGTATTATATGCTCGTAAACAAGTTCCAAAAACTGTAAATAAGGAACCTAACTGCCTGGCATTTTCAGAGTCCTTGTTGAAATGCAAAAGCACGTCTTGTACATTGGTCTTGTACACACGACCGCTCGTCGGTAGAAACACTATGACCTCGAGCGGGTCTCTGGTTCCAGGCGTTTGTAGCGTAGCGCTGGTTCAGCTTATACTGGTTTGGTTTCTATGTGCTTGCTGCCGTGCGTACTATAACTATATACTTCAATATAAGAATACTTCAATATGACTGAATATACTTCGATATAACTGATTTTCATATTTTTTTTCTTGTATCTAACAAAATAAGGATAGGAAATGTTTACGTCATATTTCAAGTCTGAAATCAAAGTTCATTTTATTTATTTTTATTTATTTAATGCATCTTCTTATGTACTACTCGTACAGTCGGTTGCACGTCAGTGGTAACACTTTGAGCACGAGAGTATCTCTGGTTTTGAGTATCTGTTGCATAGTGGTGGTTGAGGTCATACTAGTTTTTTACCACTTATTTGCTACCGTGCGTACACAAATATTTTTTTTAAATTATTTTATAATGGAATTACTTACCAAGATTTAGATAACAAAAAAGAACAGCTATTCGTATACAAATAGCACAATTAACAATATCATAATTAACATTCATAACTTTTGATTTATCATTACAACTTCCGCCATTAGTCCTTAATTAAGATTTATCTAAACATGGCGTTCATGGTAGAGACAGTGTAAACATGTTCTAATTAAATTCCCGTTTCGTAATGAACATAATTATGTCACTGGCTAGACCAACATGAAGCAGCTTTACGTAAAACTACTAACGATAAAAAGAGGATAGACTTAGATAGGTCGCTTTTTATTTTTTCCTTTTTGTGTATACATTTGAAACTGTAAAATATAAAGTTATAGATAACGAAATAATAATATGATTCATGAAAAAAATTTTTCGAATTTTGAGCACCTGAACCAATATCGAGGTTATACTTTATTCTACTTTGAACCTTGATTTATCTACTATTTTTACCAGTCAAGGACAAAAAGCTGTTTGTGTTACTGCCATCAAAATCCACTCTTCATTGGTTTAATAAAGTATAAAAGCTCACCTTCGCTGAGGTCTAAAAAGGCTTATGATATTTGTTGACATTAAATTATTAAACGTATACAAAAACCGGATACCTTTATAAACATTTTGAATGTTAATCAAACTATATATAACCTTTACATTTATGCAACTGCTCTACAAATTGAGTGATATAACAATCAATCCTATAGAACGGTCATAATCTATTATATTCTATAGTATATCGTTTTATATTCAGCCTATATATGTAATTGTCAAAAGGTGTTACCAAACCGCAATTTAAATTAAAGCATTATCATTTTATGTAACGAAAACTAGTTTGTCAAGTTCCCTAGAAACCTGTTTTTAGAAATCAAACCAATATGTAAGGTTCGAGTTTTGTGACATTTTCTGTGAATTATGCAAGTTAGGTAATCAGTAGTTCCACTTTTATTTAAATATTAAGTTGAAGTGAAAAATTATATGCTCCCTTTAAAAGAATTATTTTGAACATTAATTATTTCTTTATTTATGCCTTTTGCAACAATGATGTACAAATCCTTTGGCGTACCTTTATAACAAAAGTTAGTTGCACATGTGGCTTAGGGTACATCTCGCCCCCTCAAAAACTGGTCCGCGGGCGAGATGTACTCGTAGGTACCTTTTGGAAAATAGCTAGGGCCAGATTCGCCATAAAGTAAATTCATGTTCGGGCCAGTTGTAAATTTCAAAAATCACTAGGGTACATACTCTTGATTTCCAGAGTAGTGTTTCCATCACTTGCGATTGTTTAACCCTTAATAAAACAATGGTAGTATGATTACCCCTTTTTTATTTTTCAACAAAAACATTACAAATTTTCTCGCATAGTAACACTAAAGAGTTTATTACCAGATTATATAAATCCTTGAAAAATACAGATTTATTAAAATGGCAACACTAAATTTACAAACGTCACAATCATCAGCTGTCGAGTGTCAAAGTTGACGATACGGTGTTTTGGTAAAAAAAAAAGGTGAATTTTACCGCTGTTTGGAAGATTTCAGGAAATTTTGTTAAACAAAAATTCTGGTAAGTGACATTGGCGTTCAAACACGTAAACTAGAATATTTTCTTCTATCGATTTTGGCATTCGAATTCTATAAAAGTTATTATTAGTACGATATTTTAGGTTATAATTTGGTGGTAACATACTTACCATTGTTTGTTCGTGCATTGTCTAGTATTAGAGTATTATTGTCTAGTATTTATTATAACTCTTAAATGTTTTAATTTTTGCTATTTTTTTAAATAAAACTTTAATAAAAGTATTTCAAAATATTTTGCTCTTTTTAATTTATTTTCTTATTTAATTTGATAAAATAAATCCGGGAGTAAAGCCAAAGCATAAAACTAGTTAAATCGAAATTACTTAACCTAAACGGATAATGGTAACTATTTTACCACCATTTCAAGTTCTACACGGATAATGGTAAAATATTTACCACCGAAAATTTCAGCACTTTCCCCCATATTTTCCGGATTTTTCCTAAAGAATTGAAATCGGCGGCTCTAAAATACCCAGGAATCAATGTGATCTTAATATAATCATTAAAATCTGCTCGTATTTGTTTAAGGGTTAACACTAGGACCTAGTGTTTTTTGCAGACTTTGAGTTTATATTTGCAGCACTCAGAGTATAGTCTTAGATCTTAGAGCATATTTTTTGTTGGACTTATACAAGGTGTAACAGAAAGGGTATACCAAACCTGAAGGATGTGATTGTGCCCATAAAACTGAACAACTTTTCCTCAGTCGAAATACGAAAAGAAATTTTGACCTCATAGCGCATTTTGTATGGGAGGTCAATTTTTTTTTTTCGTATTTCGACCTATATTGCTTTGGAAAAGTTGTTCAGTTTCAAGGACAAAATCACATTCTTCAGGGTTAATATACCTATTCTGTTACATCTTGTACATTACAAGCAATTCATACAGTTTTTGCTGCCGACAAAATCGTCTATTATACTTTCAATCAAAACTGACTTCTTATTTTATTAGCTAGTACAGATTAAATCAATAAGAGAACAAAAAACTGCATACCTTAATAATAGTTAAGTATTTAAGAGCAATTATGGAGTATAGATTACTTCCCTCGTGGTTAGTTGGAGGTTGAACATTGGGCAACGATTGGAAAGGAGCCGGAACGAGTCCGTTTGTTAAACTCAAGGCTCGCATTTGCAAATGAACGACATTTAAAGAATAATACCTACCTACATGAAATAATAAAAGAAACAAAAAGTGACAGAGGAATATTTTTTTTACACACAAACATAATACCTATATCATAATGGCATACGGCGTTACGAAAAAGAGTATGGGTGCTGGGATAGGTTTTGTTTAGTTTAATATCTACGAGTATTTAGTTACATCCTATACTATTAAACGAGCAATATTTGTATGTACATATATATAAATAAATTTATTTTTGTATTCGGTTTCTCGAAAACGGCTCTATGAAATTTAGTATACAGGGGTTTTTGGGGGTAAAAAATCTATCTAGCTAGGTCTCATGTCTGGAAAAATTCGTTTTCCCTGTCTTTTTAATATTTCTCAGAGCATTTTAGTGCATTCAAGAAACTTACAGCCCCATCTGTTGTGAAGTAGCATAACTTGCTCACCACAAGATCGTAGAAAGAAAGATTAATGTATTAACTCCTATATTAATGAAGACTTTTGAACTTTTAAAACTCTTCTAGACGAGGTCGGGCCTTTTAAACCATCCATTTTTATAGCGCACGTATTTACTCTTGTATTTCATAATGATTATTTTATTGACAAACACTTTAGATATTATTATATCCTTCATATAACTTGCAGTAGCAAGAAGGTGGGCTTACTAGAGGTGGTTGCATTTTACAACATCTACAGTTCAGTAGTGATCCAATTTCATTGATTAGTTCGTTGGGTCAACCAAACCTGTGAGTACCACCACGCCTAAAAACATCAGCAAAAATTAAGGCAATCAAGTATACGACAACTTCGCGTTGTGTTCGGCGTCATATTAGGCTCCTTGAAAAACCAGGTAAGTGCTATTTGTAATCGCGCATCGAGGATTTTGATACAGGATTAGATCTGTAGAAGGATGACACTCGTCCCATCGTCGACCTCCTCAGAGCAAGCCCATTATAAATGACAATAAACAAAATACGTAGCATAATAAAAAGTTCATACAAAAGACATCAACGCAGTCTCTTTTGTTTGTGAATAATTTTCGAGAGGCTGACTTTTTTCAATACATGTTTCTTTTACAGAAGCTGTCCAATACACCCCTCATTGTAAATAACATCAACATTATACATACATGCATACAATTTCATCGAATATATTATGGCTACCATTTGTTCCCTAGAATTTCGTCATAATGGTTTCTGTTACGTTTACCCTATTAACTCACGATAAATGATTTCCTATTGTAAAGAACATTACCTGCAGTTTTGTTTATAGACCTTTGTTTTGTTATTTATTGCGTAGGCGTCGCCAAGCCAGTGGCTAGCAAAACCTGCTTTGTAAGAGCTTTCAAACCGCTGCTGAATGACTTACTTCTTTGTATCCGTCTTTCCTTTCTTTTATATTTCCATTCTCCTTCTTTTCCTCTGGTGAGTGGAAAGCTTAACCCACAATACTTATTTTTATAATGAAGACCTGAATAAAGGGTGTATGGTGTCCCTTACACCCTTTATTAAGAAGGAAGGCTGTCGCCTTCCGAATACTGAAAGGGCATGATGAGTCAATGTATCTGAACAACTTTACGCGAACAAAACTTTCAGGAAATTAAAAAAAAATCGGCCTGGCCATACAAAATAGCAAACTTGATTGGACGGTTTGTATGGAGAAGCCGATTTTTTTTTTCATTTCCTGAAAGTTTTATTCGCGGAAAGTTGTTCAGTTACATTGACTGATCATGCCCTTTCAGTATTCGGAAGGCTGTCCCTTACACCCTGTATATTAAAATATATATATATATATATATATGCCAGTAAAGGGGCGATTTGGAACGAATGGATTAAGTAGGTATGATTTTACATAGTAAAATATTGTTCGTACTGTAAACAATCACGAAGTGCGCTTTTTGAATTATCTACAATACAATTTACATTAGGCTCTGCCTTGCCTTGAATTTCTATTTCCTGCTGAACTGTATATTACAACCTCTCTTCAATACAAAATTATTCAGTCTAATAATGAAATAAATCGCTCTTAATAAGATTCTTCCGATTTGTTTAATGCTAAGAAACACTAATAGCCGGCTTTAACGGGTAATAATGAATGTTCAATGAGGTTTCTATTATGTGTCGAGTGTCGACGTAAAATGTTATATATGAATACTGGATAAATGACGATAAATGGATAATTAATGTTGAATGAAGCATATCCGTTGCTGGTAAAAATATATTATTTGCATGAATAGATGCGACACTTAACAAACGTAAATAAAAATTTTGTGGAATATTTGATAGTGAATATGTTTTTATTTTTTTCCAGCCGTAACGCTGACAAGCGAGGTGACTGTGGTACTTCCCCTCCACACTTTTCCAGCAAAGATATAATTCTGGAGGGAGCTCCCTGTCCTGTAGTGGACTTTTCATGGGATGTTATGATGATGGTTTTGATTTTTTCATACATACATAATATCACGCCTTGTTCCCGTCGGGGTAGGCAGAGACCACAGTTCTCCACCTGCTACGATCTTGACATACTTCCCTTGCTTCCTGTACTTTCATCAATCCTTTCATACATGCTCGTCGGTTTAGGGTACTTTTAACCTGGCCTTTATTCAGAACGTCCTGAATTTGGTCCTCGTATGTTCGCCGAGACCTTCCCTTTCCAACGTTTTCTTTGGCTTTGCTTTCAACATGAGTTAATTTACGTTGAAGTTTAGGATAACTGATGGTTACAAACGCATTTGACTACCTATTTTGATCTTCATTACCATTTGCTCACTACGATGGGACAATAGAATGCGTAAAAGTGTTGTCTGTTTAGAAAATATTTTTACATAGTCATAGAGATTTTCAGACTAAATTTTCCTTGGTTATGGGGACTAACCTTTAAACTTATCAACTCAAACCTCGTAACAGTCAAACCGTTTCCTTGTTGGAGGACACGCGGAAGCACATTCCGGTTTTCATCATTGTAGATGCAGACCTTATGCAATAGTCGTGAACCGGTGACATCTTCGATCCTTCGAGCAACGACACGGCACGTTATACAACCGTGTTTACAAAGAGCAACTTTGTAGTAGAAACTAATGACATAAGTGATTCTTTTCAAATGCAGTGTATATGGACCAAAAATTTTGGAATACTACGCGCAGGTGGAGCGCGCCTTTTTCTTACATCATTGATTTGAATTTCCATTTGACTTTGTGAGAATTTTGTATCGTAGTTACTTAATATTTTTTTAATTACTTACATAAATTTATTATATCGTTCTAAACAAAGTTTTAGTGTCATTAGAGTTTTAAGTTTAAATTCCACGTGGATCTGCTACAGAATTTTTTTGCTCTAAATTTTCCCATACGATGAAATTAACTATCAATGTAAAAGTCTAAAAGGCCGTTATATTCAAAAAAGTTTTAGCATGGTTTATTTGTTCTACAATTTAAAATTTTAGTGAAAGGAATAAATATATTTTTAAACTGTATAAAGTTAAAATAACTCTAGAGTTAAGACTGTTGGATTGTGCTTGGTTGTACCGGGCCGGCCGGGATGTGGGTGGGGAGATTTGGCCGTCCATACAAAGTGTACCACGATGCATTTTCTATGGACGGTGGGGCTTCTACTCGTGTTTCGGCCTATGTTCGTGGTGGGAACTTGTTGGCTGTTGGATGGGGTCGCGTCCTGCAGTGTTGCTGTATGCCTTTTACGTTTTTATACTGTATACAGTATGGGAACCTCTCACACGGCTAAAGCCACGATCACACCTAACTGAATTCGAAGACTAATTCGGCATACATTGCTCTTTGAAGTAAGGATATTGCAATTGACATAACCAAGCCTTCCAGCAATGTATGCCGAATTTGTCTTTGAATTCAGCTAGGTGTGATCGTAGCTTAAGTGTGCATGGTATCCACTTAGAAAAGCTATGCTGCGCTTTCGTCTCCGCTTCTTCACACCACAACAGTGTTTTATTTAATTTTTTTATTTAATATTAGCTAGCATTTATATCATTAATGTATGTATGTATGTAAAGTACTGCTTTTTATATTTATTAATTCTCAATATATACTATGTTTATTTACTGTAGGTATATATGTAAGTAGGATGTATATGTATAATACAAATTAACAATTAGGTAGGTGTCTTTTTTTAACCTCCCATTCTCACACTCTCACTTATACTGCTCTCAACAATGAATTGTAAACTTAAGTGGATAACTATTATTGGCTTACATTTGTAATTATATAAATCTATATCATAAGGTAAAGTAAAGCTGTTGTTATCCTAAATAAATAAAACCGGCCAAGTGCGAGTCGGACTCGCGCACTGAGGGTTCCGTACCACCACATAAACATAATTGTATTAGTTGAAATTTCAGTAAGTTAATGTGCTAGATTTTTTGAGTCCGACACGCGCTTGACCAAATTTTATTATTTGTTGTTATTTTATAGCTTATGCACTATAAACATACCAATTTTCAAGTTTGTAAGTGTTCCCGTTTTTAAAATAGAACTAAAACAAAAATCGCCTCAGCGACCATCCAACTTGACCCCTCTCTTATATGAAAGTTCTTGAAACGGGAGCTCACCACAATTGGTTACCATTAGTTGGGAGAAAAGTTGAAATATTTAATGATTTCAGACTTTTCCCATTATTTGTACTGTGAGACCTAGCTTCTTGCCAAATTTCATAATTTTAGGTCAACGGGAAGTACCCTGTAGGTTTTGCATTTTTGAATAAATGTATGGAGATGAGGACATAAAATGCCATATCTTTTGATTGCGTCATTGTAAAAAATTGAAATTTTCAGATCTTGTGTGGTTCATGGATCCTAATATATGGTATTAGTTTCAACCTGATACATTTACCCGTTCGTGAGATAAAGGGTCTTGACAGACAGACAGACAGACAGACAGACGGACAACAAAGTGATCCTATAAGGGTTCCGTTTTTTTCTTTTGAGGTACGGAACCCTAAAAAATAAAAAAGTACACCCAACAGCAGGTCAGTAGAAACAATTTTGTAATTTATGGCATGGTAATAGAGTTGGAAATCTTTCTAATGATATGCGGTTAACGTACGTTTAAAAGGACGGTTTCTTTGTACTACTTTCACTGAATAAATTCGTAAGTTATGTAATAGAGTCTTGATTCTAGAAATTAAACAGTTTATTAAAAAAATAACAATAATTTAAGTTCCTTATCAATATAATCAATAGAAGCAGTATGCTATCCGCCACAAATTGCTGCTCGTACGCATCAAGGCTACCCACTAGGTTCTACTTTCGCTAACACTACAGTGGCGCTAAAATGTTGCACATGTGTTTCAGAATGCTTGAATTGAACGTGATTTTTTGACTTGAATAATTCTGATAAAAATTCTACAAAAATAAACTTACTAAAGGATATAAAAAGTACACGATCCTACGAAGCTCGATTTTACAGTATTTTTATAAGTATTTTTAAATCCTATTTAACACATATGTTCATTTTAGAGGCCCACCACTCAAGCTGGGTAATACTGAATGGCCGCAGACCACTTAAACTGTCGCAAGGTCACGGAAAGTAATACAGAGCGACAACGCACTTACTGTGGTCGCTGGCAAGTTAACAGTGGGTAATTGCAGTTCAACAGTCCGGCTACGTTCTCATTTATCATTTGGGTGCTGTACAATTGTAAAACATGAATTTCATCAATTTTCCTTTCTAGCAATTATAATATTTTACACCTTGTTGGAATTGCTTATTTTATTAGGAAAGAAGCCAGCCAAATACGAGTTCGACTCGTATAGAAAACTCCTAAGGTCAGGTGGGGTAAGTGAAAAACGACGGGGAAAGTGAAACACTTAGTAAACTTTGGAGTTTAATTGTCAAATTGTGTGTTGACAAAACAGGAATGATGAGCTAGGTTATGTTTTAACACATCGACGATCAATCAAAACGCCAATAAATAACAAAGATTTCTTTGTTTTACTTCCCCCAAATAATAAATTATCTTTGTTTCAATTAAATACCTAAAGACTACATAATTCAGTAATGTAAACAACGTGTAATTCTAAATACACAAAACCTCTCGGGTAGTAGTTCCACGCATGTAACTGAACAGTTTTAGTTCTACAACTACTGGAAATAAAAAAAAATATATCTTCATACAAAATGAAAATCTGATACGGCCAATTCATATGCAGAACCAAATTTTTTAATTTTAATTTCCAAACGTTGTTCAGTTACATGAGTAGCCCTGAGAGATATTGCGTATTTGGAATTACACGTTGTATGTGTTGTCTTTGCCCCACCTGACCTTATGCCACTTTTTTCAACGAAGAATAGTATTGTATATCATAACAAAATGACGGGTATTATCTCACCTATCGTATAATGTAACGTAATATTAAGACCGTAATTATTGTATTACCTCAATGCGCGCAGCATATAATTTCCTTCATGTGTCGTCTGGGGATTCATTCTGTAACATACTATGAATATTGAATACATTGCTGTCTTAACTTAGTTATAAAATAAATCAAAGTGAAAAGCATGTTCATTATGTGCAAATAAGTGTGCAAAAGAGTTATTATAAGTTAGTTGTTATTTGAAAAACGATTTATCTGAATTTTTCAATTAATTCGAAACCCAAGGTTAAATAAAATAGGGAAATTAATACAGCTAAGATCCAAATGCAGAAACAACGAAACTGGCGCAAAAGACAGAACATGCTAAAATCATCATCATATCAGCCGAAAGACGTCCACTGCTGGACATAGGCCTCCCCTAAAGATCTCCATGACGTCCGGTTTCGTTAGTTGCGAAAATGAAATTTGAAAAATTTTCAATTACCTTAACTAACTTAACTTTACCTTTTTAACTTCAGGTGCTCATAATCATCTTTAGGGCCTAAAGCCATAATGAAACATGGTGACAAAAAAACATAGTGGTTTATTTTGAGGGGATTACTATTGTTGATAAGCTTCGTTGCGATGTAGAGTTCGCGATATAGGTGACTGCAGTAGAAAATTATTGTCCATCAATTTTAGTTTGCGAACCCTTTGTTGCCTTTTTTGAAACCCATGAAATGAAATTAAATGAAATGACGACGGTGGAATCATACGGACAATACATAGTTTACGATAGCATTATTGCAGAATCATCTCCGTATTACGCTCGGATCTCGACCAACGTACCGGCAACCTCAAACCACTTTTACTTTTGCGCCAACAATACAGAGAGAGTGATGAACTGGCGAAACGCACTTGAGAACTATCACTGAATTAGGAAGTGCAAGCTAATCATATTACCTAACTTAGAAGTAATTGGTGCAAGCAGAAACATATTTTTTTATGGGATTTATAGACATAACCAGTGGGTATCGTGGACGATGATATCGGGAGTGGTATTATTATTGTCTATATTATACAAGGTGTAAGCAGTATTTTAGTAATGACCATGTTAAAGCATCTCATGTTAAATCTTTAAAATTCCTATACAAACTTTCATCCCTTATTTGTTAAATATTCGTAAACATTGTTTGTTAAATACGAGTACGTATGTAACGAATATTTTATGTAAAAATATTTAAAAACAAAGGAATAAGATGCCACCAAAGTCAGCAATTTTAACAAAATTTTGTTTGAGCTGTATCTCATAAACAGTAATAGCTAGACAGTTAAAATTTTCGCAGATTATGTATTTCTATTGCCGCTATAACAATAAATACTTAAAATAAAAAATAAAAATTAAGGAGGCTCCCATACTAAAGACCTGTTTGAAAGTTGTGTTAAGGGCGATTTTTGTTTTAGCTCTATCTTAAAAACGGAAATACTTATAGGTACAAACGCTAAAATTGGTATTGTACAAGGTTATTTTTTTTGGACCTGATATGCGGACCTTATTACAGAAGTCAAAACCAACAACTTTTGTTCTACGACTTTGCTAACAACGCACGAAAAATTTTCAACTTCCCATACAAAATGGGTCGGTCACGTGACCACTTTAGTACGGGGAGTCGAAAATTTTTTGTGCGTTGTTAGCAAAGTCGTAGAACAAAAGTTGTTGCTTTTGACCTCTGTAATAAGGTGGGCACGCATATTGGGCCAAAAAAATAACCTTATAGAATAACAACAAATAATAAAATCTGGTCAAGCGCGTGTCGGACTCAAAAAGTCTAGCACAGTAACTTACTGACATTTCAACTAATACAATTGTGATTATGTGGTCGGATCGGTCGGTTCGCACTTGGTCGGTTTTTTTCTTCGTAGTTGCTCAAATCCTAATATTTAAGCATCTCATGTCAAAGCTCTATGATTTTTATGCACACTTTCATACCTCATTTCACCCACTGGTAGGATGATTTCTCATGAATACTGAAACACGTTTCGTTTTTCTTTTCATTAGCTCAAGTACTAACTATTACGTATCTCATTTCAAAACTGCAGAACTTTCATACAAACTTACATCCCTCATTTCACCCCCCTTGCTTAAATGCTGAAACAAGTGTATCTTTTTTTACCTCAAATACAAATTTTATGCATCTCATGTCAAAACTTTCGTCCCTCATTTTCATCCCCTTAGGGGATGATTTCTCAAAACTGTTGAAAAACGTGTTTATTTTTTCTGTTAGCTTAAAACCTTAACATAAACAGGTGGCCTGCTCGTTTGCCCACTTTTGACATAAAAAATACCTAATTTTAATGCATGTCGTACAAAACTGTAGAACTTTCTTACAAACTTTCATCCCCGTAGGGGTAACCCTTTAGGGAATGAATTTCGGAAAATCCTTTCTAAGTGGGTGATTTTGACGTGTAATAAGCCTCTGCACAAAATTTCACATATGTAGCTATAGCGGTTACGACTCGTTGATGTATCAATCAGTCGATGAATCAGTCAGTTGATGAATCAATCAGTCATTAAGTCAGGACAATAGGCTCAATCAGATTTTATTTTGTTCTTACACAAAAATCGACAACATCATAATTGAGCTTAATTTATCATGACTTCAGAGGGTCTACTCAACGTGCCTTCAAATTTAGAGATGACAAGGCAAACGTCATGAAATCTATTGGATAAAATTTGACATAATTATGTCTTCCCATACATTTTATGATGTTTGCTTTCGTCAAATATAATGTTGTCTAGACCCCCAGGCGTTGTCAGCATTGATATATTCTGGCTTGTGCCTGAATAATCCCTATTCTGTAGTAATACCTGATTTGCCTATCAAGACCCAATACCAGTGAAGCAAGAAGGTAACGACCGGGGTTGGCCAACGTTCCGGCCCACGGGCCGTAAGCCGTGTGTTGAGTTGACGTGTAATTGCACCAAAGTGCAACCTTGTGAACAGTTTTTACTTGGCTGAATTTCGCGATAACCAGTATAATATTACCTATAATGTTGACAACTTTTTATCAAACTGCTAATCTTTTGCGAACAGGTAGTAATTTTATTGTAAGTAATTATTTATCGTGTAGGCTGCAGACCCCTTTTAGATGTCGATGAGTGTAACACTAATTCAGCGCGAGCCGATTCAGTGACGTCTTAAGAGGCCTTACATCAGGTCATTTGCAAACTTGACTATAGAATAGCCCTATTATCAATTTTTTTGTGTTATGCAACGGTCCCCGTTTGCGCGAGAGACTGGTTTCTCGAAGGTGGTGCCTTCCTAAAAATTACGGGTCCTAGTAACTTTACAAATACTATCTGCACCTTTCCCTGTCCAACTTTGAACCAACTTACCAAAATGTTATTTAACCTCATTCTTTTCGTCTATTTCAGCCAATGCTGGGATCCTGCTAGAACATGCCCCAGCGTGTCCTGAACAGCATGGCGTGCAGGTATAAATAAAAATAAATAAATATAAATCTATTTTCCTTAGCTCACAGATGGTATAGAACCACTTAGTCTACGAAGAGACGTCGCATCTATGTGTGTTCAAAGGAACTATTCAGTCCTGTGCATGAAAGACGCTCAGTTCCACCACAGCACCATATACCGTAAGGAGAAGTTCCACCCACATCATTTGAATGCATGGCGTCCTACCACAACAAGTTATACGCACTCATTCGCTGTATCTTACAACATGTGGGCTTTAAAAAGCAAGGCAATCATGTCCTAAAAGGCCGGCAGTGCACAAATAACACCCCTGGTGCTGACGGTGTCCATGGGCGGCGGTGACACTTACCATCAGGTGTGCTGTCTGCTTGTGATAAAGGGACGAAAAAAATGACATGAACGCCTTTTTTAAGGAACGACAAGGATAAGAGGCGTGGCAGAAGGGAACACAGGCCTTGCCCTGAAGTGGGGCATTACAGGCTAATATAGAAGAAATATATTCTACATAGTTACAACATTCACAACTACAGGCAGGATTCGAAACTTCGGCTTCTCTTTACACTTATATTTGAGATTGTGAATTTAAACATTTTAAAAAAATGTATTCCTTTAATTAAAATGAGAATGTCTCATTCCAGGCATACGCACACCCCGAGCTCTGTGACCAGTTCTTCCTCTGCATCAACGGAACCCTGACAGTGGAAACCTGCGAGAACGGTCTTCTATTCGACGGGAAGGGCGCTGTGCACAATCACTGCAACTACCACTGGGCTGTGGACTGCGGAAACAGGAAAGCTGATCGTAAGGGTCTTTTTACACATTTTCAATACTCTTTTAAGTTTTCATTTTTCATTTATTCATAACATCTCATAAAACGTCCACTGCAGGACAGCGAGTTTCCTATATAAATTGGCGGAGAGTGCGCAGTTGGCAACCTTACCTCATCGCATACCAAAAAGCGACCTATCTAGGCTGGTGCACAATGAAAAAGTGAGTCTAAAAAGCAGGGTTGCCTGAGCGCAACCTGACACCTCACTGGTTAATTTTTTGCCAATTCGTGTACCTTGAAAGTACTGAGTACATACCAAAGTGCTAATAGTTATGTACCAAAATAACCAGGAGGATTGCCTTGCCCAAACCCGGTACTTTAGTGGGTTACAATGTAATTTTTAGGATTCTTAATTCTTAATTAGTACTTTGGCATCCATTATGTAGCTCTATACTGGGAACATGATTATTGATTTGGTAAAAATAATAATCAGTTTTCATTGAATGTACAAAACGTGCCAGGTAGCGCCCAGGTAACTCTGTTTTTTCAGACTCACCTTTTATAAGATAGGTCGCTCTTTTTTGGTATGCAATGAGGTAAGGCTGCCAACCACCAGCTCTTAGTCAAAAGGGGAAGTAGTCATAGCCATAATCAACACGCTTGATAGCGTTACGGCTGGTATCATCATGGGCCACGGTTGTCAGTGACCGCAATAGTTAAGTAAGATGTTATGATACACAGCTCTCGTCCGGTTTTTAATTACTAAGTCGCCTCTTACGTCACCCACGGGTTAAGAAGGGTTGGTACTAATCTTTGCCGGCACTATACGGACTAATTAAGTAAATTTGTTAAATTGGATTATTTAGTTGTTGATATTTAAACCATTGCACTCTTCATCCACATAATTAATTGTGATAGAGATTTTATAGAAAAAAAATTACATATTTCAAGAATTTCTGCTAACCTTCACGGGTTATTAAGACAATGCTTACCAAGTAAAAACGTGTGAATCTTGATGTGAAGTTAATGTAACTAAGCAGCTATCACAAAATCTGTTGATTGTGCTTCATATATTGAAGTGTCATTGAAATCTACTTCTTGGTACTGAGGAGGTCTTTATTCTGAGCTGACAACAACATGAAAGATGAAGGCCCATTCAGGTGTCGCTGATTCAGCTTACAGTGACGGATAGATAAAAGTAGTGGATTGATCGAATTTATATTACCTTATCTTATCTAGCCTGTAGTGTCCCACTGCTGGGCAAAGGCCTCTCTCTCTTCCCTCCATTGGACCCTATCTAAAGCTCGTACTTGCCAGGGCTTGCAAAAGGCGTCGAGTTCATCGCGCCCATCGCGCCATCGGCGCCTTGGTCGGCCTCGACGCCTTTTGTCAGTTTGCGGCTGCCAGGTGGTGGTGGTTTTGGCCCATAGATCCTACCTTACCCACCTACCTTACCTTTTAAAATCTTTTTGATATTGAGTTTCTCATTTAAAGAAAACATATTTGTCTTTGAAAATGATTTTTATTTTAACACTTCCTGTGTTCGTTGTTCTTCCTGTGTTATATTTGACTTTGTAATATACTGGGTGTAAGGGACGGGTCGGCAAATACTGAAAGGGCATGATCAGTCAAACTAACTGAACAACTTTCAGTAAATTAATCTTTCCTGAAATTAAAAAAAAAAAACGGCCTCTCCACACAAAATTGCAAACTTGATTAGACAGTTTGTATGTAGAGACCGATGTTTTTTTTATTTCCTTAAAGTTATATTTCCCAACCCCATCCCCTTTCCCATTAAAGCCAACCTGTCCCTTACACCTTGTATAGATTACAAAGATTACAATTTTTGGCAGGCCGGGCAGCCTTTAATTAGTTACGAAGTTTATTCCACGATGTGTAAAAGGGGAATTAAGGTGATTATAATTTTTCCTTTTGCTTATTACTTTTTCTCCTTTTCCAGTGACTCCCCTCTCCACCCCAGGCTGCGAGTATCAGTTCGGTATCTACCCAGACAGCGATGAATGTTCCACCAGCTACGTCAAGTGTGCCTATGGAGTTCCTCAACAAGAGCCATGCACGCCTGGTCTTGCGTACGATGATCGCATCCACGGCTGTAACTGGCCTGATCTGCTCCAACCTTTCTGCAACCCCGAAGGTACATGTTTACGAGCTTCTTCTATTGTTTCCGGTGTTTTTAATCAACAATATTGTAGAATGTTGAACAAGCGACCACTTCCCGCGAACGTTCAGCTTGAATCGAAAATTATCTTCACGGTCATTACTTCCTACTCTCTCCTCTATACTAGTTTTTAAATGAATCGTTATAGTACATTGTGTATCTAGGGCGGAAAGTAAGCAATTTTGAAAGAGGGGTCATTCAAACCACGAGCGTCAGCGAGTGCTTCAATGCCCCGAGCGTCGAAATTGCACTTCCGCCCGTGTAACACACAATGGTTTTCATCACATTTGCGAGAAATAGAAAAAAATAAGTAATCTTAGAATATTTATTCAAGTAGTTAATTTACGCGGTATATAGTCACATGACTTAGCTGCCGCGCTAAAACTGTTCACGTCTAAGAAACATATTTTTTTTGTCTTAGTATTATTGTACTTTATATTTTTTCTAGATTTATTGATTTAAATTATGTTACCGATATTTTTTTAAAGCAAAATATAAACATGTTGCAACTGAAATGTATTTCCATTATTTATGTTCCGAAAGCGAAACAAACTGACGTAACTTATCTCACCAATCAAAATTTCTTACTTACAGCGGTCGTCGGCTTCAAATGTCCAACTAAAGTGCCCGCTAACACGCAATCAGCCAAGTTCTGGCCGTTCCCTCGCTTCCCGGTACCTGGAGATTGCCACCGGCTCATCACCTGCGTGGAGGGTCAGCCCAGGTTGGTCACCTGCGAGGAAGGTAAGGTCTTTGACGACCAGAACCTGACCTGTGAAGACCCAGAGCTGGTGCCTCATTGCGCACATGCGTAAAGAAGTTACGAGTTATATGACAAAACGAAAACGAGTATGTGTGTTATGCATTTTGAATATTAGGGTTTATATGAAGTACTTATCTACTTAACATTTGTGTTTGCACCCAGTGATACCAACTGTAAAAGATATTAAATCTTCTTTTATAGGTTCCTAAATTTTTTTATTTTATGTGTTGATAAAAATCTGTGAATGTGGCACTTATATTTGTCGTTTTCGTTTTGTGATAAAAATTTAGAATACTTTTGAAACTTACCCATAGGAAATTACTAAAATTTAAATCTAAATTTTCCACCGAATCAAACGATGTTATTTATTCTTGTACTCCATTGAAGTATTATTATAAAAAGCTAAACTTTTCACTATCAATCTATAGTTACCTCTCAGTTACGCACTAGGCCAAAATGTACAGAAGATTCGTGATATTAGTTACCATAGAACATGTAATTTGTTATAAAACATTATGTATGATTTCATTTTGATACCATTCTCATTGTAAATATACAACAGTAAGATGAAAAATGTAAATATAATATGAAATGTCTAAAATAAAATATTTTATAAAATTTTACCACCTTCTTTCTTTTGAAAATAAATTGAACCGAAATATTTATTTTTGATATGGAAAAAATAAAACAAACCATTTACACAGTATCACACCTTAAATTATTTATTTGAACAAACCTAAAAAACACCTAATTTAAATAAATGCTCTATTATTTCTCCTCCTCCTCAATGACGACAGTCTTTCCTTTGTGAGGGCGCTGCGGCTTGCGGCGGGATGGTTGAGATCCTGAGGGTTTGGGCTTCACTGTGGGCGGGTTCTCTAAGGCATCCAGTTCAGCGTCAGTCAGTTGACCTTTGTACCAGTCCGCGCTGAAATTAAAAATCCTGTTTAGAAAGATGTTTTGGACAGAGACCTCCGTCAGCTAGATCTTGCACTAGCCCACGCAGAAACATTAAACCAAATTTTCTTAAAACTCACACCTCTGCTCAGCAGTAAGGCTACTTGTGAAGCGAACAATAATTTTACTTGTAACGTTACCATTTTGAGACATTAAGATTACTTTGGTATAAATGTTATAGTCAAAGTCCGATACACAGTCTCTTCGCGGAAGGACTGGTTTATCCTAGGTTTGGCCAAAGCCATCAGGCAATCCCCGAAATACATTTCAATTTCGCCCTTTGCCTGAAGTATTTTTAGTCAAACCCAGGAGCTCCTAACTTTTCAGTCAAACGTCGAAAGTAAATTATTCTGTTTCGGTTTTGGCCTAGTCAATCCTAGAAGCGAATGCAAAACTCGGTCAAACGTTGATCTGAACATGTTTAAACAGGTTCATAATGTCTCTTTAGGTTAGGTTAGGTTAGGTTATACTTTATTGCACATCGTACAAAAGGCGGGCCTAATGCCACACGGCATTCTCTCAAAGCATCTCAAATATAAAAGTGAAAATCACGTAAGCTGACCAATCAGGTGTCAGAACTGGCAGAGTTAAGCGGTTCTTAAGACTTGAAAGCTGCTTAAATGATAAAATGCTCCCAAATATACGAAGATAAGACACTTCATACCTATATCGGAGTTTGACTCGTCAAACCCCGATTTAATAAAATTGTGTTTTGACGTTTGCCTGACCAAATTAGTCTCTCCCAGGTTTGACGAAAATTGTTTAGTCAAAGGCCGAAAATTTACATTTGTTTGGGCTTTGACTAAGTCATTCAGTCTGACCTGAGGATTGACCAGTCCAACCTAGGAGCGCCGGAGCTTCGGAGTTTGCCTATAACATAAACACAAGATTTATGTTCATACAACTCAACAAGATTTTCGTAATATATAAGTAGATCGACTACAAACTTCGGCTTCAACCATAGAAAAATAAAGATATTTAGAAGGAGGATTTCTATGGATTTGACAGGTTATTTTGAATATTTTCTATGAATCATCGATGATGGGGTTGTGATATGTTGGCAGATGTCATCCCCTACTAAAATAAATTAGCAAGGTATCTATTCCGAGCGAAGCAAGGAGGTCCGAAATCTTTGGCTTCAACCACCTTCTCAAATTCAAATTTGCTTGGCTTGGCTTGGCTTTGTGTTCGGTCGAGCCAAGTGTGGCAAACTAGAATTTGCAGGAATTTACTTGTTTTTAAAAAAAAAGCTGTCCAGCTTTCATGACAGTAAAAAAATGCCTAGAATTTTTTCATAGTAATTTTGTAGTCTTAAGTCCTATGGGTTTCCCTTCCCTTTAAAAAAAGTCAATTCAGGCACTTTTCTGCTTAACTTCTAAGCCAATCCCAACTTGGTGGACTTTCTATTGTCTTCACAGAAATTTACAATAATCAGATGCTATCACAATAGGTCTTACCACTCAGGCACCTTCCTGGCCCACTCGCACTTCTTGCTGACGTCATCAAACGCCTGTCCAAGCTTGCAGCCGGACCGTCTAGGGGTGTTGCCATTGATGCACACGTAGAAGAACTGGCAATCCTCAGGGTCAGCGTACCGAGGATGGGTCAGACCGAACGTTTCATTCACTGGAGGGCAGTCGAACGCGAACACGTCTGGAAAGGAAACGATAAATGTATGTAATGTATTGTATTGTAAATATTGAATTTGCAGAGCTTAAGTTTTTCTGTGGTTTTATAATTTATGTTTCGTCCGCTTCGCGGCCCGGGTCTGATACGTCCGCTGGGCCCAATGAGTAAAACGTACCCAGGAGTGCAACTGTGCACTCGTAGACCCGAGCGGGATCGTAACAAATTGGGCTGCGATACACAGCGCTAAACTTATAATTAAATACCGTACCTAAATACACCTTAAAATCGGGTCCGGTCCCGTGAGCTAGAACCCGCCACTCTATACTATCTACGGGTGACTCGCGCTTGACCGAGCCACCAAACTGTACATAAGTAACTCACTTACCGGTGAGATTCCCGTGATCGCGACGAGTCGAAATGGATATTTGGACTACTCTCAGTGTGCACGAATATTTGATGTCCAATAAATACACTTAAATAGAATAAATTATAATGTGTACTGTGTCGATCCGATGACCCTGCGCCGATCTTGGTGCTGGCCGCTCCCGCAGCAGGCATCCAGGTCAAACCCCAGCCTCATGCTCCAAGCACGCCGCGCTCACCGAATGCGCAGGTCGACACCCGTTATAGCAGATAATTCCGGAAATCTGCCTTCCAATCACAAGTCCATAGCAAATCCGCGGCGATTACTATTCATCGTCCCACACACCACGCGGATTGCCAAGATATAGTCAAATTATCACCGGCCACGCCCTGACAACTCGGGTTGGTAACTATTAAAACAAGTCACTTATCGTACAATTGTCCATCAACCGCAATTTCTGTCCTCCCCGCGAGCCAGGAAACTGCCCCGAATGGTATTCACTACACACTTATTCCCATAGCATAATAATAATGAGTCCATACGCGCCGCTTGCGTCGACCCAGAAAATGGCGTCTCGTTCACCGTAAACGAGTCCACTTTACGCCTCCGAATTGATAGTTCACCACTAAATTACTTGATTGCCCCGCGCAACCTCAATATAATAGTCCTCCGAATCCCGATTCGGGAATAAAACAAATTCCAAGCGCGGCCACCGATTTGGCCTCCCGATCTTCTTCTTCGTGTCAATGTTCAAATACCAGATGCTTTTAAATGTCTTCCTCCCAAAACCTTGCCACTTCTATGGCTTTATTCGACGCCTCACGAAGATCGTCGCCAGTGCAGGTGGAGGGGCACAGTGGACAAGAGAGCAAGTGCGCCATGTTCTGAGATGGAGCTCCACAGTCACAGTGCTTTAGCAACTGGTCTGCGAAGCCCCACCTCGCCATGTTTTCTCTGCAGCGGCCAACCTGAGTTCGCAGACGGTTTAGCGACTTCCAGGTTGACCACTGCAGATTGTGTCCTGGTGGCAGAGTTTCTGCAGGTGGGACGTATCCTGATGGGACTGGGAATTTTTCGACCCACACTTGCTCTCTTGCCGAGCTTGGGTTATTGCTTGTTGCGGGAGAAGTTGACCTCAGAAAGCTTTTACGACTTTTGAGGCGGACTATGGGCATCGTGTAGTTGTGCAGCGGGTGTCGGGGATCCGCTTCTTGTTTTTGTTTCTCCACTGCACAAGCTACTTCTCGGCGAACTTCAGGAGGAGCTATGCCAGCCAGAGGATAAATGAGGTTCAGCGGCGTAGGTTTAAGGCAGCCCGTTATTATCCGACATGTCTCATTCAGCGCAACGTCTACTTTTTTGTCGTGGGTTGATCGGTGCCAGACTGGGCACGCATATTCTCCCGCCGAAAAGGAGAGCGAAAGACCGGTCGTGCGTAGAACATGTGGGGCTGCTCCCCAAGACGAGATGCGCCTGCCTCCCGATGCGCGCACACAACCGTCCCTCGTTTCTGTGGAATGCGACTACTACATGCTAACTAACTATGGAGCCGGCCCGCTTCCTTATCGCAATGACGCGCAAAGCCTCGGGTGACGAGCGAGTCGCGTTGTACATTTTATTTGAATATACATATTTTAACATTATTTGATCATTTTAATTAATCGCTTTACAGCTGCTAGGTAGCGATCGTCTTGGCCCAAAGCTTTTCGGCATACGGGAAATGTATGTATAACTAATAAAATATTAAAATATGATATGCGACAGGCCTGGAGAATGGTTTGACTATGGGTTTGACAATAACGGTGAGCAAAATAGCCGATGCCTCCAAGAGACTTTCGTAGCGATTTCAAATGACATGACATTTAAATTTCGAATAGAAAGTTGGTGCAATTTGTGTCATTGGTTGGTTGCATAAAAAAATTTATCAATGACCACGAAAATCTTCTAAATATATAAAAGAGCATGTCCTGACTGACTGACTTACTGATTCATCAACGCCGAGCCGTAACCGCTATAGATACAGATATGAAATTTTGTACACAGGTTCTATGCACGTCAAAACTACCCACTAAGAAAGGATTTTGGAAAATTCATCTCCCAAAGGGGTGAAATAAGGGGTGAAAGTTTGTATGAAAGTCCTTTGTTTCTTGAGCTAGATTCACACAAATTTGAATTTAAGCTTCTGGTAAAAAATAAAGAAACACGTCTAAAAGCATTTCTTGAAAATCACCCTTCAAGAGGGTGAAAAGGGGGATGATTTTTTTTCCGTATGTTGGCATATAAGTCTTTAATTTTTAAAGTTAGAATTATATAAATTTGGTTCTGTACTTTTGGTAAAAAATAAAACAGTACGTGTTTCAGAATTTTTCAAACTTTATCCCCTAAGGGGGTGAAATAAGGGATGAAAGTTTGTATGAAAGTCCTTTGTTTCTTGAGTTAGATTCACACAAATTTAAATTTAATCTTTTGAAAAAAATATGAAGAAACACGTGTTAAAGCATTTCTTAAATACTATCCTTCAAGGGGGTGAAAAAGGGAATGATTTTTTTTCCGTATGTTGGTCTATAAGTCTTCCATTTTTAAAGGTAGAATTATAGAAATTTGGTTCCAAGCTCTTGGTGAAAAATAAAAAAGTACGTGTTATAGAATTTTTAAAATTCGTCCCCTAAGGGGGTGAACTAAGGGATTACAGTTTGTATGAAAATCCTACAGTTTTGACATGCGGTACTTGAAATTTTGGATTTTAGTTATTAATAACAAACAAACAATTTATTGACATAATTTTCAACTAAACATCATCTAAAAATATTTGCATGCCTTTTGTGGGCAAAATATGACTGTTCTGTAATATCTATTGTAACATCCTACTACCATGTTTTAAGCGAATAAATGTTTCTATTCTATTCTAAAGAAAAAAGCAATTTTGAGATATCATTACCCAAGGGGGTGAAATAAGGGATGAAAGTTCGTATGAAAATCCTACAGTTTTGACATGAGGTGTTTGAAATTTGAATATTAGCTTATAATAAGAAGTAAATAGACACGTGTGTCAGCAATTTTGAGATTCATCCCCCAAAAGGGTGAAATAAGGGATGACAGTTTGTATGAAAATCCTACAGTTTTGACATGCGGTACTTGAAAATTTTGATTTTAGTTGTTAATAAGAAACAAAGAAACAAGCAATTTTGAGATATCATCACCCAAGGGTGTGAAATAATGGATGAAAGTTCGTATGAAAATCCTACAGTTTTGACATAAGGTGTTTGAAATTTGGATATTAGCTAATAATAAGAAGTAAATAAACACGTGTTTCAGCAATTTTGAGATACATCCCCTAAAGGGGTAAAATAAGGGATGAAAGTTTGTATGAAAATCCTACAGCTTTGACGTAAGGTAGTTGAAATTTGAATTTTAGCTAATAATAAGAAGTAAAGAAACACGTGTTTCAGCAATTTCGAGATATCCTCCCCCAAGGGGGTGAAATAAGGGATGAAAGTACGTATGAAAATTCCATTAAAAATAAGGATTTAGGATAATAAAAACAAAAAATAAACATGTGTTTCAGCGTGTTTGAATAATCATCCCCCAAGAGAGGGAGATCCCACCCGACGGGGAGGGGGAGAGAGGTAGAGGGAAGGGGAGAGAGAGAGAGGGAGGGATAGAAGGAAAAACGGCACAATACTGCACATTTTCTGAATTCCACGCAGGCGAAGCCGCGGGCACAGCTAGTAAAGTAATATGTCTCTAATAGAAAAGGAAGTATTTTCAAGATATGGAAAATGGCGCGTCATACATTTCGTCCACAATCCTGAACTGTTACGTACTTTACTTATTCGTTAACTTACCAGCAGCACCGCATCCCTTCTTCTTGGCCTCGTCAGGCCAGGTGCAGATGCCGGTCTTGTCATTGTAGACTAAGCCGTCGGGACACGTTATCATGTTGAACTTTCCATCGACGCAGTAGTAGAACTTGCCACACTCCTTAGGGTCTTCGTGGGAGAAGTAGCCGTTCTGTCGTATGCAATGGAGAGCGGGAATTGGAGTTTCTGTTGAAGAAACATTATCATATTTTTAGATTCTAGTTTTGTTTATTTTTAATAACGTCATTTAAGCAGAATGCAAGTTTGCTTCAGAGTTTAGAAGATATATTTGGTAATGCACAAAAGTACCATAGCACAAGACTAAGTGTTAGTCCTGTGTCTGGGTGTAATTTATCTATTTGTGAATGGATATCAGTCTCTGATACCCACATATACATACAGGCTCTGACTACTTTGGGATCTGATGATCATGTGTGAAATGTCTTTAAGAAATAAATACATAAAATAAAATAAACTTAAGTCATCCTCATCCTCCACCTATCAAATCCTTTGAGCAGTAGAGTGGTATACAAAAAACTTTTTACGTTGTACCTGAAATTCAGAAATCAGTAGTTCTTACCTAGAACTGTGTAGTTTTTAATCGCATAGTTTAGCTACGTCGCTATAAAGGTCAAAATATCCTTGATATTTGAAAGTTGCTCTGATATACAAATACTTTAGACTATCATGTACTTATAACGAACGTTAGTATAATAGTTGTTTATAAATTACATAGTTTCCTTAACTTATGCTAATTTATTATAGTAACTTTGCCTCGTGGAGAATATCGGTGTTGTTTGGCGTTATATACACATTACATTTGTGTAATTTCGAACATTGGTTTTCTAGTCTAATTAGTGAAATTTCAGTTGGAGCACCAGAAATATGAGGTATGGGAGACTTATGAGGTCTTAATATTTTGTTTGAGCATAAAACAATAGTTATTTGTACAATTTGAATGAAACCTTATAAATCAATCTAGTTTCAATATGTGTGCTTTTATTTTTTGAAGAGTTACCGGTTTTAGTCTCTACGCTATTATCAGATTTTGACCAGATTTATATGAGACCACTTCGAAGGTAAATTCTATAATAATAATATATATATAATAGAATAGAATAAAATAAAGAATCGTCAAAATCGGTTCAGTGCCAGTGGAGATACCGCGTAAGAAACATAAAAAACACATAGTCGAATAGTAAACCTCTTCTTTTTTAAAGTCGATTAAAAATTAAATCACAACAGATAATGATTATTTCAAAAAGAAAATTACTTCCAGCAGACCTAGCGAAGAGTGACATGACCGGAAGAGGCAGATGCACACATACATTTACTTACTTTGCATGTAACACGTAATTAATTTATGACTAAACGTTATTATATTTTTATTTTGTAAGATTAATATATTATTGTACGTCCGAAATAGGCAAACTGTTGGTACTACATTGAAATGTAACATCTATAAACACAGTATAACAATAAAGAATTGTCTTATCTACTACTATAATTCTAATGTCCAACGTATTGTAGACAGGCCACCAAAAAGTGAACCAACGATCTGATTAAGGTTGCAGGAAACCGCTAGGTGCGGGCATTGCAGGAGCAGTCATCATGGAGAAACGGGGGGCTTATGTATAGCAGTAGAAGTCTTTCAGCTGATACGATGATGACTTCATCATAACATCCCATGAAACGTCCACTACAAGACATGGAAATCCCTCCAAAATTCCAGCTTTTGCTGAAACAATGTGGAGAGGAAGTTCCATAGTCACAACGCTTGTTAGCGTTACGGCTGGCACCACGGACCGTGCGGTTGTTGGTGACCGCAGAATATAAGATGATACGATACACATAAGGATGCTGCTGCCTATCCTCTGGTTTATTAACCCTTGGTCGCCTCTTACGATATCCACGGGTAGAGATGGTTAGGTACTATTCTTTGCCGGCACCACACGGGATGATTTCTTGTTATTTAAATTGTTCTGCTCTCTCGTTGATAGGAGCATTACACGCAACCCCTCATATCAGCTGCCGTACTCCGAAGTGAAACTACGATAATATCGCGCCGATAATTAGTCTATGGTTCAGCCTTTGACAAAGAAATTCCCATACAAAGTAAATTTCCGAATGTAATTGTTGTTGTCAATCTGATAATATCGGAGCTCCGATAAAACTTCGGAGTACGCACCCTGTACGACGTTGTTTGAGTGCAACATGTTGTTTTCATGAGCTATCCTCAAAAGATCGACATTTTACCAAAGCGCCACTTTCAAGTAATCACTTCTGAACCTCTGAATCATTGTGAAAGGCACTTATTCTGTTCCACCTCGCCCAACAAATGCTCACAGTAGCTACACAGTTGCGAGCTGGTGTTGCTCCAATATGTCGTTATACTTACGAAGTTTAGGTCTCTGCGAGCAGTCAAGGTTGAAAGGCAGGTCACATTTTTCTTGTTCAGGGCTGTAGTCATTGAAGACCATACCGTCAGGACACAGCTTTTCAATGATTTCACCATTCCTGAAATAAATTGTAATGATGGATATTTATAGAGCTCGTTAAGAAGATAAATTCTGTATTGTTTTGTTTAAAGTATTAATTCAGTCACTAAATACAATCAACATCACTTAATAATTTACTTAATAATTTACTTCGACCGATAAATATGTGTAACACTCGTGAGTCGTTAAGTAATATCACTTAGGGTTTAATTAATAAATCCCTTTCAAGTGTAAGATTGCCCGTAATATGTATTTTACACATACAAATTATACATCTTGAGTTCAATCTCACACTTGAGAGTGATTTATTAATAAATCCCTTTTAAATGTGAGATTACCTTCAAGATGTACTTTACATATACAGATTATGCATCTTGAGTACAATCTCACACTTGAGAGTGATTTAATTGACTTAAGAGCTATTACTACGACCCATAACAATCGTAGTAATAAATCCCTTTCAAGTGGAATCTTGAGTATAATCTAACACTTAAGAGTGATTTTTTAATAGCTATGGGTCGTAATAATAAATCCCTTTTTAGTGGAATCTTGAGTACAATCTCACACTTGAGAGTGATTTGTTAATACCGCTCTTAATAATTAAATTCGTCCGTCACTGATACAATATTGTATCCAGTGCGTCACCACAAGGCGTCATATTGTCCAGCAGATAGGCAGCGTTGCCATGCTGAACTGCAAGCCTAAAAAGAGCTGTTTTTTTTTGCAGCTGACATTGCTGTTAGCCTTATTGGCTCTCACAGCTTCACCGGGCGGGTGGGGAGCAGAAGGCAGAAATAATCACGATAGGCTACAAGCCTTAAGGGCGCCTCGCGGCGGTGCTCGGACCTCAGCTTAGGTGGTTGCCGGGGATCAGGGAGAAATGGCCTGAAATATGCCGTTAGTTCCCAAAGTATGGGATTAACTGAACTGGGGTCAAAAAAGCTGCCTGTTTTACGATCGCCGGAAGCCTCAGTGAGACGCGCGGACAAGTTCCTGATATTTTTTCTTGCCTCAGGCCCCCAAGGTCCTATCGTGTCGAGAATTCAATCATTGATTTATGAATGTAGTTTTAACACTTTTAAAATATAAGGTCTCATAATTATAACATCTTATGAAACTTCCAGGATAAGAAGCTCCCTCCAAAATTCCAGTTTTTGCTGGAACAATGTGGAGGGGAAGTAGGTACACAGAAGGACGTTGCTGCCCATTCTATAATTCATAATCCATTAGTCGCCTCTTACGACACTCACGGGTAGAGTTGGATTAGGACTATATTATTTTGCCGTTTCATACAAATTTCAATATCTGAATAGATATTTCCTAGTCTTAATATACAGAGTGAACTTTAATTTGTTTTTGCTCTCGAAGTCTAGTGTGAAAACAAGTAACTTTCCCAAAGAAAAAATGTTTCACTTGAAAAAAGTTTTTCGAATCAGTAGGTAAAGTGGTCACGTGATTGACTCATTTTGTATAGGTAGGCAAAAAAAAATTCGAGTTTAAAAAGTAGCTTGTTTTTGTGAGTAGAATCACTGGGCTTCGGGAACAAAAAAAAAATTAAATTAAAATGTCATTTATTTCAAGCTTTTTTAGCTCACATTGTAACAAACACAATACAAAACAATACCTAATTAAAGACATTTTAACATGCACAAAAAGATAGTAAAATTTCCAAACAAAAATACAATAGAATCTTATCATGTCATTAAAAAATTATAAAAATAATGGAAATTCTGTGTCAATAAAATTAAATGAAATGTCAGTAAAATAATGAAACAACAAAACCAATGAAAATTCGCGCTAGATACTTTTTGATGTCGTCGTTCTTATTTGAAAGTAATCATTGACAAACCGTGCTTCAATATAATCCGATTTTCTTAATACTTTACTGTTCCAACAGGGTCAACCGTCTCAGAGTATATTCAATTGCTTACTTACTAACTTTAAAGCAAATATTAGTTCATTTCATTACATGTTCCAGAAAGAACTCATTATTATTTCGTATTTGTTATTATCTGAATTACCTATATGAGCAATATTTATAAATCAAATTATCTTATGTCGAACGATGATTGAAATAATTTATAATCAAACAAAATTTTTATGTGATGAATTTTCTGACTTTATCGAAAGCGGATGTTTGAATTGTGCATGTATTTATGTAATGATAATTAAGCATAATACACCGAAGAGCAAAGAAAACGGGTCATTAGTTTTACCGCCGTACATTTTCATACAATGACAAGCTCAAAGTAATCGTCCATATCTTATCCAAATCCAATAAAAATACAAATCTGATTGATCAGATCTCTGGATAAGAAACTTGTCTACAAATGTCTTAATTGTACACATCTAAAATGTTCAGGAAAAAAGTGTATCTTGCTTGAAATTTGTGCTAGTAAGATACTTCCCTTCCACATTATTCCAGCAAAAGCTGGAGTTTTGGAGGGAGCTCCTAGTCCTGTAGTGAACGTTTTATGGGATGTTATGATGATTTGTTTCTCACCTGCACTCGTAGTACTTGTCACACTGCTCAGCGTCAGCAAAGAAGCCGTCGTCAGGGCAGGTGTTGGTGATCTCAGCATCACGTTCAGCGTCAGCGGCGACACGCGCAGGCGGATTGGCGGGCTTCTTGCGTGAGTGCTTTGGTGCTGCTGATGAGGCTAATACTGAAAATGATAAAAAATTCAGCAATTTAGATATTTTTAACAAACTTTTTTATGTTCTCCTTTTTTTATCCTATTAGTTTTGTTTTCAGTGTAACTCCAAGTTTTTTTTTTTCAACGAAACTTTATTGGAACTACAATACATAAAAAATATGATAAATTGGTCCAATCGTCAAGTCATGTGCTTACCAGCATTTATTTGTTTTTATTTAAGTAGATGATTTTTATTTGCTGAAAAGGATCCAAAATGCCTAAAAATTCAAACATAATTAATAACATTTTGAGGAAACAAATAATTTTTTATCTGTTGTCATACAAAAACTTTACTAATAACCTCCTGTTTTTGCCTTCTCATGCAGCTTTTAAAATTCAAAGCCTTATGTCTAGATAAATTTGGTTTCAGGGGGTTTTTAGACAACGTGCCAATAAATCCAAAAATGACTAAAGCGATTGTCATAAAACATATGAGATGGCATAATATATCAACTGTCCTCCCATACAATGGAGTTCAGTTGAGTGGAATTATCTGCCTGCGTTTATGGTCCCGAGTTCACATAACTCGAATCTATTCAAGTTGCGGGTAAATAGGTTTCTTATGGGCAAGCTCGTTCCATCGTCGACCTCATCTCTGTCCGTAGACCGAGGTCAAGAGTAAGCCCATTGACAATAAAAACAAATACATTTCGTGGCGTTCGTTTTTTGTCAAATATCCTGTTGTATAGAGCCCCAGGACATAGGAAAAGATGAAACGTTAAATGCAAGACCATTTCCTGGTAACTTCCTGACAGCGCAACTATCTGTACAAGTGTAGGCAGTAATAAAAGTAGTTTACATCGGACAAGGTCACACTACCTTTTACCGGCAGTGCAATGTTGATAAAATTAAAGTACTATTTGCCAACAGCTCTCACACTGCGACAACTCTTTATCAGCGTTCAGGGGCGTAATGAGCAAGATGCCATAATGTCTATGGTGTTAAAATGACCATGAGGATAATAAAAATTTAAAGAATAAATTAAAAACATTCTAGCAGTGAATTTTTACGGGATTTTGTAATTATAAAGGAATAAATAACTCATTAAACTTCAAACTAGATGATCAAAACCATTTTCTTCATACTTTTCAACCCACTTTTCGAAAGTTGTTCAGTTTTATGATCCGAGTAACACACTCAGATATTATAATAATAATAATAGCGTCATTCCTAAACATCTCCACACCAGTCTCAAACTACTAAATTTACTGGCTAACATATTCATAAATAGCAGCGTTGTTAAATACGTGTCGAATAGTCCGCAAGTTCCTTAAATCACATCCGAAACAGAACAAACATACTCACAGACCTCATGTGTGTTACGTTACGGTTTTGTAACTCTTGGTTTTCGAACCCGCGTCATTGAAAACACCCTTTGAAAAGAGAGTAAAAAGAACCCCAATAAAATGACCTCTATAAAATCCAAGATCGCCTACAATGGAGGCTCCTATCAAAAATTTAAAGCTATGTACCTAACATTAAAATTGAAAATGATTTTATTTTAACACTTCCAGTGTTCGGATAAATCTACAAAGTATAGGGATCGCAGATTTCACAACATCAGGCAGGACCACAGTAGCCTAGTTGGTAAAGCGTCTCCGGTACTGAACGGAGAAGACGCAGGTTCGAATGCTGCGGTGTGGTTGTGAAATTTAGCGATTTTCTACTTTGTACATTAAAATTGAGTTTGTACAAATAGCGAGGTATTCTTATTATGAATGTTGTAGGAGACTGGAGCCTGAGCTAGGTCTGACCTAAAAATTGGCTCATAATTAGAAAATACTCAAACCTTGACCAAACGAGGGCTGTGAAAATTATGACAAATACTTCTTAATACCATTCAGTGCACACTAAGTTTGGTTGCGTAGAGCGTAGGTAAGTAAGAGACACGACTGAAATTATTCATGTATTATTTTTCTTTATCCATATATTGGACAAAGGAGGATGTAGCAATATTATAGAACGAGTTTCTCCGTTACCTAACGCTATGCAGGCTCACGAAAGAAGTATGACAAAACGCGTCGATACCAGCGTTAGTGTTCATTTTGAAAGCAACCTTCGCATTCCATTTTTGTAACTTTATTATGTTTTTAATTATTACCTTATAAAGGAAACAATTCTTATAGTCAAGATCAATAGATAAACGGTCTCTGACTGAAAATGAGAACTTCGACTTATAGAGTACCATAGCTCATGGATATGTCAGAATTCTTTAAATAAATCTACAGTCACTACAGTCCTTTTGTATGCAGCAATGATTCCGAATTTACAGACATCAATCGCTTTGGTGCGGTGACTGTATTTCTGGACTTTCAAGCACTTCGCTTATCATAAAAAGTTTGTTGTAGGGTATGATACTTTCCAGCTAACAGACCATATTTAAGCAGCAAGTACCTGGGCAACAGAGCTTTGCTCTGTATAGTCTTAACCAAAGCCTCTTAATAGATGGCGCAGTAGAGTCTCTGAAACGCGCTATTTACAAGAAATGCTCAAAAAATAGAGAAAATGAAACCTAACTAGATCGATTTTTATCCGTCAAAAACCCGCGTATAATAAATTTCATCGAAATCGCTAGAGCCATTTTCGAGAACTATTGCTCGTTTAATGGTATAAGATCAGCAATTTACTTTCAAAAATTACTTTTTGTTTTCATATAAATGAAGTAAAACAACTGTAGGTACTGTTCATTAAGAGATTTTAATATCCAACAATGAATAAACGATTTTGATTTGATTTGGTTCCATTTAAATAATACTGGTGTAAGAAATCAGCAATTTAACTATTCGAATTATTATATTTAATGTGGAGTACAAAGATTAGGAAGAATCCTACACTAAAGATAGTTTTGTCTTTTACGAAGCATCACGGTACATTCTCACCTCGTATAGTATATGACATAACCAACTTGTTCAACGTGTCGTAGGAAAGACATCAACGCGCGCCCACTACCACCCACAGCACAGGCTATAAAACAGATTATTGCTTCAGCTATGCCTATCTACTGGATGACTATTATATTAGCTGATTTATAAGTTTGTCGAACAATAAAATAATAAATTATTGTAGAGACCACAGATTCACAGCACATTGTGTTAGCGATTTTTAAACTTTTGGATTATTGTATTACATTTTTACAGAATACAATGTATGATTGTCAGGGTATTGAAAGCTTTACAGTTCATACTATATGTTCACAACTACTGAACTAGGACTTTTCCTTACAATTTTCTCAGTATAACATCACATTTATGGCAGTGACAGGAATATATCCGGATTGCTGGTAATGTAGAGCTTGGGTATCAATTTCCGGAATGACAGCGAGCGAATAACCAAATACCGGTCATGTGTAAGTTGGACTCAAGAGTTGAGGTTTCCAATATAAATTCGGTGTTTCTAGAAGTACATTTTTAGGACGACAAAACTAGGCTTTTATAGACTTTTTGCAGATTTCTAAAATAATTGCTCCATGAGGGTTCCATTTTTACCATTTTCGTTCGGACCCTAAAATATCCAGTAAACAAATAACCATATAAATAAACACTGTTTTATCGTTTTATCCCATGGTTTTATCATTGAATATTTATAATCATTCAACCTTTGTTTTCTAGAGTTAACCTGAAAACTTACATACTAAGTGAAAGATACCAAGATGATTCAGTCGCAATTAAATAACTATCACATTACCAATTTGTAAATAAATACCGGTTTTAAAATAGGCTCATGAAATTATCAAATTTAAGAAAATAGCGAGAAATTCATTTATTGAATCGTATGACGAATCAAGTATTGTAGAAAATCATAAGTCTTTTGACAATGTATATTTTTCAATTACACCATACCCTTATATCCCTTAGTTTACACCATACCCTTATATCCCTTAGTCAAAACATACCCTCATGCATGTACAGTCAAGAGCACATCAAGCTTGACACATTGGACTTTGTACCGTTCTTAATTCAATAGAGGTACGGCCTAGAGTCGCGTTGCGCGTGCCAAGCTTGACCTGTAGTTGACTGTATACATACTCACAAACACACATGCACTCATACTCACAAATACACATACTCTCAAACACACATGTACACATACTTACAAACGCACATGTACACACATAATGCATCTACACTTACATCTACACTTTTTATCTGCACATTTTTGTTTTTCGTTTTTAAAAAAATAATAATAATGTTATTTTACTTTTAACTAACCTTTCTTTGTATTCAGCGGAAGAGCGCTGGCAACCCACGACACAGGGTATCCTAGTGTGGGTGTCAGATTGAATTGTAACAATGATGTTCTTTTTCTCAAATAAACTATTTTTTTTTTTTTTATTGGTGTGCATGGTGCAGGAATGGTGCAAGAGTAGAATCATACTATCTTTTCCCGTAGATTTAGTTACACGTCACTAATGGATCCTAAAGCAGAGAATCGTCTATCTGCGTTTACAGCATCCTAAAGTAAACCACTAAGGGCCTGTCTCACCGCTTACTGCTAAAGTTCTCGATAGTAAGCAGACAGATAAAAATATCTGCCAGATAAATATATCTGATTTTTGCCTTTGTTAATCTGTTAGTTAGAGTAATCAGGCACTTGTGAAACAAAAAAAATCTCTATCTGACAGATAGCTGGAACTGAGCAGCAAGCGGCGGGACGGGCCCTAAATGTTGTAAACAAATAATAATAGTTACGGTGCTGGCTGCAATTTGGTTATATGATTTGCTCATGACTGACTCATATTAATAGGGATGATAGATCAGCTCAATACGAATCGATTTGGTCCTTACAAGTTTTTCTGTGCGTCGCTGCGTTTTTTAGTTAAAGCAAAAAAAAAATATAAGATACTTAATTTTTTTTTGTCTGCCTTTGTGGCTCCTGTTTAAAATACTTCTGAAGATGTAGAAAATCGAAGAGGCAGACATGCAGGGCTCTGCATTATCACGGGACGAAGTAGTGAATTTTTGCATTTTGAAGAGCTGTAACTTTACCACGCAGGGCTATTTATGGTGGCAGACTATTTTTCTGGGGTTTTATACATTGTATTTAATCAGATAGTCATAGTCTGCCAGGTGTACGTTTCATTGTCAAATTTCAAAATAGTTAAAACTTAATTCCTCAAAAACGCAGGGGTGTGGATGTCCGCCAATATTTTTTGTATCTTCTAGAGGATGCTCCTTATCATCAGTCAAAGAGGCAGACATGAGCAAATCATATAGAAATTTGTCCTTCATCACCCTTACTATAAAGGAGAGTGGTAAAGTGATCATTTAACTGTGGGTTGTTAGGTTGGGAGGATTGTTTAATATTGTTTCATCATCATCAAAACATCCCATGAAACGTCCACTTCTGGAATTCCAGCAAGAACGCATGGTACATATTGGAGGGGAAGTTCCTTAGTCACCACGCTTGTTTACGTTGCGGCTGTCACCATTGGCCGCGGTTGTTGGTGACCGCAGTGTGTAAAATGTTACGAAGCACAGAAGGATGGGTTTCCTTCGGTTTTTAATCCCTTAGTCGCCTCTTACAACACCTACGGGTAGGATCACTACATGAAAAATATAACAAGTTACAGGCAAGTGTCGTTAGAGATAAAGAAGATAGTGATAGGATAGTGACTTTATATTACCAACATCACAGTTAAATTTACATTCAAGTAGTCCATTTGTAATGTCAATACGAATTTACAACAAATTACCGAAGTATTTACAAGAGGAAACATGCATTAAAACTTTCAATAAACGTTTAAAAGATATTTTATTAAAAAAAAGTTACTATAGTATAAATGAATATTTAGAAGATGAGTTATAAAATTACAGATTAGTTCAATACATAATGTATAGTCATCCTCTCTCCTTTGTTGAATTGCGGTGCCCTAATAGCAGGGTCCACATTGTACTGGATTAACTTTATTAGACCTTAAGAACAACATTGTGGAAGCAAATAAATTGAAATTGAAATTGACTCCAAAGAGGATTCCTTGAGAGAATCTCAAGTTCAGCAAACAAACATTATTATATATCTTCAATCAAACGAGGAACAATTTCGTTTAGGATATAATTTAATACACAACTAGTTAGAAAAATTTTAATTTTCTTTTTAAGAAACATTCAAAATTGACCTTGATTTGTTTATTTCTTTTTTATTGCCTTTAACCCCTAGACTTGAAGACAGATATGAGGTTGACAATGGAACAAGATTGCCAGAAGCCTCGTTTTTGTGTGTCTACTCACAATTTTCGATATATCGATACGATACTATTCGAAACATGCATATTCAAACCTTCGTCTCTTGACGATGCTAACCACTGCCAGTTTGACAATCCATCCAACGGTACCAATATTCTACTCTATTGTCGGTGACCGAAGTTATGAATTCGACTGTATCGAAGTAGTATCGTATCGATATATCGAAAATTGAGAGTAGACTCCCTGACTCGTGATGTGAATAAATAAGTCAATACCAAACTTTCGATTGTGGAATCTGGTATAGATGAAGATTTAATACAGTTAGTTAGAATGTAGTTTGAGCAGCATAATTGTTGAAGAAGTAGCAAGGATTTAAATTGTTATGCAGAACAGACAAGGTCGGTCAGTTGACTGGCATTTCCAGTGAAGCTTGTCGAATATTAATCGAGTAAAGTTTATAGGTCATATAATTAAATATTGTTTACACATAAACTTACGTTGCGTTTCTTAAATAAATACCAATATAAAATTAAAATGTCTCGAAAATTCAATTAATAAAAGTTATTTTTGTTGAATTGTCTTCTTACATTACGATTATCCGTCTACGTTTCCCTGATAGAGTTCTTGTTTATTTGATTTAACTTTTAATATAATATAACTAGCATTTATATAAAAAGTTGTCAACAATAACAAAACACACAAACAACTAGGTATACATGCATATTCATGAAACAAAGTTAGTAAAACTAAATAAAAATCAATTGACATTTAAACTTACCAACTAAAAACGCAAGTATAACAACTCCCACGCTTGACCTGAACGCCATCTTGTGTCAAATGTCACAATTTCAATAAAATGTCAAAATGTTGAACTATATGACTTGTCTGCCACGCCACGCACTCTTGCGCACTGACTGAGCTTACCAACATGGGCTTGCGACTCTTAGCCGCCCGACATCCAAGCGAAAGGCCGTGTCAATACCCCCATCCCTTTCTCACTTACGGTGAACTACATAAGTCGTATCTCTTCACGCAAGCAAGTTCTTTAACACGAGATCCTGTTATTGTTGTACGTGTTTAGCAAGAAAATTAAATAATAATCATTGCTTTTTAATGACGAAAAAAGTGTAATTGTAATTATTATTTAATTTTTCATTGTTTAATGTTTTTCAGGTGAAACTTGTTATGCCAATTTTATTATTATGAAACAAATTATACATATTACACTAATAATGCAAAAAAACTAGTTATTGTAAAGGGAAATGGTTATTTTTTGAATTTTATACTGAAGTTTTAATTATCATATCAGCCGAAAGACGTCCACTGCTGGACATAGGCCTCCCCTAAAGATCTCCATGACGACCTGTCCTGCGTTTTAAAGTTTTATTTGATTTAATCTAATTGTGATCTCATTGCGTAACAAACACAATTTATATCTAATAAACAACTATTTTCTTACTCCATGCAACATGTATGCTTAGTTTCATTGCAAACGGTTCACTCAGACATAAAATACACTAAGTTTCAAGCGGCGGCACCAATAACTCACAAACTACTTAACGGTTTTAAACGGGGTTTTCAATAACGTGTTTAGCTTAATTTTTTATAATGTAATGTAATTAGTTTACTTTCATTGAAAACGGTTCACTCAGTCAGAAAATGCTCGAAGTTTCAATAGGCGTCGCCAATAGCTCACAAACTACTGTACCGACTCCAACTGGCATTTCCATGACGTGCTTGGATTAGGTACTTCCGTGCAACATATAAGCTTAAGTTAGTTGAAAACGGTTCACTCAGATAGAAGTTACGCAAAGTTTCAATCGAAGGCGCGAATAATTCAAAAACTTTTGAGCAGATTCAAACGTGGCTTTCAATAACACGTTTTGCTTACTCCTGTGCAATAAATAATCTTAGTTTCATTGCGAAAGGTTCACTCTGACAGAAGATAAGCAAAGTTTCAAGCTGCAGAACCAAGAACTCACCTACTGAACTGGTTCAAAGTCAACCCAGGTTTTCAATGACGCGTCAGGCTTCTTTCTGTGCAACATATAAGCTTTATTTCATTGCAAACGGTTCACTCAGACAGAAGGTTCGCGAAATTTTATGCGGCTCACCATTACCTAACAAACTACTTGAACGACTTAAACGGGGTTTTCAATAACGTAATTGGGTTGCTTTCGTGCAATATTTGAACTTTCTTTTATTGCAATCGGTTCATTCAAACAGATAATAAGCGAGTTCAAAGTTTAAAGCTGTGAAACTGAGCTGAAATCAAACAAAGCTTATAGTTTTGACGGAAGAAAGCCAAATACGTTTTTGAAAATTCCGTTTGATCCAGTCCAGTTGTTTGTGTAAAAGTCGTGAGTACAGCTAAAGATTGGTAAAATCCAGATTTAGTTTTATTGTAAAAATAATAATTTAAAAAATCCTGTTTCGGCATGGCGGTGCAACAAATGTAAAAAAAATTATGAAAGTCCTAAAGTTTTTAAAACTTAGGAAGTAGGTACTTACTCGTATAAACGAAATACTTCAAAAAATAAAGAGAGAAGTGAATCATTGTTTTTTAGGAATTTTTTTAAGGGGAGAGATAAGTAACAAAGATTGTAGGGAAGTGAAGTCCAACAGTTTTGTATGTAGGTACATGTAGAGTTAAAAGCATGTGAAGCTAGACACGTTTAACCGCTCTTTTTTCAGTGGCCACAGAAGCTAAAGTGACTGAGCTTCAGATTTAGTAAGGCTTTGTTTTGTATAAGAAATAACAAAACTATGAATGAATTCGACTATGATTTTACACTTACGAGGATAGTGGGCGAGCTAACAGTCCACACGTAAACAAGAGGTGTTTAATTTACAAAAATCCGTATTATCGGTACTCTGTATACCTAATAATATAAAGGCGAGAACTGCACTGTCTGTCCGTCAGTCTGTTACGCTTTTATGACTTATCCGATAAACCGATTGTGATAAAAACTTGGTACGAAGATAGTTTGAACCATGGGAAAAGTCATTAGCTACTTTTTCTAAACCCCACGCGGACGGAGTTGCGGGTAACAGCTAGTATGAATAATAAAACAAACAATCTATTATAGGTAAGCTAAAATTAACAATCAAAGTGCGTGCGTGCGTATTGTGAGAAAGGTGTGTATGTGTGTGTATGTGTTTGTGTGTGTGTGTGTATGAGTGTTTGTATGACCTATGAGATAAATATTAAATAAGATAAATATAAATAGAACCCACAAGAGGAATCACAGAAGCAGTAATTCTGTCTGATTGTAATCTAATGACAGCAACCACGTCATAAGTTTAGGTTTTACCTCACGCAGGGTGAGGGGAAATATATTGATTTGCCGATTTACTTTATTGTATAATGATATTGCCAAGAATGCGTGCTGGCGTCTTGCGAATGCAGTACTGCAATTCAAAGATGGGCCTATATTTCTGATTGTACGTGTTTTGTTGTAGCTCTTTTCATCATACTCAGTCTTAGAATGCTGCTTGTAAACAAGGTTTAGAATAAAAATCTGTCTTACCGTAAGAACCTTAACTTTTTCATAAAGAGATTTTGTAGGAAACCTAAATGGACTAAAGGTCATTACTTTGAGTAGCGATCTTTCTGCTCTCTCAAGATGAATCATGTAAGATTTGCAAGCTCCTCCCCAAACTCGAATAAAATAACCTAGGATAGATTGGACCAACGCATAGTATACCGAACGAATGAGTATATATTGATAGCATAATACGCAAATTTTTATTCAGCAAATCTACCACCGCTTTACTGTGCAGCTAAGAAGAATACTACCCCTAGAGACCATAAACTAAAGGAATGTATCGAACTACTAAGTACATTGTAGTACCAACCAACACCGCGAAGATCTAGTGCATTCAGCCTGCTTAGCACGCTTCAGTTGTCAGTTTATCTAGGCCCATAGATTAAAGACTTTAAGTATCGTCACGTTTTTTTGACATCCGAGCAGTGCGACACGTTTTGAAAGACAAGGACGGCTACATGTATCAGTGCGTAAAGCTATCTCTGTCTAAAATATCAAAAATTTAATTTGTGGATTTGCTAAACATTTTCCTCCACTGACATTTCTTCGCGCTTGGAGGTGATAGATTAGATGACATAATTCCTCAAATAAAGTGACATTTCTCCCAAATATATTTTCTCTCGGGCAGCGTGCTAAGCAGGCTGGTAATATTATGATAGCGTAAAGATCGTCGCAAGAAACCACACTGCATATATATATATATATATATATATATATATATATTTATTTAATTTTGTATTTCACACTTTTAGCACGCGTTGCATATGATTTTGTAGGTAATTTTGTGCATCCATGGAATTTAAACCATTAAAATAAACAACTGGCCAAGTGCGTGTCTGGCCACCACCGTAGGGTAGGTAAAGGGTTTCGTAGTGTTCAGGATTCACTTAACAGGTTTTTATTTAGTATTTCATAACGTTTATAACATAATAAACTTTTTACCTCTTAATGCTCAGCGAGATCCTAGCGCCTGATTGCAATTTTTATTATTTCCATTTTTTCGGGCTGTAGTTCATTAACCTGTAGAGCCTACTTAGCTGTGATAGTTTTCCTTTTAATTTCATCATATATGGTACTTCCTTGAATTTATACACATTTCCATTGACAATCGTTTAGCTGGGCCCTGAGTCAAGTTGCTTTCTACAATCGCAAACGCCAGTAGAATAGAATGAAAATGTATGGGATTGACATTAGCTAACGAAATGTCACGTGACAGCTTATGTCAAATCCATAGAGTTTTATTCTATTCTACTGGCGTTTGCGATTGTAGAAAGCCACTTGACTCAGGGCCCTGGCAGGAGGTGGACACTCGACTCTAACAAAAAACTATGCTTTCAAGCTAAATATTTCACAATGGGATCCCTACATCAAAAACTGTAATATCAAGACGCACATCACGATGGGGTAGACAAGAAAAAAAGTTTCATCCCCACTTTACTTCTAGGGGAGGTAGCATATAAAAATATTTTTTTAAGGTTTTATTTTACCACTTTGTCGTAGTAGATAAAATGTATGTCCATACTAAATAACAACTTACGTACTTGCTAGTACTAAAGGTCTCTGGACCAAGCCACGGTCAGACAGACGGACATGACAAAACTATAAGGGTTCCTTTTCGATTACGGAACCTTAAAAATGAACCTCACTTTTATGAAAAAAAAAATAAGGCTTCTTAAAATATGTTTGATTACGGTGATTGCTTGCGATATACCAGTACCTAATGAATTTTGATCCATAACCGACGTGTATCACCGAAACAATGATGCTAATGTTTTTATCTAGTTGATTGATCTCGATATTGATCAGCCTAGTGGAGAAGGATCCAATTACACTAAATCACCTCCAGTGATTGCATCTTGATAAGAGTGGATACAAAAAATACGAGCAGTTTGCAAAATGATAATGTATTTTGTCAAATAGAGTTACTCTGAAGTAAAATTATAGTTTTTGCTACATGAATCTATTTATAACATTATTTTTTTACTGTTACTGCTAGTAAGCAGCAACAGCAGCAGCAATTAGTGATTTTAATGAAAGCTTAAATAATGTTTGCGTTAATGATAGAAGCTATGGTAGAGAAAATATAATAAACCTTTACTAGAAGTTTCTAAAAAAGATGCAAAGATAGAACTTACAAGAATAAAAGCTTAGAGTTTGACAAAATCTAAAATTAAATAGATCAAACGACTTTACATATACTACAGAGGTTACAACCTCCTTTCTAGTTCTTACTCTACCAGTAACCCATCATGCTTCTGACAAAAGAAGTACCGAAGAGCCAGAAGCTTATCTCAGATTCCCACTTGTCAGTGGTACTCGTAGTTTGATCTACCATAAAAACCTGATATGGCCTCTGGTTCAACGGTACTTCTTCTCTCAGAACTCTATTGCTTAAGAGTATTGGCATAAACTACATTGTTTCCATTTTTTGGAACACACGTCTTCTTCTTCTTCTTTTCCAATCAGCGACAAAAAGTGTCCTCAAAAAGTAACCTTATGGTTGCCTTCAGAAGGTCTCTCCGAGTGCAGGAAACTAGAGATAAAGGGCACGACATGGATGCTTGGAAGGTATGGAAGGCAGAACGACGCACTCACACTTGTCATTATCAGAAAAGCTCCGCCTCTTCAAGTTCCCCGTATCTACCAACGCCCGATCGCAGTCTATAAGGGACTTCCATATAGACCAGGGAAAACTATGTCCTGGAAGCTGGAAGCAGCTTTTTGTATAGGCTATCAGGAAGAGTACCTTTTTGACCACAGCTGTATCCTAGCCTTGGATGGGTCTGAATCAAGAGGCTTGGTGTCCTTTATTATCTATCTATTATTATCCTCTCCCGAAATTGCTGCGCCCTTGCAGGATGTCACATGAGACCATAAGCAATTTTTAAGACCTGTTATTTACTGTGACTAGCAATAAACATATTGAACTGAACTAAGTAGATAATAGTCGTAAATCTATGTCAGAGATCATTTTAAAGATTATAATATCTGACAATAAGGATAGTTAATAAACAACCGCTTATTTTAATGGTTCTGTACCGCAAAATAAAAAAAACGGAACCCTTATAGGATCACTTTGTTGTCCGTCTGTCTGTCTGTCAAGACCCTTTTTCTCACGAACGAGAAGAGGTATCAGGTTGAAATTGATAACGAATACTAAGGTCTATAAACTACACAAGATCTGAAAATTTAATTTTTTTACAACGACGCAATAAAAAGATATGGCTTTTTATGTCCTCATCTATAATACATTTATGAAAAAAAGCAAAACCTACATGGTACTTCCCGTTGACCTAAAATTATGAAATTTGGCAAGAAGCTAGGTCTCACAGTACAAATAAAGGGAAAAGTCTAAAATCATTAAATATTTAAATTTTTCTCACAACTAATAGTAACCAATTAAGGTGAGCTCTCGTTTCAAGAACTTTTCTATAAAAGAGGGGTCAAGTTGGATGGTCGCGGAGTTCTTCAAATCAAAGAGCAAAAGCTTTTAGTATATCATATGGTAGATAGGTACGGGACCCTTAGGGCGCGAGTCCGACTCGCACTTGGCCGGTTTTTTTTAGCTCAAATAGTCGGTCCTGAAGAATACTAATTGAGAACTAGTAAGATTGCACCTCAGTTTGCGCAGACAAAAAAATCGCGTGCACATCATGCAAATACTCGCAGTTATCACTTTCATCTCGCATGCGTCAGATAGAAAGTGACATCTCTTGGTAGTGGCTGTTTCACTTCGACAAACAGACATTACCTATGGGTACCTACAAAATTACCTTAATTTTTTTTGTCAGGTATTGTCTCGTTGAAAAGCTGGGTAGCTCTTTTTATAAGACAGTTGTGATATTCTACGACTAAATTCGTTAATAAAATTAATTTGACACTCCATACAAAATGTAAAATTTTTAAGTCGATTATTTTTTTCGAATTTCAAAATGTCTTAGCACAATAGTTGTTTCAGTCAGCCCTAGCGACACAACTGCAGAATTTCCGCGTCTGAATTTACTGCAAGAACTTGTCACTTGTGACATTTGCATTGTGGTTGCGGATCGTTCCGACTCGGAATTTCCACAGCTGCTTCGCCACACTTAAGCTTAAATAGCGTACTTTTTAAATCCCTATATTGTTATGCGATATCACTACTACAGGATTTATTGGGCCTTGTACCGTGAAACGCACGTCGGTGGAAACATTTTCAGCTCTATTACCATGCCATTAAATCCAAAGTTATCGATTTTTACCTAGAACAGGCAAATTGTTTTCGATGTCATTGTAATGATGTATGCGTAGGTGAAAAAAAAAACCGGCCGAGTGCAAGTCGGACTCGCGCACCGAGGAAGGTTCCGTACCACTATACCGCCTTAGTTATGGACGCGCAGTCTCACAGAAATGTATTAAATTCGCGCAAGCCCGACACGCACTTGATTAGTTTTTAATGTTTGTTGTTATTCTATAGCCTATTATTATTTCCATTCTTGTAAGTGTTCCCGTTTTCACGATGGACCTTAAACGAAAATCAAGCAAAAATCGCTTAAAAACACTTTTTACTTTTCACTTGTACATCATAAAAAGTAAGTCTCCCAAAAATGTCCGTCTGTCGGTCGGTCGGTCGGTCGGTCAGTCGGTCAGTCGGTCCATCGGTCTGTCCGTCACGCTTTGGTCTAGCGGCTAAACGAATGGTCCGATTGACACTATATTTTGAATTTAGGAGTTTTATGCAAATCCATCGCAGGATTCAAAGTGGTTTCTTGCTGGCTCTCATTTTGATGGTAGCTGTCATACAACGAAAATGAAAAATTGAAATTTTCTCAAAAATTGCTCATAGAATCTTGATGAAACTTTGCATGACCAAGCATCTCCATGTAAGATATCTTGCGCCAGTATCAATTGATCTGTGTAATTTCATATAAGGGGTGTTCCTGTACCACCAAATCGTAAATATGTGATTTACCCAAAATTGGTTCCATTGAGTTTATAAAAAAATTCTATAATTTTAATCCTGGATTGGTTGTCTACCTGACTGGATATTCTTAATGACTTTTTTTAATAAAATTTAGTACACAGGGTGTACCAAAAACTGAAAGGACTTGCTCAGTAGACTAAACTGAACAATTATCCATTTATACGGAGCGTGTGTTGGGAAATTAAAAAAATCTCCATGCAAGTATCCTACGGTAGTATCTATTGATCTGTGAAAATTCATATAAAGGGTGTTCCAGTACTACTAAAAGTTAAACAATATGTGATTTAGGTACTCGAAATCGTTTGAGGTTTGTTTGTTTTAATGTTTGACAATTTGAGTTTTGGTAAAACGTAAATAAAAGTTTGTATTTCCATACTATGTGTATGCCATTACAAATTTGAGTTTGCGGTTGATAGTTTTGCCTTGAGTATTGCGAGAAAGAAAATGCAATGCTGCTGTACCATTTATTTTAGTAGGGAAGCCCTCCTTAATCACTACATATTATGAAAGAAAGTCCCCCGTAACGTTTTTCTGTCGTCATCCATCATGTCTGTCTGTGATCGCTAAACTCAGGAAGTACTATATCGATTACAATTTGGTTTTCATTAATAGATAGATTAATTCAATAGAAAGGTTTAACGCTATAATTTATAAATGTTGAGTGCAATTTAACTGAACTGTGAAGATGTTTGTCGATCGAGTCGGAAAAAAAACGTTCCTCTTTCTGCTTTCTGGGCGTGCGCTGCATAAATGGTTTCGTTTATATGAAAGTTATGCATGAAAGAATTGTTGCTCTCTAAGAGTTCTAAAGAAAATTCCGTGATAGTATTTGTCTATATTTTAAGGAAAACCCACACTAACCAACTATTTATAGCAAAAAAGTAGATTTTCAAAATAAGGTATTTTAGAACGTATTTTTGCCCTCAAGGTGTGGGGATCCTTATCTAATTTAAAAGGTTAGTAATAATAATCAATGAACATAGATCAAAATTGTCCTTTACACCATGTTATTTAAATGAATATCATGGAAGTTATCACAATATTAAAATGAGCTTCAAACTCGATGCGTATTTCCGTTGATAGCCGAACGTAGCCCAGTTTCCGAAGTAAATACTAGCCAGGAACCCGACACGGGGCCCACATAGAGGGCACTCGTCGTTGCGACTGATCGCCCGAAGCCTGAATTTTAAAATTTTAGGTATATTCTTTAGTGATTGTCGTCCTGAGGTATACAACGAAATATTATAGAATGTTTTATAAATTGTAGCAAGTTGAAGGCTACGTCATATATCGCAATAAAAGACACCACCTCTACCCGTAGATCAGTACCCGTGCGAAGCCGGGGCGGGCCGCTAGTTTTTATATAATTTTGTTGTTATAGCGGCAACAGAATAAAAATAAAATTAAATAGTTTTTACATCTCTCATATTCGGTAAGTAGGTCCTTATTACCCCCAAATGGGGCTTTTAGGTGACCAATTAGCGCTATAGGGTAATAATGTAGCTAGAAAAGCCCTAGGGCGGTAAGTAATTGAGTTTTGAAATAGTGAAGGGTTTTTTTAAATAACTTACCGCCCAAGGGCTTTTCTAGCTACATTATTACCCTAGAGCGCTAATTGGTCACCTACAATTTGGTGGTAATAAGGACCTACTCGTGCAATTGATGATTACACCCGAGCTAACTACTCTGCTTTACATCCCGATTGTGAGGTAAGTAGGTCCTTATTACCACCAAATTTTAGGTGACCAATTAGCGCTCTAGGCTAATAATGTAGCTAGAAAAGCCCTAGGGCGGTAAGTAATTAAAAAAAAAACACTTCACTCATTCAAAACTCAATTACTTACCGCCCTAGGGCTTTTCTAGCTACATTATTACCCTAGAGCGCTAATTGGTCACCTACAAGCCCCATTTGGGGGTAATAAGGACCTACTTACCGAATATGAGAGATGTAAACACTTTTTATACCATCAACTAATATTTTGATCATAAAAAAAGACTGAGTAATTACAATATTATTTGAAATTTATTTTATGCGATGATTTATAAATACACTTTGATGTATTCTTACTTTGACATATAATTTTAAAAATTATGAAATTAAAAAACGTCGAACAATTATTGCTCAAAAACACGTTTTTAGTATGGAAGCCCCTTCATCTATTACTTTATTTTATTGTTTGTTGTTATAGCGGCAACAGAAATATATAATCTGTAAAAATTTTAACTGTCCACCTATTACAGATCATAAAATACAGCCCGCTGGCAGATAGACAGACAGACATAGGAGGCATATTAATAGGTACGGAACCCTAACAAAGTCGTTATCGTGGAGATGCTTAGTGGAGAAGACTATGTCCATTCGGTTGATTTGATTATTATAATGTTATTTATTATAATGATTTTTTTGTTCACTAAAACTTACTCTTACAATAATTATAATAAGTTTGCACTAATTGTTGCCCGCAACTTCGTTCACAATAAATAATTTTGAGAATGAGTTGTGATTGCGCGAAAGAGAAACCTAGCTTTAAAATAATTTTGAAATCAATTTCTTATATTTTAATTGAGTTTTTCCGTGCTAATACATCGTGTAATTCCAAATATACGCAAAACCTCTCGGGATGTAGTTCTGTACACGTAACTGAACCACTTTTGTTTGACAACTTTTGGAAATTAAATTTAAAAAATTTGCTTCTCCATACAAATTGACCGGATCAGAGTGTCGTTTTGTATGAAGTTTTTTTTATTATAATTTCCTAATTTTCAAAAGGTGTACGAGTATTTGTGTTATTTATCTATTAATCAGCCTCTAATATCCGTAGTATACAGGCTTTGCCTAGTTTAGAATCAGGTGACTGTATGTATTGGACTCCAAAAAATATTATTAAAATAATATTGAAGAAGCCCGTTTTTATGTTGGTGAAAACCATGTTTCACAGTCTTGCCCATCGTACGTTGCATGTCTGTCAGTCTTCAGATTGTACTGCGAAGTGTGTGCGCTCCATAAGCTTATTCCGCCATCCCCCTTCTATATTTCGGTGAGTGTAAGTCTGGACCACGACCTGGTACCACCATCCCCCTTCCTCCTTCGTGGGACTGACGTGGGTTAGGGTTCTATAGGGTGACTTTTAATTAGTTCTTGATAGCAAAAGATATGCATGTCCTCATGATACATAGAAACATAGGTCGAAATACGAAAAACCAAATTTGACCTCCCATACAAAATACGCTATCAGCTAATGCAGTTTCTATGGCAGGTCAAAACTTGATTTTTATTATTTCGACCTATGTTCCTTGGGAAAAGTTGTTTAGTATCATGAGTACATGCATACCTTTTTTTATCAAGAACTAATTCAAAATCCCCTATCGTCTACATACCACCTATTAGCAGAAAGCGCTTTGCTTAGATTAATGAAGGTCTCCGCGGGCTCCGGAGTGCGCGGAGACCTATTAATAATCTAAGGCGCTTCGATTCTTCATTCTTAATGCGCACAGCTAAGGAGTGGAACCCCCTCCCTACCAATCTTTTCCTCGAACAATAAAATCTGAATCTTGAAAGGCCAGAGTAAACAGACATTATCTAGGTAAGCATGCGAATACGTCTTCGACCCCATCAGGTGAGATCGGGGTCAAATCGTTATCTATTTCACGTAAAAAGAAAAACTATCGGGGCTCGAGACGCACATATTATCAGCCACACTTTATTTATATTCTACAAATACGCACAAAGCGCTAAGCAACATCTTTTAAAATACGCACAGCAAATTTTTTATTATTAAACAATTTTTGTATGTTTTGTATTGTATTTTTTTAAAGACTTCCTATAACCCGAATCTTTTCAAATCGCGCGCGAGTAAACGAGCTTTTTCTGGGCGAGCTCGTTCCATTGTCGACATTATTTTGTCATCAGGGCTAATAGGTCAAGAGTAACCCCAAGTAAAAAAACATTTCTCAAAAATATTTGAAAAGATTATTTATATAATTAAATTTATAATTACTTGAATCCAATATTCTAGCGTTTGGGAAAATTAATCTATTAATCTCTTTATAACGAATGGGTAAAAGGAGCATTCTCTTTCCTCAGGGCATCTAGACAATGTGCCATTTGACAAAAAGAAACGTTATGAAATTATGAGATTTGACACGTTATGTCATCCCATACATTTTACGACATTTGCTTACGTCATCTCTCAATTGAGTGGCATGATGTCTAAACCCTCAGGACTAGTCCATAGTAGTAGTGTAGATCTAGATCGAGGTCAATAGCAAGCTCACTGACAATTAAAAAGATATTGGAAACTCTTTTCTTAATAAGTTCCATCGGTTAACTTAACAAGTACTTACAAATCCAACTCCACCCACCTAGATTCATCCAAGTCTTTAAAAAAAAATAAACCAGCTTTCCCACAGTATTCCTAGTTATCCGACACCTACATGTGTTGGCTAATCAAGGAGCGGGTTGGCGTGTGTTCTCGTAATTAAGCGAACTAGCAATAAAAACATGTTGTATGGTCCCTGTGTTGAACGGTCTACCGCACATCGGGAGAAACTTTTTCGACTCTATTACCACGTCATAAGATTCAAAAGTGTTTCTACTGACGTGCTGTTGTTAACTAATACAGTGTTGTACTTAGCAAGCCGTAAGCTCCACTAAAGAACGCGGCTACAATGGTGGATTTTATATTAAGTATTAAAAAACAAAATAAATAAAGGCCAGGTTAAGAGTACCCTAAACCGACGAGCCTGTATGAAAGGGTAAATGAAAATAGAGGAAACGAGGGAAATATGTCAAGAAGCAGGTGGGGCTATGGTCTGTGCCTACCCCGAGAAAGAGGCGTAGTTTTATGAATGATATAAATAAATAGTGGTGGATAATTCACACAAAGTTATTTGATCCTAAACTAGACAAAGCCAGTAGGAACCAGAGACAGATACACAATAAATAAACTCTCGTGCTCATCACACAAATTTTTGCTTCGGGCCAAAACCGGTGACCAAAGCGTAGAAGGCAGGCTAGTCTATATAGGCAGACAACCAAACCAATGCGTGACGTGATAGGATCATGTCAATATATCATTGGTGTGTTTTAGCATTTAATATCACACCGGAAGGAGAGAGCGGAGACCTTTGCCTTGCAGTGGAACACAGAGATGGCATTAATAACACTGCAAGTACCTACTTAGTATTTTGGGTGATGGATTGGTAAAAAAAAAAAGAACAAAATAGTTAAGTTACAGCAAAATATTCGTGAAGTAAGCAAAAACTTAAAAATTGTATAATAGTAAGTAAAAGTAAAAATAATTTTATTTCCTCTACAAAAAAACATGGGCAAAAAAGTAGGCACAATAAAATGTCTGTAGAGGCTGGTTCCTAAGCTAGCTACCTAGCTGTGTTTTAGGCAACCAGGCCTCCACCTCCAGAATGAATTAATACAATTACAATTAAAACATACTATAAGCTAGACATCGAGGAGTACAATATTTGAATATTTGTATTATATAAACCAAAAAAACGGAAACAAAAATTTAAACTTAAAGAGTGTGTAAGAGAGCGTATGTAAGTGTGTGTGTGTGCGTGTGTATGTGTGTGTATAATCAGCCCAAATCAGGCCACGTGTTAAAAATTTTCGTGCAAATAAATTTTCGTTCAATTTTATTCACATAAAATTAAAATATCAAACTTTTTAATTTCTTTTTTTTGCTCTTTATACGTGCTTTACACTTTCTTTGATAAAAAAAAGACTTCTGAAAGTTCTAAAGTTCTGCAATTTTGTGTAAAACCCGCTGGCATGCGTAAACATATTCTAAAAATCGGCATAAGTCTCAAAATGTATCAGAAAATATCCCATCCCGTCATGAAATATGCAAAGTTTTTATCAATCTGACAATGAATATTATCCTTGGATTTATTACCGAGGAAGTCGCGGTCCGAAATCCCTGCAAATATTCCGAACACATCCAACTTATTACTATCAAGATTCCTGTCGCTGACTATGATATATTGACACATTTAGATAGTAGCCAGGGTTTCCTCTGTTCTTTCGAAGAAACGTTACCCAACTCACACCATTACGTTGCTTAATTTTACTACTTCGAAAAACTTAACTGACAGTTTCTAGAATGTAAACAGTAAACACACATTCGAACCATTAAACAAAGTATATTAATTACTGTATACAACTACCCTGGGTGGAGGCTGTTAACCTGTACAAGTAAGGGAACAAATTTATCTATGTACGTTAGATCAAAACATAAATTAGAAAATTTTACATACAATAAAAATTGTAGCAGCTGACAGCGCATTTAGCATCAAAATAAAATTATTTTTTTGTACTTCGACCTATGTACAGAATCGCATCCTTCAGGGTTGGTTTGCCCTCTCTGTTAGACCTGGCATAAATAAAATTAATTTAAAAAAAATCAAACCGTGGAGACTAAATCCACCAAACACTAAGTACGGAACTATATCGCGATATGTAATAAGTTAGAGTTAATTTATAATATATTTTGATTTGTTGGTATAAGAAAGACGAAGAAAAAAAATATCTTGGAGTACCTACTAATGTCGAAGAAACGTGTAAAAAGTGTTTTCAGACATCATAAGAAACCCTTGTCGGTACGTTGTGCTGGTCAGACGAACAAATAAAATTTATTGCAATGCGGATACGTTTGAGCAACTTGCAAGTAATATGCAGTCGAGATCTTTTGCCATCTTGTTGTTAATGTAGCTGACATGTAAGTAATGTTGAGTAAGCATCGATTGTTCGATCATCATGCGAAAGGATTTAGTAAGAAACAAATTGGGGATGAATTTTAAAATATGAGGTCGATGAAATATAAAGAAAGGAGACGTTTTTTTATGAAGTCGGAATTAGTTGGTTTATGAAATCGGTGTTGTTTGAACCCACACGATAATTGTGAAGGCGTTGAAATAAGTGGATGTCGTATCGTACGTGTCGGGAAGTGGAATTTCTGGTACAGTCCAGATTGAAATAAATTCTGCCGAAAAGAGAGTTGATGAATATAACAAGCGCTTAATTGTGAAATATACTAATTTTTTAATGATACTTTCTGCACATACATAAATAAATATAACTTGACTTTTCCGTGAAAATGGCAGACGTCTTTTTACCTACTACGATCGCTACATACTTTTCCTCTTTGGGTATGCCTAAAATTAAAAGTGCTAAAATTCGAAATCCATTTCAAGGTAATCGTATTTCTTGTATGCTCGCCAAGTTTTGAGGTATAAAACTATAAGATTGCAATTATTGTAGTGTTTTAAATTAAACTCGTTTGAGCTTCAAATGACCGAGTTTGTTTCGCAAAATTGGCATTAAAATTTGCTACTGCGGAAGCCATGACACTAGAAAAAATATGGCTGTCAATAGGATGTAAACAAATTGCCAGAATGGCTAAATATTAGCTAATTTTCTTATTTAAGATTAATTTTCTCCCATTAAAGTGTTTGTTTCTGATAAGGTCAATGTTAAGAAAAAAAAACCGGCCAAGTGCGAGTCGGACTCACGCCTCAAGGGTTCCGTACCTATCTACCATATGACATACTAAAAGCTTTTGCTCTTTGATTTTAAAAACTCCGCGACCATCCAACTTATCCCCTCTTTTATAGAAAAGTTCTTGAAACGGGAGCTCACCTTAATTGGTTACTATTGGTTGTGAGAAAAATTGAAATATTCAATGTTTTTAGACTTTTCCCTTTATTTTTACTGTGAGACCTAGCTTCTTGCCAAATTTCTTAATTTTAGGTCAACGGGAAGTACCCTGTAGGTTTTGCTTTAGTGCATAAATGTATGCAGATGAGGACATAAAAAGCCATATCTTTTCATTGCGTCGTTGTAAAAATTGAAATTTTTAGATCTTGTGTGGTTTATGGACCTTAATATTTGTTATCAATTTCAACTTGATACCTCTTCTCGTTCGTGAGAAAAAGGGTCTTGACAGACAGATAGACGGACAACAAAGTGATCCTATAAAAGTTCCGTTTTTTAATTTTGATGTACGGAACCCTAAAAACCAAAAAAGAAGAAAATTACAGGGCTATATTATACTTTAATCCTTTGCTTTGCCTTGTCGTATGAATAAACCTAACCTTAGAGATGTATAAATTGAAAAAAAAATGGGTTAGTTTCAGACAGTCACACTCCTACCTGTTCACGTTATAAAATACCTAGCAAAAAGATTAATCAGGTCACGAATCAATTTAAGATGGCACTTTTTAATGGGTGTTTATTAAACGTGACTAGATGGGAGTGTGACTAGATGGAATGAAACCAAAAAAATCTACGATATTTTTCAAACATCGTTATTTTGTACCGTCCGGAAAGTTATGACCGGTGGTTGTGCCCATGAAAATCAACAACATTTCCTGTGTAACGCATGTCGAATTACGAAAAAAAAATTGGGTCCGGGGTGACAAAAAAAAGGGCCACGTAACACAGAGTCCAGGGATCACACCAAATTGCAAAAAACTATAAGACGCATCCAAACACTGATAAACAACGAAATGTCGTGCCTGGCAATATGTTTTTTTCTTTCATTGTAACGCCAAAGTTGTCAGAGGTTAAGTTTTTAATTTGTTACATGGCTTGGCTACATGAGCATTTCAGCAAACATAGAAAATTGAGAATATAAAATAATAATTTACTAAAAGAATAAACAAACTAACGAAATTAGTTTCTTTAAATGAGGTATAATATCCGGCAATTTTTTTTATTTCGTTAAAACAAAAAAATTGGCATACCCAATTCTTGACAGTTTTAATATAACTCTTCTTGACCTGCCCTTTATGCATACCTTTTTAAAAAAGAGATAAAGATAAATCAAAAACAAAAAGCCATAATTCTCCAGATAAAATCTACTTTTATTATTATTATGATGTTAAAATTATAGTCTCACGAACAAAAGGTCTCTTATTGCCACAAATGCCCCAGAATCATATTTTTCTCGTAAAATAAATTAATATGGCGATACTGTGGAACACGCTTATCCTTTTAGGATTCTCGCGGGCTAAAACTAGAGCCCACGTACCTACATGTACTTATAGTTAGTACTTGTTTTCCAAGTCCGAGAGTATAAAAGCTAGCCCTCCGTAGCCATGACATTGGTCCTTAGCTATCCTTTGAAGGGATAGCACAGTAGTGTCCTGTCCTATTAATTGTAAAGTTAGAAATTACAAAGATGAATTTTAAATTGTTTTCAATAGTTTTGGTATTAGCAGCATGTGATGCACTTGATAAAGGAAAGGGTGAAAAACAGAGTGTGCGGCAGAAGAGATTATTATGTAAGTATTATAACTCGCCTTGAACACTTTTAGGTACTTAAAAAAGTTTGCATTTTTTAAACAGGTAAATTACAGAACTAAGTAATTTTGTTTGGTAAACCAATTACTAATTACCAATTACATAAATTGTTTAATTTGCTTTTTATACCTACAAAACCACAAATATGTACCTTATAACTCGTCAGTTTTCATTATTAGGTCAAGTTTTGTACTTATTTTAATGTTGCTTCGTATTAGCAAAAAACACGTTTATAATAGTAATTGACATTTTGTTAATTCATAATATTACAAAGTATACTATACTTTTACTATTGGACTTCGAGCATACGTGATAAATAAAACGTGTAATTCTAAATACTCAAAATCTCTCAGGAAGTAGCTCCAACCTGAACAACTTTTGTTCTACAACTTTCGGAAATAAAAAAAAAACATGCAAAATTAAAATCTCATATTTATAAATTAGTTTGGAGAACCGAATTGTTTTTATTTTAATTTCCAAATTATGCCCGATGTTTTGATTTTAATTATTGTTTTGTGTATTTGGTATTACACGTTGTGCAAGGTGTAACAGATATGGTATTTATACCCTGAAGGTCGAACATAGGTCGAAATACAAAAATAAATTTTTGACTTCAATCAGCTGATTCAGTTTCTTTGGGATGTCAAAATATTTTTTCGTATTTCGACCAATGTTCCTTAGGGTAAGTTGTTCAGTTATATGGACAGATTCACATCAGGGTTGGTACTCGTATACCCTTTTTGTTACACGCTGTATATCTCTATGCTATTCGATTATCGCTAAGCTATAGAGAGAGGTCATTCCTACTTACCATGTAAAGACAATTTGTGTTGCCTAAATAATAAAATAACCAACTAGAAAAAAAAAACTGCTGTCTAAGTAGTTTTTGTGTCTTGAACAATTTTTGTCTGTGTTCCAACCCAATTTTTTTTAATGGGTGTCGTAAAAGGCAACTGAAGGATCTTGAACTGGTGAAAAGCCGGCAGCGTCCTTTTGCATATCGTGCCACCATACTGCGGTGACTAACCACCGCGATCCTTTCTTCCAGCCACTAGTAAGCGTGGTGTCTATGGTACACCAAAACACTTTGTTGTGACATTCCGTGGACTTTTTATGGGATAACATAATCACGATGTCACCAAATTTGCGTTTTGCAAGTATTTGAGAATAACGAAGAACAAGATAGACATAACATGACCTTTGGCCTTAAGCTACCTTTTTTCTCTATATGAAAATGAAATTTTGACATGTTTTATAACAAAAAAAATGAAATTTGGACCCTCAAAAGAAGTAGACACAAGTGTTTTAAGTAAATTTTGAGAACTGCTGAAATTCGGAACAATATCGTTTTTTTTATCGTTTTACGTTTTATCAATGCAAACGAAGTCGCGGGTAACTGCTTGTAGTTAATACTTTGTATTGAAGGGTATGCCAGCGTATGTAGTCGAATGTACTCAAGATTTATGACTGCATATCGAGAAGAACACCCAGGAAAGCCCCGTCATTGTATCTTCTTTTTGCTTCATGCATTGATCGGTATAGGAGAATAAATTACATTGCACTGCGTATTCAGCTGTCATTGTATGCTGGACAGGCATGATGTATCATTAAATTAAATGCTGGTTTATTTTCGTAATGATCGATAATGCTTTTAAGTAACTCGACCTTTCCAGAACAACATTCGTTTCTAGACTTTATACTAATTTATGACTAAGTCGAAGGGTGGTCTGATGTATCAAAAGTATTGTAAATATTCATTTGAAATCAAACCAATATACAGGGTGTAAAAAAGTGCGACAATCCTTCTAATGGGTGATTCTACATCACTAATAGATTGTATAAAATTATAAGAAATTCTTTTTATAAAAAAGTAGTTTTAGCTCAAGAAGAAGTGAAGCGCTTGGAGGGTTCAATGACCTCTATGATCAGCTGGTGCTGCAGATGCATTTTGTTATAATATCCAGTCACAAGCAAGTATCAATTCATTTTAATAAATTAGTGTAATGTAATTCGAAGGAACATTAAAAAAAGTTCTAATATTTATTTTACAATCTCAATATCAATATTTTCAATCTCAATATTTTAATATCATTTTTATTTTATTATTTTTAGGATCATCGTACTTTTTTACACTTTGTATAGTATTAATTTCTTTTTATACTCGTATGTTTACTGAAATGTCTGAAACTACCAATTCGAAATATTATTTCCTAATAGAACACAAACTCTAACATACATTACACCTTAGATAATGAATAACGGCAGCTTTACTGCACATTACACAAACTTTTACCTCTGGAAAACATCTTATTCCTACGTGACAAACGTTAGAGCCTATTATCTAATAGTATAAGGTCCAAATGAAATAGTGAACATTATTTTAGTATATTACTCAGAACATGAAACTAAACAACTTTCCCCAAGGAACCTAGGTCGAAATAATATAATAAATTTTTGACGTCCCATAGAAACTGCATCAGCTGATAGCGCTTTGTATGGGAGGTCAAATATGGTTTTTGGTATTTCGACCTCTGTTCCTAGGGGAAAGTGGTTCAGTGTCATAGTCTGAGTAACATAGTAAAATTATGTCCGCTATTCCCTTAGGACCTTATATTTTTAAAATTTTCTTTCAGTCTATGACGAAGAAGGAAACTTGGTTAAAACCTTCAAGAATCTGCAATCACTGGACTTCATTCACAATGCTGAAAAGGCTCCGCTTTTTAGCTCATTTATGAGCATGTTTCGGGTGAGTACTTAATTTTAAAATCGCAGACTTTATACAATAGGTCTTTACCTAAGAATTTGCCGAAATTTTCTTTCAGATTCATTAGTCTAGGCAACGAAACGGATCGTTGTATGAAGACCACCGCATTAAATCCTCAGTCGATGAAACTTTGCTGGGGTATTACACTACAAGAGACAAACCTTGTATAAAAAAAATCGGTACTTTTAATTATTCCATACAAAAATTACAAAAAATGTACGAAAAAATTTTTGTATTTTTTTTTGATATTTTGAATTTACATTTTATTCATGATTCTTTATCATCCTGTCAAATAAAATCTGCCAGAGAAATTTATGTTGGGGTCAACTGCTTCGTTGCCTACATTTCATTATTTTTTTTCTATTTGATAGTTGATTTTAAGGTTTTAAATCTATTTTATTTTTAGTTTCACATTTAAAATTAAATGTTCGAAAAATATTTGATTTTGAAAGTAGTATTTTAGTTTTAAAGTATTTTTTTACAGCTGATATTTTTAGAAAATTAAGCAAATGGTGTTGTAAGGTTATGTCGTCTAATTTTTTTAATGATTTGTGATTCCTAGAAAAACAATGCAAAAGTGTTAGTACTAAAAATTGAGTTTACTTACAAAACAGCAATTTCAAGGGTGAGGACCAAATAATCAACAGAAATGACTCTATACATGGGCTAACTTCATTTCAGCCAACCTCAATGGGAGTACCAACATTCTACATGATCCCAGTCTCTGACCAGGTGGTACAGCAGATCAACAATGACCCTGTATACCAGAACAAACTCTTAACCTTGCCTCGCAAAGATATGGTCATAGAATCCAACGCCTTATGCTCTGGAAAGAGGGCTCAGATTCCCGCGAGGAGCTGTAAAAATTTCCTCAACTGCTGGGACGGGTGGGCGTTTGAACAAGAGTGCCCGGAAGGACTGCTGTTTGCGAAAGAAGGGTATTGTGACTACCCGCATAATGTGGATTGCAGCACAAGAACAAGTAAGTAGGAAAAAGAAACAATATTTTTTTTGTGATATAGGTGACCATTTGAACCCGATCTCGGATGGTGGTAAGTGACGATGGGGTCGAAGATGTACGAGTATCATGCTTACCTAAAGTAATGCCTGTTCACTCAAGCCTCGAAAAGGTCCAGATTACCTTGTAATAAAAGCAAACATAGCAAAAATTGTTAAAAAACACATAAACATCGTTTTGGCCAGCCAGGCAAAGCCAGGTTAAAACTCGGGTTGAAAGTACACTAAACCGACGAGCATAAGTGAAAGGATTGATGAAAGGACAGGAAGCGAAGGAAGTCTGTTAAGATCGTAGCAGGTGGAGGACTGTGGTCTCTGCCTACCCCACTGAATTATTCCGTGGCCCACCCTGACGGGAAAGAGGCATGATATTATGTATGTATGAAACAATTGAAAAATCGCAACTATAAAAAAGCCGTCACGTAAACGAAAATAGATTTATACTACCAAATGTTCAAATCTATTTAGAAAATGTATTACGTGCTAAGTACATTCCATTTCCGAAATTGTGCAATTTCTGTCTAAATGTTCATATTCACAAAATAAAATGTGTTATTTTAAGATTTCCATCGTACCAGTAACGTGAAAATGTCAACGATATATGCGACTTTACATAATAATGTAAAGTCGCAACATCGTGTTGCCCAATCAAACAGGATGTTTTCGAAAAATATCTATACTGTATGCATGGCAACAAGCACGCTATATGTAGAAACAAAATCAGTATACTCTTAACCAGTTCTACACTACAAACTCCTGAAGCAAGAGACCTGCTCAAGGTCAAAGTGTTTCCACCGACGTGCGGCATTGTGTACAAGTAGGCCTTACATTTCTTCCCGTCAGGGTAGACAGAGACAACAGTCCTCCACCTGCTACGATCTTGACATAGAGTTTGGCCAGCGAGTCATGTCACAACAAAACCGCGGCAAATTTAAAAATAACAGGTTTTAAAACCCTGAAAATACTATATAATAACAATTTGATACTTTTAGTTGATTTTCAAGACTACAAGTTAGTATCTGAAAACGAACTAAAAGCATCAAATTGTTATTTTGCAGTATTTTCAGGGTTTAAAACTTGTTATATTTAAATTTGCCGCGGTTTTGTTGTGACACGACTCGCTGGCCAAACTCTATTTCCCTCGCTTCCTGTACTTGCATTAATCCTTTCATACTCGTACATACTCGTCGGTTTTAAGTTGGCCTTCTTGTAATCTAAACTCTTTTTATATAGGTAAAAGCTGTATGTACATATATTTTATTTATATTTATTTATTTTGTTATTATGTAACACTTGCTTAAAGTGTTCATCAGTCGACATATTTGAACTTAAAGTAATTTCGAACAAAACTTACAGATACAATAATCTCAGCAGCGCCTGCGTCTCCTCAATGTAGCAAAGATTTCGAAGCGTTCCGTAGCGAGCAAAGTTGTAATGAGTTCTACATCTGTGTGGACCGGAGTCCTGTCAAGTTCAGATGCCCTGCTGATTTAGCTTATAACCAGGTTAGTGTAATTCTTTAAAATGTCTAGCTTTATAACTTAAGTGCCTGTAGCTTCTCACTGTAGCAAATGTTCATACTTGACAGTTGCAAGTTTTGTAAACAACGAGCTGAACAGAAGTCTTCTGTTTTAAGTCTGAAAATTTTGACTGCCGTCTTTAAAGTTAAATCTTCTTTAAATTTATTGCTGAAAATTTCTATTTTGTTGACAAAGAAAGTGACAGTTGCAGACTTGAAGAAACTTTAACACTGAAGAAGGTTTCTGCAACTTCTTATCTTATCTTGTATAGCCATTATTGTCCCACTGCTGGGCAAAGTCCTCCCTCTTTTTTTCCATTCGTCCTTATCAAGAGCCTGCTCTTGCCAATTTTTATAAAGACGTTGAGTTAGTTCATCGTGCCATCGGTGCCTTGGTGTGCCTCGATGCCTCCTGTCACTCTGTAGCTACCAGATGGTAGTGTTTTTGGCCCACAGTTGCAATTAACTTTAAGTTATTTTAAATATAAACTTCTGTCCACATACCTCTTAGGCCTATTTTTTATTTAATACTTGGGTCAGGGCTCAGGGCTGTCCATGCAAACGATTCTATTTCGTATCTCGGGAGGTGATCGTGGTAATTTTAACGATGTAACGGTACCTTCGCCTGTGTTCTAGACAAACGCTTAAATGTTTTGGTAATATTGTTAAAATTACCACGACCACCCTATAAAAATTTTTGTTATATAAGGTACTTGATAAAAACTGTGTTGGATTTTATATGACTTGACTTTCCTTTGGACTTATTTGGAGCATAGTATTGGAGACATTTTTTACTATACATACTTACGTACATTACTTAAATCTATTGTATTATATCGTATTCACTTTTAATGTTGTTGATTTTGTTTTTAATATTATTGTTTTATTCTAGGAACTAGGTGTCTGCGATTACGCCTACCGAGTAAACTGCGGAGACTCTTCGGTCAGCATGGATGAAATGATTCAAGCAGCTAACCCTCCATCAAGTAGCATTCAGCCAGCAATACCAGTTGCTCAACCAGTGAATCCCCCCTCGCAGTCCTCCTGCCCGCAAACCCCTGCTGCAGATTCTGTTCAAGCTCCAACTCCTCAACAGCCTGCAGCACCAGCTATACCAGGGAGTGGTGACGCTACGCCTTCTGTTACGTCTGGATTGAAGACTGTGGTTACCACTAATTCAGAGTTCAATAGTCAGAGTAAGTTTTTTAATGTCACATTGCCTGCCTCTGTGCCGTAGGTCGTGGGTTCGATCCCTGCTACGTTAGTTACTGGTATCCGTGAGTTAGGCTTTGTCTAGTTTAGGATTAGATGGCCTTGTATGAAATGCTACCCATATGTTTGATTAACTTACCTATTGACATGGTTCTTACCTAGTCTTTATTACATATCTTAGTATCCGTATGATATTTTTTTCTGGATGTTTGTTTTGTACGTATCTTTTCACCATTATTAACGGAGTGATTTATTTCCTCTATGATTATTGCATTGAAGTGCAATATTCTGTCTTTTGTCTTTTGTATTTTTAGTGGTAGCTAGTTTCGTATATCTCAACACATCTGCATACATTTTTAGATTAAAAATATCTGAAACTATTTACTTTTTAAAAATTATTACTGAGTGACTAGCAATTTTTCAGATTAAGCCCTGATTTTCTCTTTAAAAGAAGGTTATAAACATGCCGCTCACCTAGACTTGCCGGATACTGGTCTCTAAACTCTACTTTGTTGTAATATTTCATAAACTACAGCTACTTTTTAACAGATTGAAAGGGAATTTCCTTATTTGCTTTGTTTAATTTTGTATATATTTTTTAATTCTAGGTTGGTCCTCATCCCACATCGCTATTTCTCGACAAGATGCGATTCGTCAGCTGCGTCACGGAGCCATGAACTAATATCGCAAAAAAAACTTTAATTGTCAAAAGTAATAATAGAAATTATTAACGCATTTATTAAAATAAAATAAGTAAGATATTTCACTCATAAATGGCACTACTACTCAGTATTTTAAGTTATAGGTATTTTATATTGCTTAGACAAACTTTAAGGAATTACACTGGGCAACAAGGAAACTGTTAGGTTTTTCATCGTACATTTTCATTACAATGATGGATCAATATACGTATCTTTACGTAACTACTTAAATTGTGAGATCGATTAATGACCTACGTAATGTCATAGATTACAATTTTGTCACAGACAGATCACATTTATCTACAGCGTCCAGGAACGTTGATACAACGTTCAGAAAACAACCACGTAATTTGAGATACTTTGAGTGGTCGCTTCTATTTTAGGTTAGATCAAGGTCAAAAATAAGCTCATACACAGTAAAAAAAAATATATATTAAAATTTTTGAAGTTATGCATGGGTTTTTTTGAGCACCTTTGAAATCTTTGACAAAATGTAACCCAGGATCTTACACGTACCTACACAATGATATTCATTCATGAAGTATTCTAGGAATTTTCAACTTTTCATCATAATTGGACTCATCAGCCGATTTTGTATAGAAATTCGAGATTTTTTCACAAATTTTGAAAAGTCTAAGAACAAATGTAGTTCCATTTTGCACGAGATTATTAAAGACTTAACATTATTTAGTTGTTTTATTCGGTTTAGTTGCGACATTAATACACTTTTATTTGACCCCATCTTGTATGTTTTAGTTTCTTTGCCGCCCAGTTTATTTATAATAAAATATATACCAACTATTCAATAATTTTATTTGTGTAAATCTTAACTTTTCAGAGTCAAGCAAATGACCAGATTTAAAAAATCTTTATTTACATTACGTATAAAGTACCTACATACTATCCTAGCTTAACTAAATGACTATAACAACAAAGTTCGACACTGCATCTGATTACGATAGAGGTGCAGTGTCAAAGACGTTCTTTCGAATTGTTTCAAGTTTTTGGCAAAGAATTATCATCAGAAGGAAGATAAAGTTCTTGACAAAAATATGAGTAGACTCGAACACACACTTAATTTATAACGAAAACTGTTCATTAAGAGCACTTGTATGTCGAGCGCCTCTTCAGACAGACATACAAACCAATCATTACACACTTCACTTTTTTATTTAGTATTTTTATTATTTTATAATTGTGTTTCGGTATTTTTATTTTCGGTTTTGGTTAATTTAGTTCAGTTAAATTTCATACACTATTGCTTATTATTGAATGTTGGGACTATTTTATGTCCTTTTTTCTGAACATTTAAATACATCACGTTTTTTACGTATTTTCCATACAAGCACATTCTCTTCACCTAACATCCGAACAGGCCGGGAACCAGGGCTACAGCAAGTCGAAGGGGTTCAGTTTGAGTCTGTCCTTGGAGCCGCTCCTTGTCATTCAGAAGCCCAGCTTCTTCAGAGCCTTCAGGTCGACGTCACCGTAGTAATCCTCGCTGAAAGACGATATTTGGTACTCAAAATAATAGCATAGTTTTAAAGAAAAGAAATAAAAACATCTCATGCTATTTTGAAAAATCAACCAAAATTAGTCAAGTTCAGTTATTTCTAGTTACAAATATTATTTCAGAAGTTCTAAAACGACGTTAAGGTTTTCTTTGATGTACTCGTATTACCAAATGTTACTGTAAAAAACACGTACTTACCGTACTTGCTAATGTTAGATAAAGAGTGGTTAAAGATTTAATAGTCCAAAAGAAGAAATACTGAAATAGCTGAGAAGTATTAACAGGTTATTAGAAAGTAGGTGCGACGGATAGATAGTCTCGTGAAAGTTATAAGTACAAGAAATGGTGCAACTCTACACTACAGACAATCACAAATAAACACACAACCAGTAATTTTTATATTTTTGTTTATTTTATCACTAAAAATAAAACTTAAGTATTACAATTTCTATCAAACAACAACACTCAGTCGCAGGGAAATAATTCAGTACGAAATATAATATTTACAAGGTCATGGGTTGAACCAATGCGGAAACCTGTCTCTACCGATCCCTTTACACAGATCTACTTTGTGGTAAATGCATATCTAATCTTATTATACTGATCTACGTTCATTAAGTACAAAAGTAAATAAAAATAATACAAATAATTTCAAGAAGGTAGCTGGTCTGGAGGCTAACAAAACTTAATTAGATGTCCATACATAAATGTTTAAATAAATATTTTTACCGCTCGCTGGGTACCAATTTCTTAACCTGCCTCTTGAAACTGTTTCAAAACGAACGAGAAGTTATTTGGCAACTAGAATTGAATACAAATCAATCGGGCCTCACTAGAATTCTAAATTCTTTGAACCTGTGGGCAGCTCCGCGCGCCAGAAGCAATGTTTAGAAACGGTGCATCTGTATGCAGCGCGTGTGCGAGCACGACCAGCGCTCGCGTGCATTGCGCGTGGCGTGCGGAGAGTGCTGGCTAGTTAGATATGTGAGTATTTTTTCTTATAAATATTGGCGATTTGTTTTAGTTTTGGTTGTTGGAGGTTTCCTTTCCAGGGCGAGGTTTGAGCTGGCCGGGTTTGGGTGCGCCGGAGCGGTGGGTGCCCTGTGCGTCGGAGGCGGATAGCCCGGCGAGCAGCTCGCTCTTCCTGATAGCCTTCAGGTCCAGGTCTCCATAGTAGTCCTCGCTGAAAAGGGACGGCTGTCTTACATCCGCTTCTACCTCCTAACCTCTATATTTACTCTGTATCTGGCAACTTTTACTACATGACTGGCTCTGGGTAGGTATTGTGTAACTAAATCTTGTTCGACTAGTGATATCGAGTGAACTGCCTTGAGAAGGCGGCAGAATTATATCCGTTCGCTTTTCCGAAGTCTATTATCTAACTGTTTGTTTTTCTCGAATGTACTTTGTCATATTAAAGCTCGTCTACAAACTGAGTAATGAAACAGTTTTGAAATGTATGACATTTTTTTTATAATAGCACAATTAGCACATGTTAGAAGAAGTACGAGTATTTTAGTCATAGCTTTTTATTGAGTTAGGTTCCAATTCTTATACATTTCAAAACTATCTACACCTCCTGTTCCTGTTGTAGACCATTATAGACCAGTCTATTAATCAATACAATTAGTGAATCCTGCATCATGCGGTTTGGAGCCTGCAAACTTGAATACGACCTTCAAGAAATTATTAGCTTGACTTAATTTTCGACTTTTCTGATCTTCCAAGACGCATCTTATTAATTATTAATTTTAAATAGATAAAGTGTTTGGAGGATCATGAGCTAAAGACAATATTTCAAATAAACTAGGTTCTATTTGAAAGTCTTCTCTTTGTTTCATTGAGAACTAGTTTCTGTTTGTCGAGATCTCTCACGATTCAAGTTTAGCGGGTTTTGCCGTGTATAAAGCATGAAAGTCAGCCAACAATAAAAACTTCCAAGTGACATTTCAGTTGTAATTTACAACAGTCGCATATACATTTTCATCAAATGCTGCTCCGATAATGATATCAAATAGATGGTGCAAATTTTCATTCAATCTTTAGAAGATTTTAATTAAATAAACTGGGAAAAATAATGTTTTTTTTTTGTTATATAATTCGTGATAAACCTTTTTCAGATGCAAGAACTCTTTGCTTTTGTAAAAGGTGATCAGTCCAACATTAGTTGTTACTTTTAACCTTCGAATTAAATGCTCAAAGGTTTTACAGAATTTATTGCTACATTCTATATTTCTTGAGAATATTTCTTTGTGAATGAATTGTGTCTCTTGAAAGCGTCGGTTTAAATCACTTTAATAGCCAATGTGTAGGCTCGGAAAGCTCTCAACAAGCATTGAATTTAAATTCTCTTTAATTGAATACGCGGAAGCCAAATAGCGGCTGGCCTTTCCTTCCTGCTTTATTTTTAAGGCATTGACAAGTAAAGTGTGACCGTCAACTGTTTGAACACACATGGCCAACGTGTATGGAACTTGTATGAAACCTGGAACAAACGTTCATTACCATACGCCGTTACATACCTGCTTACATTGACCACGGTCGACACCGTAGCGTTTCGCCTTAAGTCATGTTAATATGCCGACCTGAATATGTTCGTATGTCTAGTAATAGGCGTGCAAGGCTCCAAGCCGCATAGCTTAGCAGGTATTTAGGTGGGCGCGCTATATCATAGACTATGTAATAAAGGGTTCTATGTTCCTTACTTGTCTTATAGAACATAAAAGCTTAGTGTAATTAGCACCTATTTACACCTAGCGTTTATGTGTACATCTCAGTCAAACTTGCAGTATCGTAATCTATGTCGTGACTGCTTACTGTAAGCTTAGCAATATGTAACTGATACTTTGATTTGAGTTTGAATGGCTATAATACCTAAATGATTTGGTTTTTTATTTATGTTGCCTTGACATGACGTAAAATTACCCTAAATATAGTTTACAATGCAGTACTTAGAAAAGACAAAATGTGCAATGGAAATGTTAGTCACAAGGATGACATTGGTGTGGGGTGGTTACAGGGTCTTACATTAAGGTGTTAACTGCACCACGTGTAGGTACACCAGAAGTTCAAGTTGCTCAGTCGAAGTGAGTTTACTCGATCGTTATAAAGAACAAAGAAGAAAGATTAAATTTGAATTTGGAGCTTACCATCCGGGAACGTCTTCGGGGTCTTCGCAGTTGCCAGTGCCGTCAGCGTCTCCGATCTTGAAGACGGTTCCGATGGGGCATCCGTACTCGCGGGCGACTCCCTCCAAGCAAATGTAGTATTTGCGGCAGTCTTCAGGGTGGGCGTGACGGCTGAAGGAGCCAGCGTTCGACACTTCACCGGGAGCAGGGCACGCGAAACCGTTCGCTACTTCTGGGACACACCAGAAAAGGTTACGTAAGTGAAAAGTGAAAGAGGAAATGAAATGTAGAGCAGAGACGGCGGTGCGTGTAGAAGGAAAATCGCTGAAAGAAAAGTTGTGTAAAAAGTTAGGTTCAGTGCAGTAGTTTCTATAGTAGAAGTTGAGTTGTGATTAAGGTTAGAATGATTGAATAGTTAAAACTATGAATATCATTTGTATTAATTAAATCTAAAAATCAGAATCTTAAGAGACTCGGCTGTCAATCACATTAAACAAGTTGATTCTACTTATGACTTCATGTATTCTATGTATGACATTCTATGTATTCTATGTATGATATTATCTGAACTTATATGTCAAGAAACGTTTATTCGATTTACATAGCTAATTAAAAATAATCGCAATAGTTACCATACGGTGACTACCTAACTAACTAAAACAATTTTAGTGTAGATTGCTTTAATTGCTACAATCTATTTTTTTCGTTTATTCCAACGCTTCCCAACAAATTTTGCAGCAATGACACTAAAAGTAGAGTATATTTAACGAAAACTTCTGACAGCTACAGCAGATTGCTTTGGACATAGCTGCAAAACGTGTTGGTAAGCTTTGGAGTAAACAAAAAAAAATGGATCGTAACCTCGGTCCTGCACTCACTCCTGTCGGCCCACATGCAAATACTCTCCTCACTGTCTTACGCAAGTCCACGGCTGCACTGGTAGTGTGACTCCTCTTTGTTCCAGAAAGTACAGAACAAGACTTATTAATGTGAACCCTTCAATCGCTACGTACCTTCGTCTTTGCATTCGGGGACTTGATCGGCCCATATGCACACACGCGCCGTACGCGACTCAGGGCTGCAGTGGTAGTGTGACTCATCTCCTTTCCACCAATCTCAGAAAAATTCTTAGTAATGTTAACCCATCAATCGCTACGTACCCTCGTTTCTGCATTCGGGGACTTGGTCAGCCCACATGCACATACGTGCGCCTCGCGGTCGTACGCGATTCCAGGGCTGCATTCGTAGCGCGATGCCTATCTGTTCTAGCAGTTTCAGAACAAGACTTTTTATTATAGCCCTTCAATCGCTACGTACCCTCGTTTCTGCATTCGGGGACTTGGTCGGCCCACATGCACACACGCGCCTCACGGTCGTACGCGAGTCCAGGGCTGCACTGGTAGCGCGACGCCTCTCCGTTCCAGCAGTTCCAAAACACGTCGCATTTAGCTGCGTCGGGGAAGATACCGTACAGCCGCTCGCAGTGAGGGGTTGAGATCGGGGGCTCTGTGAACCAAATTAACCACTTAAATTCAAGGTAGAAAATTGATAATAATACATTTAACATTTTCTTTTTCTGCTTTTAAACTTTGCAACCCCACCGTTGTATTCGAACGTTTCATATGTTTTTCGCTTTGATTTCTTTGTAGAAAAAATATGTACGAAGTAAGGTAAAATACTTCGTACATATTTTTTATGTAACAAGTGAGAAACCAAGCTTGTGGGCCACCTGATGATGAGTGGTCACCACCGCTCATAGCACCCACTGTCTTAATTGACACTAACAAGACAGCAAAGCGCGTTGCTCACCCTGAAAACTAATATGGTGTGTCTCATATGCCAGTAATTTCACTGGCTCCCTTGTCCTTTAAACCGCAACACAGCGAATGTATAATCGGGCTGTAATTTTTTTTCTTCAACAGTTCTCGCAAGTCCAATTAATTTTAGGGCTTCATAGAGCGGTTTTATCTAGAAATTTGTCTGTATCTTTACATGAACTCATCTTATGTGAATAATAAATCAAAGCTTTTAAATCTTCAGTTTTTACAAAAAAAATTGAGAATATGCAATAAGTTAAAAATGTTATTATAGCAAAACGGAAAATCTACCCAATTATACAACATTTATTGATCCAGACAGTTATTATATTATAGCCATATAAGCTTAAAAAAGGAGGATCACGTTTTGGCAAACCTGCCATCACGATGTAGTTCTAGTTCAAGGTGAAATAACAGGAAAATTCTATGGAACTTTATTTTTCGATTTAAAGAATTTGTATAGTTTTTTTTTATATAGGTATAACACTGGGTCAGCTATACAGGGGACTAATAAATGATATTTACTGCTTGGTTATTATGATTTAGTTTACTTAGGACTAGCTGTTGCCCGTGACTCCATCCACGTGGGGTTTAGAAAGACGAGCCAATGACTTTTCCCATGGTTCAAACTATCTTCGCACCAAGTTTCATCAAAATCAGTTTATCGGATTAGTTGTAAAAGCGTAGCAGACAGATTTTTGTAAATTAAACACAAATCTTGCATTGTCAACCTGACCAACATTAAATTATTTTTCTCTCTTCGTCTTCTTTAATGATTATCTTTAAACTTTACTAAAGTAAAAATTTCAGGCTTTTATTTGCAAAGAAAAGAAAAAAGTAACTTTACCTAATTTTCAGACAGAAAATTGAAAACCGTCATTAAAAGGCTCTGTATGTCCCCAACTATCACACCTCTTATATGACCTTCACAATATCCTGGTGTCGAGAAGATATTTGCAATATACATTATATTATTAATAAATATGCAAATTCGCATCTTTAGCCTTGACCGCCGGTTGACTGTGCTAATGGAACACAGACGCTTTAAGATAGAATACTCGTATTAACAAATGTAGTCATTTTATTGCTTAACACTTAATCAAGCTTTTAAAAACAGTAATATAAAGACTGAATGGCGTCAAAAATTAGCCTCTATGTAAAAAGAGGGTCATCAATAAATTGACCAAGTCAAAAGTTCAAAAATATAACATTATCTACTCATTGATCACAAATATCCCTAAAACCTGAAACACTTTTCCTAAACTATGGGTAATACGTAAAAATATTACCTACTTAGACTACATAGTCCATGGGCCAGATGGCCAAAAATGAGAAAATTGTATAATTGGGAGGTCCCAATATTCCATGTCACTACAGTTAGATAGGTTTATTAGGATGTCATTAAACCATAATAAGTGTTGTCTCAAAGGGGTAGCTTACCAAAATAGCAGCCAATCCAAGAGTTCAGATGCTATAATAGTACGCACACTTATTTAGCAAACAGTAGAAATTCGTAAACTCATACACATGGGATAGAAGCATAAAGATATGTTTTGCACTACATCTTAAACATGAAGATCCTCTCAAATGATGACCTAAGTATTTTGTGAAACTTGATTTAAAAAGAAGAATATCAGAATTTTTTTAGTATTTACTTAATTACTTCATAACGATTACCTTTAGTTTAAAAGAAAAATTTTATATAATCGGACTATTAGTTACTGAGATGCAGTCATCTTTGTAAAATTCAGCATTTTTTATCTATGATTGGCTGTCACTTTATCCAGGTACCATTTTCACAATCATAGTTTTTGACATCCTTATAAGCCTATCTAACTACTGTAAAAAGGAAAGTGGTTCCCCCAAATAATACCAAATATGGACAGCATCTGGACAGTTGGATTGGCTGCTCTTTTGGTGAGATACCACTTTTCGAAAGCAATCATGGTTTATTGACATCCTTATAAACCTATCTAACTGTGGTAAAAGGGAAATGGGTACCACTAAATTATACCGATATCTTTGCTGTCCTAAGGACTAATACAAATGTCATATTATAGCACATTTTAAATAAATATAGTAATAAAAATCGGTCATATTTCAATCCTTGCGAAAAGTTCTGAATTTCCAGATTTCGTAAGATGATATTTGCACACTCAGACATTTATCTGACAGATTTTATTTTTTTTCTCAGTTATTTTAATATGAAATTTAAGTACACAACTCAATTTTCAAGGTGGTTTAGCGGTTTTTATGCTTTAACACCTTTTGATGTACTGTTGACCACATGGTATTGAATTACCCGCATTGACAGATTGCAGTTGACCGCGGCCACTGCTTATATAAATATAAACTAAACTATAAGTTCGTCAAAATGCCTCGGTCTACGTTTATTTTCAAAGAATTTATTTAAAAAAATGTACATAATACAGACATAAAATTATATACCAACATTACGGTTCTTTTCAGTAGAGCTACGAGTAAACAGAGATTCAAAGTCAAAATGAAAGTAAACTTTATTCATATTTGGATTATATTACGACTGGATTGCTTCTTCCACTCAACAACCCTTTCATATACTCTCATTGGTTTCAGTTAATTTTGACCTGCACTTTATTCAGAACCTCCTGGATTTCGTCTTGTAACATTCAATGAAGGTCTTATCACGAGAGGTATATTCCCAGTCAACAAACCTGAACAACGTTCTCAAAGAAATATTATTATTTTACCATTCCAAAGGCCAAACAAATGTTAATGTTTTTGTACATAGGTATTAAGTTTTTTTATGGTAGAAAGAAATGAACTTACCAAGTTGCGTTCTCTCTCCACACTCTACATTGTGTAGGTAGTCACAGTTCTCTGTGAGGTATTTGGAGTCTGACGCATCGAACGCAAGTCCGTTCCCGCAGGTTTTGAGCTCAGCAACACCATTGTCGCACTTCCAGTATTTGTCACATGATATGTGGTGGGGATAGAAACCGAAGTCGTCTGGACATTTGAAGGACTCCTGACCGACCGCTGTTGAAACAAAACATAGGGTTATTAATCTGAATAAACGAAAAAATTTAGGGACTTAACAATGCTTGATGTGAAGAAAGAATATCGTCGTTACAATAAAACATACAAAAGTGATGTTAACACGTTGTACGCAATAACTTAATTAGATACAACCTCATCAAAACGCTATTAATTTCGCCTACATTATACTAAACACTAATTTTGAACGTACTTGAACACGCTTTCGTAAAGCAAAGGTTTTTGCGCAACAACCAAATATTTGTTAAGTTGCCAATATTGCGATACAAAGATGAGGAAAGCGACGCATCAAAACACGATCTTCTTGAATTTTAATTGAAAATTACAAAATTAACCGCCAGGGGGTTTGCTAAACAGCTATTATGGCACGCAGCTGTTTTGCAATTGTCGGGGGCGCGGGCAGGGCCGCTCTTTCTCTGAGGAATGCGACGCGACACCGCCTGCGCCCGCGCTGCCGCCGCCAACGGGTGGCGCAAGAGCATGCGACACCGCACTAGACCGTAGGGTTGATGAATTAAAATACAGTCTTCTTCTGATTTATTTACATTCTGTTTCGATATATTTTTAAGGTTTAGAGTTAGCGACGTTTGCGCCCAAGATAATTAATAAAATTAAGATAAAGGAGAAGTATAAATTTTCTTCCGCGCTACATTGGGAAATACTAACAACATGGTATATAACACTAACAATGCTAAATCTCCCACAAAATACATTAGATTTTTGAGAATTCTGAGTAAGTTTCTTATTCAGCAGTTTTTATTCAATGTAATGAAGGTAGTCATTTGACTAACTACGTTATTAAATTACCTAACACTCAGCTCTATTAGTCTTTACCTACCCTACCACAAGATACCGTGATCTTTCTTCAGATATCTGAGTTGTTGGCACATTTGTTGTGGTTTTATTTAAACGTTTCTCGCACGTGCACCATTGAGCTTTGTTTACAAGAAGTAAGTTGAGAGTGACTCTATTCCATTGGCTTACTGTAACAAGGTACTAATATTGTTATTTCGACTGATATTAAACATAGAAACCGAACTACTGAGACTAGACGGAGAATAAGCCCGCTGTGTCTTGTTTTATGCTGATTCATGTAACTATTCTTTTGAGTGATGTTGCCCCACATAGCTTGTACCAGAGACAATGTAGCTTGATATATTTTACCAACCTATTTGCCGTTATCGTTTTCTTAAGAGAAAATCAGCTGTTTACCACAAACCGCAATTTTTCACATTGCAAATACAATTGTTGTTACTTTCAACTGTGTGGGAAGGAAAAATGTAGATCTGTACACAATTATAGAAAGCCATACTTTCTTGAACTATAACGCTATACTTATAGATTATTCTGTGTAAAAAGGTGTAAACTCTTACATATTGTCCAGTTATGTCACAGTACTAGAATAGTTACTACAGGTACACTCGTTGACATTTATAACTTTACATAAACTCGTTACAAACTGCTCATCCTTGTGCTGTAAGCTCATTGAACAATCTTGTTTATCGACTTTTAGAAGACATTCCACAAGATTATGTTTGATGCTTTTTTGAGCAATCATAGTTTTAACATATTCAAATAGATCACATAATAATATCTAAAAAAACAGTACCTACACGTGGGTTAAACGACTTCTATAGTACGAGTAAACACAATATCTAAAGCTTATACCAAAGAAACTAAATCAAGTTTATCAAGTACCAAACGACTTCAATGAGTCTTAATCCGCATTAAGCAAATTGACATACATACGAACAAGCTCAACCAAGTGAGTGAGTCACTGGGACAATACGAATTTCATAAGCTCATGTGCTCAGTAGGTCTTGACTCTTATTCAATGTGGAGGAATCGTTACCACACGAACAGTTGATGTAAACGGTGATAATTGGCGAGTAAAAGTTAGCAGAGCGTATGAACTTTGTACCTACAGGTTATGCTGCCTTAGTACTTGTTGTCAAAATTATAAGGGAAGTGGCAACTGTTCTTCAGAAAATTCAAGCAGATCTCTTGCCTTTTTCCTTACCTTCTTTTTTGTCATTCTAGGTCAAGAAAGCATGAGATTATTTTTAAAGTTTGAGAAATTTTAATAATAATTTAATTCATGCAACAACTTCAAGCTAGCATGTTCTTGGCAAAAGTGTTCCATCATTATCATCTCACAAAATCTATCTGAATAAATTATATAATTTCTTGCACTAGTAAACCGAGGCGAACTACAATTGCCATTGAATTCCTAGAATTCTTTACCAGTGAGGCAAACTAGAACAGCTTTGAAGAAATGTTGAGCAAATGTGTTGCATACGATAATTTTTAACTGCCGGTGAAAAACTGCGAAAATGGTAACGAAATTATTTACGCTTTGCATGTCTATCGATTTATTTAGCCTAGTGTTAATTGGTAGATAATTGTTGAACTTTACGCGTAATTGAATTCTATGCTCAGATAGATAAATATCTATGTAGTTCGATTGTAATCTGTCACGCTTTGTTTTGTAAAGTATTGCAATTATTTATAACAGTAAGTGCGAAATTTTGTATAAAAAATATTCGTATTTCAATTTATTTGTAAACACGTTGTTACATTTATTTGCTATAGTCTAGGCTACGAAGCGGATCGTTGTATGAAGAACCCCGCATTAAATCCTCAGTCGATGAAACTTTGCTGGGGTATTACATGAGACAAACCTTCTATAAAAAAATCCAAAATAAATGGGTACTTTAAATTTTTCCATTCAAAAATTACAAAAAATGTACGAATTTTTTTTTTGTAATTTTTTTTTTTGGATATTTTGAATTTACATTTAATTTATGATTCTTTATCATCCTGTCAAATAAAATCTGCCTGAGAAATTTATGTTGGGGTCAACTGCTTCGATGCCTACACTACTAAGTTATTTTGATTGTCAGTCATCAAAACGTTCGTGACCACGACCTGGCTAATAAAATATCAAGAATGCAGTCAGTATCTCAATCTGAACCAGTTCTCACTCAAAAGCGTATTCAATTGAGATTCAACTATGACAACTGGCTATACAAATGACATCGTACTGTAAACCAGGGCACTCAGCACGCATGTTGGGCAATAGTCACCCAACTGTCACCGAAACCTGATAGGCGGGGGGCTGCGCGTACGCAGGTGACATAATTATTGATTTGTCTTCAAAGGCATTGCCCGCCTTGCGATTGGTTACATAAGTTCACGTAATTTGTAGTTTTGTTGGAATTAACAATAAAATTTCTTAAGAGAGAGAAATTAATGTTGAAAATAGTAGTTCTACAGACACATAAAGACTATCGTTGTAAAAGAATCTGTAGGAACCAGATATTTTATCGCTTCAAAAATGCGTTTTATAGATGTAATTAATGATGTAACTCAATTCTAACAACTAAACGACTTAAAAAAAAACACAAAAAGCTTTGATCTTCCTATAAAACCTTACCGCCAGTGGATAGTTTTTTTAATTGCATGACCAATTATTTTTCTCGTTTTCTAACCCTTTTTTTCCTCATTTTCTTCTTCTCATGTTTTTCAAATAACGAATAACAAACACACTTAAATTTTTACTCTCCCTCAAAAATTAGGAAGCAAAACGGTGTACATTCAGATTTGAACCTACAAAAAACGATGTTAGTGTTTAATATTGGCACCAATGATATAATCATAAAGTAAACATTACCTACATACGCAAGTATTATCCAATAAAGGTCGCGAAGAGTTACTTAAAGTTAAGTAATACGGGTGAAAGCTCACGGCTGACCCGGCGGACGATCTCGAAGTGGGTGGAACTTTCGATTTCATCGCATCGCATACAATAGCCTTTATCAGGCGGCTATTTTTGGATGAGATGCGCCCACAACGGTTATTAAGGCGTAGATCTGTTTTGTCAAGTATGTATTTTTTGTTACGTAGGTCCCAATGAAAATTCCAAAATTTTTGAATTTCGGTGATATTTGGGAGATACATTTTCAGTTAAATATGTACGTATTTATTTTAACACTTCCTTTGTAAAATTTTCATACTTGTTTATTATATACCTGCTTATTTTTTTTTTTTAAATGAAATAATAGTAAACTATCATCATTCGCCTCCCTATGTCCCATTTCATTTGTGGTTGGCGTAACATGTTATGATCACTTCCATTTCTTTCTCTCCTCTGTCATCTCAACATTCGTATATTTCTTTCTCATATCATCTTTCTTACAGTCCATTCACATTTATATTCATCACTCTCTTTGTCACATGTTGGTCTTTTCTCAAAATACTTCCCTACCCATAAATAATATTTCACCAACCAACACCTATAAAACAGACAATACATATTTTCAGAAGATGCGCATGCACTGTCTCTTAAGTAACTTGACCTTTACCCTGTTAAAATAGTTCATACCTATGAATAAAATTTGCATATGATACATATTTACCTTGTAAAAATACAAAAATGATGATTTGAATGTCATTGATTTAGTAAATGACACGTGTGAATGTCAATTTTACCAAATATATGAGTCTGCTATCAATACTTCTTATACATGTGTTATACATAAATGCTACCTTTGTCGCTATGTCAATACATATTAAGTTTACGTAACTATTGCAGTATTCAAATCTCTTGGAATATTTGGTATACAAGGTTATTTTTTATTTTTGGTTCTGATATGCGTATGCCAACCTTATTACAGAGGTCAAAAGTTGTTGCTTTTGACATACGCATATCAGGTCCAAAAAATATCCTAGTATACCGAGGAAACCAAATTTTGATGACAGCAGTGTAACAGCAGTGTAACAGCAGAATGGAACGATGTGTATGATCTCGGATCAATAAATTGTCTCGAGTGTAGGATATTGGAGCTTGAGAGACACGTATCGCTCCGTCCTGGGGGGCAATCGTGGTAATTTGAACGATATTACCAAAATAAAAACGTTTTCCTAAAACGCATATTTCAAGATAAACGCAACGATGTTGTATGTTGTGTTTTGTTGTGTTTACTTTGGTAATATCGTTCCAATTTGGTACCACGAACACCACCCTGAACTCACGCATCATTCTAATCAAGCTACATAAAAAAACTTATTTCTTAAAAAGTTGCACATTTCAACAAATGACTGGAGTCTCCAGTTAAACATTGCAACGCCTGTATTAGGAGACTACGCTCTTCCCTATCCAGATATAAAGCAATATGTGTTATGTATTAAACTAAACTAATTTTCTTTCATCTTTACTAAAGTACTTAACATTAAGAAAGAATGTATTTATTATTATAGACATTATTTCGTCTGTATAGTTCATTTATTGTGCTTTTCTAAAATACTTTGTAAATATTCATAAAAACATCTTTCAAAAAGTAAAAAAATATACATGCACGCAACGCATCTTCGAGATAATGTCTTTAATTGTAGCTCAAGAAAATTACTCTGGGATTACTGAGATGGCTTTACCTGACGTAACATATAGAATAGCATTAGATAACAATTGTCGGAGCATCCGTCCGTCTGTACGCTGGTGAAAGTTCCCGGGCTCTTTAATGTGTATTTTTAGAGCACAATAAGCTGACGATTTAATGAGGGTACTCTGTGAATTCAAGGTAGATAGAATCTGAATCGAGATTAATGCACTTTAATTTGTTTACTTTATGATTTTTTTTATTTTTTCACGAAAATTACTTTTTATATCAAGCACGAGAAGAGTAATGTTAATGAATAGCTAAGTTGTAATGTTGTATCTTCTGTATAGCTTTACTAAGTCACCTTTTATGACATCATCGGGAAAAGATGGGGCACTGTTTTAAGCAGACCCTGTCGACGACGGAGGTTGCCTGCTAGCCTGATGCTGGCAGGCTTCTGTAAATATGTATATTTAAACTTAGACGTAAGCAAATTCCAAATTACGACATTGATTAGTTTTGGCAGTCTCTACTTGGTTTGCTTGTAAATACTGTGTTTTTACTGTTTTTAATTATATTTTATTAACCTGAGGAGCTGTCTTCTCATTTCGCAGATAACCAGCGCATAAATCGGTAATAGACCCCATATGAAAAATCTACCATAGTCATATACACATGAAACTCTTTGAAGAGCCGTTTATTACTGTAATGTTTTGGTAACGTAATATGGTAGATTTATGAGGTCATAGAAATTCCGCATCCCTTTAATAATAATATCTACACAATAATAGCCATATGCCAGACCTTGGACGATTAATCATAAATGATAGCTAGGTCCAGCCTTCCGTAATGTTAGTTACCTACTACTTTAACTACTACATCGTATGTCGCACATTGCCTGTCGTCAAATGATGTAAGCAAATTAAATGCCAATAGAAATGCTGCCCATCGCTCGACAGGATGCGCAGGCATAGACTTCATGCAATCATTACCTAATGGGCCTAGACCCACTATTCAATCCTTAGTATGGCCAATGAGTGATCACAAGGGGTATGTGGATGGAAAAGTCGAAAGCAGAAAGTTTGACTTAAGAACTTTGTTGGGGCTAGTTAGGAGATAAACATATTAAAAGTCCTTGCCCCTCCGAGGTCCGCTCGAGGGGGGGGGGGGGACAAAGAAGGACCCGTTTTTTTGTTATTTGCTTACATCTCAAAAACGATGCGTCAAACGAAATTTTGTTGTACTACATAATAAAAGCTGATAAAATTTTCTACAAGTTTGGCTTTCACACTTTTTATCTATCTGGTATAATTTTGACTGCAAGGAAAACCAGTTATGTTGAGAATTTAAGAAAAAACAAGCACAATACGTAGGGCTAGTGAGAAGCTATTTATAGGTGTAGCTACAAGACGAAGGACAGACAATCGCCAGAAGAATGGAGTATAGTATCGACTTTACTTACTTAAGTTAGTTATTAAGGTAATCACTATAAAACGGTACTTCTATTTATTGACATGTAAAACAAAAATTATTTATGAAATTAGAGGGCGTAAGTCACTGAACTTGGAAGGTCGAAGACCTATCTAATAAATAACCAATGATATAATTATATGTTATTAAGTCATCTATAATACGAGTATGTTACTACGCCAAATATTTAATTTTTAATTTTATTGATTCTATAAAAATGAATATCAATAATAATTTCTTTTTGTCATTAAATCAATGATTATAAGTATAATAACTGCCTTACAACTACGTTAACTTGATTGCTAGGGTTGATTAGCCCACACGATGAGAAAAATACTATGTAACTCGAAGATAGTCTCCATTGTAGGTAAGATATATCCAAAAATATCGCTTGAAAAAGTCAAGCTTCCGCTGAATTGTGTTAGATGCAATTGTTAATTACATTGTTTCCGGTTAAAGTGACCTCTTACATCACGGTCGTATTATTCAACCTCAGCTTTAACATTGTTATATCCAACAATGCATATAAAAATTTAATATCTATTTACGGTTACATAATAGTCCCACTTTTTTCCTATCAATCAATGACGGCGTGTAATGGCTCAAGCAAGTGACTCAATGATCATCCACTTATATCAATTAGTACTAAAGATTGGGTATTTAACTAAATGGCTGAACGTGCACTGGTTTGTAAGTAACAATTTGTTGCCACATGCATTCTTTCGCTTTTTAATGTGTTTTGAAATTTTTGTCGTGTCGTGTAGTTTCTTTAGAGTTAACTGAGAGTTTTGTTAATTTTAGAGTCTGATTGTAACATTTCAACCGTTTGTTTATTTTGTAATTTAAACATCATCTTAATTTTAATCATATAGGTAACTTGTTTTACAGTATGTATTGCAGCTCGTGAAAAAATTAAACATCGTAATGTATCGTTTCAATTTCCAAGTCCACCCAGGTATTTCATTTTATTTCATTAGCCTTCAAAGTCTTCTATGTTTCGTAAATTCTTGACGATTATATTCGTTACGTGTCTCTCAATTACTGCATTTTGTCGACAAAACGGTCGATGTCTTGGCTCGCGTCGCCTGCGCCTGCGCACTCAACCAGCGGCCATTTTCACCCATTTTCTTTCTCGTGAAATTCTCGCACGCTTCAAGACTTGGGATAATTGAATACCTTCACGCATGCTGTAGTAATAACTTTATGAATATTTCATCGAACACGCTTTATGTGAGTGAGACATCAAATGTATATCATTTATTCGACGTATGTTTGTTGATAATAGTAAGTACCATTATTGCTATCTACTTATAATAAAATTTAATTTCAAGTAATTAAAAGTGTGGCAAGTATCGTTGAATATTCGAAGACAAAGTACGTTCTATACATGTTTTATTTTCTCTTTTACTTCAGAAGCTACTATTAGCATCATCAATTGTAATCATAATAAAGACAACTATTGTCAACTTTACGTAAGCAAAGTCATATGCAAATGCAAATGACCTTTCGACACCATAAATTTAAATACCAACCTTTCTTTCACCAAAGCTACAGCCGAGAACAACATGATATTTTTTGAGAGAATACATAACACAAGTTTTTCACGCCAGATGCGACTTATAGAAAATCGAAGTATTACGCAAGTTACAACCGTGAGAATCGGGTACGTGGTGGAAATAAACAATGCTCCTGCGCACCTTGCAGTACTCTAGGGCTGTCAAAAATTGATAGATAAACTCTTTCACATGTCATAAGGTATCATCATCACATCCATACAACGTCCACTGCAGAACAGGGAGCTCCCTCCAGAATTCCAGCAAAAACGCTTGGTAATTTGGAGAGGATTTACCATAATCACCACGCTTGTAAGTGGTGCGGCTGCGACCGCTGTTGTTGGTGACCGCAGTATTTAAGATGGTACGATGCACAGAAAGATTCTGCTGCCCATCCTACAGTTCATAAACCCTTAGTCGCCCCTTATGACACCCACGGGCACAGATGGGTAGGTACTATTCTTTGCCGGCACCATACGGACTAAGGTATAAGGTATAATAAGGATATTCTATTCATATTTATTTATTTTATTTTTTTATATTACAAGTGAGCAAACGAAAAAAAATATATAAAATAAATTAATAAAAAAAATTAAAATAATGCTCATTTGTAGATTTGAAAAAACCTAATAATCTAAACTGATTTAATAGCTTTTTATTTTCAAGAATTCAATCAATTCTCAACTACTAAGTAAAATTGAAAGCCCTACTCCTGGACCGTCCTATATGGAACCTTCAGTTTTAACAATCCTATCCTTTTCACAGTCATGCATGGCATTGGTATAACAATTACTCTGTGATTTACAAGATTGAAGGGTTATGTATGAATTTATTGAAGAGGCTAATTATTAACATGTACTCGTATTGACGATTTTAAAAGGTTGAACAAGCAAATTTTCCAACTGCTGCCGTACTCCAAAGTGAAACTACGATAATATCGCGCCGGTAATTAGTCTATGGTTCGGCCTTTGAAAAAGAAATTCCCATACAAATTAAATTCCCGAACGTAATTGTTGTTGTCAATCTGATAATATCGGAGCTCCGATAAAACTTCGGAGTACGCACCCTGAGCTTAAAATATGAACAAATATTGCGCTTCTCGTATCAAACTTTGTACAAGCTCGTCCCATTGTTTGCCAAAGGTCAAACTTAATTTTCCATATTGTATCTGTATTTTTAACCTTAGCACAATGTTTTGTTTCATATACATACATACATAACATCACGCCTCTTTCCCGTCGGGGTAGGCAGAGACCATTTCATGTTTTAGTGTCTCGAATTACAGAAAAAGTACATGTTAGGTATGAAATATACAAACAATCTGTTCAAAGTCTACAAGACCAATGAAGAATCAAGTGTCATTAACCTTATAAATAGAAAGCCCGATAATATAAACTATATGCGAGCTTTCATCGATAGCATGACTAATACAATAGATTGAGCGCATTGCAATGTAGCGTCCGGATCCTGCTGCAAATATAGCAGAGGAAGTTGGGACGTGATGACAATAATGATTCTAATGCGAACACTTAATATGATAAGTAATCAATAAGTGCTTACAGGAATAAGAATTAACATTTAGAAGGGTTGATGGAAGAAGAGGCACAAACGACATGTTAAGAATAATTTTGAATAAAGAATGTTCTCTGAAGCAACGAGTGCTTTTTTAACATGTAGAAGGGTTAATAGAAGAAGAGGTAGAAAGAATAGTTTTTAATAAAGAATGTGCTTTGAATCGACATATGCTTACAGGATTAAGGATTAACATGCAAAAAGTATGGATGGCAGAACCGTATCGTCCAAGCCTGAGCTACTGAGGGAGGTCGAGAAGTTCTATGGACAGTTATACACGTCAACCGGCCAACCCGTTAGCAGTCTGGCCAACGATCCAAGAGCTAGACTTACCCGACACCATACCGAAGATATCCCGGACGTCAGCTTGTACGAGATTAGAATGGCTCTCAGACAGCTTAGAAACAACAAGGCACCCGGGCACGATGGAATTACGGCTGAGCTTCTGAAAGCAGGCGGAAGGCCAGTGCTAAAAGCTCTTCAGAAGCTGTTTAATTCTGTCATACTCGAAGGGAAAACGCCACAGGCATGGCACAGAAGTGTGGTGGTGCTCTTCTTTAAAAAGGGTGATAAGACCCTGCTGAAGAATTACAGACCCATCTCACTTCTGAGTCATGTCTATAAGCTGTTCTCGAGAGTCATTACGAATCGTCTCGCACGCAGGCTCGACGACTTCCAGCCTCCCGAACAAGCCGGTTTCCGTAAAGGCTTCAGTACCATAGACCACATACATACGCTACGGCAAGTTGTACAGAAGACCGAAGAGTATAACCAGCCACTTTGCCTAGCGTTTGTGGACTATGAGAAGGCCTTCGATTCGATCGAGACGTGGGCTGTGCTACGATCTCTCCAGAGGTGCCAAGTCGACTATCGGTACATTGAAGTGTTAAAGGATCTGTACAAAAACGCCACTATGTCAGTCCGTCTTCAGGACCAGGACTCGAAACCTATCCAATTGCATCGAGGAGTGAGACAGGGAGACGTCATATCTCCTAAACTGTTCACCGCTGCATTGGAAGACGTCTTCAAACTCCTGGACTGGAAAGGACTTGGCATCAACATCAATGGCGAGTACATGACCCACCTTCGATTTGCCGACGATATTGTCGTAATGGCTGAGACCCTGGAAGATCTCGGCACGATGCTCAATAACCTCAGTAGAGTTTCACAACAAGTGGGTCTTAAAATGAACATGGATAAGACGAAAATTATGTCTAACGCCCTTGTTGTACCCACTCCACTCAAAGTTGGAGACTCTACGCTCGAAGTTGTCGATGAATACGTATACCTGGGACAAACAGTCCAGCTGGGTAAATCCAACTTAGAGAAAGAGGTTACTCGTCGAATCCGACTCGGATGGGCAGCGTTCGGGAAGCTCCGCAACATCTTCACGTCCAAAATACCGCAGTGTCTCAAGACGAAAGTCTTTGACCAGTGTGTGTTGCCAGTGATGACATATGGAACCGAGACGTGGCCGCTCACGATGGGCCTTATCAGGAAGCTCAAGGTCACCCAAAGAGCTATGGAAAGGGCTATGCTCGGAGTCTCTCTGCGAGATCGAATCAGAAATGAGGAGATCCGCAGAAGAACAAAAGTAACTGACATAGCTCTGAGAGTCGCTAAACTAAAGTGGCAGTGGGCAGGGCACATCGCAAGAAGAACCGATGGCCGATGGGGCGTAAGGGTTCTGGAGTGGCGACCACGTACCGGAAGACGAAGCGTTGGCAGGCCCCCCACAAGGTGGACCGACGATCTTGTCAAGGTCGCGGGAAGCCGCTGGATGCGAGCAGCGCAGGACCGGTCGTCATGGGGATCTTTAGGGGAGGCCTATGTCCAGCAGTGGACGTCTTTCGGCTGATATGATGATGATGATGATGCAAAAAGTATGATAAGGAATAAAAGGACAGGTTCAAAGAATAGGTTTAGAATAACTTTGATATCAGAATATGCTTTGAATCAATGAGTATTTACAGGAATAAGGATCATCATGCATAGCTGAGGATAGAATAAAAAGTGCGTAAAATGGATATGGAATATTTTTTTATATAGAATATGCTTTGAATTAATGAGCGCTTGCAGGAATGAGGAGTAAATGCAGATGGGATTATTGATAAAAGAAGAGGTGTAAAGATTAGATGAGGAATAATTTTGGAATATGCTATGACGCAACGCGAAGTGAATAAGAATTATTAGCACGTAGAAGGATTGATAGAAGAAAAGGCACAATATTTTTTAAATAAAGAATGTGCGTTGAATCTACGAGTATTTATAGGAATCAATTAATATGCCGAGAGATAGATAGAAGAAAAAGTGAAAAACATAGATGTGGAACATTTTTTATAAATAATCTGCTTTAAACAAATGTGCGTACAGGAAAAAGGATTAGCATGCATAGCGGTTGATAGAATAAGAAGGGAAAAAAAAGATCTACAGGAATCAGAATTAGCAAGTTAAAGGTTTGAAAGAAGAAGAGGTGCAAAAAATAAGGAATATTTTTGATTAAAAAATTTCCTTTGAATCAACGACTGGTTACAGGAATAAGGATTAACATACAAAAGGGTTGATAGAAGAAGAGGTGCAAAGAATAGATGTGGATTATTGTTTAATAAAAAATGGGCAATGAATCAACTAGTGCTTAGAGGAATAAGCTTAACATGCAGGGAGTAAGATAGAAGAAAAAGTGCAAAGCACAGATTTTGAATAATTTTTGATAAAGAATGTGCTTTGAGTCAATGAGTGCTTACAGGAATAAAGATTAGCATGCATAACAATGAGAAATGAATAAAGTGTCAATAACCTTAGAAATAGAAAGCCCGATAATTTAAACGATAGGTGAGCTTATATCGATAGCATGGCTAATACAATAGATTGAGTGCAGTGCAGTAAAGCGTCCGAATCCTGTTGCAAATATAGCAGTGGAAGTTGGAGCGTGATGACAATATTGATTCTAGTACAAACACTGTTTAGGATAAGTAATCCACGAATGCTTACAAATTAGCATGTAGAAGAGTTGATGGAAGAAGAGAAGCAAAGAATAATAAATAAACTGTGGATTATTTTGAATAAAGGATGGGCTTTGTTTATTGTATTCTATGCATTATAGAAGAAAATGAACGATCAGGAAGAAGGGTTGTCACCATCATAAGACTTTAGACCCATCGATGGTGCAACGTAAGTTATAAAACGAAGGCAAATTTAAATAAAACTTCAATATAAACAAAGATGTTCTCAAACAGTACATCTTGCGTATTTCAATGAAAAAAATTACAAAAAACATAAGAGAACGTATAATAAAATGCCGAAAAGCGATCTTACGTGATTCTCGTAATTCATTCATCATAAATACGCATCTTTATAACAATCAGTTGGAGCTACTTTTTCAAGCCTGATGATTTAAATGTTATAACCATTTAATTGCTCAATTTAAACTTCAAAAAGACCAAAAACGTGACTGTATCATATGGTCATAAGTGTTGTATAATCAAATAAGTGTTCTTATTAACAACATTTCACATAACCGTTCGCGTTGTATTTGACTCCGAGCTGGGTTAGGGTTTGTTACGAAAAATCTATGCAAATAGTGAACCATTTCATTGTGCAATAAGATCGTAGGCCGGTATGTTAAAGAGGTCATTAGCATTGCAACATAGGGCATTTTAATGTCATCCTAATGTAGGTATTTTATTGGCCAATGACTACATACCTTGTATGTTTTTGAATTTTTAAGCTATTTTCCTTGCCTCCACTTTCTTTACAGATTATTTCAACTAACAATAAGTACAAAGCTGCAACTTGTGCAACAAATGTTTTGACAACATAGTTTTTTTCGCTACATTTATTTATATTTTTTTAAGTATAAAGAAGTTGTTAATTTGTATTCTTAATGATATCTTTATTCATGTTGCATTTGCTAACAAAATGTAATTACTGAGTCAAAGTGAAAATAAATAAGATCATAAAGATAAGTGAAAGTGCAGATATTATGAGTTCTTATGGCTGCTGCTTTCGATATATTAATTGGTTGTCTCCAGCCAATCGTGTTTACTGAAGCGAATAATTTGAGAACATTCACGAGCAAAGTAAATTGCAGGATGCAGTGTTTCACAGCGCAACACAAAGTTGAGTTTTGCGTGTACTTAAGTATTGATTCGTGCAAATTTTCCGCAAGATATTTCACATTTTCTAAACAATGCATATTTTGCGATCTCTTCAACGTGAGGTCATTGACTTCCTCTGCAATCACTGGTGGAACTTTAGTATGCATTACCGATCGCATGTAACATGACGGCAAGACCACACTGAATCTGTAGTTACACCACATCAACTGCAATTTCTCTGTTCACCGTTGCGTCCGCACTTTGGAAACTGTGACAACGATCACTTCGTCGCTTTCCTGATCGCAATTAAACTTTAATAGCGATACGTTTCAATGCCCGCTGTAATAACATTAAAACTAAACCACGACATTCTTTCTTCACTGGACACTGGCGCCGCGCCCTAAATAGTTCAAATGTTACGTACCCACGCCGAGGGCGGCCGCTAGCACTATTAAACACCGTGAAATCATGGTTAACTGTAAGTCCTTGCACAGGAGAAGTGGACACTGTAACGTTCGAGCACACACTGCGAGCGGGTGAATGGGCGGCTGTGGCTTTTATATCGGGTAGGTGAGCGCGCGCGCAGCCGGTGAAAACTGTGCGGGTGACGACGCCGGCCCCGCGCGGCGCTTTGCAGGCCGGGGGTTGCGAACCCAAACCCGAACCATTCCTTCAAATATCAAAAACAATCAAATCAGAAAACTACATTCATCACCAAGTATCAATTCCCGTTCGAACTCACGTAATATACTCACGAATTAATATCTAAGCTCATTAACATGCTCATGAATAGTCATTTGGATCGCATGCAGATAAGTGCGCAAATTAGAGCACCAAGATAAAAGGCAGTTTTTGCGACCATTCCTGAATGAAATCACTTTTCTTTTCTTACAGTTTTAAGAGAAAGTGATATACCTAAATATTTTAGGCTTTTTGATAAAAGGTGAACATATACATTGAATAAATTACTAAATAAATGAATAAAAGAACTTTATTCACTAAAAATAAAAAGTATAAAACATAAGATACTAGAGTACGTACGTTTTTTTTTCTTTTTTGTAATTAGTCGCAAAGCTGGCATAAAATATGTTTGGGTAGGTGGTGTGGGGCTAACTTTTCTTTGATAAACTTACCTTTAAATTACTAAAATAAGAAGTTTACCAGATTTGATCATAATATCTGTGGTAGATACTGCATAAAATTTCAATGTAGGTGTAGTTTTTCCTGACGAACGTTATCAATGTAAACAAGACAGCGTGTACCATAATTAATTTTACGATGCCCTTATTAAAGTTGTTAATCAGTGGAATATCATGTTTATGTGATGTTTTTTGGTTGAAAGGTATATTAAATCGCTGAATGTCAAAACGTTTAATTTTATGACTGGCGGGTGTACTTGACAGTGTAATGAACGCACATCAGCAAGTAGGTGGTAACGAAACCAGTATGGCTGAACGACTACGCTACAAACGCCGGAAACCAGAGAACCCGCTTAAGGTTTTAGTTTTAGTGTTGCCATTGACGTGCGGTCATGTGTACGTCATGTGTACGCGCCTATGATGGCTTTTCAGGAGAACATGTTGCAAGATGTGCACAGTTTTAAAAAAAAGCTACAATTTCTATCAAAAACGTGTACACTTGAGTTGAGCAATGGATTGATGGAATGAATGAATAACACTTGATTGCACACTAATAAAGAATACAACACAAACAAACAATAACACACAAACACAAACTAACAAAGAAAACATGAAACAGATGCCCGATACTCATGTCAATTATTTTTGTTCCTCTGTTACTCGTAATCCTCGATTTGTTCCCGCAAAGCGACCCCACCCCATGTTTAGCTCTACATATAACTCTTCGAGCAACCTTGATCTTACAATCACGAAATGTTTAGTTCCAGTTGTGACCGACTGATCGTAAGTTCATTTTTGCTTGAGCGTGAGTGAGTAACCATAATCAACAGTGAGGTATGTTTTTAGAAACAATGAAAGTCATGGGTTTTGATTAAAGCAGGTAAGTACTATTTTTAAAATACCTACATAAATTGTTGCTTTTATTAATAAGATGAAGTGACTCCTTTCATTTTAAACGTTCTTTCCCTTGGAAATCGGTTGTAAGCATTAAATTTTAGTATTACCATCAGTATAGTTTAATTAGTGAGTACATTTTTAGGGTTCCGTATACAGAGGATTAAAAACGGGACCCTATTAATATGCCTCCGATGTCTGTCTGTCAGTGGGCTGTATCTTATGAGCCGTAAAAGGGTCTACCTTTTACGGCTTATAAGATACAGCAAAAATTTTCGTAGAATATGTATTTCTGTTGCCGCTATACCTAACAATAAAAAATTTATTTAAATTAAGCGGGGCTGACCCACTGAAAACATGTTTTTTATGCGATTTTGTTTAAGCTCCATCGTAAAAACGGAAACATTTACAAGCGTAAAAAGTGGTACTTTTATAGTGCATAAGCTATAGAATAACAATAAATAACAAAATCTGGTTAAGGGCGTGTTGGACTCGCTCGAATTCAATACACTTCTGCGTGATTGCGCGTCCAATACTAAGACGGTATTTTCATTAAAGTGGTACGGAAACCTCGGTGCACGAGTCTGACTCGTACTTGACATATTTTCCTTTATTCTTCCCCTGGAGATTGACATATTTTTTCGTAGAAAATTCAAACAATGATGTAAAAATTTATTGAAATCGGAGGAGTATTTTCGGATCTCACTTCCAAATACACGATTACAATTTTTATCAAAATTATTGACGCAGATTTAAACTTGTTTAATCTTGTCACGAATCGTCTGTGAAACATTGGTCCGATTCAAGTAAACAAATATATGTATTTTCGGAAGTGAGTGCGTCGTTCCTATTTTTGATCAAGACTTAATTAACATAATCAGCTTGTTTACTGACTAAAAAGAATTAAATTGATGTCAACAGGCGATATTCATAAATTTTCCGTGTGTTGATGACTAGGTTTTCTTAAAAGGCTACTAAAAGCGATCCTAAGCTGAAAGATGGGCTGCTTTGCCATACGCAGCGCAGCGCAAGCGCAGTAACTACATATGTTAAACTACCAAAAAGCTCCATTTATATATGTTTTTATTTTTTTTAACACAATTGCTGGTTTTCATACGAAGCGAAGTATACGATTATGAAAATACTGCAGTACCACCTATTAAAAAGTCTAAATACGTACAGTTGCACACAATGCCTTGTTTACGACCAAGAAAATTTGCTAAGAACTCGTGAAGATAACAACTAAATAATTGGAAATAGCATGAATTTTCGTATAATAATGGCATCTCGTAGGAATTCTCCATATATAGAAAATGTAAACAAAAACGTTTATGCATCGTCAGTTTATCGTAACCCTCTTAACTTCATGAACCTTGAGCTCCCACGCTTTTCCATCACATTGGTTAAGTTTCAAGATCATGATCATTTTAGTCCTTGCACTTAATAATATGTTTGTACAATCTATATGTTTTTTATATATAATTTTTCAAGGCTTTACTTTTCTTTAGTACCTTAGCTTATGCGTGCTTTTTTTCTACCTGCTATTTTTTATTACTACACTTTTTATGTTACTTGTAGGTAGGTCTTATATTCTCTGAGTGAGAGTGAGAGAGAGAGAGAGAATGGAAACGTTGGAAAGGGAAGGCCTAGGCGAACGTACCAGGACCAGATTCAGGACGTTCTGAATAAAGGCCAGGATTGATGAAAGTACAGAAAGCAAGGGAAGTATGTCAAGATCGTAGCAGGTGGAGAACTGTGGTCTCTGCCAACCCCGACGGGAAAGAGGCGTGATGTTATGTATGTATGTATGCCTCTTGTAAGGCGAAACACGTGTAGAGTGCTGTTTCGTAAACGTATTTTTATTAGCGGCTGGGCGGACGGTGCACAGCAAGTCATCTATTCCATCATAGTCATACTCGTAGTTGCGGCCTGCACGGCTACGTCTTTTTCATAATCTATACATATAATAAAAAATTGAAACCGCGTGTCTGTACTTTTGATAAATTTATAAAAAAATTAGTGTGGGCGATACGAAACGACTAATAGAACTCAAAAATATGTTTTCTAAACTTTCTGTCTGTCTGTATGTTTTCGATAAACTCTCGCGGTTTTCGCAGATAGATTAAGCTTAGCTCTGAGCAACATATAGGCTATGTTTCATTCAAATCGGTTTACTCAATCAGAAGCTACACTAATGTAAAGTATCAAATTTCCTGTACGATAATAACTCACAAACCGATTCAAACTGAGTTTTCAATAACGAGTGTGGCTTACTTTTGTGCAACGTAAAAGTTTAGTTTCATTGCAAACGGATCACTCAGACAGAAGGTACGCTAAGTTTCATGCGGCGGCGCAAATAACTCACTAATTATTGAACGGATTCAAACGGGGTTTTCAATAAACTGTTAAGCTTACTTTTTTCCAACATATTAGCTTACTTTCATTGAAAACGGCTCACTCAGACAGGTGCGCGAAATTTCTAGCGGAGGCGCCAATATCTCACAAACAACTGAACCGATTAAAACGAAGTTTTAGTAACCTATTTGGCTTACTTCATGCAACATGTATGCTTAATTTCATTGCAAACGGTTCACTCAGACATAAAATACACTAAGTACTAAACGGATTTAAACGGGGTTTTCAATAACGTGTTGAGCTTAATTCTTAGCAATGTATTAGCTTACTTTCATTGAAAACGGTTCACTCAGACAGAAAATGCCTGAAGTTTCAATAGGCGGCGCCAATAGCGAACAAACTACTGTACCTACTCCAACTGGCATTTCCATGACGTGCTTGGATTAGGTACTTCCGTGCAACATATAAGGTAAGGTTAGTTGAAAACGGTTCACTTAGATAGAAGTTACGCAAAGTTTCAAGCGAAGGCGCGAATAATTCAAAAACTTTTGAGCAGGTTCAAACGTGGCTTTCAACAACGCGATTGGCTTACTCCTGTGCAATAAATAAGCTTAGTTTCATTGCGATAGGCAGGTTCACTCCGACAGAAGATACGCAAAGTTTCAAGCTGCAGAACCAAGAACTCACCTACTGAACTGGTTCAAAGTCAAACGAGGTTTTCAATGACGCGTCGGGCGTCTTTCTGTGCAACATATAAGCTTTGTTTCATTGCAAACGGTTCACTTAGACAGAAGGTTCGCGAAATTTTAAGCGGCCGCACCAATACCTCACAAACTACTTGAACGACTTAAACGGGGTTTTCAATAACGTATTTGGGTTGCTTTCGTGCAATATTTGAACTTTTTTTTATTGCCATCAGATCATTCAAACAAATAAAAGGCGAGTTCAAAGTTTCAAGCTGTGAAACCGAGCTGAAATCAAAAAAAGCTTATAATTTTGTACGGAAGAAAGCCAAATACGTTGTTGAAAATTCCGTTTGATCCTGTCCAGTTGTTTGTGTAAAAGTCGTGGTTACAGCTAAAGATTGGTAAAAATCTAGATTTAGTTTTATTGTAAAAATAATAATAAAAAAAATCCTGTTTCGCCATGGCGGTGCAACAAATGTAAAAAAAATTATGAAAGTTCTAAAGTTTTAAAAACTTAGGAAGTAGGTACTTATAAACGAAATACTTCAAAAAATAAAGAGAGAAGTGAATAATTGTTTTTTAGGAATTGTCTTTTAAGGGAATAGATAAGTTACAAAGATTGTACGGAAGTGAAGTCCAACAGTTTTGAGTTTTGTATGTAGGTACATGTAGAGTTAAAAGCATGTGAAGCTAGACACGTTGGACTTTGTACCGCTCTTTTTTCAGTAGCCACAGAAGCTTAAGTGACTGAGCCTCAGATTTAGTTAGGCTTTGTTTTGTATAAGAAATAACGAAACCCGTATCATAGTTACTACGCGTGGAATTCGACTATGATTTTACACTTACGATGATAGTGGGCGATCTAACAGTCCACACGTAAACAAGAGGTATTTAATTACAAAAATCCGTATTATCGATACTCTGTATACCTAATAATATAAAGGCGAGAACTGCACTGTCTGTCTGTTACGCTTTTATGACTAATCCGATAAACCGATTGTGATCAAAACTTGGTACGAAGATAGTTTGAACCATGGGAAAAGTCATTAGCTACATTTTCTGAACCCCACGCAGACGGAGTCGCGGGCAACAGCTAGTTTGTAATAATAGACTTCCGCAAGGTACAGTCAAAGGCACATCAAGCTTGACACACTGGACTTTATACCGTTATTATGTCAATAGCTGCAAGAGCTAAAGTCACACAGATTTGTCTAGCTTGGCCTGTTCTTGACTGCACCTAACACCTGACTCTATTTACTACTTAACAGCCTTTTTATTATTTTCTTAGCCTTACAAAATAAGGGTCTGTTACTGATTCTAATCACATATTTTATTGTTTACACAAAGTCGTCTGCACTATGCTCTTACAAAAGCCTATGTGATAATCTGTGTAAATAGATGTTAAATAAGCAGGTAAGTATTGCAATTGTTGGTTCAGTCTCACAAAATAAGCAAATGACCCTTGATGACTGTCACCCAGTTTACCTCACGCCGGCCGGCAGCTATGCACAGTATGCGGAAGACCTCACCTCGACGAAATCAACTCACTGCTTATGCAGGGTCTTTTTTACTTCATTTTTATATCCCTTAATGGGGCAGACGTTTATGCAAACTTATTGTGTGGAATGGACAAAAGGTACATATTATCACATAAATTAAGGCGATGTGGAAGCTCTATTCCTATTGCCCATACCATACAAAAATTGGGGAATATTTTATATTTTTCACCGAGGCTCGCAAAATGTAAAATGCTGGGTGGAAAATATATTCCTTTTACCCAATTAAGGGATATCCTTACTAAACCCCTTTCGTAGCCCCTCTTGTATTTTATTTTGTTCACTTTTTGTTGAATGCTCACTTCAAGATCCACTGGGGTGGGTTGTCATGTCAATCCATGTTAATTGAAGCAAATATATATTTTAGGCTCTTTTTACGGTAAAAATTGAGAGGTTTCTAATTTTGATTATTTTAAAATAATTTGTGATGTACACTAATTACATTCGCTATACTGTTAGCTCTCTCTGTCAACCCTGAGGTTAGTTTGCCATTGTGATGATTTTCATTATCACTCTTATATTAAATGTTTCGTGTAAGATAAAGAATAAAATAAACTAATAAAAGAAAAATAATAGTACAAACGGCGCTCGCCCTGACCGAAAACAGTCGGATAATAATTATGATATAATACAAACTAGTACAAATAGTCAAAAGACCCAAGTAAAGGGGTACACAATAAGAGCCTCTTCTTCTACATGAAATAGATTTCTAAATTCGTAGTCAAGGTATTAATTATTTTTCCTATTTTAAATAAAAAACATTTTTAAGGCTCTGTATACTTTAAGGCCGCTATTTTATTATTTGCCGGACTTGAGTCACAAATTCTGCGAACCCGTCATTGTACAGTACTTCTCACTTCGATCCTAGCGTTTTTTTTTTTTCATATAAAAGTTAATGAACAGGTTACGTAACAAGTACAGTCACCTGCACTTAACTGAAAACACTTTTAAACATCAGCGCTACTAACTAGTAATTAACATCTCAATCATCGCCTTGCTTTATTCCGTTCTTGACCAATGGTTTCTTACGGAGTCGGCTCCCTAACCTAGTGGATTTGACGAGGACACTGGTTTTTACACAGAGCGACTGCCATCTGACCTCCGTAACCCAGAGGGAAAACCAGACCCCAATCCTAGATTAGGCTTTGGCAGGTTAGTGGCCAACCTGGCTGTCAGAGTTTTTAGGCCGCCAAATGGCCTCTGACTTGGCTTAACGACTACTATCATTACCGGCTTACCGTGCCTTCCGAAGCAAGGAAACGCTCTAGTTGTTTTGGTTTCTGACCACGGTCAACGTTACTTAACTTTCGTGATCGCAAAGAAAGAGCAACTACCACTCGGCGTGTATGGTTGACTGTATTACGAGTAGTAAGATTATTTCTTATTTTTCCGCATCACGTGAGTAGGGGATTAGTTTCTCCGCCGTTTATTGAAGTTTAAAATAATAATATTTTTATAAATATATTTTGCCGTTTTCTTGTATAATAAATACCTGGGTGACCGAGCTTCGCTCTATAATAGCCGCCTCAACCTGAAAATATTATCGGGTAAGCAAGCTATGCTACTCACCAACAGATGGCGCTGAAAGTTTCTGTCTAAAACGCGGAATTTACAAAATGCTCAAAAACAAGGGGAAAACGAATTTTCCCAGACATGAGACCTAGCTAGATCGATTTTTTTAACCCAATATGGCAAATTTCATCGACATCGTTAGAGCCGTTTTCGAGAAATCGATTACAAATATATATACAAATATTGCTCGTTTAATAGTATAGGATTTTTATTTGTCGCCAGATGCTACTTCAGCTGCTGTAAACCGAAGTGAAACTACGATAATATCGCGCTGATAATTAGTCTATGGTTCGGCCTTTGACAAAGAAATTCCCATACCAAGTAAATTTCCGAACGTAATTGTTGTTGTCAATCTGATAATATCCGAGCTCCGATAAAACTTCGGAGTACGCACCCAGGCTGCTTCACTCCTCTAGACTCCAAGATAATTAGATTTTGGCCTAGACAAAAATCGGAACCAAGATTTTCTTTTTGTGGTTTATGAAGTCTTGGAAGTAATTACATAATTACTTAAAATTAAGCATATCACCAAATGGGACAAGGCGGCAGATTAAAAAAACCCTAATATATAAATAGTTACTGTGGCAAAAATGCCAACTAAACGAAATGTTTTCTGGGCTCGTTCAATGATAAACTTTTAGTATTTTACAAACTAATTAAGCACCTAAGTTCTTAGGTTAAGCCTAAAATTAAAAAAATCCCACTAAAAGCTTTATTTATTTTTGTCTGCTCGGGCAAAATACATAACTATCTCGTGACTTTTTGTACTTCAAAATTTTGTTGTACTTGATCAAACAGTCATAAAAGTGAACACGATATGTTAAAGCTTTACAGTGGTATAATTATTGAGGGATTTCTCTTTGGCCAAAATAGGTAACTGAATGAAAAGTGTTTAATTATACTCTAAAACTGTACTTACGTTGATTACTTTAAAAATTAAACATTTCAGGCAATAGCGTATCTTTTTATATAAAAATTACATTATGTAGCGCTTTATATCGACCCTAAAGAAGTTGAAATAAAGTTCATAATTGACATTAACATAGTACACGGCTCGTGATTGCACGGTACGGCAACGTCGCATTGCTTCGCTGTTTTATTCGGTACGCGCTTCGGAATTTAAAGTTAAACATGAAAGATGAAAATTTACATCGGTTGTAGTAAGCTGAAAATACTTTTGATCTTCTGATCTAAATATATAAAACAGCATGCCCTGACCGACTGACTGACTGACTGACTGATTTATCAACGCCGAGCCGTAACCGATAAAGCTACAGATGTGAAATTTTGTAAGTAGTTTTTTAGTACGTCAAAACTATACATTAAGAAAGGATTTTCTGAAATTCATCCCCTGAGGGGTTGAAAAATGGGGTGGAAGTTTGTATGAATATTCTACAGGTTTGACATGAGACTCAAAATAATTGTGGATTTGATCTAATGAAAGGGAAAAACCGGCCAAGTGCGAGTAGGACTCGCGCACCGAGGGTTCCGTACCACCACATGATATAAATTGTATTAGTTGAAATGTCAGTAACTTACTGTGGTCGATTTTTGAAGTGAAAACTTCTTCAGCGGCGCTTGGCACTTTTTCAGATGGGAAAAAAATTATTAACTCGCATCAGAAGTCGCGTCAGATCTCGGATGAAGTATCGAAATGGATTTGAAAATAATCATACCAAGTTAGAGCAGGCTCAATATATACAAAAGTTCTAAAGTGTGATAAAGATAAAAACATCTTTTTTACCTTTGTCGCGTCAGATCTCGGATGAAGTATAGAAATTGATTTGCAAATAATCATACCAAGTTAGAGCAGGCTCAATATATACAAAACTTCTTAAGTGTGATAAAGACCAAAACATCTTTTTTGTCTTTGTCATAGCAGGCCTGTCTGTGCAATAGGCAGCTTTTTCCAAGATCAAAGGAGTGTGACTCCTGTAAACTTGTTTACTATTATATATTCTGTGGTCATAGTCTCGGCTTTTTTTGTTGTGCACAACGTGATATGTGCACGACAGACTTGACGTACTGGTTTTGATCGTTATTTAATAGCGAATCCTAAATGTATGAGATCTACATTTCGGATGACAGCAGTCAAACTAAAAATCGCTATAACTCGAAAACTACTGACCCTAGACTACTCGTGTGCTGAGACAAATGATAGGTCTCGATGAGATCTTCATTTCGGATGACAGCTGTCAAACTAAAAATCGCTATACCTCGAAAACTACTGACCCTAGACTACTCGTGTGCTGAGTCAAATGATAGGTCTCGATGAGATCTTCATTTCGGATGACAATTGTCAAACTAAAAATCGCTTTACCTCGAAAACTACTGACCCTAGACTACTCGTGTGCTGAGACAAATGATAGGTCTTGATGAGATCTACATTTCAGATGACAGCTGTCAAACTGAAAAACCCCATAACTTGGAAACTACTGAATCTAGAGTACTTGTGTGCTGAGTCAAATGATAGGTCTCGATGAGATCTACATTTTGGATGACAACTGTCAAAGTAAAAATCGCTATTACTTGAAAACTACTGACCCTAGACTACTCATGTGCTGAGACAAATGAAAGGTCTCGATGAGATCTACATTACGGATGACAGCTGTCAAACTAAAAATCCCCATAACTTGGAAACTACTGACTCTAGTGTACTCGTGTGCTGAGTCAAATGATAGGTCTTGATGAGATCTACATTTCGGATGACAGCTGTCAAACTAAAAATCGCTATTACTCGAAAACTACTGACCCTAGACTACTCGTGTGCTGAGATAAATGATAGGTCTCGATGAGATCTTCATTTCGGATGACAGCTGTCAAAGTAAAAATCGCTATAACTTGAAAACTACTGACCCTAGACTACTCATGTACTGAGACAAATTTTAGGTCTCGATGAAGAAGTACACGAGCAATGACGCGATTGACCCTTACAAAAACATCATATTCAAAAATTCAAGTTTTCACTTCTGCCGGCACTCTCGGAGTGCAACTCGTCCTTTTTTGAGTCGCGACTCGTACTTGATCAGTTTTTATATTTTATAGCTTATGCAGCATGAGATACAGCCCACTGACATACAGTCAGACAGACATCGGAGGCATATTAGTATGATCCCGTTTTTCACCCTATGGGTACGGAACCATAAAGTCTGAAATAATTGAAGTTTACAACCTTTCTCACAACCAATTAACGCTAGCTAGCTTCCACTTCAAGTAAATTCTTATTAAAGAGGAGTCAAGATCGGGGGATAAAGAGCAATAGCTTAGCACGCTAGTCCGACTCGCACTTGCCCGGTTTTTTGTAACACTGTATCCCACAATGATATTTTCTCCTTTCAATGGACTGTTTGAAGTGTTGTTGTTTGTACAAGCAGGCAGCCAGACACTTGCAGCCCACTCTAGCTACTTGGACTGTTAAAATAAGAACACTAAAAAGTCTAATATTATGTCAGGCTTGACGTACTCTTGACATTACGTAGAAGAAAAAAGTCTCGAGGCGCACGGCACACCATACCGGTTCCAAAGAACATATAATATTACGCGGGTTCTCGCTCTCTTGACGCGATCTATTGAATTAAAAATCAACTTTTTTATCTTTTTATAATTATGCTTAATTTTATAAATAAAGGAAAGAACACACGATGAAACCTGTAATTAAACAAAAGTTTTTCAGTTGGTATTTTTGCTTCAACATTAAATACGAAAATATTTAACTTTAGATTAATATGCTTAATTTTAGGTAATTTGCTCAAAAACTGTCCTGGAAAGTCTATCAAATTTAAAATAATTTGGTTGCCATTTTTGCCTGGACTTTTATGTAACTTGCATACAAATTTGCTAATAAAAAAATATGCGCAAATATTTTTTGCTTAGTTTTAATTGAAGTAGGTACCTTGGAACCCACATCAAAACTTTACCCCATCAGATATTAGTTACAATTTTTGGCTTGACTTCACATGCATAAACAAACAAAAAAATATATTTTCTGGAGAATCTAAAAGCCAGCCAATTCAGTAAAAATTATTTTTTACATAAGTGTTCCACCACCTATTATAATACATAGCAACTTTATAGTAAATTGACGGTTTCGATTTATGTCCAGCCAATTAAAAATTACAGCTTCAGGACTCGGCCTATAAGTTTAGTCCGTGGAGGCGAAAACGCCTACATTTGACACAGATCAATACTATATTGGTCTCCGCAACCCAGAAGGCAAACTATGTAGATCCGATCCTAGATATTTTTTTCAATTCGGTATTCATTATTATTTTTTATAAATTTAATAATAATTATACATCTTTTGATATATCATTATTACTCAAAATTTGCTCCGTGTGCTGCTGGCAAAGAACAGTACTAACCCAGCTCTACCTGTCAGAGAATTCTGTGTATCATATCATCTTACATTCAGCGGTCACCAACAACCGCTGTCCATGGTGCCAGCCGTAACAACGCTAACAAGCGTGGTGACTATGGTACTTCACCTCCACATTTTTATAGCAAAAGCTGGAATTTAGGAGGGAGTTCCCTGTCCTGTAGTGGATGTTTCATGGGGTGTCATGATTACTCAAAATTTGATTAAAAAAATATGAAACTTGAATTCTTTTACAACAGTACATTCTAATCAACTGAAAACCTTTGAAAATATTACTCAGACAATAAAACTGACGTATATATACAGGGTGTCTCATTCAAATCGGTCAGTATGGGAAAGTCTGAAACTATAAGACATACGAAGATTTGTTCTTAGGAACCATGTCACCGATTTTGATAAAAAGAAAAACTGCATTCATACATTTGAAAAAAAAAAGTGTACCCAGCTGGGGAATCGAACCCGGTAGTTTTGAAAAAAAAACTTACAGTTTTTCTGTTTAAATAACGGTTGTGTAGGTCTTAAGCAGTAAATGTCTCTATGAAACACGATGTCTAAAATGAATAAAATGCATTGTTTTTACATACTTTAATTTATCATAGTAGGTGTTCGAAGTGACCACCGTTTTTTTCAATACAATATGGGTACACTTTTTTTTCAAATGTATGAATGCAGTTTTTCTTTTTATCAAAATCGGTGACATGGTTCCTAAGAACAAATCTTCGTATGTCTTATAGTTTCAGACTTTCCCATACTGACCGATTTGAATGAGACACCCTGTATACTTTCACCTTGATATATTTTCAATATTAATAATAGAAATTACTACGGTACTTCGATTTTAATATTCACGGTAAAGCTCTGCGCGGGCGCACGAAAATGTTCACTGTCGCGACGCACTTCCTTCTGAGTACCGCCTGTCACCTGTAGCTGCGATGGCTTCAATGAAACCTTTAATTGGACTAAAAGAATGTCAGTGGTGAATGTTCAGAATATTTTAATTCATAATTTTTTTTTTTACAGAGGTAATATTATGTTGTATTTAGATGTGTGGCGATTATAAAATTTGTCTTGAAAATTGTAAATATGATCACAGATCACAATTGTAAATATAAGCAACACAAACGCTCCAATAAAGTTAGTTGCGGAACCCCATAAACGGTAGTTAATTTTTAAACTATAAATCAAAATTAAATGCAAATTAACATCTACTTTTATCAACATTTTTACCTCCTAAAATTATAACTTAATCGTTTGCTTACGTAACTTATGGTTTGCTTACGCACTGAGCTATCAATCAATAATTGGCCAAATCGCGCGGTAATCACCAAATTGCTCATTTGAATTCATTCGCATAATAACAAATACAAGCTTATTTTAATGACAGTTTGCGAGTAAGTTTAATTTTATTCGTTTTATGAAGGTCAACTGCATTGCATCGGTTTTAGGATTAAGGTACTTACTTCAGGAAGTTTTTAATGAGAGTCAGTAAAAGCTCAAGTATCATTCGTACAAGGTGTTACTTTGTATATGTCCGTATGATCGTGAACATCGTTAGTTTATAAATCTTGCGAGATTGTTTTGTTAGACCCTGTTCAGAAGTAAAGAGGGGAATTCGCGGCGATTTTTTTTTTTACGTATAATGCCGCATTGTAAAGCCGTGCAAGTGATCTAATTGTTAACAACTAAGCGATGTACGACAAAACGTGGCAAATTCGCTTGTTCTTCTTAGGTTTTCTAGCGATCAGCGAATTAGGTATAGTTAAAAAAAATTATATAGTTAACAATACAATATAACTAGCGAAAATCATATAATGTTTAAAATATTATTGAACTTATCATGCTCATGTGGTGCTGGCAAAAATAGTATCAACCCATCTCCACCCGTGGATGTCGTAAGAGGCGACTAAGGGATTAAGAACAGGAGGATGGGCAGCAGCGTCCTCCTGCGTATCGTACCATCTTATACTGCGGTCATCAACAAACGCGGTCCGTGGTGCCAGCCGCAACGCTAACAAGCGTGGTGATTAACGGTACTTCCCCTCCATATTGTTCCAGCAAAATCTAGAATTTTAGAGGGAGTCCTGTTCTGCAGTGCACATTTAATTCATTAGACCAATCGGCCTATAGAGAGTGATTTATTTTAGCATTTAGTGATTCCCGCACATTTTTTTTTTACTTATGAAAAGTGTCATGGTGTGTTCGTGAGATTCGAACTCTATACCTCCATGTGATCGATAGAATAGTTACAGTAATTAAATGAGATGATATTTTAATTACTTACGTACACACGGGCGCACGTCGGTAGAAACACGTTAACCTTGAGCGAGGCTTTGGTTTCGGGCCAGGGTCTGGTTTTGAGCGTAACGCTGGTTCAGCTGGTTTTGTTTCCTCTTACTTGCTGCCGTGCGTTCTTTTCTTCGTAAAACATGCTTAAAAAATTTACAGACTTTAAAATTGGTGCTCAAGGACAACCAAAGTCTATACCGCAATGCAACTTTGACCTCCTAAGTTAGGAAGCAATATTTTAATGAAACAACATCGATCACGATACCGACCGACCCATCCTTTAAGAGCTAAGTTTTTTTTAATAACGTAATTCGTATGGTTTCATCAAGTATATAATTACTCAATACGCTGACATTTGCCGGAGATGCGTTTGCGTTTCCTTTCCCCCCATCATCCTTTCGTCTCTACCCCCGCAGTGAAAGGTTGTTGCATGCACGGTGTATGACTTAACCAAAAAATATTGGTACTGGGATATAATAAACTACAGTACATTGAAAACAGAAAGAGTTTGTTCAGTTTACCTTAACAGTCTTTCTTAAGAAATATGTTTTGGAAAATAAAACAATGATATCTTCGCCTCCGTTCTTACTCATCATTGAAGTCAAATGCACATTTAAAAAGTTTTTGCAGCACAGATTGTTTGCAAAGGTTGTTTAGTTTTATCTACTAAGTAAGCCTTAGTTTAGTTTTCTGGTTGTTAGGAAGAGCACTGCAATCCCATAAACCACATGTTCTACAATAAAACATGAAGAAATTTCTCTAAGAAACATAGGTCGAAATACGATTTTTTTCCTATATTAAATGAGCAATCCATTTGTATGGTAAGCTGTTTTTTTTTTCTTCGACCTAAGTTCCTTAAGTTGTCCGGCTTAAAGAGTTCAACATGTTTGTGCATCAAGATGGCGGGTGTACCGTACCACCAAATTATGATTTGGTATGTATGAATAAGTATTTACTATCTTTTTTGTACCTTTTTATACCTAACATTTTTTTAAATCTTCCTCTAACTAATATTTCAATATCTTAAAAACCAAGTAGCCAAGCCAACCTGGCGTCAAAATGGCAGGTGTATTCGGATTTCGAACGAGTTGCTAATTAGTGAAGTAAAATTTATTTACTGCCTATTTACTACCTTCAGAAAATATATATTGCGGTGGTACACCCTCCATCCTAACGCACACGAACATGTCGTTTAAAGAATTGATGTAGTTTTCCCAACACCCTGTATAACACTAAGCAATAACTCGGTTAGTAACCTAAAACAGCAGTCGATACTACACTTGATAATCTTAATTTAAGTTAATTTAGATTTTTGGATTCACTGTAGTAACAGAAATGGCCTTTAGTGTAGGCAACGAAGCAGTTGACCCCAACATTAATTTCTCAGGCAGATTTTATTTGATAGGATGATAAAGAATCTAGAATCAAATGTAAATTCAAAATATCCGAAAAAAAAATTACAAAAAAAAATTACATACATTTTTTGTAATTTTTGTATGGAAAAATTAAAAGTACCTATTTTTTTTTTTATAGAAGGTTTGTCTCATGTAGTGTAATATCCCAGCAAAGTTTCATCGACTGAGGATTATGCGGGGGTCTTCATACAACAATCCGCTTCGTTGCCTAGACTACTTTAGAGAATAAACTACTGGCACCCCATGTCTTCCCATGGGTAAAATAAAAGGCGATTAGGCTTCTTAAGCTGGAAGATAGGTATAAACATTCTGTGTATCGTACTACTGGTCGCAAATCTGCGAGACAAACCATCTTAGTTCTCAGGGTTGGCAGCGTGCTTTGCTGTCTTATTAGTGTCAAGTTATGCCACTAATAAAACAGCAGGCTCTACGGGCGGTGGTGACCACTTTCCATCAGGTGGCCCAACTGCTCGTTTGCTCACTTGTCACATACAAAAAAAAGGATTTCGCTATTTTCCTAGCTCGTCAAATGCGCTGCAAATGGGATTGCTTCATTTTCAAGAGCGGCAAACGGAGCAATCCTATTGGTTGGAATTTTTCCAGCTCACAGGTAAGGAGCTAGGTAGTTAGGTAGGTAGCTGTGCAGCTCTGATGAATAGGAATCTGCATAGTCCGACAGCTTCGTACGTGACCTTCTTGTAGGATGTCACACGTTGGCGGGGACGAGGTAGTCGACGACGGCGCAGCGGGGGCGGTTGGTGTAGCGGGGAGAAGAGTCACGCCCAAATCTTCGTCCGAGCGCGCAACTGATACTCGGACGAAAACTGATATCACTTCTCTATACTTTACTTAACCCCTCAACGACTGTCATCTCTCAAAAGCGGCGCGCTTGAAGTTGTTAGACTATTTATAGTAGGTAACATATCCTCCAAAAAATATCACGCCTTTGATATAACTTTGATGTAGTATTTATCTAATTAAATAGTTTTAAATCATACTAATAAAATTATCTCTACTGAAAAAAATTTTATCACATTAACATTCTATGGTGTACGTTTGTAAAAGAAAAAAGATATTACCAAGAAAATAAAAGGGCGTCCTTCGCAAGTCTTTCCATAGAAAAGACATCAACGCGCTCGCTTTTATTTTAATGGTTTTTGTAAGAAATAATTGTTTTTGTAAGAAATAATTGTTTTGTATGGCAAAAGCCGCATATAGTAGTTTTACAATTCTAAAACAAAATACACCTCAATTTTACCTCACTTTACACCTTAATTTTGCCTCATCAAAGTAGTTGGCCATGACAATAATTCTTCACGGAAACTTTGCCAGGTGACAAAGAAATCGATGTAGATTACGGATAGGTACACAAAAATAAATACCATAGTATAATAATACATAATTGTAAAATATTATAATCTGTGGTTCAAGGGCACGACGGCAACTGTGACCAGCAGCATTATCTTCTATAAAATCCTATCCTACTAATATTTTAAACGCGAAAGTTTGTAAGTATGGATGGATGGATGTTTGTTACTCTTTCACGTAAAAACTACTCAATGGATTTTAATGAAACTTTACAATAATATAGCTTATACATTAGAATAACACATAAGCTATAATTTATAAATCTGCGCAGACGAAGTCGCGGGCACCAGCTACGAGTAGTACAGTTATAATAAAGAGCTTTGTTAACAGACGGCGCATTATGGTTTCTGAAACGCGCTAATTTTCTCAGACATGACTTATCCAGATTGATTTATCAAAACTCCCGTATACCTATAAAATTTTACACATCAAAATAAAAAATAAAGTCAGAATTTTTTGGGCAATTTCTATTAATTATTTTCTTTAAGTTTTTTTATCTTTCAAGCCAGGCAAATTATTTATCTTTTAAATGAGCCTACTTTGAAGCTACTTTGAGAAAATACACCGTTTGCTTAAAAAGAAACAAAGAAAATACAAAAAGGTGTATCTTTCTTTTCTTTTTAAACTAAAGCGCCTTTAATTTTTGAATAGCAAACAAAGTAAAAAGTATGTCATCGATATTTTTTTGTCCTATATTTGCGTATTTCGTTTGATAAAGGTTCGGCAATACACATCGTATTCGTCGTCTGTCAGTCAGTTCTACTCGCCGTACGTAGGTGAGTGGTATACGTTCTATAAGGCTATTTTTTCAAAAACGAGCACAAAATGAGGAGGAACAATGAAAATAAAAACCGGCCATGTGTGTGTCGGGCCATGCGCAGTGTAGGGTTCTGTCTTCTTCTTCTTAGCGTGTCGATCAATTACAATTTTTGTGGCCCAGAACGTTGCCATATTTACTGCGTCATTTGTGGCTGTAAAAAGGTCATCACGCGTAATGTGTCGGGACATGTGGGACAGGAGGTTAGGTGTTCCATTGTTTGTGGGTAGTTACCACACTCAAATTTGTTATTGGAGCTATTGGTGAAACCCCACCGGCACATGCTGTCTTTGGACCGACTGTCCTTTGTCCGTGTTGAAAGACTTCCAGATCGGTCTGGGCAGGTCATGTCCAGGGAGGGGGTTTTCTGCTGGCTGAATAAACTCAGCGGTTGAGTGCTCCTCTTTCCACAACCGACATGGGTTGGCGACAAGTGGCTTTGAGGATTTTAAAAAGCTGTTACGGCTTTTCAACCTCTGTGTCTATCGTCTTTTTAGGGTTCCGATACCAAAATGGTAAAAAAAAGGAATTCTTATGGTGCCGCTCTGTCTGTCTGTCTGTCTGTCTGTCCGTCTGTCTGTCACACCTCTATATCTCAGCAACCACTTATGCTATCAACCTGAAATTTGGAATAGTTTTAGAATATAGTTGCCCAACTTAATTGCATAAGAAAAAAATTTGAAAAAAGTATGATTATTAATATAAAGGGGGCCAAAATAGGGGGGGCCAAATTTCAAATTGTCGCTACTAGGTCGAGTGGGGTATCATATGAAAGGGCTTTACTTGTACATTTTAAAATATATTTTTGTATTTTTTTAAATTTCTTAGTTTTAAAGTTATGATGAAAAATGTCAAGAAAAATACCATTCCCCCCCCCCTTATCTCCGAAGTTTGAGTAAGGAAAAATCTGAATTAATTACAGTTGACAGAAGTTTATATAAACTTTACAGCAAAAATAAAACGATCTTTCTAAGTTGCACAGTTTTTCAGAAATCTGCAAAAAACCTTTACAAACAAATTTAGTTTTGCGGTCCTGAAAATGGACTTTATTGCTTCCAAAAATACTATAGGTATATCGGAACCCTCGGCGCGCGAGTCCGACTCGCACTTGACCGGTTTTTTTTTATTTGGCTCTCTTAATGGAATCTGCTACTTGGCGCCGAACAACTGGTGGCGCCATTCCTGCTAGTATATGCAATTTTTTTACTGGAGTAGGTTTCAGACAGCCTGTGATGATTCAGCACGTTTCATTTAAAGGAGCATCCACTGATTTTGCGTGGGACGAGCGTGACCATACAGGACAGGCATACTCGCCAGCAGAGTAGCAAAGTGCCATGCCAGTGGTACGGAGGACATGTGGTGATGCGCCCCATTTTGTTGAGGTTAGCCTAAGTAGCTGATTGTTCCGAGCGCAGACATTCTGCTTGATAGGGTTCTGTAGTTCGTACGAAATCAGTGTGATTGTTATCGATGTTTTGATTTTTTAAATCTGATTCCTCCTTACGCCCCAGTGCCTGTGCACAATTTCATTTTTTTGTCTTAGCAGAGTAATAATCAATTTTTTTACAATCGCAATAGCAATCAGGTGCTGGATTTTGCCTGGCGACTGGGGAGAAAATAAAAAAATCAAAACTGCAAAACAACAACGAAACACTATTTTTACCCCACACGTACACACGGCCGCATATCGGTAGAAACACTTTTGGACCTTATGGCGTGGTAATAGAGTTGAAAAAGTTTCTATCCACAAGCGGTTGACCGTACTTTGCCGTTATCCGTTATTTTTAAATAAAGTAGAATGTACATCATTGCTATTTTTAACGTACATTTATCCATCGTTAACGTACTGAGAAAGCAGAAAATTTAATTGCTTGTACATGCATTGTCAATGTACTGTTTTTTTTAAACCTGTATAACCCCATGTCAAAATTCACAGAAATCGAAAGAAAATGTAGTTGTTCACGTAATAAGGTATATTTTTGAATAAATTTCAAAGCAATTTTCATAAATTTTCCATTTTCCGGGAACTCTATGGGAAATTGACATAGGGGTCATATGTCAAAATTTTCCGGGTTCACATGTGAACCCACGGGGCAACTGAGGTGGTGCTGTACAGTTTGGTCTGTAAGCCACAATTGCATAACGGATTTAACATATTATACAGTAACAACCGTTTAGGTGGCACAGGTGTCCTCCCAACCTGTGCCACCAAACTGGAATATAACCAAAAAATACGCTATTAAGTTTCTAGCAAGCGGATTTCTAAATCGAAAATTAATCATCACATACCCACAACATTTCCGAAAGACTCACGAAATCCCACACCATGGGGATGAGGTAACCGAGTAAAAAATCATCACTACTTGTAAGTCAGGAACCCTACATTTTTTGTTTTTATTTTTACCATATTTAGATATGTATGTATATACCCATATCAAATTTCAGATTTTTTGTACGTTTTTACGTTAAGAGTTTTTGAGCTAAGTCTTGAACGGATAGGCAGACAGATAGACGGACATGATGAAACTATAACTGTCTTACTACAAAAAAGATAGACATCTGTTGAACACTTAATTTAAAAAATGCGCACAAAATAAATGATGATGCGCAGAAGTCAAGTCATAAGAAAATAAGTCATTTTTGACTTCTGCGCATCAATGACATGTGTTCAACAAGTGTTCAACAGATGTCTAACTTTTTCTTGTTGACTAAGGAACCTTAAAAAATGACATACATACGCTCAAAGTAGTTACTAAGGAAAATTGTTGTAGATTTAGATTATTACCTATTTGTATCTAATCTTGGCACGAAGTAAATTGGTACCTAGTATTTTATGTACTGCATAGGCTAATAATATTTTATAAACTGGTTTACCTTTTGACCTTAAACGGTACAGTATATATTATTGGATAGCCCTGGACTTACACGTTTAGTAGACATATGAATGAAATAACTTAATAGGAAGGAGACGTGATGCTACGTCGTGAACTTTACGTCTACCTCTATTCCAATTGTATGAAAATTTGAATAAATATGTTTGTAGCTGCCTTCGTTCCTCATTAAGATACTTCCATGATTTTTTTTACCTTATACTAAGGTCAATCGAATATTATATAACCAGACACTTGTTCACAATAAAAACATACACGCTTCCGAGCTTTATGTGAAACATTGTCGATGGAAGTAGTGATTTTGAATTTGATAAAGTGGATCATTCTAGTGTTATATGTGTGCAATGAGTGCATTTCAACGCATGCTTCTCCTAGGACTAGGAACTTGGTGTACTACAAGTTACCAGATAAACGACCACTCAAGAAATCCCTGGGGTTTATTGAAGACACGTACTTGAACTTCACAGAACTGACCAATAAGTACGGCTTCCCAACTGAAACCCACGATGTAGTGACAGACGACGGATATATTTTGGCAGTGTTTAGAATTCTTCCAAAATGCGACGAAAGGAAGCGAAGATTTCCTATAGTGATGATGCATGGAATATACGACTCTTCCGATGAATGGATTCTAACAGGCCCTAGCACTGGGCTTGGTTACATTCTTGCCAAGAACTGCTACGATGTTTGGGCTGCAAACCATAGAGGAAATGTCTACTCTAGACGTCATGTCACTCTCGACCCCAACAAAGACCCTGAATTCTGGGAATATACCTTTGATGAGCACGGGTATTATGATATTCCTGCTATCGTTGACCATGTTTTACAAGTAACACAGCAACCCAAAGTGAACTACATCGGTCACTCTCAAGGCACTACTGACTTCTTCGTCATGGCTTCCTTAAGACCAGAATATAACAACAAATTCCAAATGTCATTTCATTTGGCTCCTGTAGCTTGGATGGGGCATATAAAGAGTCCTATCCCAAAACTTGCAGCTCCTTTTGGTGGGGCTGTGAGGGCTCTGTTAGATGAAATAGGATTTAGAGAATTATTTGCAAAGCATCAAATATCGCATTTGCTTGTGGAATTTCTGTGTCAGTTCGCACCTGAAGAAGTTTGTGGGACAGGGTTGGCATTAACTACTGGTTACAAACGAGGAACGATTTCTTCAAGAAATTTATCTGTAGCTTTTGGTCATTTATTTGCTGGTATTTCGAGTAAAGATTTAGATCACTTTGGACAACTGATTGCAACTGGAAGGTTTCAACGGTACGATTATGGGAGAAAAGAAAATATAAAAAGATACGGATCACCAATGCCTCCAGAATACGACGTTTCGAAGGTTACTTCACCAGTGGTTCTAATTTCTGCTAGAAACGATTGGTTATCCAGTCTGGAAGACGTTGAAATTCTCGCGTCAAAATTGCCGAATGTTTTGGAAAACTACGTTGTACCAAATCCAACTTGGAGCCACAATGACCAAGTGTACGGGAAAGAAGCCCCAAAATTAGTGTTTTCGAAAATTTTGGACTTGCTCAATAGATTCAACTTCTGACCAGAGTTCTGCATTTTAGTTGCTCTTTGTCATAAATGCCTCATTATTATTTGAAATAGGTAAGTTATTAACGTAACATGTTTTCCATCGTTTTCAATAAAAACACGTGCCTTGGACATATTTAGGAAAAATGTCTGTTACGATGGCTTGAGTTTAGCACAAAACCAAATATTTTCTGATATATTGCTGTAGTTTATTGTACAGTCAGCCACATGTAAATAGGCAGAAGTATAATTTCAATTATACTGATTTTGTTACCACATCTGCGGCCGAGTGTACCAAAATATTTTATGGTAAATGGTTAGATCAGTTTCATTTAAAAATACTTTTAGTTCTTATTGAGTATAAGGTTAGTTTTATGACAATTATATCAAACAAAACCAATAAATTATTGTATTTATATCATAAAAAAGTATAAAGGTACCGTTGTCCTTGATAATGACTGAAGTCTAAGGACCCGAGAAGTGCTGTATATATGAAGCATTCGTGGCGAAACTGATGAAATGGTGATTTTTTTTATTGCACCTTCTTTTTAAAATCACAAAAAGCAAAGTTCATCATAACATCCCATGAAACGTCCACTACAGGACAGAAGCTCCCTACAGAATTCTAGCATTTGCTGCAAAAATGTGGAGGGGAGTACCATAGTCACTTCGCTTGTTAGCGTTATGGCTGGCACCATAGACCGCGGTTGTAGGTGACCGCAGTAAGATGTAAGATACAAAGGAAGATGCTGCTGCCCTCCAGTTAACCCTTAGTCGCCTCTTACGAAACCCACGGGTATGTATGGGTTGGTACTATTCTTTGCCCGCACCACACTGACACGGGAAAAGCAATGTTAGTGGTGGTCAAATTCTGAATGGATGACTGCTAGTAACATAACGACCATCTCCGTGTCTTGAATCTAATTATCTTAAGCTTAAGAACTCTGACAACTGAGTTTATTTAACTAGTAATTGGCTCAGCTAATAATGCCTACACGATACTAAAGTAGGTACTATATTATAGCGATTCTAAAAGACCCTGTATAAAACTGCACCTTGTCTCTTTCCCAGAGCAGCCAATTCCCGGAAAGGACACGCGAATTATTACCAGTCAATTGATTTTTCATTGACATAATTTGCCAGACAAATACGTACCTTACGTCTATGTAATAGAATGCAACATGGCTCCACACAGCCTTACCAACCAAATGAATAAAAGACCGGTATTAATTATTTTGGATAAAAACTGGTAGTCAAGGACGTCGCTGGCTCATCTGGACAGAATGTAAGATTATAGCGAAATATTATTCTTTCGTAGCGAATTTTAACGTGAAGGTCGCCTATTTTGGAATTTAAAGTCGTGTACCTTTTCATTCGGGAATTGCCTTATCTAGGTCAGATTGTATCATTCTACGCCAGACAATTCAAGGAAGTTGAAAGACAAAGTAAAGCGATAATGCCTGGAAAAGGTCATGTAAGATTTTTTAAATTATTATTGGACTTGTTCTTGACCTCACTCTAGCCCTGAGGACATCTTATCTTATTAAGATAAGCCCTGAAAGACAAAGACGAGTCTGAGGGTGGAACAGTCTTATCCAGTCTTCTTCTTGTATAAGAAGAAGCCAAAATAGATTCAGGTTATTTAAACTCGGGAATCCAGACGATGGCAAGAAATTCCACTTGTTGGCTGACTCCGTGGCTTAGATTACACAAGATGTTTCAAAGCGCTAAGACGTGGATCTTACAAAGGGTATCCTTGTGTGCACTGGGTTTATATTTCCACTATTTTAGAATGAAATTATTGAGGGTGGGAGACAAGTTCCCTGTTATACAGTCTAATCATTGGAATACGCTGTCTAACAGTTACCAGCGACTTCGTTCTCTTGAAATTCGGCCCTTAGCATTCTTAGAACTTCCAAATATCACCATACAAAAAATCTCATCAATCTGTCTCTCCGTTTTGACGTGAAAGAAAGACAAACAAACAAGAACATTTTCGTATTTATAATAGTAGATAGTATAAAGAGTAAAAAGTATAACTAATATAAAGTATATGGAAGTATGGAGGAGTTTTTAATCTTGGTACCTACTTGGCGATTTAGCTTGTTCTTCTCTATTATAATAAATGAAGGTACAACATAAAAACATTGTAAGGACCTGCCATTCAATCATAAATCGTTCGACATTGTATAAAATTATTAATATTGAAGAGTATCGACTGCTTTGAGAAAAAATGTTCAATGTCATGGATAACAAACAAAACTAATTAAATGTTCATAAAAAAACTCAAAGAAATGAAATACTACTAAGAGCAGCAGCGCCAGCACGAGCCCTAGATAAGCGCTTTTCAAAGTTTGTTTATACCTTAAGGCTATACCTTCCCTAAACTTTGCAGCTACACGCTGGTCAATGTTAATTTCGACCTTATTTACAGAACAATAACGTTTACATAAGCCTGTCTTGCAACTTCGCTGTTGCGAACAACGGTGAAACCGAAATTCATAACAATGAGAGAAAAGTATGTTTTTTCCATTTTATTTCAAAAATATCAAAACATCTACTAAACTACATCATTAAATATTGTTTCGTCTAAAAAAAATTAAATTTTCATATATTTTTGATAAAAAATGTAGCAGTAAAGTGGTTCCTAATGGGAAAAAAAACCGGTCAAGTGCGAGTCGGACTCGCGCGCCGAGGGTTCCGATATACCTATAGTATTTTTGGAAGCAATAAAGTCCATTTTCAGGACCGCAAAACTAAATTTGTTTGTAAAGGTTTTTTGCAGATTTCTGAAAAACTGTGCAATTTAGAAAGATCGTTTTATTTTTGCTGTAAAGTTTATGTAAACTTCTGTCAACTGTAAATCATTCAGATTTTTCCTTACTCAAACTTCGGAGATAAGGGGGGGGGGAATGGTATTTTTCTTGACATTTTTCATCATAACTTTAAAACTAAGAAATTTAAAAAAATACAAAAATATATTTTAAAATGTACAAGTAAAGCCCTTTCATATGATACCCCACTCGATCTAGTAGCGACAATTTGAAATTTGGCCCCCCCTATTTTGGCCCCCTTTATATTAATAATCATACTTTTTTCAAAATTTTTTCTTGTGCAATTAAGTTGGGCAACTATATTCTAAAACTATTCCAAATTTCAGGTTGATAGCATAAGTGGTTGCTGAGATATAGAGGTGTGACAGACAGACGGACAGACAGACAGACAGACAGACAGAGCGGCACCATAAGGGTTCCTTTTTTTTACCATTTTGGTATCGGAACCCTAAAAATGGACAAAGTAAGGGTCATTTTAGTTTTTTTTTTTCAGTTTATCATAACATCCCATGAAACGTCCACTACAGTGCAGGGAGCTCCCTCCAGAATTCTAGCTTTTGCTGGAAAAATGTAGAAGGGAAGTACCATAGTCACCTCGCTTGCTAGCGTTCAAATTAAATTAAAATTGTATCTAGACCTCTGCACTTCTCATGTAATGTTTGTTACTACGTGTTAATTTTCTTAACATAAATGCAATATTTAGTGTAAAAAGTGGTTACGAAGACATTCATTCTCAAGTTCATTCAGGAAGTTATACCCTTAAAGATGTATTATAAGTTCCATAAATTACCTGTAAACCACAGTGACCACAACCTTGACTTCCTTGCCATATTTCCTTACGATATTTTGCCACTGTGCCAAGGCGATCATCTAGTATATACAGACTTACCTACTTCCTCATTTATTTAACAGTAAAAATACAGCAAAATGATAAGTTTAACCTCATAATATTTCATCATTGGAAAATTTCCGTCCCGACGTCTATTAAAAGAATAAGCATTTGTTATATTTTTTTTTAAATAGAGTCTTTATTAACTAAAACGTCATAGCTAGAAAATACACCAGGTGGCGCAGTCTTAGATACTCATTAGGATACATACAAAATAATCCTTATACAACACAAAGAAGAACAGCACCATAAAAATGCATCAACTATAACTGCAACAACATCTTATTTCGACCTATGTTATGTAGGGAAAGTTGTTCAGTTTCGTTGACTGAGCACGCCTTATTAGTTTTCAGTACACCGTCCCTTACACGTGTGACGGAAAAGTGTGACAAGACTAAAGGGTGTGAATCTGCCCATGAAACTGAAAAACTTTTCCCAAAGAACTTAGGTCAAAGAACAAAATAAATTTTGGACCTCCCATAAACTGCATCAGCTGATAGGCCATTTTTTTTGTATATCGACCTATGTTCCTTAGGAAAAGTTGTTCAGTTTCATAAGCAGAATCTTACCCTTCGCTATTATCACACTTTTCCGTTGCAAGTTGTATTTTAAGGTTTATACATTTTTTGTTACATCTTGTAGAGTGTAAAAGTAGAATGTAGACAAAACGATGAACTTTTACACTAATGCCATCACTACCAGTTACCTCAACATGGGTGATTCCACATACGTAAAGTATTTGCACTGTCTCCCCACATTATGCGGTGTTATTCAACAGTTGACCCGCACTGCAATGCCCACAACATACGGTGAGTACTTTATTCGCAATAAATACTACTCAGCAATCGACACACGTACTCGTACCTGATTTCAATAATAGCCAAGCTATTTAGTGTAAGTAGTTTCTGTTCACTTAAGATAGCTGGTGTGTAAAGGATGAAAATTTTGAATATACTCAAATAATCAATCATTGATGATAGATAATAAAAACAAGGTAGTGCTTCTGTTTTTTATAGTTACTTGTATGAATGATAAAAATTTTCTTCTAAAGAAAGATGTTATCAATAGCAAGCCGTTATTGCGTTGTAAATCTTCCTCAGAACGTTCGAAATAAAGGCAAAGTTAAAAGTGCCCTGAACCGACGAGAATGTATGAAAGAATAGATGAAAGCACAGAGACGTGTGTCGAGATCTCTGCCTACCCTGATGCGAAAGAGTTACGTGATGTTATCCAGGGTGGACGGGACGGTGTACCGAAAACTGAAAGGGCATGCTCAGTCACCGAAACTGAACAACTTTCCCAAAGAACCACTTTTGGGAAATTACCCTGATGTGGAAGAGCAACGTGATGTTATCCAGGGTGTGCGGGACGGTGTACCGAAAACTGAAAGGGCATGCTCAGTCACCGAAACTGAACAACTTTCCCAAAGAACCACTTTTGGGAAATTACCCTTATGCGGAAGAGCTACGTGATGTTATCCAGGGTATACGGGACGGTGTACCGAAAACTGAAAGGGCATGCTGAGTCACCGAAACTGAACAACTTTCCCAAAGAAACACTTTTGGGAAATTACTCTGATGCGAAAGAGTTACGTGATGTTATCCAGGGTATACGAGACGGTGTACCGAAAACTGAAAGGGCATGCTCAGTCACCGAAACTGAACAACTTTCCCAAAGAACCACTTTTGGGAAATTACCCTGATGCGGAAGAGCTACGTGATGTTATCCAGGGTATACGGGACGGTGTACCGAAAACTGAAAGGGCATGAGTCACCGAAACTGAACAACTTTCCCAAAGAACCACTTTTGGGAAATTACCCTGATGCGGAAGAGCTACGTGATGTTATCCAGGGTATACGGGACGGTGTACCGAAAACTGAAAGGGCATGCTCAGTCACCGAAACTGAACAACTTTCCCAAAGAAACACTTTTGGGAAATTACTCTGATGCGAAAGAGTTACGTGATGTTATCCAGGGTATACGAGACGGTGTACCGAAAACTGAAAGGGCATGCTCAGTCACCGAAACTGAACAACTTTCCCAAAGAAACACTTTTGGGAAATTACTCTGATGCGAAAGAGTTACGTGATGTTATCCAGGGTATACGAGACGGTGTACCGAAAACTGAAAGGGCATGCTCAGTCACCGAAACTGAACAACTTTCCTAAAGAACCACTTTTGGGAAATTACCCTGATGCGGAAGAGCTACGTGATGTTATCCAGGGTATACGGGACGGTGTACCGAAAACTGAAAGGGCATGAGTCACCGAAACTGAAAAACTTTCCCAAAGAACCACTTTTGGGAAATTACCCTGATGCGGAAGAGCTACGTGATGTTATCCAGGGTATACGGGACGGTGTACCGAAAACTGAAAGGGCATGCTCAGTCACCGAAACTGAACAACTTTCCCAAAGAAACACTTTTGGGAAATTACTCTGATGCGAAAGAGTTACGTGATGTTATCCAGGGTATACGAGACGGTGTACCGAAAACTGAAAGGGCATGCTCAGTCACCGAAACTGAACAACTTTCCCAAAGAAACACTTTTGGGAAATTACTCTGATGCGAAAGAGCTACGTGATGTTATCCAGGGTATACGAGACGGTGTACCGAAAACTGAAAGGGCATGCTCAGTCACCGAAACTGAACAACTTTCCCAAAGAACCACTTTTGGGAAATTACCCTGATGCGGAAGAGCTACGTGATGTTATCCAGGGTATACGGGACGGTGTACCGAAAACTGAAAGGGCATGAGTCACCGAAACTGAACAACTTTCCCAAAGAAACACTTTTGGGAAATTACTCTGATGCGAAAGAGTTACGTGATGTTATCCAGGGTATACGGGACGGTGTACCGAAAACTGAAAGGGCATGCTGAGTCACCGAAACTGAACAACTTTCCCAAAGAAACACTTTTGGGAAATTACTCTGATGCGAAAGAGTTACGTGATGTTATCCAGGGTATACGAGACGGTGTACCGAAAACTGAAAGGGCATGCTCAGTCACCGAAACTGAACAACTTTCCCAAAGAACCACTTTTGGGAAATTACCCTGATGCGGAAGAGCTACGTGATGTTATCCAGGGTATACGGGACGGTGTACCGAAAACTGAAAGGGCATGAGTCACCGAAACTGAACAACTTTCCCAAAGAACCACTTTTGGGAAATTACCCTGATGCGTAAGAGCTACGTGATGTTATCCAGGGTATACGGGACGGTGTACCGAAAACTGAAAGGGCATGCTCGGTCACCGAAACTGAACAACTTTCCCAAAGATACACTTTTGGGAAATGAAAAAAATATTTGACCTCTCTATGCAAACTGTTCGATTGAGTGAGCATTGTATGGAGATTGTAATGGAACGATGGTCCGCTCGGAATTCCACGAATGAAATGATGGTGGATGTTCTATTTTAGAAGCCTTAAGAGAAGTAATATTACATTTGATAAGTAGATATTTTTGTTCAACTCGAGGATAAAACAGTTTTGTTGACTGAGCACACCCTTTCAGTTTTCGGTACACCGTCCCTAAGACCCTTTATAGGTATCCTTTTACCACTGCAATATGGCTTGAACTGACGCCAAGCATCGTATGTGAGATTTTCATCGATAAATTATTTTTGACCGTAAATCATTACAGGCTCAAGAGTCTGACAAATCTGACAAATCCGAATGACCTTTGCACGAAGTTCTTGCTGAACTTCTTTACTATGATTCGCAGATTTTGAACAATCTTGATGTCAGTCGGTATCGTTTCAAAATCGATGATGACACTTGATTTATAACACACTCATCATTTTATAGCTATTCATTTCCGTTTGAATGCTAAGTCGACATTTGGAAGGGGGTCAAATAAATTTAAACTAAGCTAGATAGGTTTAAAACCGTTTATTCAAAAGAACAAACGACATATAATGCTTAAGTCCTTTTTACACATGGCTGAAACAGCACGCTAACCAGCTCGGGGCTGAATTTTCAGTAAATAGAAAAACACATGACATGAAGGTAACGATTTTGACAAAACATAATTTATTTAATCGTCTTACAAGTAGAATTTAAGATTTTTGTGTATCAAATACTACAAATATTAATAGTTTTTTGTAAATTTTTGTATTTTTTTTGTAAATTCATTCAATAAATTTAAAAAAAATTGAGCAGTCCAATATTTTGGCCATCAGTCACAGAAAATACAAATTTTGCGCGAGCTGAATTAGCGACGTGTAAAAATGCCTTTGTGATTTAAAGTAAGATTTACATTAAATAAGATCTGTCTTATTTTATGTAAATCTAACTTTATATCGCAAAGGCTTTAAATCGCTTTAATTCTGAATACAAGGGTATAACACTAATGATACTACTTTACAAATGCAACTGGGGATCTATTACTGAATGTTGAGATTTAAAATTATAAAAGCCCTGATAAAAATTTATTTATACCCATGCTAAGTACAGGGCGTGAAAAGTCATATAACAAACACTAATACGGATTCATAACATGAAACCGAAAAATGTTTCCTAAGAAAGCGAAATTATTTTTTCCCGCGTGAAACGAAGTTCAGTTTCAAAATTTTTATCAATGTATTTTCAAACCCTGTATATTATTATAATATTTTTACTTTGCCGTCGTAAAAAAAAAACATATAATAAAAAATATAATTAATAGCAAGTTTTAAGTTTGTGAGATTTGACAACAGCAATCAAACTGACTTAATCATTTTCATACTATGTGACCGTTAAGTGTAATTCCATATCCCATTGTCCTAATCAGAATGACCAAATGATGATCAGCAGCGCCATCTAGTTGGACTTTCAAGAGGTGCTAGAAAAAACCTAGTTTCCAAACTCTTTAGTTTGGTAGGAAATTCTTTAATTATGCGTCACTAGCTATGGTAACTTGCTTAGGTCATTGATTTCAAAATAATGAGAACAACGTTTTCGCAAGGAACTTTTAGCATATCAATCCGGTTCCTAAATCACCAAAGAATTAGCACTTCAACGAATTAGTAACTTTTGAACTTCCAACAAAAGACATAAATTCGTCAGATCATTGACAAACTGGAACCGTATGCTCAACTTCGTAATTCATTAAATGCCATCAGAATATTTTAGATTACCTAACGGTGTCTGGCAACATACTATGAATGAAATTAAGTACAGTCAAGTACAGATCGTAACCCTACCAGTTCAGCTTTTGCCCTTACGTTAAGGTAAAATAAGCTATAAAAAGTATATAGTTTGTAGTGCTCTTGACTGTGCATGCTCTTGACTTCGTAGGCAGCACCTTTGTGAAATTCGTATTCGGTTTTTGAATATTTATGTACCGTTCAAGGTCCCATATATTTGGACTGTTTCACACTCGAGTTTTTTTAATTTGCTTTATAGTTGGTGTGACATAGAGCCGTTAGATGTTACAGTTACAATGCAAGGAGTGCATGCACTCTAAATTTGTAAACAGTAACTGTAAAATATCCATTTTGTGTTAAAATTAGGACTGAGAATACCAATGTCTTAGTTTGAATATGGTTTAAATAATTAAGTGATGAGTGGTTAGTGACCATTTCGAATAGAAGGTCTAAACAGACAAAAACTTTATAAAAGAGTTACAAGGCTAGAAAAAGTACTAGGTACTGAAACAAATCCAAAAGAGAAAGAATAACAGCTAAGAATATTACCAAACGAAAAATTCAACACATACATTCTTCACTGCCTGCCTTCTTGAGCCCTAAAAAGACGCATGCTGGGGAAACAATAATCAGAGAGAACAAGAATCGAAGATCTGTAACAAAATACAAATATTTTATTTGCGTATCCAACTCTTGCTTTTGTCACTGCTTGGCTAGCTATAATAATATGTTTTCTCATATTGAACTATTTTCTAGTAAACCACACGAATTCAAAAGGTAGTTGATTGAGCATTTAAAAAGGAAAATATCATAAAAATTAGGTGTGCTTGTAGGTTTAGTAACTAGAATATAAGTACTGCACTTAAGACCACTTGTTGTCATAACAAAATAAAAATAGACATGCACAATTAGAATAGACTATATATTATTATAAGTGTAATGAGTTCATTTAAAGATAAATGCTAAGTATAATCACAGCACCCACCATAGGTATTGTTGTAATAATTCATGTAATAATATAACACGACAGAAATAAACTACACAACTTAACATTAAAAACAGCCGTAATACTATTACCTACTTAACGAAAATATGTCATCTATTCAGGTCCTTATACATCCTTATATAGATTGTCCGACTTACGACGCCCTAGATACAGTCCCTACGGGCAAAATGTCATCGTTATATCAGAGCAGTGTAACGGAAGTGGCGTATGCGCAGCCTACCAAATCGCTCATTGGCCTTAACAATTGTACTTGACCTGAACAACGGTATTTTGTATTAATTTCGTAGCTCCTCATTAATTTTTTTTTTCGATACGTACAATGTTGAAATGTATACGATATTAAAATAAAATATAAATCATAATTATAATAATAAATAATTTTATTTCAGGTACTAGTCCTATAGTTCATAATATGCATAATATTTTTCTTTCTTAATTCAACAATTTCATCATATGTTACTTTGATACAACATAAAGAAACATCAAAAGTGATTGAAGCCTCAGATAAATAAAATTAAAATGTCAAGTCCAAATTGATTTCCGCTTTGCATGTTTTTTCTCTTCAACGATAAAACCCGTGTCGAATGTTGAAATTAACATCTGCCTGTAGTACGTTTTTTTTGTATAAGTAAAAAATGGTTATATACGTAATAAAACTATGAGATGGAGTCAAAATGCTTTATGTGCGAAATTACGAATGTGACCCTTGACGTTTACTACAATCACCATTATGTACGTTAAGGCGATCCGTTTTCCATACTAAATTCAAACGACTCGGATTCTTATGCGGGACATAAAATGCTGTTGAAAAAAGAGTGTATACTGCTATTTTCAGTTAAATGTTTCGCTTATTAATACAACGATACAGCTAATATTTTGGTTTAATATTATCATTGTGGCTGTGCGATCTATAGTACTTTCGGTGCATTAGCTGTATCTTTGTATTATAAGCGATTTTTTTTTACTGAAAATAGCAGTATACACTTGTTTTTCAACAGCATTTTATGTCACGCATAAGAATGAGAGTCATTTGAATTTAGTATGGAAAACGGATCGCCTTAACAATTATTTTTTTTTTTATCCTGGCCATACACTGTTGTTACTCAGAACGTACAACTGGGGGTCTAAACAACGCGCCACAAATTTCGAGATGACGAAACTTAACGTCATATGTCATGCCCCTAAATTTTTGACTTTCGCTTTCGTCATCTCTAAATTTAGTGGTACGCCGTCTTAACCTCCGAACAACATTTCCAAAGTCATTGTGTGGAGTCTCTAGAGACTAGAAGATACATTCTCAACATTTGAATTTTTTGCCATACCAAAATGTTTTCTTTAAGTTTATAATTTTAGCAGATAGGTATTGTTTTGAACAATACAGGGTGTAGGAGACGGTGTACCGAAAACTGAAAGGGCTCAGTCAACGAACTGATCAACTGAACAACTTTCCCAAAGACACATTTTTCGGAAATGAAAAATATTTTTGAACTCTCCGAACAAACTGTTCGATCAGTGTGAACAATTTGTATGGAGAGGACAACATTTTTTTTCATTACCCAAAAATGTTTCTTAAGGTAAGTTGTTCAGTTTCGTTAACTGAGCACGCCCTTTCAGTTTTCGGTACACCGTCCCTTACACCCTGTTTAAATGGCGACTGGATTCGGCAAAGGCAACTTGAATTGGACATTATAGAAACTACATATATTATTTTAGATCTAAAAATACTAGCCAAACAAGTGGACAAGTTATGCGTGCGTTTCGAACTACTGCTACACTTTATAGTAGCAGCAGTTCGGCGATTTAAGGAAACCGGACTACTGCTACTAAAAAGTTGCATTAGTTCGATTAACCGGACTAGCAACCGAACTACTGCAACTAAAGGATTTAAAATTTGAACAATTTCACGAAACTCGTATGTACAGTCGACGACAGCTCAAGCTTGACACTGGCAGTGCGACTCTCGCCCGTACGTTTACTGAAATAAGAACGGTACAAAGTCCAATGTGTCAAGCTTGATGTGCTCTTGACTGTACCTACACGATCTATCAACCACTTGCTAGGTGTTCTTCGTACACTTCGACAAAAGTCGCACATAACTCGTCATTTGACTGGCCTTACAAAACAACTAGTTCTACAAATCGCACGTGAATTCTGAGTATTGCTCACATACGCGATTATTTCACTTTCTCGTTTAAATTTGAATAATAAACTCGTGTGGATGCAATGAGCATCGCAGATCGCAGAGATTCGCGCGTTTGTGCGAAATCTTGATGATCTTATTCTACTAAGTACCTGGGCGACCGAGCTATGCTCTGTATATTTAAAATATCATCGGGTGAGCAAGCTACGAGTATGCTACTCAATAAGAGATAGCGCTGTAAGTTTCTTAAACGCACCAAAAAGCGCAAATAAATTATTAAAAAAAGAGTGAAAACGAATTTCCTGACCTCTATGCGCAGCTGACAATAATATTATCCAGTAACTAGTAATTATAATTTAAAGGGACTAGGCCCTTTACCTAAGAAAGTAAAACTTCACATTTATTATTATTAACTGAATTATTATTAAATGAAATATAATGTAGGTATTTAATCATCCTGTTGCCTTTCTTACAAAATTTAAAGAAAGAGAAAAAGAACGTCTGATTACACATATTTAGTAGAATTAATCCATATTAAGTACCTATTGCAAACTACTAGGCATAAAGATAGATTTAAATCTGCAAATCTGTATTGAATTTATATGGATAATTGCTTTCGTATGAAAAGAGAATTTAAAGTAATGTAACTGACTTCAATGAGACACTGTTAAGGTTATTGGCTTGAGGTGTACAGTTGAAACCCAAAAATAAACACTGTTTGTAGGTACCGTTAAAACCGCACTTGAGACAACATAAGAATAACTCATGTTTAATATTTTCTTAACAAAGAGGCATTGAGCTCTTTATATTTATTTGGAATTTATTCAGATTTATTTTGGCTTGTGTAGTGCCGGATAAGATTATTACTATTATACCAACCCATCTCTTACCGTGGGTGTCGTAAGAGGTGACTAAGTTATTATGAACCGCAGGATGGGCAGCAGCGTTATTCTGTGTATCGTACCATTTTACGTACTGCGGTCACCAGCTACCAACTATGGTACGTCGCCTCCAATATACAAGGTGTAACAGAAAGGGTATATCAACCCTGAAGGATGTGATTCTGCCCATGAAACTGAACAACTTTCCCTAAGGAACGTAGGTCGAAATACGAAAAAAAATTTTGACCTCCCATACAAAATGCGTGATTAGCTGATTCAGTTTCTATGGGAGGTAAAAAATTTTTTTTCTTATTTCAACCTATGTTCCTTATGGAAAGTTGTTCAGCTTCATGGGCAGAATCACACCCTTTAGGGTTGATATACCCTTTTTGTTACACCTTGTATACTTACCACGCGCTTTTGCTGGATTTCTGGAGGGAGCTCCTTGTCCAGCAGTGGACGTTTCATGGGATGTTATGATGATGATGTGGTGTCCTAGAATAGTACTACCAACCCATCTCTACCTGGGGTGTCCTAATAGGCCACTCCGGAAATTTGATTTCAAGGATGGGCAGGAGCGTCCTTCTGCGTATCATTGCGTTCACCAACAACCGCGGTCTATGGAGCCAGCTGCAACGCTAAACCTGGTGACTACGGTACGCACGGCAGCAAGTAAGTAAGGATTGTGCTAAGTCGTCTACTGGCTTGCTACAAATGCTCCCATTAAGACCTTCTGACACAGTACCTAAGTATTCTACGAGTATCTACGTATCTGCTGCAGAATTTCACAACCGCACCACTCGCCAGAAGTTAACATTTCATCCTTACCACTTAGATAACTGGCATTCTTCCACCGTACGTTTTACAAGAAATTTCTTACCACGTACGACTGCACTGTGGAATCAGCTTCCTGCGCAGGTATTTCCGGACGGGTACAACAAGGCAGCCTTCAAGAAAAGAGCCTACAAATATCTTAAAGGCCGGCAGCGCACCTGTGATCCCCCTGGTGTTGCGGGTGTTTATGGGCGTCGGTGATCACTTACCATCAGGTGACCCGCCTGCTCTTCTGCCTCCCTCCTCTATAAAAATAAAACGTAATACAACCATTTTTCTTTTCTTTTTGCTGAGTTTTTAGTGCGGCCGATTAGCTGTTTCACGTAGACACGCCTTATAATTTCACCAATTTTTTTCCAGGTACTTGTTAGGTTTAGGTACATAGCTCTCAATTTTTGATAGGGGCCAATTCTTGAATTTCCATTGAAAATTCAAGAATTTGCCCGTATCAAAAATTGAGAGCTATGTACCTTACTAGCACCTGGAAAAAATTCGGTGCTGTTATAAGGCGTGTCCACGTAAAGGCGATATAAGACGTTAAGCGACTGGACTATATATCTTCAAGCAGGATATGAAATACTAGCTGTTACGAGTACACGCTACTTTGTTCACCTTAAACAAAATATTTTTTTCCAGTAAATGTCCCACTTGTAAGAAACCTATTGAAACATAAATATTTCTTATACGCAAACGGGTTAATGAATACCTAAACTTAAGGTAGCTTTGCATCCTGATTCTGATTACGTGAGTCATAGTTCGAGAATGAAAGTAATTGTTAATCCTAGGTCATGACAACCGTCCTACATGCCGCCAGTACTTCTTTAGTAATCATGAATCAGCAGTAATACACTCACTCTATACAGGGTGTAACAAAAACGCTATGCCAACCCTGAAGGATGTGATTCTTCTCATAAAAAAAGAATTGGTCGAAATACGAAAAACATTTTTTTACCTCCCGTATGAAATGCGCTATACGGCTGGTTCAGTATCTATGGGAGGTAAAAAATTGCGAATAGCTGGTTGTAATCACAGAAAAATAAAGGTTCTTAGAAGGAGGATTAAAGAAATAATTCGTCACTCGGTGGGGAATATTTTCTATGGATCATCGATGATGGGGTTGTGACATATTGGCAGATGTCATCCCCTAATAAAATAAATTAGCAAGGTATCTATTCCGAGCGAAGCAAGGAGGTCCGAAATCTTTGGTTGTAATATTAGTAAGTACCTATGAAGCAGTTTCCTAATATTCAACAATATATCGGAATTTATAAAAGAATGTTAGCACGTAGAGACAAAAGCTGTGTAAGCTGAAGTCCCACCGGCTCATGGTCAAATCGTTTCCAATGCACGGACTCCAAAATGAACTATTTTTGTAATCTGAATTTATAATTGAAATGAAAAACATATACGCGTGATTATTTTAAAGACTTAGAAATTATATTATTTCCCTAAGTCACTGATAGTTAACTGCTACGGTTATTTTATACTTTTTAGTGCTAATAAAAACCTTGAAAAACTTTGAAGAAGGTGACAGACAGACAACGTAGACTTATTAATAAGGTCCCGTTGGGGGTTTTGGAATTCTCTGGGTGCGGAACCCTAAAGAAAAAAAGCATGTTCTTTCAAGAGAAATACGTGTATACCAAACGCAACGGGATCAAGAACTCGGTTATGAGTCCACAATTCGTTACACCTGGGCTACAATAGGACAACAATAATAGATATTATCTGGTAACATAGGTAACGTTTCGGTAATGTGTCGCTGTCGCTAGCTCGTACCATACAAAACTAAATAACCGTTTAACTCCAAAATACTATTTTGTTTAAGATTTTCAGCTGTAAAATAAAATGCCCTATTACCGTGTCGTTTAAAGATAGGTACAGTCAACGAACGAACGGTCAGGCTTACACTCGCAGTACGACTCTAATTCTTAAGTTTATTCAAATAAGAATGGTACAAAGTCCAATGTGTCAAGCTTGATGTACCCTTGACTGCACAGAATGTGGTTTATACGTCTGACTATACTAGAGTATGGTACTTAGCTTAGGACATGAAAATTAACGACATTCGCCATTAAATAAGGGTTGAAAACTAAAAATATTTTTGGCTTCCTCATACAAACATTTCATTTTTTTTCCTTACTCAAACTTCGGAGATAAGGGGGGGGAATGGTATTTTTCTTGACATTTTTCATCATAACTTTAAAACTAAGAAATTTAAAAAAATACAAAAATATATTTTAAAATATACAAGTAAAGCCCTTTCATATGATACCCCACTCGACCTAGTAGCGACAATTTGAAATTTGGCACCCCCTATTTTGGCCCCCTTTATATTAATAATCATACTTTTTTCAAATTTTTTTCTTGTGCAATTAAGTTGGGCAACTATATTCTAAAACTATTCCAAATTTCAGGTTGATAGCATAAGTGGTTGCTGAGATATAGAGGTGTGACAGACAGACGGACAGACAGACAGACAGACAGACAGAGCGGCACCATAAGGGTTCCTTTTTTTACCATTTTGGTATCGGAACCCTAAAAAGCGAAACTATTTTCAAGAGGCGACAATTAACTGTCACCTGTCGTGACTTCGCTACATATTTGTCAATGTCAGGCCGACAATGGTTTCGATCGCCTGTCGAGATTCGTTGAACGGAGTTACAATCCCAGAAATTTGACAGGTAAATACCTGTCACAATTCGACATATTTGTAATTTTGTAGAACGGCTCTTGTCGCGACAATTCGACAATTATGTCACTTTTTGACAAACTTGTCGAATTGTCAGCTTTGTTGAATAGGGCCCTGATCGTCGGTCCACCTTGTGGGGGGCCTGCCAACGCGTCGTCTTCCGGTACGTGGTCGCCACTCTAGAACCCTTACGCCCCATCGGCCATCGGTTCTTCTTGCGATGTGCCCTGCCCACTGCCACTTTAGTTTAGCCATTTCATTATCACGTCCTATTTATTGATTATTTTTATACTTACTTACATGTAGCGTGTTTCTCAACTGCTTTTGGACCATCTGCGTTTTGGACCATCTGCTACTAGGTCGTTCCTTTGAGTATGTTGGACCAAAAAAGTTGAATAACTTTCATTAAGAAACATAGGTCGTAATACGAAAAAAATTGACCTTCCGTATGTTGCAGTTTCTATTGAAGTTAATATTTTTTTCGTGTTTTTGTTCCTTAGCAAAAATTGTTCAGTGTTATAGTCTATAACAGTGAAAGTGGCTAAAATACCAAAAATTTTGATCACAAAGTAAAGGGTAATCTACTCACCTCTCAACGCCCTAATTTGTGGTTCACTCTAGTTTGAGCTGACAGTTCACAGTACCGAAATCCATAAAGATCTGTTGAGAGAATGGAAACTAAGTAGTTATTTTTTATTTATTTTGATTCTTTATCTGATTCTGTCTGTAACATAATATTTTTTTGTAATTCAAACGGAGAACCACTTCTTCTTTCTTGTCGGTGGCAACACAAGTAATTGTTATGTGTCTCGGTATTATTAATACACTTACGTATGTATATCAGTCTGTAGTACACATAGTACAGGCCTAGTTTGGGACCAGATGACAGGGGGGGTGATCGTGGTAATTTCAACGACATTACCTAAACAAAAACGTTTGCCTCAAAAGTTATGTTAAGTCTTGACTAAGTGTTTTAGGCAAACGTTTTTGTTTCGGTTATATCGTTGAAATTACCACGATCACCCCCCTTGTGTGAAATGTCCCCCAATATTTGTTTGTTTATTTATGGTGATAAAATAATTATTTTTTTATTTATGGCGTGATCTCTGGTTACAATCCTTTAAACGTCACGGTCTTTTTGGGGCTTCTGAGACAAAAGGCGGTCGGGTGCTTCAGGCACGCGGTGATGTGCGAGAAAGCTCCGGCATGCTAAAAAGGCGTTTGCGCAACTGACGGGTGCGTTGCGTCACTGGGACTGAGATTAATGTTACAAAATCCGGTAGACGCGCCACGACACACCTGTTTGTAGGAAATATTGGGACCTTGTACTGGTTGCGGAATATAGAGTCGATTTTTATGAGAGTGCCCTTTTTTGTCAATATTTGCAACCTTTTATCGTGATTTATAAGTTCAAATATTAATCAAAACATCCACTTCTAACCTAAGGAAGTCATGTGGATTTTGCTATGAACCTCTGGAGATACCGGTTAGAGCTGCCCTTCATCAAGCGGCTGATCAAAATAAATGGAGGGATATTGTTGCCAAGAATACGAGAAGCTCTTGATCTTAATCTAGTTCTAAGAACAAAACAATTTTGACAGTGGGACGAACTTACCCAAAAGAAGCCTTAAGAAACCTTACTCGGGCCACCGAGCGCTGCTCGAGTTATCTAACACCAAAAGGGTAGCGACAGAAGGCGCTGTATGGTTTTTTAATTGCGCTATAGTTTTTTAGCCCGACTTTATAATAATATGTCCTTTAGTTAGGTATTAATTTTATGAAAATTGTGCAATAATAGTAGATAAGTATCCAAGGGCTCGCTGCGCTCGTGCGCCTAAATATCTCGGGCTGCAATTGATACTTACACCCGAGCTAACTAATCTGCTTTACATCTCGATTGTGAGGTAAGTAGGTCCTTATTACCACCAAATTGTAGGTGACCAATTAGCGCTATAGGGTAATAATGTAGCTAGAAAAGCCCTAGGGCGGTAAGTAATTATAACGCCCGCCGCCCCGCTGCTGGAGTCGGCCATCAAGGCGGACGTTTTAATTACTTACCGCCCTAGGGCTTTTCTAGCTACATTATTACCCTAGAGCGCTAATTGGTCACCTACAAGCCCCATTTGGGGGTAATAAGGACCTACTTATCGAATATGAGAGATGTAAAGAAAATTTAAGGGTAACCAAATTTTACCGGACATGTGACTTTGCTGGTTTGATTCTTCGCCTAAAAAACAAATATCGTTAATTTCAATATATACTCGTATAAATAAATATTGCTCGTTCAATAATATAGGATTATATAATATGTGGCATGGGATAGGAACTATTCATAGATATATATTTTTTTGAGAAGTCAATGGTCTTGTTTTATCATCATCATGATATCCTATGAAATGTCCACTACAGGACAGGGTCCCTACAAATATCCAGCTTTTGCTGAAATAATGTGGAAGGGAAGTACCATAGTCACAACGCTTGTTAGCGGTTGTTGGTGAGTGCAGAATACAAGATGAAACGATACACAGAAGGATGATGCTGCCTATCCTCTAGTTCATTAACCCTTAGGCGCAGGCCAGACAGAAGAGGTGCGCCGCACGGCACGCCTTCAGCGCACCTTTTCTGTCTGGCTTGCACCGCGTCGTTCTCCTACATTTTGTATGCATGTGATTTGAACAGGCGACGAGACGGCATGCCTAAGGCGCACTGTCGGTGCACCACCGGCGCACCGCCGCACAGCACAGTCCGCTGCCATCGATTGCGTCGTCCAGCCGAAAAGTGTACCACGGGGGCGCTCGAAGCGCGCCTCGGGCGCACCCGAAGCGCGCCTCGGGCGCACCCAAAGCGCGCCGCGCCCGTTCTGTCTGGCTTGCAGCTTAGTCACCTCATACGACACCCACGGGTAGATATGGGTCAGTACTATTCTTTGCCGGCATGCGGGGCTGTCTTGTTTTAACACAAAACATTTTGAAATAATGTGTTGATAGACCTTAGAATAAAATCTTTTGAAGACACTTTATGTGTATCTTTTAAGTTGACGATACTGAAAACAAAAAAAACCGCTGCCTACCAAAAAATTTTAAAAAACGCTAAAACCCTACTAAACCTTTTAGATGAAGATAACCTTTTAGATAAAGATCAACTAGTAGGTAACTGAAGGTATCTTTATCCTGACATTCCTGACCTACGTCTTTTTCACTTCATACAAATTAACATCACATTTTCTTGTGTTTTGGTGCAGCATGTCATTTGAAACGGATTTCTAATCGACTGGCTTAGTGGCGTGGTCCGTAGGTGGCGGATTTGATCCTCGCCCAGGGCAAACATTTGTGTGTGTGGTGTTTAGTCTGTATTTGAGTGATATTATCTATTTACGTATGTATGGATATGAATCTCTGACACCTATAGTTCACAGGCTTTACCTAATTTGAGATGAGATAATCTCGTGTGAAATGTCCCCGTATTTATTTTTATGAATAGGTTAAAAAGATTTTTTTTTGTGATTCATACAAAATGACATCGTTGGACGTATTTAGGCAAACTAGTACATAAGTATTTTATTACGTAAGTACAAAGCATAATGGGTGTGTAATACGAATCTAGTTTATGCTATTTGCTTATTTATTATGAACGGTTATGTACAGGACCTAGTTAGCTTTCTGTACAATTTTCTTCCTAGACGGACGAAGTCATACCTTCGAAGAACCCTATAAACAGAGTGTATTTTCAATAGACATTACATTATACATCATGTAAAGTCACTCAAGGGGATAAATCTAGCGACTTGTTTTATAAGATTAACAAGTATCATTAACACTTTAATCGGAGACTAGTATGTTATCCACGTCACTTGTAGTCAACCCGGCTTCCTAATGACGCGATCTGTCGATTTCTAGATAAGAGGTATACAATGTTTCAATAGGAAACTAGTTTCTTTACAAAGAGCGCATAGTAACTATCGCCTCTATTAGTATGGCGTAAGAAGATCACCCGGTCAAGCTCGCCTTAATCCTGGTAGTAAGAAAACGTAAACGCGGAAGACCGCTCTCTATCTAGTTGACGACTGTTGAGAAAGTTCTGAAATAATAAGTAAAAAGACGTCAACATAGCATAATAAATATAAAAAGCAAACTTCGAAGATAAACTTCGGAGGGAGTGAAGAATGGTATTTTTAGACATTTTTCATCATAACAAACTAACAGTTGTATAAAAATGCCGACGAAACCTGTTTTGAAATCTACAAGTAAAGCCTTTTCAGTTTTCATACGATACCCCACTTGACCTAGTAACGACAATAATAGTACATTAAGATGCACGTGCGCTATTTTGGATATTACGGCCGAGGCTCAGAAATTGCAGCCCGAGCCGCAGGCGAGGGCGTAATTGAGCCGAGGGTGTAATCACCAAAGCGCACAAGCTTCTTACGACGTTTCGCACATTCGCACATTTGCGAATAAAAACGAATCAAAATCGCTTACCTTTTTTCCTAAGGAAATTTCGTAGACGTTTTCACCTGATACACCGGACTTGTGTTTCTGTTCAACTATTTTCGACGTTCTACACTTATCACTGTTTTTCTTATTTGGAGAAGTCATTTATTTTTAAATTACATTAAACACATTTCAAAACAAGAAATTTCTGTTAAAATGGCGCGCGTATTACTTTTTTCGTGCTTTTTTCGAAGACACAGATTATACATGCGCGCGCAGGAGACAATGACTAAGCTATCAAACAGACTACTTTTCAATTTATTTTAAAATTGAATATTTTGTTACTTTAAAGACAAATTTGTAGTTAGTTAGTTGATTAAAATCAATATTTTCGTTTAATTAACGTTTATTTATCATATAATCGGACACAGTTTCTTAATTCATTAAATTATTATGAATGTTATAGATATAGAAACTCCTTGCACCTTGCCGCTATAAAAAACAAAACAAAAATAAAACACTAACCTGCCAAACAGCTTACTCAGCAAGGAGGTCTTTGTTCTGAGGCTCACTCCCTTGAATTATTTAATATTGAATATTTTGTTACTTTAAAGACAAAGTAGTAAGTTGGTTGATTAATATAAGTATTTCCATGTAATTAACATTTATTTATCATATTATCGAACACAGTTTACTTTTTCATGAAAATATTATGAATGGTATAAATATAGAAACTCCTTGCATCTTGCCGATTAAAAAAGAAGACGAAAATTACAACACTAGTGAAATTATAGTAATGAAAAAAGCACGTGTGTTTAATAAGCTGGATTATGGACCTAAATACAGTGCAAATAGAGCTGTTTTATGAGCAAATGTGTTGAAAAAAAATTTACCACCTATTTGGGCCCTATTTTCAATAATAATAAAAATATTTTTTAATTATTTCGTTTGCAATGAAGATGGGCCAGCATATTCTGTAACTATTCAAAATTTCAAGTCAATAGTAGATTTTTGATACGAGTAGTGTGGGACAGACAGTGTAACTATCTTACACTTTGCAGACAGTAGACAGACGAAGTCGCACCATAAAGGTTCCGTTTTTACAATTTTGATTCGGAACCCTAAAAATTAATGAATTCAAATAGTAAATCGTGAAATACGTCAACATTGGAAAGAAAAGATAAGAAAAGTCGAGGAATGGTTTTGGCCTGCCGTTATTCATAATCTAAGGTTTTGGCTATTGAAAATGGCATATAAGAGCACTTTCTTTCTAACTAGTTTTTACTTATATATCATATCTATTCTTATTATTTTTCTTTTTACTATTAAAATATGTATGTATTTATTTACTTAAGTTATGTATATGTATATATATATATTTATATAAATATATATTACATTTATATATTTATTACTTATTCTGTATTTATTCGTGTTAAAGTATTGTAGTAAGGAATCTTGTTTTAATTATTTGTGTTGTACACTTTAATGCCCGCTGTATTGTCTACTAGAACAGCTGGTAGAAAACTCAATTTTGAGTTAAGCTCGCCATTGTTATATGTTTTCACTTGTACTTGTTTTTTGTTTTTATAATGTATTCGTGTACAATAAAGAATAAAGATATTTACTACGTAGTCAAGCAAATAATAGGTCTTTACCTATGAAATTGCCGAAATTTTCTAACAGATTAATGAGATCATAATTCCTATAATTCTAATGCTATTTCTTTCATTTGTATTATATTTTAAAGTTGACTTCAAGGTTATCAATTTACGCATAAAATGAAGTTTTTATTTTTAGTTTGATATATAAAATTAAAGGTTCGAAAATTGTTCGTCTTAAATGTCGTCCGATTTTATCATTAGATTGGTTATATTTTTTTACAGATAATATTTTTCGTAAATTAAATTTAAGCTTCTGTTAGCTTAATGTCTTCTCAATAATGCCTAAAAAAAAGAAAAGGATTGGATTTATAATTATTAAGAAAAATGCAAAAATGTTAGTACTGAAAATTGAGTTTACCTAAAATTCGCCATACAAAACGGCAATTTCATAGGTAAAGACCTAATAGAATTCGGAACTCTGCTTGTACGAGTAAAAGGGACGATAATGCAGCCAAGTTTTCTCGACTCTCCGAATATGTCGAAATGGCATAGAGAATCCTCCGCAAGGGCGTATCATTAGTCCACATTCGGCATAGTGGGTGTGCACTATTGTTCGTACACAATGAGGTGTCTGCAACATCGCTGTAATGTATGCAACGCGAGGATGTGTTAGTCATCGGATGCTGATAATTATTAGGTTTGAAATAGGTTTTTGTTTACGAGTGGACGTTTTAAGTAGATAAACGTATGCTTTTGAGATAAATTGTTTCAGACGTAATTGAGAGATTTGTTTTGAAATAATAAAGTTAAGCTAAAAGAGAGCAAGATCTGTTATTATTAGCGGTTACTCCTCGTGTCCGTACTACTGTCCTGACTAGTATGGACACGAGGAACTTCTTTTTTTATTCCAGCTGATCTTACCTTAAGTGAAGTTTGATCATAATTATCCCGGATTCGTCGAACAGATTTAACTTTACTTGACTTGATCGAATCGTCGAAGAATGTTGTACTAAAATGTTTTAATAGAGGCAAAATCTAAGCTAGTTACTGGCTTGATCTACTTTTTGACACATTAATTTACCGTAAAAAGTCACATTTTATGTTACAAATGTGCAAACGAGGAGGTGGCTGCCTTGTGGCTACCCTGAGAAATAAAAAAGTATGTCTCATGTGCCGGTAATTCCTCTGGCTTGCTTACCCTTTCAACCGAAACCCAACAGTGCAAACACTGCTCCTTTACAGCAGATATAGCCAAGGACTTAGCACAAAAGCCTGCACCTTTAAGTTGTTTTAACTAAAACCGTCCATTATAAAACAACTGTTTCACTACTGAGGTTTCATTTTTACTATTATGAACCAGCAAACGTACTTGTATGGGTCCGCATAAACCTGTATCTTTATAGCTACAAATATGGAAATAACCGAAACCGGTACGTGGATCTCCAGTCTAACGCAGTGACGCGTCTAGACATCGCGAAGATATCTGTGTCATGAGGAGTCAGTGCTCCTATCCTATACGCGACTTGCATGATATATGCGATGGTGTATGCTGTTACAATGCCTGCTGGGTGTGTGGATGTAACCATGTAACCTAAATGTCTGTCATATTCAAATAATTTTTACGAATGAGTTGAGTTGATTGGTGATTCCATGTCACTGAGCCAGTAAAAAAGGGTCAGTGTAAGGTCCACTGAAAAAAAATTGCAATACTATTCACTGACCACCAAACCGAACAGAACAGAAAAAACCGCCACGAGTCCGCACCCCTAAAGTAAAAATACCAAAGAGATTTTAACCTCGCTGCGCTCGAGAAATACCGTCTTAGTTATGGACGCGCTGACGACGCGCAGTAACGCAGAAGTGTATATGTGTATTATAGCCTAAGAGCCAAACGATTTCACTGTATGAAGATTCAACAAAAATTTATGTCAGCATTTTTTTTTCGTCAAGAATTAGATTAGCTGGTCTATAAAATAATTCATTAGTAATCCACCCAAATTTACGACCGCATGATTTAAAAAAATTATAATAAATGTATTATAAATTCCACAAAAGAAGGGCAAAAATGCTATAAATATTATTTACTTTACATTTAATTACCTTTATTTTTATCTTTTTTTTTTAAGTATATAATCCTCCTATATTTGTAAAAGAAACACAATTAAATCTAAAAAACAAATTTACGTAAATCTCAAAGTTGCATTAGACCTATGATAAAAATGCTATCAGATCAGTTCTTCAATCCTTTTGTTTCATTAACGTCCCTTAACATATAGTGTACTAAATCCAACAAAAAAAAATATGGAAATTGAAACCTCCAGAAATTGAAATTGTACCTTCCAGTTTGAAATTTGGGTGGATTCAAAAAATAGTCTCTTAAAATTGCATTTAAAAGCTATTTACAAAAATTTGGCCTGATATGAATTTTTTCAAATTACGCGCCCAGATGGAGTAGTAATCATGCCCATTTTGTATCGAAACCTATGCGGCCGCTCAGAGGGGTGGGAGGGTAGGTGGAAGCGGGAGACGGGGTTTGTCTTTTAACTCTATCACACATCTTTGAAAACGTTACGTTAGAAAAAGATAGAGACATTTATGTTATGATATGCCCAATTAAAAACAAAATATCAATAAAGTACGACATTTATTTGTCTTTATTTGGCATGTAGAAAACAAGAAACTTCATGGTTGCTGAATTTGAAAATAGTGATGTGATGTATATTTATCGATTATTTACTTACATTTTATCACATGGCTCCTGGACTTATTTATCGTACCTCTCATATACAATGGTGATCAATTTGCAACTTGCAATAATATTGGGAACTGCTTACTTCTTTGGGCATTTGGTATTTTGTCTTTTTGCTTCTCCATACAAATTTATCTTTTATTTCCTAGAGTGAGCGAACTACCGAGAGACGCACAGGGATAGACGGCCCACCTTCTTCTTCTTCTTTCGTGTCGGCAAGAACACAGGCTAAATCTTACTTGCCCACCTGATAGTAGGTGGTCACTGTCGTCTAGGACATCTTGCAACTTAGGGGAGCAGATACGGTGCAGGCCTTTGAGATGTCTGTAGACTTGCCTTTTGAAGGACCCTAAGTTGTTGTGCAAAGTAAACACCTCGAGAGGGAGATCATTCCACACCTTGCAGATGAGCGGTAAAAGCGTTATCCACGTACGTTAGTTCGAGATCAGACGTCCAGGTGGTGAGGATGAAATCTATCACTTATCAGAATTAAATATAAAATTGCAAGGACCACGTCAAATTAAACATAAACAAATAAAAATACATATATATATATTCTTTATTGCACAAATGAATAAATAAATGAATGGCTGACTGACTAAGAATCAACGCGCAGCCCAAACCACTGGGTCTAGAAACTCTAAATTTGGCACTTAGCTTCCTTGTGAGATCTAGGGCTGACTAAGAAAGAATTTTTCAAAATCCACCTCCTGAAGGAGTGAAACGGGAGTCCAAAGTTTGTATGGGGCTAGTTAATAATATTAATAAGACACTGCACAGAGTTATAAACGTACATACAGCTGTTTTTCAGATGGGATAGCTGGTAGAGATTATGGATTTCTGAGGATGGAAAAAACTAGTTTTCCATTTACCTTGTGACATAGGTTCTCGGTTGGAATGGCATCTTTATGAAGTCTTTTACTGCGGGCTTCAGTTAATTCGTAATTACTGTTATTAAAATGAGCTGAGCAGATTCTACTATATTTGGTTGGAATCCAATTTTGGTCTCTCCCGCATGTTGGCACCCATTGACGTTTATGCGCCGAATCTTTTAGAAAACTGCGATAAATAAATGAAATAAAATTATAACGACGACTCGATTCTATATTATTTTTTATCGACTACTTCACATCACTAAAAATCAACAACACAATTTTCTACAAAAAATTTGACCACGAAAATTGTAAAAACCAAGCGGTTTACTACTCACCAGAAAAATGTGATACCAGCAAGCTTTGTAGTTTTGCTTGCCGCATGGTTTCGGCACAATTTCACCGCACAATTTTTAATGTTTTGTGTTATTTATTTTATTTCTGATATTTTATGACAGAGATGTTGTCCATGTCACATGCCGTGAACGACTATTTGGAAAAAAAGTGTGAATGTGTGTGTGAGTTACAAAATTGTATCATAGCCGGCACCCATAGTACGTTTTGATTACTACTCCATCTGGGCGCGTAATTTTTTTTTCCTTCATGCATATACCTATATGAAGATAGTTGGCAAACTTACTGTCCACAAGTAAAAAAGAGGTGTTTAACTATGGCAAAACTCGCTCTGTCTATCTGTCTGATACATATGATTGAATAAACTGATTTTGATAAAACTTGGTAAGAATCCATGGCAAAAGTCATTGGCTACGTTTTTCAGAACCCCACGCGGACGTAGTCGCGGGTAACAGCTGATAAATAAACATACATTTCATGAAAATATTTTTATTAATCAACTTACTAACAACAAATTCGTCTTTTAAGTAAGAAAATATTCCACTTTAAATAATTTAAAGACTAAGCTATTGGGCAGTTTATTTAAAACAGCGCGCGCCACTTTTACAAATATTTGTGGTGTTTTCATTGTGTTTATTGTAATTATTTTCAAAAGTATCAACTCCTAAAAAAAAAAAAAATTATTAGTTTAGTTCCTCAGTGTAGCCACCAACCCCTACGCCCATTTCAACACCTAAAGGTTGCCTGGAAGAGATTGCTACTTTAGCAATAAGGCCGCCTTTTGTACTACTCTGTTCTTTTTCTGTATATTTCTGTAACTATTTCTTGTATTTCTTGGTGTGCAATAAAGTATATTTGTATTGTATTGTATTGTAGAAAATACTAAGGCACGAAACACAATAGAAATGTAAAGAAATAGCTTGTTGTCTATGAATTTTCGTTCGGGAAAAGAGGTAAGCAAATTTTACTTGTTTTTATTCGCAAATGTGTTGCAAAACGTCTTAACGTCACTTGCATCTTAATGTACTATTATTTTGCCTTTAATAGAGATCCATATAGGCTTCCCTCTGACAATTTAATAAATAATAATTTGAATATAAAATATTTATTGAAATAATTTAAATTATAATAGGTACATGTTTTGTAGTCCTTACAATAATCTCTATGAAATGAAATAATAATAAAAATAAAACATTTATTTATTTATTTTTTCTACAAGCTTTACCTTTTTGTCTCTGATTAGTTATTGTAAACCAAAGAGATTTGAACCTCGCTACGACCGAGCGTAGCGAGGTTCAAATCTCTTTGTTGTAAACATTCTATATGTCCCGAATCTCCCCTGTAACGTTTTAACCTGGTATTAGAAGAAATTCATCAGAAAACACGCATTGAATTCGTGTGACCCAAATAACACAGCGTGTTGGGATATTTTTGACAGTCAACTGAAGTTAGCAAGCAATCAAACCACTGTTTGGTTTGGGTTACGTAGTAGACCTAATACGTCAAGGCAATTATGAAACGTCCACTACGGACAGGGAATTCTTTCCAAAATTCCAGCTTTTGCTTCAACAATGTGGAGGGGAACTACCATAGTCACCACGCTTGTTGTCGTTACGGCTGGCACCATTGATCGCGCTTGTTGGTGACCGCAGATTGTAAGATGGTACGATAAACAGAAGGATGCCCTCTGGTTCATTAACAATTAGTCGCCTCTTACGCCATCCACGGGTAGAGATGGGTTGGTACCATTGTTTGCAGGCAACACACGGGACAGTATACTCGTAATCAAATTTGACAAATGAAGAATTCACAACGCTTTCTGTTTAAAACTGTCCTGAATAACCCCATTTTACGGTTATTATTTTGTTTGCAAAACTCCAGCGACTTTCTATTATAGAGCTTTTCTATTGATTTCGAGCTAAGAGTATATAATTACTCTAAGATTTCGAATGTTAGTTTACACAATTTGGTAGATACTCGTAAGTACCCTTTACTGTAGTGTTTTTAAGATTCCTACCAGAGAGGAGGTAAATCATGTTATAGTACTATCTCGAAAGGAAAAATAAACGGTACCCTTGTTTAAAATCACTTTGTTATCCATCTGTCTGTTAAGACCCTGAGTAAAGCTATTTTAGTATCAAATACTAAAAATTCATGGACCCTTGAATGTGTAAAAATTCATATGTAGGCTACGAATATGTCATCGTCTCAAAGCATTAATAGGGTAGGTACTTTCCGTTGTTTTCAAAAAATTGACGTTTTTGACAAAAAGTAAAAAAATGTTTGGATATCATTTTTATGATATTGTATTCAATTTGTCGTGTAATAATGAGTACATTTCACTACAAGGGAAGCCAGTTTTTTAGTAGGCAAGAGGCTGGTTAATTAGAAATTGGCAGGTTAATGATGGTGACTAAATTAGTCTTCAGATTAAGTTTCAAGCGTTATAAGGGCTAAGTCTAGTAATGAGGCGTTAAATATAAGTCTAGTCGTATTTATAAGGCTTAATAAAAGACAAATTTTCGATCAACACTACCTAATACTGACTCTCAAAGCTTAAGTAATCTCATTCACTCGAATACATCTTATCCACCTGTACGGTACTGACAGGTTATTTAGAAACAGGTTAATGAGAAACTGATCGTTATGTCGTCGGATATATGCAAACGAATAATGCAGATAGTTTATACCTACTCCATCCCAAAGCTGGCCTCATGTACTATATAATCAGGTGAAACTTTAACCAAAACAGTTTTGAGAAATGTTAAAGTTATTGTAGGCAGAAGAAATAGAACTCAAGGTTACAAATTTAAGCGGCGACCACTACTTGATGATTATTTTTGGTCACAATAAATACACCTGCACACGTTTCGCCACTTCTGCCGCTAGCAGACAACTCAGGCGACGTAGCGGGAGGGGTACGGACTCTGTGCTGAATTAGTGTTGCGATCAAATCGAAAGTATTTAAGGTGACAGGTGATGCAGAAATTATTGCTTACAAAAACTTTTTCTCTTCAGGTTTTCAAATTTCTCGATTTAGGAGTCACAGGTTTACAAAGATTGTAGCCTGGTCATTCATTAACAAAGTGTTTCATTGCTTTTTGTTTATCTATAATGTATAATATTTTACGTATAAAAACTCTCATAGACTTGTTCTTTGGACACGCAGATTAATTAGAAAATGAAGTTACAAACTTAATTCGATTCTCTTTCTTTAAAAGGGTGTCAAAACGATTGGCCTTGATTCAGCTACTGTACTTGAATAATCCTTAAGAGTTGCATTGCTCTAAACCGAAAAATAAAATTACCGCAGCTTAAGAAAGTCTGGCAGGTTAAAACGGCATTTTTTTGAAAACTACCCAAATAGGTCTCAAAGCACAATTAAAGGAAAACCGGCCACGTGCGAGTCGGACTCGCGTACCGAGGTGTCGGTACCTCTAAGTTAAAAATACCGTCTTAGGTCACGAGGAATTGTATTAAATTCGCGCAAGTCTGACATGCAGTTGACCAGTTTTTATTAATTTTTGTTATTCTATAGCTTATACAATACAAACATACCAATTTTAACGCTTTTAAGTGTTCCAGTTTTTAAGGTAGAGCTAAAAGAAAAAAACCGGCCAAGTGCGTACCCATCCCCAGCCTCCGTATCATATTCTTTAAGAGTTCCCCTAATCTTTAGGGCTCCGATCCAAAATGGTAAACACGGAACCCTTATGGTGCAACTTCGTCTGTCTGTCTGTCAAACCTGTATATCTCAGCAATCACTCGATGTTATCGACTTGAAATTTGGAATAGTTTTTTTTTCTACGTTACAAGTGAGCAAACGAGTAGGTGGGCCACCTGATGGTAAGTGGTCACCACCGCCCATAACACCAACTGTCTTATTAATGGCATATTTTGACTCTAATAAGACAGCTAAGCGCGTTGCTCACTTTGAGAACTAAGATGATATATCTCGTGTGCCTTCGCCGGCTCCCTCGCTCATCAAACCAAAACACAGCAGTTCAAACACTGCTGCTTCACGGCAGAAAAATCAAGGGGGTAGTACTTCCCCAGACGGACTTTCCACAAAAGCCCTACCACCTTGAGTTTTAGAATATGATTGACTTACTTTACTGCAAACGAAAAACAGAAAAAAAATTTGTTGCTATTATTGTAAAGGGGGCCCTAGATTATTTATTCGTAGGGCCCTAGTAGGGGGTGCAAAATTTTAAATTTTCGTTACTAGGTCGAGTGGGGTTATGAAAGGACTTTACTTGTACATTCCAAAGGGTTTTTTTTTACAAATCTTAGTTTTTGAGTTATGATGAAAAATTACATAAAATAAATTCCATTCCTTCCCCCTCATCTTCGACATTTGCTTCGAAGGAAAGAATTTAATCTTAATAGAGTCGATAGAGTTTTATGTAAATATAACAGGAAAAATAAAACGATCTCTCTGAGTTTTTCAGAAATCTGCTAAAAATCTTTCAAAACATATTTATTTTTGCGGTCCTAAAAATGGAGCATATTGCTTCTAAAAATACTATAAGTACCTATATGGGAACCCTCGGCACGCGAACCCCACTCGCACTTGAGCATTTTTTAATCTCGTCCACCCCAATAAGTGGGTTTTTAGATAGGTTAAAAAATATATCGTTAATATTCTACGAATTTTTTTTAATAGGACCCGTTTGTGAAATAGTTAGCTTTAAAGAGCAATTTTTAAGGTTTCTGTGTTTTGGGTCCAGTGTTCCAATGTTTAAGGCATTTAATATGGTCCCGTTTTTCACCCAATGTAAATGGTACCCAAAAAAGCAAAATTTCAGTACATTAATAATATGAAAGAGGGGTCATGTATGAGTACGGTCTTGAAGTCTTACAATCAAAAGGCAAAAGCTTGTAGTAGGTATACCGGGTGTTAGGGTAAACACTGTGATCCTTGAAACTGTGCATTGAGACCATGAAACTGAACAACTTTCCCTAAGGTACATAGGTCGAAATACGTCGAAATTCACCTGGAAACTAGAAACTTCTATGGGAAGTCATTTTTTTTATCGTATTTCGACCTATACAGCGTGATTTTTTATTCACCAGAAAAAAATTAAGGGATGATTCTGCCCATGAAACTGAATATCTTTTCCCAAGAAACATAGGTCGAAATACGAAAATAAATTTTTGACCTCCTATAGAAACTGCATCAGCTGATAGCGCATTTTGTATGCCAGGTCAAATTTGGTTTTCCGTATTTCGATCTATGTTCCTTGGGAAAAGTTGTTCAGTTCCATGGGCAGAATCAGCCCTTAATTTTTTTCTGGTGTATAAAAAATCACGCTGTATTCCTTAAGGAAAGTTTTTCAGTTTCATGGTCTCAATGCACAGTTTCAAGAATCACTCAGTGTTTACACTAACATTCTGTATATGGAGCCCTTAGTGCGCGAGTTCGACTTTTGAAAACTCCAACGATAGGCCAATTAAGGGACAGCTTTATTCTAGTCTAAAACACGTTCGTTCGGCAAGTAACGTTTTATTGGATGAATCACCTGATTGTCCGAAAAGTTAGATGATTCCGTGCTTCGGAAGGCACGTAAAGCCGTTGGTCCCGACTACTATCTACGGATGTAGTCGTTAATGAGCCATGTCAGAGGCCTTTGGCGGCTCAACAACTCTGACACCAGGGTTTGTGAGGTCGGTCATCGACCTTGCAACCCACACGATATGATGATGATTGTAGTACGTTTGCACATACAAAACTAATTGCGTTATAGAATACACAAGGCGTTTTGTCATACGTACGGTCAACCGCTTGTCGGTAGAAACTTTTTCAACTCTATTACCACGCTATAAGGTCCAAAAGTGTTTCTACCGATGTGCGGCCGTGTGTACAAACTATGTGAACATATTGCTTATTTAGGTACAACAAGTTTTACGCCAAATTTTTTGTGAAATTCGCAATATGTGTCCTATTTTCTTTTGATTTCGATAACGCTTTGGATTATTGTATTATTTTATTTGGTAGCCTACTATCCTACTAATATTATAAACGCGAAAGTTTGTAAGTACGGATGGATGGATAGATGGATGGATGTTTGTTACTCTTTCACGTAAAAACAACTAAATGGATTTTAATGAAACTTTACAATAATATAGCTTATACATCAGAATAACACATAGGCTACAATTTATAAACCTGCGCAGACGAAGTCGCGGGCACCAGCTAGTAATAATTACATGTCTTAAAGTTGTAACCATAGAATATATAAAACAGAGTTAGAAAGTCGAAGTAGGTGGGCCCCGCGTGCCACGGATAGGTCCAGCGGACAAATAAACGTCAAAACTTCAAAATGACCCTTTCAGTCATTCATTTGCCCATGGCGTAAAGAGGTGCGACGTATTTTTTAAGAAAATGCCGTGTTGTGCGATATTATCATGTCGAGCTCACAACAAAGATAAAAATTTGCAAAATAGAGGCATATCGTACCACCCATAAGCATTTAGAATACCTTTTTAACCACTATATTTGTTAAAACAATAATATTTTTAAGACGGTCGAAACCAGAGCAAAAGTGCTTCCAAAAATACATCGATATCGATAAATTTCTGTATTCTTGCGTTATTCCTGTAATGTTGAATAGTTACTTTGTATATACTTTTCAGCTTAGAAATAAACCGTTAACCGATTTTTTTATTTAACTGTTTTTAAAATTAAAATTTGTTCGCACTCATACTTAATCTCAGCATTATATATGAAAATAGATTTTTGGCAGCTGCCCAGGTGATCCAAAAGAAAAGTAAAGATGGATCGATGCCGCAGGGCGAAAAGATTGGTTGATATTATAATAATAATAACGATTTATTTCAGGCATCGAAGCCCCATATCAATATATACCTTAACCTAATAATACATGTTCAAAATAAACTTAAAAACGGGTTCCGTACCACCACATAATCATAATTGTATTAGTTGAAATTTCATTAAGTGACTGTGCTAGATTTTTTGAGTCCGACACGCGCTTGACCAGATTCAAACAAACACTAACCGTCCAACACCTTGTATAATAAATATGTCCACACTACAGAATATTCTAGAAAACCTAAGGATAACTACGAGTATTAAACGATTAATGCGAAATGGCGTGTCAAGAGTTACCGACCTCGCTACACATTGGAAGTAAACCAATGTCGGCCGGAAGTACGCAATAGCACCATACAGTTGCATCACTTCCGGTTTCCTGGGATGAAAAAATGACAATTTTTTTATTGATATTAAATTATTGTTGTAAAGTATGAAGTTTTTAAGAAAGCTTGATCATAAATTTTAACAAAAAATTACGTACCTGGAAATTACGCTTTGACAAGTTTTTGTCTATAAATGTGATGCGTTAAAATGGCCTCCACCCGATCTTGTTGAAAAAGAAAACATTTGTGTATTATTTGATACTATAAATACTATATATTATATTTGACTTAAAGTACAACAATCTGAATGACGTCGTGGCATCTTTGGAGTTAGTAATGCGATTCCCGGATTCCTTTTGTTAGCGCATTCATTAGTAGACGGAGAGCTGTCAACGAATCGCGTTGACTGATTTATAGAGCAATGAATCCACCCTAATTAGTAAGTACCATTATTCATAGATAATATATAACAAATTTATTTTATATTTTATTATTTTTATTTTTGACAAATGTTTACTTTTTGTAAGTAATTTTATATGTTAATATGACTTGTTATATTTAATGTAATATTTCGGATGTGTCCTCAATTACTGTAATTGGTTCGCCGTTGTGATTGAAATAAAAAAAATAAAAAAATAAAAATATATCCAGGCGCCTGCCAGCTGTGTGTTGGTGGGGGTGGGGGTGGGGGTGGGAGTGGTGGGGCAGCAAAGTGTTAAAAATACAATTGAAGTTGAGCCATTTATAGAGCACGTGTTTGGTGTCGTCTTATAAGCCAAAAAAAAATTACCATGCCATCGACACGCGAAGAGAAGATAGCCAGTAGGTCATTCACGAATTCGAATATAAAATTGACAGGCGTTTTATTCGGTGGAAAAGTAGTGGCGGGTGCTAAAAAGCCAGTTTTTTCGATTATACAGGAGGAAGGGATTGTATCTGTGATCAAGTAAAATTTTTTACGTTTGCTCCATACATTAATAGTAAAAAATTACACCTGGCCTTAGATATATTTTTTGTCTAGGGGCGCATGCTGGCGCTGCGCTGCTGGGCTCACAACAAGTTAGCCTAGGAAAAATATTCCATTGCATGTTTAGATCCTGCTTTCTGAAATACGTTCCTTATTAGGGATTGAAAGTGATTTTAGTCCTAATTAATGTAGAACGAACTAGCTCTTTTTCCACATTCCTAATTCCAATTGCACCCGCTAAGCCGTTTTGTATGGAAAATCTAATTATTAAGGAACATTGGTAGAAATACGAATTTTTTTTAACTTCCATGACTACTATAAAAACTGCATCAGTTGATAGCGCATTTTACTATGGAAAACCCAATTTTTATTTTTCCCTTTATTCGACATATATTCCTGAGTCTTCTTCTTCTTTTCGAGTCAATGGCAAAACTGACTATCCTTTTTCCTGAGTGAAAGTTGTTTAGTTTTATAGTTAGAAGTAACATACTCGCGTATGAAGATTCTGGGTCAGGCTTACCCGACACCAAAAGACTACAGGCTCCTTTCACTGAAATCTAAATCGAAGCTCGTAAAGCATATTTGAAGACGACGAAAGAACTCAGGAGAAGTAAGGCAGAAGAAACAAAAAAGATCCAACAGGGTCGAAGTGCTCTGAGTCCCTCTAAGGAGTCTTACGTACCTATACGAACATACATACATAATATCACGCCTTGTTCCCGTACCTAACAAGATAACATAACGTAGGTACTCAAAGAAAAAAATAAATGAACGAAATTGAAGACCCTACATACAATCATGGCTTAGATTAATAAAGGTCTCTGTAGCCTGCGGAGAACTTCATTAATCTAAGCTTGTAGGCACAGGAAAGGCCGCAACTATCAGAAACACTCAGGATTTCTCTAAGATAGACTTGAACTCCCGTCACGTGTTCTTTCCAGGGACTAGATAAGTACTATAGGTTCTTTCACATTAGCACTTTGTCAGAGCGACAGAATACTTAGCTGATCCTCTATCCCAGTAGCAAGGACCAAGGAGTCTTCACTCGGACTAATGATGCGCTAGTAGGAATCTGCCTTCATGCTTATAATTTATCTGGTACAGCTATCTGGACGGCTACTACAGGCTTTATAAATGCACTTAGAATCCTTAAGCCATTACTTGCATATCATCCATTACATGCATGTCATAGCATCCCATAAAACGTCAACTGCAGAACAAGGAACTCCAGAACTCCAGCAAGAACGCGGGGTACTTTGGAGGGGATCAACCATAGTCACCACGCTTGTAAGCGTTGCGGCTGGCGACCGCAGTATGTAAGAAGTTACGATACACAAAAAGATGCTGCTGCCCATCCTCCGGTTCATAATCCCTTAGTCGCCTCTTACGACACCCACGGGTAGAGATGAGTGGGTACTGTTCTTTGCTGGCACCACAAGGACATATAATCTATATAAAAATAAATAAATAAAAATGTTTGTGTAAAAGTGAGTAATTTACAGTAAAAGCATCAAGCGGGACATTGGTGTCGATTCTGGCAGACCCAAACTAAAACTACAATAAACTAAATTTGACAGGTCTACTTAGTTTAGCCCGATGTTGTTTTGATCGCAATAGTAAACTAACAAAATGTATACTTAGTATTTTTTTTAGATCTTTATGTAATGTTCCGTGTGGTGCCGGCAAAGAATAGTACCAACCCTTCCATACCCGTGGGTGTCGTAAGAGGCGACTAAGGGTTATAAACTGGAGGATGGGCAGCAGCATCCTCATTTGTATCTAACATCTTACTTACTGCGGTCACCTACAACCGCGGTACATGGTGCCAGCCGTAACGCTAACAAGCGAGGTGACTATGGTACTTCCCCTCTACATTTTTCCAGCAAAAGCTAGAATTCTAGAGGGAGCTCCCTGTCCTGTAGTGGACGTTTAATGGGATGTTATGATGATGATGATGTAAAGAACAAAATTTACATTTTAATATAACACAGATAAGAAGGAAGGTTATCACCTAACCGAAAACGCTATTAAACGTCGCGGAAAGGCACTGCTAGATGCGGAAAGAGGCTGCTGGATGCGGAAGGACGCTGCTGGATGCGGAAAGACACTGCTGGATGCGGAAAGAGGCTGCTGGATGCGGAAGGACGCTGCTGGATGCGAAAAGACACTGCTGGATGCGGAAAGCGCAGGATTGGTCTTTGTAGAGTTCTTTAAGGAAACTATATAACCCTATGTTCAACTATGGACGTCGTTCAGCAAGGTATGAGATATGAGTTAAAAAAATTTATAAAATTTACAAGTAGATTATCGTCGTTAATATCACTATCTATAACAGTTTGACAGGTTTTTACAACGATATACGACTTTCGTGAGCTCTTGATATTTCGGTGTTATTGCAAGCACCATGATCACGGGTGAAAAATCCTATAATCCTATCAAACTGTTATCACATTATGCAATCTGATGTAGGTGTTTGATCATTTTGTAGCTGAGGAGAGTTGCGAAACGAAGAAGACGCGCAAGGGGATCGGCCATTCATTTGACGGCTTAGAGCTCTTGTTTAGAGCAATGATTTTCATAATATTTTTTGTGAAATAGCGAATAAACGAACTTTTTTATCCATTGAAGATACCTACTCTACACAAAAGGAACTTAAAAGGCCTGCCTAGGTAACTAACAGTAGGTAATATCAAAACACCTGCGAGAGAATAAGAGGTGCTGCTTCTTGCGGGTCGTTGATCTTATGGGTATTACTTTTTAGGGTTCCGATACCAAAATGGTAAAAAAAAGGAACCCTTATGGTGCCGCTCTGTCTGTCTGTCTGTCTGTCCGTCTGTCTGTCACACCTCTATATCTCAGCAACCACTTATGCTATCAACCTGAAATTTGGAACAGTTTTAGAATATAGTTGCCCAACTTAATTGCACAAGAAAAAATTTTGATTAAAGTATGATTATTAATATAAAGGGGGCCAAAATAGGGGGGGCCAAATTTCAAATTGTCGCTACTAGGTTGAGTGGGGTATCATATGAAAGGGCTTTACTTGTACATTTTAAAATATATTTTTGTATTTTTTTAAATTTCTTAGTTTTAAAGTTATGATGAAAAATGTCAAGAAAAATACCATTCCCCCCCCCCTTATCTCCGAAGTTTGAGTAAGGAAAAATCTGAATTAATTACAGTTGACAGAAGTTTATATAAACTTTACAGCAAAAATAAAACGATCTTTCTAAGTTGCACAGTTTTTCAGAAATCTGCAAAAAACCTTTACAAACAAATTTAGTTTTGCGGTCCTGAAAATGGACTTTATTGCTTCCAAAAATACTATAGGTATATCGGAACCCTCGGCGCGCGAGTCCGACTCGCACTTGACCGGTTTTTTTACGACAGATTGCATAGTGTTACACTCAAACCCAGTATGAATGCAGCGCAGAGTTCCGTTACCCAGGTCCGAAGGAGTTGGCCCGAATTTCAATGCGACATTTGGTCCGTGAATTCTGATACTCAATTTATCGAGTGCCACAGGACCAGTAAAGAGTCAAGATCGGGTCAAGCTTGACACTCGTAGCGTGACTACAGCTCGAAGCTCTCTTGTTTGTACTTTGCATGACATGATTTCTGAACAGTCCTTTGTTGTTCTGTACAAAATTACATAACACGAAGGGTTTATGGCAGAGGCACGATTGGATGTCGTGGGCCATGTTTTTTACCAATTAATAAAAGGTAGGCCATTCATAATTTCTATCGACGATATAAACTGCACTGCTTCAAAACTGCCCTGCTTCTCTACCTGCGAGAATAGCAATTTATAAAAAAAAAGGTTCAAAAATGTAATAAAGCAAAAGCAACCTCAACCCTGTGATCGTCCTACTCACCAAGCAATGTCTTTTTGAAAACTATTACCGTTTTTCTTGGGGCTTTGCCAAAACAATGTTACACAAAGTAGAAAATAAGAAAAACCGCTGGCAGGATTCGAACCTACGTCTTCTCCGTAACACAGGAAGCGATAAAATTAAAAAGAAAATCTTATTTTAACGAACAATTTTAAGACAAACAAACATGAGCTACTATCATATCTACATGTAAAGTATGTTCAGCAAAAGGAATCAGAGACCCACTCAAGTTCAAAGTGTTACTACTTACTGACGTGCGGCTGTGTGTATTATGCTTCTTAGCATTGCAGCTGGCACGATGGATCTCGGTGGTTATTGACCGTAGTATGGTTGTATATATGTGCGATAAGCAGAGGGACGCTGCCCCCAATCTTGTGGTTCAAGACCCTAGTCGCCTTTTAAGACACCCACAGGTATAAATGTTACACTATTCTTAGCCGGCACCACATAGACCTTTAACAGACCGTTAAATATAATAAAAGTAATTAAAACTTCGACGCTACAAATTGGCTGAGAACACTAAGGGCCCGTTTCACCGCTTGCTGCTAAAATTCCCGATAGTAAGCTGACAGATAAAATATCTATCAGCTAAATATGGCAGATTTTTGCCCGTGTTCATCTGTCAGGCACTTGTGAAACAAAAGCGAAGCGTGGGCTTAACCTTGGAAACAAAACATTTTCTCTATCTGACATAAATAACTAGCAGTGGCAGATATGCTATCTGGAACTTTGTAGCAAGCTGTGAGACGGGCCCTAAAACTAGAACCTTTATAAATGTAGGAACTAAATATCTTACTAACATTATAAATGCGAAAGTATGGATCATAGAAGGAGGTCCGAAATCTTTGGTATGGATGTTTATTTGTTTGTTCTACTATCACGCCTAAATGGCTGCACCGATTTCGATGAAAGGGAGGTAGATACTCGTAGATCAAGCACTGGACTAGCTTATCGGCTACAATTGACATAGGCTAGGATGACACAAAGACTATATAACGCGAGCGAAGCCGCGGGTAAAAGCTAAGTTTTATAACTCTGTCTAAGACTTAAAATATATGATTAAAAAAAAAACAATATTATGAACCATATGAACCTCCGAATCCCCATACCCCCCGCGCGCGCGCCCTGCCGTGTCTTCCGGACCGGCCGGCCGGCGTTTTTTATTACCGCGCCGGGTGGTACTTGAGTCAGCTTATCGCTTGTGGCAGCCAAATGTTTACGTTTTCGGTTGATGAATGGCTATATCTTATTTCAAATTGAGTAAGGCTAGCCTCTCAAACGATAACAATGGCACTTTGAAGTACAGTTTAGTTTTTATAGAGGGTCTTTTTCAAGGAAGAAGAAAAAATATGTCTCACTTGGATGAATACGCTTATGAAATAAAAACATTACAAAACAGACTTGTTTTTACTATGTATTTAGTGAATTTGTGACATTTTCTATAGAAAAATACAAAAAACTACTTAGGTATGCTTCCATATAAAATAAACAAGATATCTGGATTTGAATTTTTGCAATAAGTCGCGCTGACTCGCGACAAAATTCGCGAACCCGTGCGCGATTTTTTGCAATTCTTTTTTTGTTTAGTAATATCGCATGAATCGAGTAAATTTTTATATGTAATTTTTGGAAATTTCATATGTTACGAAAAACAAGCAATAAAAGACCAAAAAAACTTACGTGTAATCCAAAAAACACATAACAACAACTTAACACAAGACTCAAGGTCAGGGGTCAAAGGTCAACTAGCACAAACTCTTTATTTCGGTTTTTCACTAACTTTTCGCACAATGTTTGTCATTTATTTGTATTATTATCATAAAAGATTGACTAAACAACTATAATTTACCGATTTTTTGTCACTAATACCACAAAACACACACAAATCACTGTAATTTTACGACACGTCAGGTCAACAGCCGCGAATGAACTAACAGAAACTACGCAGCGAACTTCAAACCAAAAAAGAACGCATTCTTATAAGGATGACTTGCCTTTTATCTTCTCTGATTGGCTAGATAATTTCATTCGCTATTGAACGATATATTATTCAACCTATTTTGACCAGTATTTGCGGGTAAATAAGGCAAAAGTTTAAGTGAGGTCGCTGGGCCGCCATTGCGACGACATATGGCGTCACCGGTATACAACGGAGACGTCGCGCTGCACGCCATCTGGCGTTGTCGGGGATATAATGCAACATCATAAAGATTTAAAAGGATGTATTTTAAATTTTTTACGCCCTTTCAAATGTAACGTCTCTCCGTTTTTAGGGTTGCGTACCCAAAGGGTGAAAAACGCCATAACAATATGCATCCGATGTCTGCCTGTCTGTCAGTCAGCGGGCTGTATCTCATGAACCGTAATAGGTAGACAGTTGGAATTTTCACAGGTTGTGTATAATATATTACTTGCCGCTATAACAACAAAAGGTCTTCCCTACTAAAAACGTGTTTTTAAGGTGGTTTTTGCTCGATTTTTTTTCTTAGTTACACGAGACACACCATCATAGTTCTCAGGGTAAGCAAAGTGCTTTGCTGTCTTATCAGTGTCAAGTTATGCCACTAATAAGACAGCGGGCTCTACGGGCGGTGACCACTTTCCATCAGGTGGCCCACCTGATTGTTTGCTCACTTGTCACGTAAAAAAAAATTGCTCTATCGTAAAAACGGGAACACTTACAAGCGTGAAATATGGTACATTTATAGTGCATAAGCTATAAAATAGTAAGAAATAATAAAAACTGGTCAAGTGCTTGTCAGACTCGCGCACATTTGTAATACCCTGAGAGCTATCCTATCATGAAGGAAAAAAAAATTACGCGCCCAGATGGAGTAGTAATCAAAACGTACTATGGGTGCCGGCTATGATACAATTTTGTAACTCACACACACATTCACACTTTTCTTCCAAATGGTCGTTCACGGCATGTGACATGGACAACATCTCTGTCATAAAATATAAGAAATAAAATAAATAACTCAAAACGTTAATAATTGTGCGGTGAAATTGTGCCGAAACCATGCCGCAAGCAAAACTACAAAGCTTGCTGGTATCACATTTTTCTGGTGAGTAGTAAACCGCTTGGTTTTTACAATTTTCGTGGTCAAATTTTTTGTAGAAAATTGTGTTGTTGATTTTTAGTGATGTGAAGTAGTCGATAAAAAATAATATAGAATCGAGTCGTCGTTATAATTTTATTTCATTTATTTATCGCAGTTTTCTAAAAGATCCGGCGCAAAAACGTCAATGGGTGCCAACATGCGGGAGAGACCAAAATTGGATTCCAACCAAATATAGTAGAATCTGCTCAGCTCATTTTAATAACAGTAATTACGAATTAACTGAAGCCCGCAGAAAAAGACTTCATAAAGATGCCATTCCAACCGAGAACCTATGTCACAAGGTAAATGAAAAACTAGTTTTTTCCATCCTCAGAAATCCATAATCCCTACCAGCTATCCCATCTGAAAAACAGCTGTATGTACGTTTATAACTCTGTGCAGTGTCTTATTAATATTATTAACTAGCCCCATACAAACTTTGGACCCCCGTTTCACCCCTTCAGGAGGTGAATTTTGAAAAATTCTTTCTTAGTCAGCGCTAGATCTCACAAGGAAGCTAAGTGCCAAATTTAGAGTTTCTAGACCCAGTGGTTTGGGCTGCGCGTTGATTCTTAGTCAGTCAGCCATTCATTTATTCATTCAGTCAATCAGTTTCTTGTTTAATATATCTAGATTTGACTATTCGTAACGATGGCAAATAGTTGCTGATCTAGTTTTTCAGTTATTCTAAGAACTGTAAGATTTTTGTGCTTCGTTTAACAGTTAGGCAGACAGACCATACTGATCGAAGTATTGGTGTTATATTAGCTTCAGCATTGTCTCTTTATCCAAATAATATATTTTCATTCTTACAGGTTACCGAACAAGTGCTTTCCCCCTCAGAACTCAACGATACATGCTTCCGAAGGTAGCTCAACATTGTCAGAAACAAGATTAAAATACAAAATTGAAGAGCAAAGGAAGAAAATAAAACGATCAACTATGGCATGTGTTACTAATTCTATTACATTTTTAATTAGACTACAAAACATTGTTTTACTTTTTATTGTTAATAATTTACATTGTAATAAATATTATGTCAATATCAATGTTGGTTTAGGAGAAAAATAGGTGGTCAAAAGTTATTTTACACGTAATGTAAATACGTTATACAATAATTTAAATAGTTAAAAATATTAATTAAAAATATTGTTTAAAAATTTGTAATGTAGAAAAAAGAGTAAAAGAGCATCTTCTCTCACAAATCACTGCTTCGTGTTCGTAGATAGATAGATAGATAGATGAATGCTTTATTGCGCACATAACAAAAATATAACTAATTTTACACGAAACCTTAAACATAATGTGAGCAAAGGCGGCCTTATCGCTACAAGCGATCTTTTAAAGGCAACCTTAAATAATTGGATAAATATAAACAAAAGCACTGCGTCAATTGGAACCAAGGAGAAAGAAAACAGCAATTAATTTAAATCAAATGATAAATACATTAAAAGTAAACAAAATAAAAAGACAAAATATATAATCATATAATATTCAATTATAATAAAAATGTTTATATACATCAAAATGACAAATATATAAATATACATAAATACGGTATAAATATATAAAATAAATATACTACATGAAATAAATAAATATATATCTTGTGTTAATAATAGGAAAACTAAACTATTTTATTTAGGAGATGTGCACGCAACTTAGATTTAAAGATGGCGAGAGACTTTGAGTGACGAATCTCTCGAGGAAGATCATTCCACAAACAAGCAGCCTTCACAGTGAAGGATTCCCTGAAGTAGCCAGATCAGGTGAAAGGCAATTTTAAAATATTATCCGATTTTGATCGAAGAGCTAGCTCGCGGTCGGAACCCAGATATTTGAAGCACTCCTTCAAGTACGGCGGAGAACGAGGGTCGTACAGAACATTGTAAAGGAGAACAAGAGCATGCTCTTCCCGCCGTAACCTGATTGGGAGCCACCCCAGCCTCTTCCGATACTCAGACACATGGTCGAACTTGCGCAACCCATATATAAACCTTATGCAGATGTTTTGGAGACGCTCTAGCTTGTTCAAAAATTCCTCATTGAGGTCTATGAGGCAAACATCTGCATAGTCTAAAATAGGGAGAAGAAGTGATTGCGCAAGTTCGACCTTTGTCCTCACGGGAAGCAGATTCTTCCACCTTTTAAGTGCCCCTACAGCTGCAAAAAGTTTCCTACTTATCTGGGAAATGTAGTGAGACCAGGATAGAGTGGAGTCAAAGTGGACACCAAGGTTTTTGACTACTTTACTGTAGAGAAGAGGGATGCCATTAAAACTAACAGGGGGGAGATCAACATAGCTTGGTCGATTGATTTGCTTAGAACCACCAATAACAATAACCTGTGATTTGCTTGGATTAACCTTGAGGCCATGAGCAATACTCCATTGAAGGACAGTCACAAGGTCATTGTTAATAGCAGCAATGGCAAGATCAAGTTCATCAGCAGGAGCTTGTGTGTAAATTTGAAGGTCATCAGCGTACAGGTGGTAGGAGCAGGAGAGGAGAGGGGAAAGGAAGTTGATAAATATGGAGAAAAGGAGAGGAGACAAAACACCACCCTGGGGAACACCGGCAGTTATATTAGAAAAGCTGGAAACTTTGTCACCAGCGCGAATACATTGCTGCCTACCATTGAGATAACTACTGAACCACTCCACCACCGTATCTGAGATATGCATAGAGCGTAGCATGGAGAGGAGAATGTCGAAGTCCACTGTATTAAAAGCATTACTGAAATCAAGCAATACCATGACCGTAAGTCGTTGATTCGACATGCCAAAGCGCACATCATCAGATACTTTGGTAAGAGCAGTGACAGTGCTGTGACCAGGGCGGAAACCAGACTGGAAGGGACTAAGTAAGTTATGAGTGTTAATAAATACGCTGAGCTGTTGTTGAACAAGGCGTTCAAGAACTTTCGAAAGGAAAGGAAGGATTGAAATGGGGCGGTAGTCAGAAAAGGTAGACGGATTACTGGTCTTAGGGATAGGAATAACAGCAGCTTTACGCCAACTGCTAGGGAAGGTGCTGGAACTCAGCGAGAAGTTGAAGATGTGACAAAGCACCGGAAGCACGACATTCAGACTAAGCAAGATCATTCGGCGGCTAATACCATCAACGCCCTGAGCGTTGGATTCGTAGTCATCATTGTTAATTGTTCTTCATAACTTTCTGTATTTATATGAATATATCTATAAAGGTATTTATTTATATGTAAGTATTGTTATATGTATGTATCTTCTGTATGTATTTATATATTATATTTATACCTATATCATCAATATATTTTATTAACTTGTTTATTTTTATATTTTATATTATTACATCTGGTTTTTGTGGATTTTAATAATGCACTACTGAGTCCTGCTAATGAACACTCTCTCTCACTACCATGGGTTGGCTGGAAGAAATCTCTTTTAGAGATAAGCCCGCCTTTGTAAATGTCCTTTTGTATGTAACTTTCTGTATGTGAATTTGTGCAATAAAGAATAAATATATATATATATATATTTTTGTTTATGTTTAATTTGACGTGGTCCTTGCAATTTTATATTTAATTCCGATAAGTGATAGATTTCATCCTCACCACCTGGACGTCTGATCTCGAACTAACGTACGTGGATAACGCTTTTACCGCTCACGTGTAAGGTGTGGAATGATCGAGAGGGATCTCGAGGTGTTTCCTTTGCACAACAACTTAGGGTCCTTCAAAAGGCAAGTCTACAGACATCTCAAAGGCCTGCACCGTATCTGCTCCCCTAAGTTGCAAGATGTCCTAGACGACAGTGACCACCTACTATCAGGTGGGCAAGTAAGATTTAGCCTGTGTTCTTGCCGACACGAAAGAAGAAGAAGAAGGTGGGCCGTCTATCCCTGTGCGTCTCTCGGTAGTTCGCTCACTCTAGGAAATAAAAGATAAATTTGTATGGAGAAGCAAAAAGACAAAATACCAAATGCCCAAAGAAGTAAGCAGTTCCCAATATTATTGCAAGTTGCAAATTGATCACCATTGTATATGAGAGGTACGATAAATAAGTCCAGGAGCCATGTGATAAAATGTAAGTAAATAATCGATAAATATACATCACATCACTATTTTCAAATTCAGCAACCATGAAGTTTCTTGTTTTCTACATGCCAAATAAAGACAAATAAATGTCGTACTTTATTGATATTTTGTTTTTAATTGGGCATATCATAACATAAATGTCTCTATCTTTTTCTAACGTAACGTTTTCAAAGATGTGTGATAGAGTTAAAAGACAAACCCCGTCTCCCGCTTCCACCTACCCTCCCACCCCTCTGAGCGGCCGCATAGGTTTCGATACAAAATGGGCATGATTACTACTCCATCTGGGCGCGTAATTTTTTTTTCCTTCATGGGTATATGTGTAAAATTATTGCTGAATTATTAAAGACAATAATTTCGTCGAATTTTGTACTCATCTCTTTAAAAGAATTTAATAAAGAATTTTTAGGAATGTAAGAAGTGCCTTGATTGTTAGAAATAATCTGAAATTCAGTTTTATAGTTCCTATATTGATCTTTTTGAAAGTTTGTACAAAGAATACTTAAGGTTATACGAAGTGCCTTCGAAAAATAGACGAGTTTTGTAGTTCTTGAACTACAAACCTTGTGTATTAATAAAATATTACTTTGAACAATATAGTTATAATAACTTTTTACTTATAACCTAAATAAAGTCTATAATAACACAAGTTCAATTTGCATTATTTAGTTTTTTTTTTAATGAGCTCAGCGTCTTTGGCATCATCATTACAGAGCACAAAAGAGTTAAGGCACAGATAGACATGCTAGTAAATGAGCATGCTAGAAACGAGCATGCTCTTTAACTGTCTACACTTGCTTGCAAAAAGCATGCTCGTTACTAGAATGCTACTAAATAAGCATGCTCAAATCAAATACCTTTGACACACATGCCATTAAGTAGCATACTAATATAACCTATAAGACGTTAGTGAAAATGGAAAATCAAGTGGCCTTTCGAATTGAACTTAATAAAATAGTTTTTTCGTCGCCCCAGCGAGACATTTTCATCACAGAACACTATTACATGTATTTTGATGCGATACACACCTGTGACAGCTTTCAACTGATTGACACTAGCATGCTCATAAGCAAACCTGTTCACACGTGCTCAAAACACACCCCCTTCCACCCGCGCCGCAGGTAGCATGCAAGAAAATTGAACGACGGAATTTTTTTGACAATTAGCATGCTTATGTCAAGCAAACCGTGTACACACATGCTAATAGGTAGCATTTGCTACCTAGTAGCATGTGTTACGTAGTAGCATGCTTTGCTAGCATGTCTATCTGTGCCCTTACAATTTTTTCGTCAGTCTTTACAATATTGATTCGTGGGAGGTTATCATGATTTTTGGGTTTTGTTCAATAAGTTAAACACCCTTGTTTTTTTTAACAGTTTGCTTCAACATTTAACATCTTCCAATTTAACTTTCTGTTTTATTTTGTCCTTGTTATTTACATTTTTAACATGTCTTTTAATTGTTACATATTTTCGAGGCATGTTTGAGGTAAGTAACCAGTCATTACTGAACAAAAAAACAAAGAATACGCTCTGTATTTATTGAACTCTAGCAATAAGTTTCGATTCAGGTGGACGCGTCCTAAATAATCTTTAAAAAAAATATACCAAGTCGTACCCCATCATATTTAAATTTTTAACAACTGAATTTCAATCTCAGATTTCCTTCATGTAATACATGTTTTACTTACTTGTTTATTTTGGGCATTAGACATGGATTTACGACACTATAAAAATACCAAAAAAAAACTCACAACAAAAATATTTATTTTTCACATGATAACTTCCAAATTGATTTGACCCTTTGACAGATAAATTTTGCGTTGCTACGAAGAATAAAAAATAAGCTACCATTCAGCAGAAGATTGAATATTGACATACGAAAATAATAATTTTAATTGTCTCGAATAGCCTCACAGCTCCCAAATAACCCCATTTTACGAAACCTCAAATTCACGTAAAAAGTGTAAAAATGTGGATATTTCCGACTACGTAATATTTTTCTGTGGACCAATTCTTGAATATCACCGGGTGATAAAATTGTTAGAAAAACCGGTGTTTTATAATTAGGCATGCTAACATGAGTATAGCATCACTAGTTTAAAAGGGTTAATTGTAAACTCTTTCTCGGCAATTTTCCACTTCAAGAAAAATATCACTCAAAAAATTAAAAATCACAGATTTTTCTTTTTAAAAGTAGAGATTGATATTCGTTAAATATAAAGCTGTCCTTGATTGTTAATTTTCATGTATTCTGATTTACCTTTCAACTGTTTATCAGGGCAAAAAAGTCTCAAAAGTGATATTTTATCACCCGGTGATTTTCAAGAATTGAGTCCCTGTGTACATATTGTGGTTACAAACGTGCACCTTGTTTGATTGAAGAGGAATCTTTGTTTGTTTCACGTTGCGTTCTTTTGTGAACTCTGGTACGTACACGCTAAAATAAAACCACGAAAAATTAAGCTCGTTACCACATTATATTTTATTTCACCTGTATATTTGTCTTAGTTTAGTTTTTTCAACTCACTATTCAATATAATGTCTCTGGCAGCTACGGACAACGCAATAGCGATTTGACACGACAAGAGACTGTTACACTTCCCCTCGTCTGTCTCTAATATCATTAACTCTTCCACCTTATCTTTCCCTTTGTCTTCTACCGTATCGTTCCCTTTGTTTTCTTCCTTAAGTTCCACTGGTTCTTCTACCGAAGTCCTTCTCCAATTGTGGGTGTGGTTATTGATCGGAGTGTACGCGAAACAACCCTCTGGCACCTGTTGTATCATCGCCGCCTCCAGCCAAGATCGGCGCAAAAACTCCGCGTTGCCGTTTAGTGCGCAAAATGCAACTACAACAAACATTTCACAACCCGTTATAGACATGATAATTATTTTTTTACTTCTTCTGGCTGTCCTTAAATAAATAAGTACTTAAAGAAAATTTATATAAGTAATTGTTATCTATCAATATTCAAACTCGGCACTTCCTCTACTGAGTTTATATTTGCAATAATAAGTAGGTATGCTACCGATGCGTGAAACCCAGAGATATGGGTATATACTAACGTAGTGAGTAAGTATACTTTATCTGAGGTGAAACCCGTACTATAAAAGTCGCGTTTCTATGAAGATCCAATGCGCCGATAATGGGGGTTTAATCAGTGGAGTCTGACATTACCCGGCCAATTCCACATTACATTTCACCTCTCCAAAAAAAGCCGGCCAAGTGCGAGTCGGACTTGCGCACTGAGGGTTCCGTGGAAATCTGTAGGTATATAAATAAAAGTTATGGGTGCATTCGGGTAATTCCAAAAATCGGGTAATTCCAATAATGTCTAATTTCTATAAAATGCGCCATTATTTTTTGTTCTGGCATCCCTTAACCCGGCGTCATGGGGGTTCGGTCAAAATGACCCAACGAGTTTCAAATTACCTAAGACATATTTTTTACTATACATTGGTTAGTGCTGTTCCTTTCAGTAGCTGGAGTTATTGATATGTTCTAACCGCTTGTCACAAACAGCCAGTCGGGCGGCATCTGCGCTAGTGTGTACGCGTGCGAAAAGTTGAGATATGACCTATCCCTCCAGTCAATGTAACAATTTTGCGCCATAATTACTATGAAAATATTAGGTTATGTTTTCGATAGTTTAATTTGGTAAGTAATGATGAACATTAACTGGCATATAATCGGACTATCTGAAGTTCGAAAAGAAGGCAAAGAAATTTTGGAAAAAGAAGACTATATACTAATGTACTATGGACAAAAACAAAATAGGAATGGAATTGGATTCTTAGTAAAGAAAGAACTGACAGAAAACATTATAGACTTTATAACTATCTCAGACAGAGTAGCACGACTAACAATCCAACTAAACAACAATTGCTATAATATCATTCAGGTTTATGCTCCAACAGAAAGTTCAAGAAATGAGGAAATCGAAGCATTCTACCTTGACCTAAGACAAGCTTTAAAGGATACTAATAGAAACACCCTAGTAATTGGGGACTTTAATGCACAAGTGGGCTGCCCCAGTGAAGAAGACAAAGAAGTTATGGGTCCATGGGGCTACGGTCGCCCAAGCCCCAGAGGAAACACCTTGGTTGAGTTTTGCTTTGAACACAGACTTTATATTACAAACACACATTTTAAGAAAAATCCTAAGCGCAGATGGACATGACTCCACCCAGATGGAATTACACGGAATGAGATAGATTATATCATAACAAAAAATAAGAACACAATTTTAAATATTGATGTTATACCTACAAGCCATCCCACCGACCACAGAATGGTTCGAGTAGCCATATCAGAAGATGCAGAACATATATACCTTTAAGAAAATACTTTGGCCAAAAAAAAACATCTGGCTTTACTGATGTAGAGAAAGAATCAATCAAAAATATTTTTTCCAATGAAATACAAAATACAAACCCTATAGAAATAGAACATACTTACTGCAATGTAGTAAATACAATCAGAAAGAGCTGTAGTATGCTACCTAAAAAGGCAAAAAAGAAAACACCTCTAATGAGTGAAGAAATCATAGGCCTGATACAAGAAAGGATAATGCTAAAAGACAAACTGAACAAACTACCAGCAGAAAAGAAAAGATTAACCTCTTCCGGTTCGCCAGTTGTCAAAACGAGACTCGTTTCTGTGGGCTCCTCTATTTTTAAAAGTTTCTGTGCTAATATTCACGAGTTTCTTCATAAAGACGTGTCACACGGGCAGAAAAAACATCAAGGCATCCAAGGCACGTATAAAATACATGGAATTTGAGCTAACAAAGCAAAAAACCTGAGTGAAATACGACAGTGCAACATATAACTATAGCCACAGATAAGTATAGCATAACCTCACATTTGGCGGAAGTTGGCACTGACAAGAGTGACAGTCCCCTTTACACCATCAATTTACACCGTCAATCTCGGTCAATCTACAGTGAGTGTTGCCATTTTAAGGAAATTTACGTTCCATGTCACAGAAAACCTACAAAGACAGCTCCGAAAAAGAGGCTGGCGATCAGTCTCACGCAAAACCGTCTGTCAATATGGATGACGAGAGGTCAACGCTTCATAAAAGAAAACGGGAAGAGGTCAGCCTTGCTGACTTAGATGCTTTCAAAGCCGAAATAAAAGGATTGATAAAATCCCTGTTTAGTGAGCAGAAAGAGGAGTTTAAAGACATAATGCCTGCGCTCCAAAAAATACAACAGGTACAGAGTAACATCCAAACCACTGTTGATTTCCTCGCCCAACAAGATGAAGAACTTAAGAAGAAAATCAATCATCTTGAGGACTAAAACAAAGAAGATAGGAAGCGAACTTGCTTATTGGAGGACAAAGTCGAAGAAATACAGAGAGGTCAAAGGAAAAACAATTTTGAGATAAAGAATGTACCTAGAAAAGTGAAGGAAACTAAAGAAGACCTGCTTCAAATGCTTTTGTGCCTAGCAAAACATGTGGGCTGTAATATGAACACATCGGATGTGAAAGATATATATAGACTGAAAGGAAGAAATCAGGATGCTGTCAACACATCTATAATTGTAGAAACTAGCTCCTTATCAACGAAAGTAGATATGTTAAAACTGTGCAAACAATTTAACATCAAACAAACACCGAAGCTGTGTGCAAAGCATTTAGGACTCCATGCTATGGAAAATACTCCTATTTATGTAGCGGAACAACTGACACCGCGTGGTTCCCGCCTCTACTTTCTTGCAAGAGACCTGGCCAAATCCAAGCAATACAAATACTGCTGGACTTCACTAGGGAAGATATACGTCCGGAGAACGGATACCTCACGTATCATCAACATCACTAATGAAGCCCAGGTTCACCAACTTATGATACTCGAAGAGTGACTAGTTCTTAAGCTCTGTACTGTGTCTCACAATGTTTTCTCCCCTGCTGTGTGTGCTAAAGGTGCTCATATAGCAATAATTATGCTCCCTAAGATTGTTAGCTCTACAAGTCTGCTTCTAAAGAGTCTAACTTTGGACACCTTGTATAATGTTGTACACATATTACTCACACTCTTTCACACATACAACCCAGCAACATTTCAATCACTACACTTACAAAATATACCTATCACACTAGTCACCATAACTATCACCTCACATTACATACTAACTAACACAAACTCATGCATAAATAAAACCACAACCTACTATCTCACCTATATAGCTCTAACTCACATAATAGTCATACCAAAATCACAATTTAACAAGTCAAGGCAATCAATTTTACTGATATATTACACCCTTCACAGTAACGACACCAGTTCCGTTATCTTATTAATATATGAGTGAAGTGATGCAAACTTTAAATGAAATAGACACATTTAACATAGCGACAGTTGTGGAATGTGACTGCAACACTCTTAAAGAATATTATAATAACAAGAAATCGGACTTCACCATCATCTCACAGAACATAAGAAGCATTAACTGCAATTTTGATGATTTTCTTATTACCCTTTCAACGTTTAGCTTTACAAGTGATATATTAATATTGACAGAATACCGGCTTAGTCCCAATAAACCACTACCCCAAATAAATAACTACAACTCCTATGCAACCACTCATCACATTAATCAAAATGATGGGGTGGTAGTATATGTAAAAGATACACTACAGTCAAGTATTAAAGAGGTTCAATTATTTCAAGCTTCCTGCCTTCAAATTGATATTTTTAATAACACTATCCTATGTATTTACCGCTCCCCGTCAAACACTAACTCAGAAACCTTTACAAACTCTTTGTGTAACCACCTAGACTTAATTAACTCAAATAATAACATTGTAATAGCTGGTGACATAAACATAAATCTTATACCTAAACCAACAGAACAGTCATATGAATTTAAAAACAGGACACATTATCTTAATTCTCTATCGATCTTTGGCATACTTCCTGGCCATACCTTGCCCACCAGAGGAACGAGTAGTCTCGATCATTTTATGTTAAAAATTAATCTCAAAAAGACCTCAGCATTTATTGCTGTATTACAAACTACCATTACTGATCACTTAACAACTTTTATGTCATTGGCAAAGATAAACAAGAGAAACCATGTGCCCCCTAAAACAAAAACAACTATTGATTTTGAAAGTGCATTAAAATACCTACAAGAACAAAATCTTGCTCAAATACTTTTTTGTGATAACCCGGATATAGTAACAGATTACCTTATTCATACATTATCTGAATCAATTAAACTTAACACTAAAACTACAACTATCCCAAGAAGTAAACGGATTATAAAACCATGGATAACTCCTGGCATATTAAAATGTATAAAAAATATAAATAATCTGCAAAAACAGTACCGCAATGACCCTTTAAATGATATAAAAAAGATAACATATATGCGTTACAGAAACTACTGTAACAACCTAATAAAAAAAATTAAACGGAAATATAATAGACAACTCATTACAAATTCTCTTAAAAATAACAAATTACTATGGAAAAATGTGAAAGCAATAACCTACACCAACAAATCGAATAAATTAAACTCTGAACTTAAATACCTTAAAGCCTCTCCCACTGAATCTGCTAACTTTGTAAACAACTACTTCTCTAGTATAGGTAGTCAGCTAGCTCAAGATATTCAATCAAGTGTTACTTCAGAAGAACAAAAGCTCTATATGGTATTAAGAACCTGTCTAGTCAGCCTCAATCATTCGTTTTACTTGACACGGACCCAGATGAAATAAAAAATATAATAGCATCCTTGAAATTGGATAGTGCCCCAGGGTGGGATAATATCTCCACTAGGTATCTCAAACACGTAAAACATGTTATCATCCCACCTATAACACATTTAATGAATCTCTGCCTTAAACAGGGCAAATTTCCTAAACTATTAAAAAGATCAATTATTACTCCCGTATATAAGGGTGGGGACGGAGACGACGTTAGTAACTATAGGCCTATATCGGTATTGCCTGTTTTATCCAAAATTTTAGAAAAACTTCTTAATACTAGACTACTAAATTACTTGACCACCTTTAAAATACTATCTGCGTCACAATTTGGTTTCAGACAAGGCTTATCAACCGAAGACGCTGTAACGTCACTAACTTCACTCATCACTGAACAGCTTGATAATAGGCAGAAGTGTTTGTGTATTTTTATTGATCTTAAAAAGGCTTTCGATACCGTCTCCGTCCCCATCCTTGTGACGAAACTCGAACGTATAGGTGTGAGAGGTACTCAACTCTCCATTTTCAAGGATTTTCTAACAGACAGAATGCAAAAAGTTAAGCTTGAAGAATACATAAGTGAAGACACTGGCGTATCATACGGCGTTCCTCAAGGAAGCGTCTTAGGACCAACTCTCTTTCTCATTTATATAAATGACTTCTGCAATATGAAAATTAGAAACGCCAAAATATTTTCTTACGCTGATGATACTGCCATTGTATTCACTGGAAAATCTTGGGACGGCATTAAAGTTCAGGCGGAGCATGGTATGATCCAAGTCTCTAAATGGCTAAAGAACAACCTTTTAATATTAAACACAAATAAAACAAACTACATATGTTTTAGTATATATAATAATTCACAACCAACTTCTGAATTTGAAATAAAAATACATGATTGTGATAACCTAACAGACAACCATTGTAACTGTCCTAAAATTAATAAAGTCAGTCAAACTAAGTATCTTGGTGTAATAGTTGATCAGAGGCTCTCCTGGTACCCCCAAATTGAGCAAATTAATTCGAGAATAAGGAAATTTATTTGGATATTTAAATCACTAAGACATGTTGTTCCCAAAAATTTACCAAATTTACCAAATAACCAGAGCTCTCCAAGGAATCTCCTAAATGAAATCTACACAGCATTAGTCCAATCTATAATAACATATTGCATTTCTGTATGGGGCGGAACCTTTAAAACTCAGTTCTTAGAAGTTGAAAGATCACAGAGAGCGCTATTAAAAGTGATGTACTTTAAAAAGCTTCGCTATTCAACCGAGAGTTTATACCAAATTAGTAACCTCTTATCAGTTCGTAAATTATATATACTACAAATTATTTTGAAAACACACAAAACAATAACGTTTGACCCTCCCTAACTTAAAAGATAAGAGAAGGAAAGACATTGTGACTATTCATAGAACTAAAACGACTTTTGCGAGCGTACAGTATAAAAAGCGTTCAACTTATCTTTACAATAAAGTTAATAAAAAGCTTCAGCTTTATACCAAAACTTACCAAGAGTGTAAAATATTGCTGGTTACATGGCTAAAAGAGTTGAGCTATGATGAGTGTGAGGTGTTCCTTTCTAATTAGGGCTAATATAATATGATAGGCATAATGCTAGTGGAAGTTACAATACTTGCTATTGCAGCTTCCGATCCCAAGACAGCGTCGTAGGGCTAGTAACAACAACAAAATAATGCATCAGTTCAAAAACCTTACTCTTAACCATGACCTTCATGCGCACACACACTGGTACAAACAGACACATACACACACATGCATGCACAAAAAAAACATATAACATATAAAGTATTTAAAATTGTCATTGTTTCGTATAATTTATCTTTGGCATCCTAATGTACCTACAGTTTACTATTGTTTGCAAATTAGACTTGCTTAATATAATTCTAATTATTTTCAACTTGCTATAAAATTATAATCAGTAAATGACTGCAAAGTATGTGTATTTACGTTTTGTCTTAATTAACTTCATATTACCCTGTCTGTGATTCACCTCTGTTTCTCTTTTGGATCGAAAAGAAAACCAGAGGTTAATTAAGGTTAAAATGTTTAAATTATAATTTTCAAATCTTATTATAGTATCACTTTAATATGGAAATAATATAATAATTAGTAATTGATTGCAGAATATGTGTATTTACGTTTTGTCTTAATTAATTTCAGATTACTTATTTAAGTTTTGTCTTAATTAACTTTGTCTCTCTTTGGGACTGAAAGGAAAACCAAAGGTTATTTAAAGTTGAAATATCTAAATTAATATTTAAGTTCTACAGCATCTATTTAATGTCATACAGAAGAGCGAGGCCTCCCAATACAGGTATCTTTTTACTTAAAGGGAGTATCTCAGCTGTCTTAAATTTAAAAACTGTAAGAATTGAAATAAAAATATTTTATTTATTTTATTTTATATTTATAAAATAATAAGAAAGAAAATGGAGAAAGAAGCAAAAGATCAAAGGTATAATATTATAAAAAAGAGCGTCAGTTAAAAAAGCTCAAAGAAGACTCAAATCAAGCAAAAAATGGATCTCAGCCTTGAAAAATGAACAAAATCTATCAGCAACAAACCGAAGAGACAGTGAAAATTGCCTCAACATTCTATGAAAACCTATACGCTAATCAGAGTACTGATAATGAAACAAATAAATCATTAGTAAGCAAAGATGTATCAGAAACGGTCCCACCTCTTCTACAAAGTGAAGTAAGACATATCATCCACAACTTAAAGTCTATGAAAAGTCCCGGAGAAGACCAGATAACAAACGAGATCTTGAAAGCCTTAGAAGAGCCAATCACCCCAATCCTGACGCATCTGTTTAACAAGATCTTACTAGAAGAGTCTATACCATCAGACTGGGAAACTGCAACCATAACACTGATCCATAAAAAAGGAGACACAATTGACATGGGAAATTATCGACCAATCAGCTTATTACAGGCCCTGTACAATAGTAGATTGTATCACAAGGCTGTAAAATAATATTTTTAAGGCGAGGGCGATATTTTGAATCCAGAGCGAAGTGAAGGATTCTTGAGTAGAATCCCGAGCACGGCGAGGGATTCTAAAGTAGAATCCTGAACGTAGCGAGGGATTCAATAGGTCGCCCAAGGTAAAAATATTTTTTCAGCCGCGTAATACACTCTACTTTTCATCTCCCTCTATGAGAAAAGAATAAGACGCTCATCGAGATACACACTCGTCATTAGTTTTAAATATAAAATACCATTACAATATTATTACTTGATTAAAAATACTTAAAATCATATTAAGTATTATTTGTAACAACTGAAAATGTTATTGACATTCTTGTACTAATTAGGAACAGAACCTCTTTGGTTGGTAGTCTTGTTTACATTTCAAGCATATTTCTTTTTTTATATTCATAATAATTTTTGTAGTACAACCGGCCAGTATCATTTTTCATACAATATTTTGGTACAATCTCTATGGTTGACCTAAAATATCCCTATGGTGGACCAAATTTCAAATTCTAATTTTAAATACCATTTTTACCCGCTGCGAAAGTCTCTTGGAGAAAACAGCTATTTTGTTCGCCTTTATTGACGAACCGTTCAGCGATTTTCGAATAGATGGGATGAAAAGTATTTACCAGCCTGATCCTTAGAAGAATTTCAAAACACTTAGAAGAAAACCAACCGAGAGAACAGGCCGGTTTCAGATGAAACTTCCCTACAACAGATCACATATTTACACTCGCAAATAATAGAGAGACATGAAGAATAAAATAAAGGGCTCTACATTGCTTTCATAGACTACTCGAAAGCATTCAACTCAATATCACATGAAGCCCTATGGATGTCACTTGAAGAGCAAGGAGTTGAGAGAAAATACATAAACATCTTAAAAGAAACCTACAGAAAAATCAAAGCCCTAATAAAACTAGAAAAAAAAGGGAGACTATTCAAAGTAAAAAGAGGAGTTCGGCAAGGAGACCCAATTTCACCAAATCTGTTCAACTCTGTATTGGAACATATATTCAGGCAACTTAAGTGAGAAGACATTGGTCTGAAAATAAATGGAGAAAACCTAAATCACCTACGTTTTGCAGACGATATAGTTCTTGTTGCAGAAAACCACTCCGAACTGGAGTATATGCTCAGAACACCGGACGAGGAGAGCAGAAAATGTGGCCTACACATGAATGCCAAGAAAACATGCCTACTTACCAACAGAACAAAAATCCCAACCACAATACAAACAAAGCCAATAAGGTATGTAGACGAGTATACCTACCTGGGCCAAAATGTTGGCTTTTCAAGCTCCATAACAGATGAAGTAGACCGTAGAATAAAAATGGCTTGGTAAAAATACTGGTCCTTGAAAGAAGTCTTCAAATCAAAACTACTGTTAAGGCTCAAAAGGAAAGCAATGGACACCATCATTCTACCTACATTGCTATATGGTTGTCAGACTTGGCCATTTACTAGAGAAACTATTCATAAACTGCAGGTGTTCCAGAGAGCGTTGGAAAGAAGTATGCTTGGAATCAAGCTGAGAGACAGACAAAGAAACAGATATAAGAAAAACAACGAAAATAATTGATGCAGCTGAACTAGCTTGCAAACTCAAGTGGAGATGGACTGGTCATGTTGCGAGGACCAAAGACGGAAGATAGACTGAAAAAATCATCCATTGGTATTTTAGGGGGGGACCCCGAAGACGTTGGCAAGACGACATTGTAAGGGTAGCTGGAAATACATGGTCAAGAACCGCAAAAGACAGGACAACATGGCACGAGTTGGAGAAGGCCTTCACCCAACAATGGGCCTCAAAAATAATATAACCAAAGAAATACATATAAAATGAAACTACATTAATAATGTTGAATTAATTTAATTTATTTTTATCTGCATGTTTTAATAATCTAATGAAATTAATATTGTAAATTTAAAATTTCTAATGATATAACTAATTTGTAAGCATGAATTTGGGAATAAAAGGAGAAATACCTACATATTATGAAGAAATGTTTAGTTTCTTTACTTTCTACATCTTTTACATCCCAAAAATGTAAAAGATGTAACAAATTTATTTGCTCCGAACCTGTCATACCTTTCTGGTCTGACTGCCTTGACAATGATGAATCTGATAAAAATTTCTAATTTTATTTCGAAAGACAAATTATCTTATTTCCTAAAATGCTAATTACATTGAAGACTGATAAATACAAAGAAATTTTGAGGGTTTAAGTAAACAGTGATAAAAATTGTTGATTTTTCTTGTGCTATTTTTGAAAGAAGGTTAATAAGAATAATTTTGTATTTGTACACCATATTTTTGTTTTATTTGGTAAATCTTTAAGTATAAAACCCAAATTATTTAAAAAAACCGGCCAAGTGCGAGTCGGACTCGCGCCCTAAGGGTTGCGTACCTATCTACCATATGATATACTAAAAGCTTTTGCTCTTTGATTTTAAAAATTTTCGCGACCATCCAACTTGACCCCTTTTTTATAGAAAAGTTATTGAAATGGGAGCTCACCTTAATTGGTTACTATTAGTTGTGAGAAAAATTTAAATATTTAATGATTTTAGACTTTTCCCTTTATTTGTACCATAGAGTAATATAATACTGGGCGTAACAGAGAGCTCATCGCCATACTAAACTTGGAACCCGCCTAATACTAACTATTAGAGCGCCATAATTAGTATTGGTGGTATTAGGAACTAACAAGACATCAATTAGGACTGACAAAATCGCTATCATTCTTTCGTTCGTGTCAACTAGATGGCGTTATGCTCACACTACCATAGATGGCGTTCTTATAAATATGGATTACATAATTGCTGTAAATTTAAAATTATGTGTTATTAGGGTTCCGAACCAAAATGTTCTGTCACACCCATTTAACTCAGCTACTACTCACGTAATCAAATCACTAATCACGTTCTAACTACTTTTAAAATATGCTAGCCCAACTATTATTATTATGAAATAAAAAAATATATTTGTTATTTATGACTGCAAATGGGTCCCAAATATGGAGGGGTAATACTTTAAACTATCGTTATTTATTAGGTCAAGTGAGGGACGTCTAATGCTTTGCTGTGAAGGTAGGTACAGTCAAAGCTGGTCAACCTTGAGACTCACAGCTTAACTTTAGTTCCTGCGGCTGAAAGAATAAGAATGGTATTGAAAGTCCAGTGTGTCAACCTCGAAGTGCTCTCAACTGTTTCTACCTACCTACCTAACAAATATTTCGTACGTACGGCAGCAAGCACGTAGAAACAAAACAAGTATAAGCTGAACCAGCGCTACGCTAGAAACGCCTGAAACCAGAGACCCCAAGGTCAAAGTGTTTCCACCGACAAGCGGCCGTGCGAACCTAGAAATTGCCTACTTAAGTACTTAGGTACAGTTAACGACAGATCAAGCTTGACACATTGGAGTTTGTATCGTTCTTTTTTCAATAGGCATACGGGCTAGAGTCGCACTACGTACGACTACGAGTGTCAAGCTTGACCTGTCGTTAACTGTACATAAGGCCACCTTGTCTTTACAGAAAATGTCATGATTCACGTGGTATAAGCAGGTGGGTACAGTCAAGAGCACATCAAGCCTGACACGATACCGTTCTTATTTCAAAAAATGTAGGCGCTGACCTTTTAGAGATTCTTATGCTCAAAAAAGTCTTTACTATTGTTGAATGTTGATGTTGTTGATTTTTATCATCTCGGAAACTGGAAGAGGTAACTCTGCCCATCAAACTGAACATCTTCCCAAGAAACATAGCGCGAAATACGAAGAAATAACATCTGCCTCTCATACAAAATGTGCTGTCATAAAAAATAACTGTCATAGCCCGATTTATCCTGGGAGCCAATTCTTGAATATTACCGGGTGATAAAATATCACTCAAAAAATTCAAAATCACAGATTTTTCTTTTCAAACGTGATGATTGATATTAGTAAAATATAAAGCAGTCCTTGATTGTTAATTTTCATGCATTCTGATTTACCTTTCAACAGTTTATCAGGGCAAATGTGATTTTCAAAGTCTCAAAAGTGATATTTTATTACCCGGTGATTTTCAAGAATTGAGTCCCTGAACGCGCTATAGGTAGGTAGATAGCGAGCGAGTGCGAGGTGCACGAAGCTGCAACATGGCGCGCGTATCATTATTAGAGTTAAACAAAAAATGTATAGGATTGACATTAGCTAACGAAATGTTGCGTGACAGCTATTGTCAATCCCATACATCTTTATTATATTCTATTAGGGTTTAATATACAGATTATAGTCACTTGTCTCTAGTATAGGCCTTTTAGCATTCATTCTGTGTTTGCGACGAAACGACTCGAAGGGTTGATTTCACCATACTATGTTGGTTAACTAATTGACCGTTACCTAGTTATTTTACTTACCGCGCCCGTAACTTTTTTTCGTCATAATGAAAAAAGTCTCGGCTACAAATCATTGCATTCCTTTTTGAATTTTTCTAGAGTTGAATATACAGGATGTTAGGGACATCCTTCCGAATACTGAAGGGGCATGATCAGTCAACGACACTGAACAACTTTCAGTGAACAAAACTTTTAGGAAACGAAAAAAAGATACGCGTGTCCACACAAAATCCTACTACTAAACTTTTTACTAAACTTTGTAAACATGTATGTATGGGTGGATGTATGTTTGTAACTCTTTCACGTAAAAACTACTGAATGGATTTTAATGAAACTTTACAATAATATAGCTTATACATCAGAATAACACATTTTTTTATACATTTTCAGTATAAAGTGCCGGAACTCCTTTGATCGGGCAGTTTGTATGGAGAAGCCGATTTTTTTTACGTTTCCTAAAAGTTTTGTTCACTGAAAGTTGGTCAGTGTCGTTGACTGATCAGATCATCCCCTTCAGTATTCGGAAGGCTGTCCCTAACAAAATTACTTATTGCTGCAAAATTTTTGCATAAAAGTGCCTATTTCCGAAAAAAATATACCTATATCGTCTTGCGGTGCCGCTTGTTATAACTTAAGCAACGAATAATTTGTGGATGGAAAAGTCGAAAGCAGAAAGTTTGACTAAGGAACTTTGTTAGGACCAGTTCCCAAATTCCTTACATAATAAATATATTTCATTTCATTTCATAAACATACTAAAACTCCTTGCCCCTCCGAGGTCCGCTCGAGGGGGGGGGGGGGGGGGGGCCCACAAAGAAGGTCGCATTTTTTTGTTTTTTACATCTCGAAAACGGTGCGTCGCACGAAATTTTGTTGTAGTACATAATGAAAGCTGATAAAATTTTCTACAACTTTGCCACACGAAAAAGCACTCATCACACACGATATATTCCAGTAAAGGCAATAAATCACGATAACATTTTAAAAAGGTCCCTGTTTGCGTAATTAGTAAGGTAAAAAGCCCCCCCCCCCCCCCCCCCCGTTGCAACAAGACATATTCTTGTTCAAGTCATGAACACAATGCAATTCTAAGTAATCCTAACTGCTCTGGTACACCTGTGTTATTGATAACGGTTTGAGTTTTTAAAAATGAATACCTATTTGGAGTAAATTGAAAAAGCTTCGAAAATTTATCGAGAGAGAGTCACATACATGAAAATCCATGTCAGTAGACCTTTTTAAAATATCTCTAATACTTTGTCCGGCATTAAGTGATCCATCTGAAATTCGACGGTGAATTGACGGTTCATTATGCCCCCATTGAAATGGCAGATTCTCAGTGTAAAAAAATATAAGTAAAAGTAAAATAAAATTAATTTTTTTTCAGACCACTGAGTCCTCAGAAAGTTGCAACAAAAATCTTAAATTTAAGAGTACATACCGCACGGGTAGACAAGGTTGTTTATTATTACATCAATCACTTCTGCTACCTTCGTTCCTATGAAAAAGTATGTAGGTAGTTAAGCGAGTCGGCAAGCATATGATATTACAAAAAGTATCAAAAATACGTACAAACTTTTATTAGGCAACTCAACATGCACTAACAATAAAATGACCAACTCCATCAGTCAGTAGGTACTAAATACCTTCATGATGGTTTGTTGATGACTTTTTCGATTTTGACAAAACTACCTAAAGTTTAAGGTGCGGTACATAGACCTACCTAAGTAAAATAGCTAACGGTCGCTTAGTTAAGAAACAGAGTATAGTGAAATCAGCCCTACTAAATCAACGCTCTTCAGTACTTAGGTAGGTAGGTAGGTAGGTATGTTTGACAGACTCACCATACATGTCAACTAATTTATTGTAGGTATCATACTAGATCGACTTGACCAAGTATAAGAACAATTGATGGTGATTTAATAGTGCAAATAATCTGCGATCGCATGTTTGTAGGTAAAGTGACAAGCAAGATCGCAAGATGCACGAATTGGCAACGTCGTGTGCAGTTTTTGTCACCCAAGCAAGCCAACTTTAGACCCTGTTCAGGCAATTTTTTTGTGCGATTTTACGTACAATGCCGCTTTGTTTAGCCGTACAAATAATCAAATTGTAAACGATTAAGCAATGTACGATAAAACACGAAAAACTCACGCAAACTTTTGTGCTGCGTAGAATATGGTCTTTAATACGTAGTAATAACGTACATATTCGTTACGAAAAAGTTTTTATGGAAAGAAAAATAAAAACCGGTCAAGTGCAAATTAGACGAGCACAGATGGTTGCTATATACCTACTTATAGTATTTTTAGAAGCAATTAAGTCCATTTTCAGAACTGCAAAACGAAGTTTGTTATTTAAGTTATTTTTCCTGTAATGTTTGCATAATCCTCTATCAACTTTATTTAATTCTGATTTTTTGGTTGCAAACTTCGAAGATATGGGGGGTAAAGGTATTTTTAGCCATGTTAAATATAACTTGATATTTAAAAAAATATAAAAAACCGGTCAAGTGCGAGTCGAACTCGCGCGCCGAGGGTTCCGATTGTGGATATACCTATTGTATTTTTGGAAGCAATAAAATAAATATTTTTAGGACCGCAAAACTAAATTTGTTTGTAAAGGTTTTTTTGCAAATGTCTAAAAAAACTATGCAACTGAGAAATATCGTTTTATTTTTGCTGTAATATTTACATAAACTTCTATCGACTGTAATTAAATCAGATTTTTCCTTTTACAAACTCCGGAGATAAAGGTGGTATTATTTTTGTAATTTTTCATCATAACTTGAAAACTAAGTCGTATAAAAATACAAAAATATATTTTGAAATCAAGCAAAGCCCTTTCATATGATACCCCACCCGACGACCTAGTAACGACAATTTGAAATTTTACCCCCGCTATTTGGGCTCCCTTTACATTAATGCTCATATTTTTTTATAAATTTTTCAATATGCAATTAGGTTGGACAGCCATATTCTAAAATTATTCCAAATTTCAAGTCGATAGCATAAGTGGTTGCTGAGATATACAGATGTGACAGACAGACAGAAAGACAAAGTCACAACATATGGGTTCCTTTTTTTACTATTTTGGTATCGGGAACCCTAAAAACCATTTTGAAATGTACAGTCAAGAGCAGGTTAAGCTTGACTCTCGCAGTGCAACTTCTGCTTCTAAGCTCACTGGAATAAGCGTGGCACAAAGTCCAATGTGTCAAGCTTTACGTGCTTTTGACTGTACAAGTAAAGTCCTTTCATATATACCCCACTAGACCTAGTATGCTGCGTGCAAAATAAGTCTGGCTGTGACCGTTAATGCGCAGAAGTCAAAAAATGAGTCGCGGGGGTGAGCGCGGCATGTGGGGGAAGGCGAGCGAATCGTTCATTGGCTCTCCACCTGTCACCCATGAAAATACCCGTCATCTAGACAGACCCTGAACGCGATATAATGATGAGAGAAAATACCAGTCATAGACAGACCCTGGGAATCAATGATTGAAAATCACCGGGTGATAAAATATCACTTTTAAGACTTTATAAATTCACATTTGCCCTGATAAGCTGTTGAAAGGTAAATCAGAATACATTTAAATTAACAATTAAGGACTGCTTTATATTTTACGTAGATCAATCTTAACTTTTGAAATGAAAAATCTGTGAATTTGAATTTTTTGAGTGATATTCTATCACCCGGTGATATTCAAGAAATGGTCCTCAGAACGCGATATAACGACTATTCATTCCACGCGATTCCACGAAACTGCCTACTCCATTCCACAAAAGAACGCGACGTTTTAAAACAAAATAACCTCAATTTTCAAAGTAAAAGGATAATATTTTACTAGCTGTAGGTATGTCAAAATATGACATTTTACGAGTATGCATTTTTCTGTGAAGGTAAGTAGGTATATTGTGGTTACCAACCTGTGCCTCCTGGTAGGTGGTATTTCTTCTAAAATGAAAATGTATGTTTACCGCTCCGCGTTCTGTCGTGGAATACTTAGATTACAAACAAAATAGGTGTTCCAAATTTTAAATTTTCAGCCTCTGCGATAAAGTGGTTACAGCTTTCGGCTCTCGGTCGTAGGTTTTGGGTTCCATTCCCGTTGGGGACACTTACGGCAAAACAAAAGTCACTTAATGAGATAATGCGACTTCTCCAGTTTGGTTAGGATAGGTATTGCAGGATGAATCACCTAATTGCCGGAAAAGTAAGATGATTTCGTACTTCAGAAGGCACGGGAGCCGTTCAATTACTCGACGCCCTCATTACTACAATACCTACCTACTTGAAGCCTTTGAACTGTGATATAAAACATACCTACTGGTACTATTTTAAGATTCCTCTATAGAATATGACGTTTAAATAATATCCATTCCACCAAAGAATGCGACGACGTTTTGTAAATTGGATAGGTATACCTACGTGTAAAGTGATAAAAATGTGGACATACCTGATAACGATACGTCAAACGATACGAGTAGGTAGTCAGTCATGATTTTTTTAGTTCAAAGGTTGCAAACCAATGTTTACTGCAAAATGCTTCCTTACAAAACACCGCATTATTTCATGAAATTAATAAAAAACAAATATTCTCAATTTTTTTGAAACAAAGTTGTGCCTCATGTTATTAAAAAGAAATCTTTTCTTGACTACTAAATATTTGTTTACTCAAAGTCATATTCTTTCGTGGAATCCTCTTGTAATTCAATATCATTCAGATTTTCAACACTAAATTAATTATCGACTTTTTTTTTATTTATCTTAACTATGTCATAATTATTTCGTGGAATCCGCTTTACCTATAATTTAAGCAAAGAAACTTCTTAAGAACTTCCGGTCATTCCGTTTTTGTGCAGTTACAATATTGCACATAAAAATTGCGCCATCTAGACTTATAAAATGAACTACGTGAGAGCACTTGAGAATGTTGCATCACACAGCAAAGCTTTTGCAGGAGTTCAATAGATGGCGTTAATAAGGAAACAAAATTGAAACTAAAAATTTTATAGGTAAAAACGAAAATTTAATCATGAAAACATAACTTATAATCTTCTTATGAGTTGAATATGCTGTGCTAACTTTAAAAACTTTATAATATTACGAAACATATTTATAATACTGGAATGACGTTGGTTGCGCCATCTGTTAGAATTCAAGAGTCATGAAAAGTGCAATGTATGGCGTGCACAGGACATGTTTGTACTGTGAGGACTAGCTTCTTGGCAAATTTCATAATTTTAGGTCAACGGGAAGTACCCTATAGGTTTTGCTTTTTTGCATAAATGTATGGAGATGAGGACATAAAAAGCCATATCTTTTGATTGCGTCGTTGTAAAAAGTTTAAATTTTCAGATCTTGTGTGGTTTATGGATTTTAATATTAGTTATTAATTTCAACCGGATACCTTTTCTCGTTCGTGAGAAAAAGGGTCTTGACCGACAGACAGACGGACAACAAAGTGATCCTATAAGGGTTCCGTTTTTTTTATTTTGAGGTACGGAACCCTAAAAACGAAGGACAAAATCTGATTTAACAATATATTGGTATTTCTTAGTAAAATATATGTAGTAATAAATATTATCACCAATTTCGA